>CM068982.1:25899866-26524866 GCA_035357415.1 Ophraella communa
TAGGACAGACCGGTTGAAGCAGGCATGTTTCCTAGTAAATACTCGTTAAAGACACTTTTAGTGTCCCACGAAACAAAAACGTAATGTTGATTGCATATGAATTAGGCATCTTACACCAAGTAATGCAGTTGGGTTTATAAACGGCGGTGTGGTGTCGTGTGCATTGTTTATGTATGAATAAAAGAAACTATAGAACGACTGCGAAACGTGTAGTTATCTTGAGATTGGTTTCGTTTGAATAGATATTTGAGAGTAAAAGAAGTGATAAATGTCCAAAGTATTTTTTGTTGGAATTTGCAATGGATTCAAATGAAGAAAAACGTTTAATGCAACTTTTTGAAGAAATAGACAGTGATGAGTGTGACCACTCTATAATAATATGTCGTCTGATTCGGAAGCAGATAACTCCTATCGCCCTCAAGAAGATGAAATAGATTATTCTGACAGTAATATTGAACCAGAGGTGAGTTTCAGGAAAAATTTTTTTTGAGTTTATTTTTTGATACGGGCTTTCAGGTTCGAGAAATTCCTAATTTGCGAGATAACGTTTCTGCGCAAGTTAGTCTAGAATCAGACTCCGAAGAAAATGTTTCTGTAGTACTGGATTCAGACGCAGGCGTAGTTGATGAAGAACGAGACAATGAACAAACTGATGAAACTGATGCATGGAACAGTGATACTGCAAGTATAAATGACTTCCTATTTGATCATACACAAATAGGAGTCAAGTTATATGGTGATTTGAATTCGTCGCCATATGAAATATTCAATCAACTATGGAATAACGATATAATGGAGTTATTGGTGAATTCCACAAATAATTATGGAAAGTCCCTAACTAGCCAAGCACGCCCTAAATCCAGAAATTCAAGAAGTTCCTCTTTCAAAGAGACAACTCGGGATGAAATGCAGAAGTTTATTGGTCTATGTTTATTGCAGGGTCAGATCAAAGTCCAGAATATTAGAAAACTTTTTAGTTTGGACCCGTTGAATTACCATCCAATATTTTCCTCGATGATGACTGGAAGGCGTTTTGAAAAATTGTTACGGTGTTTTTCTGTGCACGGTGGAGCCGAAAATCCTGACGCCAATGATCGACTTCAAAAGATTAGAAGCTTACTGAATATATGTCTTAGAAATTTTCAAGACGCTTATACTCCAGCTAAAGAGTTATCTCTGGATGAGTCTTTGTCTTTACTACTATTCCGTGGACGGCTTTCATTCCGAACCTACATGAAGAATAAAAAAACAAAGTACGGGATCAAATTCTATGAACTTTGTTCTTATGACGGATATGTGTTGAATCTAGATATTTATAAAGGTCAGGGAGAAAACGGGCCAGATAATAATATGACAATTTTGGAACGTGTTGTTATGAAACTAATGCAACCATATGTAAATAAGGGATACCACCTACACACTTGCCAATAGATTGTTGCAGAATCAGACACATGTAACAGGTACCCTTCGCTCTAATAGACGAGGAAACCCAAAAGTAGTTGTGAATAAACGTCTTCGAAAAGGAGACCACATCTGGAAACGTCAAGAAAAGATTTACGTTTCTAAGTGGAAGGACAAGAGAGATGTTCTTTGCTTAACAACTGCTCATCATCCTACTTTAGCTGAGGCCAGAAATCGTTACAATCAAATACGTAGAAAACCAGTGGAAATTATTGAATATAATAAATTTATGTCTGGGATCGATCGCTCCGACCAAATGATATCCTATTATTCGTGTCCTAGAAAAACAATTTACTGGTATAAAAAAGTTATTTTTCACTTATTGGATATAACAGTTTGGAATTCCTATTTCTTGTACAGAAAAGTGACACAAAACACAAAAATAAAGAGATATATACAATACAGAGAAGCTCTTATTAGATCGCTGTTAGGTATTGATAACAACCTGAAGGATGGCCGCTTTCTTGTCAAGTTGAATCCAATACACCAACCTACTAGTCCAAGACCTCAATCTGCTACTCGTGCACCATCCCAACACTTTCAAGAACTTATACCAAGGCCAGACAACTATAGTAGAAAGTTTTATTACCTACGATGTAAACAGTGTTCAAAAGAGAAAAAGAGGACAGAAACCCATTGGAGATGTAAGACATGCCAAGACACTCCACCCCTTTGCGCTGGACCGTGTTTTGAAAGGTGGCATAAAGAAAACAACTGATTTCTTCTGTTCAATAGTTATTTTATAATGTTCTGAATTCATAATAAAACTATTTCATGTGAAATTACGTCGACCAGTTGTAGCCGTCTTGTCCCATCAGACATAATTTTTCTGCCTGGTGGGACAGAGACGGTTCCTATACCGTCATTGTTTTATTTGGCTTATATCATCGATAATAAGCCGATTAATCACCTCTGAAAATAATAGTTGTACATATTCTACAATACAGTATATTTTCCAATGCGTTGTTTTGGTCAGAAAAATGTAAGTAGGTGTCCGTCAATGTGTTAACCCATAATTTTTAGTCAGTTTCTAAAATATAACTTAATTCGTTTTTAAAGCATAAAGTTTCTAAAGGATCGGTGCATTGTGATACATGGAGCTGTAGTCTTACAAAATAAATATAAAATAATAAATAAACTTAATTTTGGACTAATTTTCATTAAATACATATGGGGCATTCCATGTCAACTCATCCTAACGATTGCTTTTTCATCTCCGCTGTCGCTGAAATTTGGGCATCTTTTAATGCTTTTCGAAAAAGGTTATTATGAATTTTTTCAAATTTTTTCATTCAACCAATCGGGAGATATGAATTTTAGAAAATTTCAAGGTCTTTTTTTCAAATAGCTATAACTTATTGGTGAAAAATTGTCCGATTTTAGTCTTTTTTTAATATTTCGTGTTTTTTGATGAAAAATTGAAGGAGAATTTTCATAAATATTTTAGTACCATTTTGATTTAAAAAGTATTTTCTGGGCAATTTCGTTTTTAAGCAGTAGTATCTTTTACAATAAACAATTTCATTTCGGCTTCGTTTAAAAACTTTATTTATTTTATTATTGAGTACCTAAATGTTATCAAGTAAATGTTGGTTATTCAAGTGTGTTCTACAATTAATACCTAATTAATATGAATTGTGTTAAAAGATGAATACGGTTTAAAAAATTTTTTAATCCGAGCCAGCTTAGAATTGTATTGTTACCACATATCGGTTACTTGCCTTTTCTAAAAAGAAATTAAGAGCGCTAGCTTTACTACCGGCGTTGATTGAGATTTATTCATTCAACGCTACTGGGAACACCACTAGTAACTGCAATTACCTCGCTTTTGTCAGCGTTTTCATTCGGGGTAGATCTATGTTTTTCTGAATGGCAACCGTAATATTAATTAGTAAATCAGAATAAGACATATTTTATTAATGATTTATTGCAAACAATTCAGTTACATGCTATGATAAAATTATAATTTAAAGAACAATTTGTCACTATGCATATCTCACTCCGTTGTGCGGTTTTCTGTATAGATATATATACCAAAATAAAGTTAATTGGGAAAATGTTACCCTCGGAAATTTCTATAGTTCAAGAAGGAGTGTTTACAGCAAACTTTAAACTTTAATAAGGCTTTCTGAAAAAAACTGGAATCCTGAACTGTGAATTTATTATCAAGCAAAAGGACTTGCAATGCATAGGCATTACAAAAGGAATTTTTAACCTGATCCCTAATATTTTTTTGTTGTTTTTAAGATATCGAGTTTTTTGTTTAATAGTAAACATGAACTGTCATGAATTCTTTCCTTGATAAAGATTCACCCAAAAATTCACCCAAAGAGTGTTTGTGTCATTTGAATTGACACGATAATGTACCTACCTAAGATGGGATATAATAAAGCTGTATGTGATTTAGGAATTATACATATAGTAAAAAAATAAAAAGAAGTAATAAGACATAACAATATTATAGCCTAGAACAGTTTTAATGCAAATGTCTAGATCATCTCTTATTTTAAACCACTTTCTAACTTCCTCTTTAATATTGATATGTCTTATTACTTCCATACTTGGTCTAGCCTTAATACTACCTAAACAACATCAGGTACCTAGCTGCAAAGAAACAAAATGTAACTTAAATGTCAATCTGACGATGCTAATTAGTGATCCGGCCGTCATTGCAATTTAAAACATAATTTTTTCAAATAAACTTGGTTTACGTTCAATGGAAGAGTTTTTTATTATTCTTATTAAGGCAAATTTGTATTTTTTTACGGTACGTCAATGGAAACGGAAATTAAAATTGACAATTGGCCGTTCAAGATCATTTTTAAATTACTCCTTCCTGTTTCTTTTTGTTCTAAGGTATGAATCTAATCTATGCCAAAACGTAAACAATAGGTACGCTGCATTAGTGCTGACGTCACATGACAGTTACAATATTAAAACAAATAAATGCCATTTAACCTGCATCAGTTGAGGTTGTTAGTTTGTAATTATTTTAACTTTGCAAATAATAAATAGACAGATTTCCTATAAGAAGAAAAACTAAACTGTGTTTACGAAATTGTAGTAGCAGTTTTACAAAGTGTAGAGTTGTATTAGACTGAGAAGTTTATACATCTGTATTATATACAAGTATGGCGATACAGAAAATTAAATTAGATAATAAAGAGCAAAAGCCTTTCTAGTACTCTAAAATAATCCTATTTATCTATTACAAGAATTAATGAAATAAAACTTTTTTTAAACAAACATTGAATAAAATAAGCACATTGGAAATCTACACATATGTTTAGGTATACGATTTTATACTGTTAGATAAAATACTTACTTAAATAATATTTTTATATTTTGCACTTATAAAAATCTTCATTATAAAACGCATTTGCGTATCGTAATGTAACTTTTACGCACGCAAATTTTTGTTTTAAATGGTTGGCGACATGAGTGAAGTATCTAAAGGCAAGACTATTGACAATGACATTTGTGGCTAATAGCCATATATTGTTCTTTAAGAAAGTATCTGTGAATATGAATATAATATTTTACTTATATAATATATTATTATTGGTATATTATTCATTTTAAAATATTTTAAAACATTAACATTTGATAATTTAAATGTCACAACTGTCAAATTTTATAAATTACACAGTGGCACTGTGACAGTGCTGCCGACATACTTCTTAAAATAAAAATTTTCGTAATTACATAAAAATAAAAAATTAATTTAAAAAATGGTAAAAAGGGCAAAATATAAAAAATATTATAAACAACTTATTTCATATGGCTGTTGTGACACTCGTTCTTTAAAAAACTCATCGCTTCGCGATTCGTTTTTTAAACTTGAACTCGTGTCATAACAGAATTCCATATGAAATGCGTCGTTTAATATACTATTTTGTGTAAAATAGTATATTAAATAACGCATTTTATATGGCTTACTGTTTAAAAAACGAATCACGAGTTTTTTAAAGAATGAGTATCACAACATCCATATGAAATAAGCTGTTTACAATATTTTTTTATATTTTGCATTTTCACCATTTTATAGATTAATTTATTATTTATATGTAAATGACGAAAATTTTGATTAAGAATAATAAAAAACTCTTCGTTTGAACGAACCTAACCTAACCTAACCTAACCTAACCTAACCTAACCTAACCTAACCTAACCTAACCTAACCTAACCTAACCTAACCTAACCTAACCTAACCTAACCTAACCTAACCTAACCTAACCTAACCTAACCTAACCTAACCTAACCTAACCAAGTTTATTTGAAAAATTATGTTTTAAATTACAATGACGGCCGTTTCGCTGAATATTCAGCCTTTCGCCTGTTATTTTCTCTGTGTATCATCGGTTAAATAAAAAGGTCATTATTATGCACATATTGCTATTTCTGCACTATTTGTATTAATATTTAATTGAAAATAATGATATTAAATCTATTACATAATTTTAAAATTTTATTTTTTACTCCTCTTGCCTTTAATATTAATCTTAAATTTCAAAACTTTTATTGCTAGTAATGATAATATTCTTTAAATAAAATTTTTGACAAACAAAAAATTTAACAATTTTATTTTATCTGTTTATTGATGGAATCGGTTCGATAAAGGTTGGCGAAAATTGTAGGCAACTTTAATGTCAATCCTTCTGTCATCGATTGTGTGGGGAATCGATACTTAGAAATTTGAGAATACGAAAGACGTGTTAGACAGGCACCCTATTCTCAAACAGTGACATATTTTGTCGCATGCGAGAAATCCTCTTTGTCGAAGAAAATCTGAATAATCTTATTCTCAAAAGTCACCTTTGCAAATTTTTGATAGACAAATTGTAGAATGGTCAAAGGCAGCCGAATGCGAGAATTTTATTACTTGCGAAATTTGTAGCTTATCATTTTACATGTTAATTTTTGTTAATTTATATGGGAAATGAAACCACAATCCTTTTTTATGTTTTTATTTCAACGTTAAAAAAAAACATAAAATGAATACACTATAAGGAATATGCAGAAGCTATCAATAGTTTTGTTTGGTACTTTTTTAGATATTTTTGTAGAGAAAAAATGGCAGTTTTATTGATTGCCATTGTAAATTTAGAAAACCAAGAAATGTATTAACGGCCTTGAGGGAGACGAGGAATATGTAGAAACGTTTTTACATTATTTTCATCTCATAGAAAGTTATTAAAACGTTCAAATTAACTAAAGAATTAGGTAGAGACTAATAATTATTCCAAAACCCTTAATAGAACAAGGGAATCGTGAAAGTGCATTACATCTCTTGAAGAAAGGTACCTATTTTTCCGATTGTATCATAATAGGTATATAGATATTATTAATCTAACCAATATAATACTAAAGTAAGTGTAATTGTAAGTATAAGTGGAAACACTAATTTAAATGTTATGAGTATTGTTAGTCATATGCCAAGCTTTTACTACTAATTCTAAGTACTAATTGTAATTGTAATTTGCTGGTTTTGAATGAAGCTTTTTAATTTTTGCTTGCATGAATCCACCTTAAACACGAGCCTCAAACAAAAAACAATCCAATCTACCAGAAGATATAAATATAACTATCAAAAAACCAAAACTCGCATCCTACATTGGCATAGAACATATTTGAGAATCGTTAAATCGGTGTTGTCAGCTCCTGATATTCGACAAAATATGTCTCATGCGAATTGGAAGACGAAACCAGTCAAGAATACCACGAATTCAAGTTGTGCGACAATTTTAATAGACAAATGTCGAATTCGAAATATTTTGTTCGACATTCGAGAATAGGCCCCAAGGTTCGAAGAACCTATTTCCCGTAAATACTTTTATTTCTGTATTAAAAAGATATATTTGGTTATAATAATTCAAACAACCTTTGCCGTTTCTTATTTCATGATCGAAAGATAAAACGAATAATATTCCTATCTTCGGGTGCCAAGCCATAAAGTAAGGGCTTTTCGTAGGGATTCTTATTAAGAGCGAAGTCGAATGATACCTTTTGTTCTTGATTGAGACAATAGCGACCGAAATTTTGTATTATTCCGAATTCATTTATAGAGCCGGATGGTTTCTAATGTTTTCCGAAATTAACTTTGGCGCAAGAGGTTTTAAACGTCTTAAGTTCTGAAAAGGATAATCATTAAATTAACAGCTTAAAAAAATTTAAATATAAAAACGTAATTTACTTTCAGGTATCTTAAATACATCTTAGTACATAAATGTTTTACATTGTTAATGGTTTTGTACAAAACTTTTATGCACAGGATTCAATTTTCATACTTAGCCTGTTGGTTATATAGTTTTTGTTATAGACAAGAATGACACACCTCTTGTTCAATAAACTACAATTAATTACTAGAAAAATAATACATGGATATCTTAATTTTTGTTGGGCATTTATTTTAATTTTGACATTTATATCTACGGTTAGCATTTCCTTGTGGGAAATGACCAATTTTTATTTTTTTCTGTGTTCTTACAGTTTATGTCTTTTTTTTGTTTTACTAAGATCTTAAGTAAACTATTGTATTTGATTTTGAATAAGTAATAGGACGTATTTGCAAAAATGTTATTTTTGGGTTTTGCGACTTTTAGTTTTTTTGTATGCTAGGAATTTGAAATTTTAGCATGATACTTTGTAACTATTAATTGTTTCCTTGATAGTTGCAAATATGATATTTGATAGATAGTTGTAAAAAACTAAAAAAACTCCGAAGAAGCAACGGGTTGTGACACATTTTCCCAAACATAGGGCTCCAACTTTTAAGAGAATTTCATTTTTTTTATAAGTTGGAATTCCCTTGTATGTATGTTTGTATGATCTATAAGATCGATTGTCCCCCCTCTTTCTTGTCATATGTTTGATGATTCTGCTGTTTTATTTTATATGTTCCTAGGTACCTGGCCTTAGAATTCTACAGATCAGGGTATTCTCATAGTATGAGTATTAATGTTTCGTTCTCTTCCTCACAGAATCTGCACTTTGCTTCATCTAGTGACTTCCCAACCGGCATTTCCAAGGAATTGGTTAAGAGGAGAGGTTAGGGTAACTAAAAGATCTCTTCTGGACTAGTTTCCCAGGGGTATTATAGCTTGTGTCAGTCCTTCTCCTTTCAGCTGATTCCAGTACTTGGATTTTCCGTCTCCATTGCTTTCCTTAGCTTTCCTAAGATTGCGCTACTGCTGATCACCAAAGATGGTTTTGGTCCAAGCTGTGGGGTTTAAGCTCATTTTTTGTCAGTTTATCTTTAGTTTCATTCCCTTCTATTACTATGAGTTCAGGGACCCACAGCGGGGTCGTTGTGTTCTTAGCTTGGCTAGGCATTCTTAAACCATCTTCGTACTAATTGTATGTGAGTTCAGCCCTTTGATAGCTGCTTGACTATCCGACGTGGTGATCTCTTGCTGCGATAGTTTCTTTCTATATTGAATTCTGCATATCCTTTGATGATGCGGATTTCTTCCTAAAAGATGCTTCGATATGCGTTCAAGATTTTTGAGTATTTCGCTCCCGGTCCAAAAACTCCTACTTCAGTTTTCTCTTCTAGCTTGGAATCGTCCGTATACTACATTACGATATTTTGCTTTAAAAAAATTAGTCCTGTGCTAGATACGACCATTTGAATACACAGTTTACATAGAAGCAGTTTATAATTACGTTTTAATTCACAAATAGACGATTAGAACAATATGCTAGAAGCTAGAAAGCGCTAAAAATTAGTAAAAAATAGTCAGTTATGCCCTTAACTAATGGACGTCCACTGGACATTCAATGTTCATCCTTTGGCCGAATCGAAATATACCACGACACGTAATATACAATGATCCATGACCACGATTCATAAATGTACTACTTCTGCTATATTCTCAATTTGCTACTCGAATAATTTTTTGCACTCCTAATGAATATTATATTTTTAATTTTATGTGATAAGGAAACAACTAATTGCAAGGCCTCATATCTAATAGATATTGTTTATTTATAGTGTCCTATCACTTCCATTATTTGTTTAAACATAATTTTTATGTCCTATAGTTTGATTATTAGTTTCCTATCACTTTATAGATTTGGGTGCACTATCACTGTTTCTATTTGGGTTTCACCCTATCACTCACAGTTTATAAATTACATGTTTGTTTGTTTATATTACATATGTCGTTATTTAATAAATTGAATGTTTTTAGGTATATTCAAATACTGGAATTCTCAATGCTATACCCACTATTATGGATGTTGAAATCATAGACCATTTCTATCTGTAAGT
Organism: Ophraella communa; assembly: GCA_035357415.1. NCBI lineage: Eukaryota > Metazoa > Arthropoda > Insecta > Coleoptera > Chrysomelidae > Ophraella > Ophraella communa. The sequence continues at coordinate 25,909,600 of CM068982.1, forward strand.
ATTTTCATATTTCTATTACACACTTAATTATGATTTACTTTATTTGTATGGATTATTTACTATTAGTTTCTTTCTTGTATTATTGTTTGTTTAAAATATTAAATCTAAATCATAGCCTATAAACTACTCATACTTTATAATAACAACTACTTCTTGTTTTGTTGATATTAAAATACTTTTTAATTGGTTTCTAGGTAACTTGAACTTGATGTATGATTCGATATCTAAGACAAAGATGACCCAACCAGAGTACTGAATTATAGTGTTTTTAAACTCATATTATTGTTGGACTCAAGTTTATTCAGTGTACTTAGTTAATGTGTATAATTCATAATAAAAGAAGCTTTAAAATTCATTTTACTGAAGACTATTATTATTATCATATATCCTTTTTCTTTATAAAACATGGATTATTCTAATAAATAAGGTAAGGTAGTTTTAATTTGATTTTTGATCATTACAATATATTTATTTGATCGTTTATAAAAGATAATTGGTTAACATTAGAATATATTAAGCAATTATTAGATTCCTATTTAGTAAAACCTACAAAATATTAAAAAAAACTAAGTAACACTATTTTAAATTCGTATTCTTAATTATCATATGAATATATTTATTTAATATACGCTTAATCTAATGTTAAATAAATAAATAATTACTAGGAATAATAAATAACTAAATATTTAAACGAAACTTTCACTTTAATTAAAAAATTAACGTTTATATTACAATGACAGCTGTTTTGCTACAACTATGGAGGGTAGAAGGAAGGAGAACCAATTTAATGTATTAAAAAGTGTCCATCGAAAGTAAGCAAGTTGGTAGCGCCATAGTAGCAAGAGTAAGTGTCACAGGACGTTACAAATAAAAGAAGAATTTGTCCTGTGATCGGCTATGTCAAAATGAATTGTTAGATCAAGAAACGAAATTTAATTAAATTTGACTGCGTAAAGTTGATATTTTAAATTCTGCTGCAACCCAGCTCACTTCACTCTGTTTATGACCTATGGAGTGTTACTGACTTTACGTTTTCTTTTTACCCTGCTACTCTCGCGCCATTTGCTGCTTACCGCTGGATAGTTTGTTGACATTATTCCCATACTAGTTGGTCCTTCTTTCCTCCATAGCTACAACGAACATCGTCAGATTAACATATGTCATATGCATTATATGTCACATTACATGTGTGGCGACTTGTTTTTGTTATAATTAAGGCAACGGTCACCTAAGAGAACAAAAATTAATACAGGTCACTGTCAGATAGATTTTAAAAAGGTTGTTACATAATATCACGAATATTTAAGTTAAATTGTTATCGCTACTTTTAATTGACCTTCGTACGATCTTCTGGGGTAACATCAAAGAGGTGAAAGCACATTTGCATAAAAGCGGGCTGCCTTACAAATGATCCCCAAACATTTCAATCTGGCCATGCTCGTAGCAAAACAGCTATTTTTTTAATTAAAATTAGAAGTTTCGTTTAAACGTTTAGTTGTTTATTATTCTTAGTAATATGGACTTCAACAGATTAAAAAATATTTATTTCCTAAAACCGCAAACCAACATAGAGCAGTGGAACGGGTTGTCAAATACAAAGGTTGGAACCTTGGAACGGAGACCACAGAAGTGCGTAAGGCTGCATTTTGAAATCGATATATAAAATTTTGACCCACCCAATCTCCGACTGCAGTGGGGTAGTTTTTTGCCACAAACAAAAAATAAAACAAAATATTCCAAAACAGTTCAATTGCGTGCGAAAGTAGTGTGTGAAATATATCTAATGTGTGGGAAATATTTAAATGGAATAGTAAAAAAAACAAAAATTATAAACATTATGCAAATTAATCCAGCTGTTAGTTTAAAAAAAATATTCAAATACACCTTTTCATCGATGATTTTATAATACGGCAATTTGAGACATTTGCATACGGACGCTCATACACATAAATATACACATTATCATAAAAATAGCTAAAATAGGACTTTAAAACGTGGACATTTTAGTTTTTAAAATCGGGAAATACAACACATTTTTTATGATTATAGAAGAATGTTAGACAAATGTTCTGCGGAAATGATGTTAGCAATATCAGTTTAATTATGTAATTAACTTTTACTACCACAAAAATAAACTTAATTAATTAAATTTGTATAACTTCAGTACGATTGGAAACAACGATTCAATATATTGGGTTAATCGAGACTAAAGTACCAAACAAATAAATTTTCCTATTGCAATTTTCCAGTTATACGACCACGCAAAAAGACAAATTCAAAAACAATAGACACCACGTTCAATTATAAAAATAATTTTGAACGTGATAAATCAATCAAATGCTCTCATCCAGTTCAATCGAAGCCAAACGAATAGTATTGCAATGAAAACTAATAAAAAAGAACAGTTTTTTTTTGTTGGAAATTGAAAATGTAATCAGGTGCAGTACACCACGACTGATGATTATCGAGTGAGCCACCATTGTTTACTTGTTGTGACTACACTTACAAGAATAAATTTTAAATTAATTTAAATAAACAGAGTTGTAATGTTTTTAATTAATATACAAATTTAAATAATTTAATAAAATATAAATTACTAGTCATAAATTAATCAGATCCCGCGCATCTATTTACGAATGAGTGGGGCCTCTTCTGTTTGCATGTGGGTGAAGTTGGCACCACCATTTTGGTAAATCAAAAAAATTAAAGTTGTGCTGAGTTGTGCTACCGTGTGCTGCAATTTTTTTTTTATTAACAGTTACAGCTGTACACCATGGGTCATTTATAAAAAAATACTTAGCACCGCCATTTTGGACAACTGAAAATAAAAAAATTGCACTGAGTTGTGCTAAGTGTGTGCTGCTGGGTGCTGTTTTTATTTTATTTTCACTTTAATAAATTAGAGCAGAAAAAAATTATTTAAAAAACAAAAAAGTCAGCACCGCCATTTTGGAAAACTGAGAAAAAAAATTGCGCTGTGCTGCTGCGTGCTGTTGGAAAACAGTTGTTTTCTTCCATAAACTCAAGTTTTATGGCTTCGGTCATTTATGACAAAATACCCAGCTCCGCCATTTTTGAAGATATCGAAAAAAGTTGTGCTGCGTTGTGCTCGACTTGTGATGCATCCAGCCGTTGAGGAATTTTTGTTCCATGTACAATATGCTAAGATACTAGCATAACTTAGCACAACGCATATTTTCTCGATTAACAAATTCTTGCTCGAATGGGGAGCGATAATATTTTGGAATTTTGGGAATTGGGAAGAAAATAGGGAAAAATTGTATACTCATAGAATTGATAATTATAAAAATGAAACAATTTATTTAGATATGTAGTTTTAAGTCTTGAGTTAGAAATCCTTAACATACATGATCATATGTATATGAGTTTTAACGTTACCCGCTACAATTCTCGACGAACCCTTTTTCGACCCTCCATTCACATAGAGCCATTGTTCGTGCTTTCGTAGATACACCGTGTATAGTGTATTTGAAAATCAAGAGAGAGTAAATTCCCAGAAATGTTTTTAGATAAATAAATATAATTCGTAAGTAGTAATTTAATTTGGGTAAAATAAAGAAAAAGTCAATATTATTTTAGGCATTTTGTTTTAGGCATATGTTTATTTACAAAATATGTATATAATATGTACAGATAATTACAATTACTTATAAATTAATATGAGGAGCTAAAAAAACAATTAAGTAGGTACCTATATGAGAAAAAAAAACCAACCGCAAGGATAAAATTTGACGAGTATACGACAATATTAAACCTTAAAAAATAAAAATCTAAAAATAAAATTAAAGTACATAAATTAATAATTTTAAAGTTATGGTTCCTCGCACTCTGTGTCAGAAGATTCACCATCTGATTCTAGAGAAATTACAATGAGCTCTATAGTAATATCAATTATGTTATTAAGAATAATAAAAAAACTCTTTGTTTCAACGTAACTTCCAAGTTTATTTGAAAAATTTTAAATCACAATGACGGCCGTTTCGCTAAGAAGCATCGTCAGATTGACATTTCAGTTACATTTTGTTTGTTTGTAGCTAGGTACCTGATGTTTAGGTAGTATTAAGGCTAGACTAAGTATGGAAGTAATAAGACATAACAATAAATTTAATCAATTATGTTATTTAGCTCCCACATTTTTGTGTGTATTTCTCTAACGTGTCTAATACATTTTTGCCAATTTTCACTAGTTACTTCAGATATTGCCTTATTGAAGAGATTTTTAACATCTGATAATTTAAAAGTAGTGTTATTTCTGGCAACATAACCTTTAACTTGAGCCCATATCAATTCTATCGGATTCAGCTCACAATAGTAGGGTGGTAAACGAAGGATTTCAATTTCTCGTTTATTGGCTATCTCAATATTATATTTTTTATAATTTTGCTTATGTTTTTTAGCAATAGTTAACAATTCTGCCCTAAGCATTGTATTGTCAAAGGCTAAATTTTTTGAAGATAACCATTTTGCAATTTCATCCTTTTTCCATTTAGTGGTTGGTAAAGGTTCAAGTAATCTGGAGTGGTAACTTGCATTGTCCATTACAATAACCAATCCTTTTGGTATGAATTGAATCATCTGCTCAAAATATTCCTCAAATACGTCTCCATTAATTTCTTCGTGATAATCAACGGTTTTTTTTATTCAAATAAGAGTAAACCATTCTCAAGAAAACCGTTTGTACTGCCTATATGACAAATAATTAATCTTTTACCTTTTCCTATAGGTTCCTTAAAACCAGTAGTATATCCTTCTAGAAAAGCTTGATGGGATGATTTTATATTTTTGTCTTTCCAAACTCTTCCTACACAATGTCCTTCATTAACCCATGTTTCATCTAAATAATAAATGTTTTTATTTTGAGCTTTAACTTGTTGTATTCTTCTGAGGTACTGTCTTCTCCAACATACAATTTCTTCAGAATCAATTAGCATTGAATGTCTGCCCATTTTTCAAATTTAAAGTTTAACTCATGTAACGTTTTCCATAGTTTATCCCGGCTTATTGTGGGTGAATCAACATCATTCGTAATGGCTTGCAAAACTTTATCCAAAGTTGGTATTTGCTTGTTTATAAAAAATGAGTGACCAAGCTTACGAATAGCATTTTTAAAAAACTCGTCCACGTTGACTTTTAATAGTTTTTGTCTACCTGGTTTCGGCTTTGGTGAGGTTACTCCACCTGATTTTTCCTCCTTTAGAACTCTATATATTGTAGATTTTCCATATCCCATTGCCTTAGATGTTTTTTCAACTACACTGTCAATAGTGTTTAAGGGATTTTGATGTTTAAAATAGTGGTACACATTCACTACAGCACTCTTTTCATTGAGCGATAAATGGTCTAGTTTTAATTTTTTCACTGGCGTATACTCACAAACTGCTTCCATTTTTAGTCACTACTATTTGTCACGTTTATCGAAAATCAAATAACTGCATTTCTAGAAACTTAAGCACTATATAAGTCAAAATATCTGCCATTAGAAGCTGTTGCCATTCAGAGGTCGTTAAATAACAATTATCCCTTTCTAATCTGGTTACGCCTATGACGCACGTTAATCCTCTTAGGCCTACTGTAGTAACAATGAAAGATCATAAAATAATGTGATAGTCCAAGAAATTTAATAAATTTTGTATTGAAATTAACAAAAACAATTTAGAATGCATTACAAATTTTGAAGTTTTACCGCAAGTACTGTACTATAGTTTTGCATACCGAATTAGTTTTTATTCTGGGAATTTACTCTTTCTTGATTTTCAAATACAGTATAGTGACAAATAGATTTTGCCCGCAATGAGCCCGAGTACCCTATCATGCCTATTAAAACGTATTTCTCGGAAGTTCTCGAAAATGTTTGTGGTACTTCATTCAATTGAATACATGATTCACAACCTATTTCGGTGTCTATTAACAAATGTTGTCCGTATTTTTTTTCCACACTTTGTACTGTATGGCATCGCACATCTGTCGAGCCATTTTCTCCAATCGCTTTCTCTAACATCCCAAATCCTTCGTTCTGTAGAACCATCGAATTTACTTGTTCCATCGCGAGATGTCTTGTGCTCTCTTTGTTACAGATGATAATTTTTTTCTGCTCTAGTTTATTAAAGTGAAAATAAAATAAAAACAGCACACAACAGCACACACTTAGCACAACTCAGTGCAATTTTTTTATTTTCAGTTTTCCAAAATGGCGGTGCTAAGTATTTTTTTATAAATGAAATGGTGTACAGCTTTAACTGTTAATCAAAAAAAATTTTTTTTGCAGCACACGGTAGCACACATTTAGCACAACTCAGCACAACTTTTTTTTTTTGATTTTCCAAAATGGCGGTGCCAACTTCACCCACATTCTGTTTGCCTGTTGTCTAATGGATTCCATAATTAATTTTTCATTAAGTCTGGGAAAAAGTTTTAAAGTTTTTTTATTTGCTTTACAAAAAGTTGCATCGTTTCGAAGTTGGTGTAACATAATCCTTGTTTTCTGTTTGTGTTGGTGTATGCCCTCTTCCTTTCTGATAATTTCTTAGTTGGAATTTTTGGACATCCCATGTATTTTGCGGGGTGGGTGTTCACCTTGACAATTTACGCACGTTGCTGGTTACGCCTTAAGTCTGTCGCAGTTTTCCGCTCAGTGTTTTTCACGCGATGGTTTCCTCCGCACCTTGTTTCGGATTCTCACTTTTTCGTAGTTGCTCTTTTTGGATTACGGCGCTGAGTAAAAATTTAACTTCCTATATTTTTTATTTAAATATTCTACTACGAATATTGGTAGTTTCCTCCTATCCCCGTTGCGTGAATGCAGTGGGGTCGTCTTGTTGACTCTAATTCCTTCGCTGATTAGGTCCTGTGTGATTTTCTGTCTTCATCTAGGGCTAGTCCCTTGATCACCGTTTGTGCTATTGTCGTCTCCGGGTCCTGGAAGGTGTACCAGTTTACACCTTGTCCCTGCAGCTCTTTAAGGTAGGTTGTCATCCTCCTGTAGTCGTCTGAGATCCTGTTTATTTTTATTCTTATCCTCTTGTCAAACCAGTAAATTATATTAAATTTACTTACATTAGCTTCCCTATAGATCCTAACCAAGTCCTTAGTAGTCTTCAATTAGATTGGGCGTTGGATTTATCTAATCTTTGGCACTGGAGTCTCGACGACGTTCATTGAGCGATGTCGGTTGGGGCCTCCCTTTTCCTCTTTCCTCTTCGATACATTTTAGGTGGTTGGTTTCCGCCTTCTGTCTTTGATTTTGCTCTTTCTGCATTTGGATTTTTCCTTTGTTTTTGGCTTTCTTCCAAGTTCGCTTTGAACTGTTCGTCAATCTTTTGCACCCTGTCTTAAAATTGTTTGGATAGTACTGCTATTTCTCCCAGGTGTTTTTCCTTCTTTTTTACTTTATCTTTGGCTTTTTCTAATTCGTTGTAGTCCACAATTCGTTTTCCTTAGAGGACCACTCGTGTTTGGTCTCTTCCTTTTTCTTTGGGTAGTTCTTTTTTTCTGTTCCGGTGCTTCCTTTAATTTGGGATGTTGTTTTCCCTGGTTTGGTCCTTTTTTCGTCTCCATGTTAAATCTGTATAATAAAAAAAAATATTTAGGATACCAAGTTGCCCCTGTATAATAATTATTCGTATTTATTGAATAATTACTATGGGAATTGGTGAATTCTCAACATAAATATTCAACAGTTGGGACTAATAAGTTCCGTTTGTTACTTATCGTTTGTTCAATGCTTCTCGGAACGTCTATCTGCGCTAAGCCAGCAATGGATACAATGTGCTTTGTCCTCGAGAGGTGAAATATACTTTTTTCACGACTCACCGTAAAAAGGAACGATTTTATATATATTACAATGATTTAATTTTTCTTTAATTTTTTTTTTGTTTGAATATAGTTTATTTGTTATTATCCCACGTTGGTATTGTCAATTTAATATGATTTAAATTTAATGATTATTATTATATGATTGTTTGTAGTTAATTTATCAATATCCCGACTTAGTTCTATTAATTTGATGATGTTTTAATTGATTTTAATGATTAAATACTATTTAATTTTATATTGAGTTTACTTTTTCTTCTGTAGTTCTATGGTTGAGCGCCTTTAAAATTTTAAACTAGTTCAATCTACTTTTTATCAAATTGAAATTTAGAATTTTGACTCTTATCAGGGTAGGATTCAAATTAAAATATTATTTAATTATTGTAATACAATGAATTTAATTTCAAATGTATCTCAAATAAATTATACAAATAAATTAAAAAAAAAACACTATTAATTGGTTTTCATATGCTTATTACACTTAAATGGATGAATAAACTGGTATGAAAAGAAAGAAGATGATATACAAAAATAAATCAATTTACAGATACAACAAAATAAAAACACAAATATAAAACCTTAACTATCGGACGTACCTTGTATCACAAAGTCTTTTGAATATTGTCCTGGTCATGCGCAACGTAACAAACACTGAGATCGGCTTCTACTTCGTTTACTATCGGAAGGGGAAAAACGTATCCAAAATGCCAATATGTCTACCACACTTGGATGTATCAATGACGCTTGAATTTAATCTCATAAATTCTATTGGAATCTTGATATGTTTTGTACAATTTATTACTTTGGTAAGTAATTTAATAATAGTTGATTAACTTTATTGCATGTATTTTTAATGTTACATGTATTAATTTAACATAAACAGCTTTTAATTAATACAAAAAATTTTCTTCTAGTTAGTAATCAATTAATACATACGATGTCAACTGCTCTGCTACCAAAAACATAAGAGAGTGAATCGATGTTGATTGCTCTACCATCAAAATCAAAAGAGAGTGAATCATCAAATTTCTGGCCTTTTTATAGACTTCCAGAAAAATGACTTAAAAAAACGGATTTCAAATGTTTTAACATACAAAATTTTGCAAAATTCTGGAAAATCAAGGTAATTAAATTACAAATCCACTAATATCCTTTATAACTTACAGTGAACTCTCATCTTTATATTTACTAAAATTCTCTTAATATAATTTTTAATGGACTTTTTGCTATGAAATTTTGGATTTGAAAGAGACAAGTTTCTCAAGCTGTCATTTTTTTAAGACTTTCAAAATTTGGATTAAAACTATCATTTATATTTAAAATTACTATAAATTCATTAAACTAATCCTAATTTAACTAAAATTTACTATTTTTAAACCCTAACAACTAAAATTTAAACTTTTAAAAGATTTTGTTATTTGTATCTCTTACATATAATATAAGATAAAAGTCTCTGTGTTAATAAAGGTTAACATTTTAAAATTTATATAAACAACTTACTCACTTATCTTACATACATTTTGTTATATAAAATGTCTTTGTTAGTGTTTGTACACTAAGTTTTTCAATAGTTATTTTACTATGCACTATTATTAAAGTGTTCTATAAAAAAAAACTTATGTGACCATGTCCAACACTATTGATATGAGAACTAGTTTACTATGTTTCACCACACCTGCTACATGTTTTTAATTGTTCTTGTGTCTTTTTTAGGTACTCATGATCTATTGCTATACTTGTTTGTACAATATCGAAGACCACAATTTGTCTTTTTATGATTTTGTAAGTACTTCCTTTTTATAATATTAATTTAAATACTTTACTAACTAAAATTACATGTTGATTTCTTAAACATGTGAAAACCATTAATACTTTTTGATTTTTATTTTCTTTTTGTTGTTTCAGATTAAACTTAGAATTTTAAAAGAGAACTAAGACAAAGATGAATTGTTATGTGAACATGTACTTATTATGGATTGGAAATATTTAATTGTTATGGAATAGCAAAATATGGATTCTATTCAATATAAAATGCCCATTACATTCTTTGTTTATATTAAATGTATGTCTTATGAAAATTATGAACTTGGAAACTTTAGAAGTACAAAAGAAAAAGTAAATGCTGATTCTATAAAACTTATTAATATATCCTTCTATTGTAAATTATAAGGTAAGTTCTACTTATTAAATTATTAACTATTAGATATCTATCTCAATATATTAGTTTAAGATCATGGCATTGAAAAATAAACTCATTCAGCCAGAATTCAATCAATTAATTTAAAAATTCACATTATTCCCTACAAATTATTTATTTAGTATTATTTTTTGTTCAAATTATATACATTTATAGTTACATTATGACAGTTATTTACAATTATACAAATAATAATACTGAATACCAACTTATACACTTGTACAATTTTTTAAAAAACAACTAAAAGGTCAAAGGAAAGGATGTAAAATATAAAAGGATTGTAACATTGTTATACCTAAACAATGTACGAACATCGAAAGAAGAAAAAAGAAACAAATAAGAAATAAAGAAATTAAACCGTGAAGGATATAGTTATACATAATCTTTAGGATATACAGAGTAATTCTATGAGCACTACAACATGAATTAATCAAAATATACAACAGAACTAATTTGCGAGTAATGGACTGATTAACAACAACATCCAGACAATCAAGAAACATAAGAACATCAAAACAAGTCACTTAATAATATAAAAAGGTAAATTCAAGAAAATGTAGTTATCATTGGGTTGTATTTGTTCATTAAGACAAATGACAGAGGTATTTAACAAAGAAGATCTAATCTGCAAAGATTCTAACAGATTCAACCTTATGCCCTTATTACATGTATGTAAAAGTTTAATGTCGAATGCATCACTAGAATGATTTTCTCATAAAATGTGATTAGCAAAGGAGAGTTCTTATATTCCGAATCACTATATTTCCTAATACAATTTCTGTGTTCCAGAATACGATATTCAAGTCTTCTTCTCCTTCACGGTTTAATTCCTTTATTTCTTAGTTATTTCTTTTTTCTTCTTTCGATGTTCGTACATTGTTTAGGTATAACAATGTTACAATCATATTTTACGTCCTTTCCTTTGACCTTTTAGTTGTTTTTTAAAAAATCCCGTTTTGTTCCCTATATGTTTATTTTAACTTAATAACTTATTTATATTATTTCCGTAATTTATTATATTTTATATTTTATTTAACCTACATATTTATATATTTTGACTGATGTAACTTTTAATATTATACAAGTGTATTGACTTTTACATGATAGGTAAGCTTTTCTTTATTACTTTTATGCCTCACTCATTTTACTATGTTGTCGAACTTTAGATTTATTATTGTTATGGTTCTTGTCCTTACCTTACTGTATATTTTTATTTTTAGCCTGATGATGGTCTAAGACCGAAACTAGTGGCGAATTTTTATAGTTTTACCATTAAATTTATTGTGGTTTGACTTAGTGTTTTATTGATATTACATACCATTGTATTCCGTTGATGATCCACAGTGGTTGAAGCTAGAAATTTTTTTCAAAGATATCGGCATACAGGTGACTTCTTGGACAAAATTTGCATTCGATAAAACAGGTAAATGCGTATTTATTTTAGCTGATACTTTATTTATATAAACTTCAATTGCATGTATTGAACAATGTTTCATCCTCCATTAAATTTTATAAATTATAATTTTGATTGTCGACTGGCTTAAATATAAAATTTAACTGTCCTCCTTATTAGATTTCGGAGCCTATTTATACTTTTTTCAAAATTTGACATTTTTCACAGAATATTCTGATTTTCATTTGTTTTTTGGCCAAAATTATCAAAATTTTAAATAATAGTAGGTACATATAATGGGCCTTCTGCTCCGAGTAACATATATACTATTTTTTCTTCAAGCGTAATAATAATATGTATTTTATAAAAAATATAGAAGGCTTTGTTTATATCTTAACTATTTAATTAATACAAACAAAAAATTACATAAAGTATTACCTATTTATTAACAGTAATATTAAATGTGCAGTTTTGTATACTGCAGTTGTTTAAATTTAAGCCACTGCCACCGCTTTCAGCTTCGACATTTACAATTTTGTCATTGGTATACATCATATTATTAGTAAGTTGATTGTCGATTATTGTGTCAGCGATTCCAGAACTATTACTTGGTTGTTCTTGCCAATTAAGTATTTTTTGTGCAGTTTGTGTTTTACTGGAAATGGAATCATCTAAGTACCCTTCAGCAACACTGGTGGATTTCCATCCACCATGCCGCTTTAAAGCGGTAATATCACCTCCGTTGTCAACTAAAATAGTTGCGGAAGTCCTCCGATGGCAATGTCCTGTATATTCATGAGGATTTGTTAATTTCAAAAACGTAGCAACGTCTTTTGGTACGTTTGATATTTTGTGGATACCCATTACCACATGGTGATATTTACCATTCTGGTATTTAATAAAAAATCGCTGCAGGCCAATATCATCCGAATGAAGAGCCGTATACTGTCTTACCAAATTCAAATAAAAATCGCCAATTATAGTAAACGACCGTTGTTTTTGGTTTTTTGTGTTTATGATTTTAACCAAAATTTCCCAAATCTTGGATTTCGCTAGACTTTAAATTAACAAGTTCATCGCATCTAAGGGCTCCTGGCACCGTACATAAACAAGACTAGTAGAACAACTCACCCTTCGGCACTTTGATGTCGATGCTTCAAAGTAAAGCCGCTATCGTACGAAAACAAGCACGTGTCTCCTATTTACGTACATAAGCTGGGGGCCCGACAGTCACCGAGATCGGCGACGGGGTAAGGAAGGAACGTTTATGGGCGTGTCCTAGAGTTGGAATTCTAGTCTTTGTTAATGTTCGGTGCTCCTGGTGACTTCAAATATTAATATAACCTAAAACAAACGTTGAAATAAATAAAAAAAGCTGGTAGCACTGGGATTAGAACCGCTGACCTTCGCGACCGAAAACAAAAGCTCTGCCACTGAGCTACCGTCATTTAATGTTATAAATAGGAAATGAGGTAATATTTGCTGTCAAGTTAAATATTAATCTGCGAGTTGATATCACTGTCAACGGTTTAATAAACGTTATAATGATTAAAAAGAAATAAGAAAGTACCTACCTTTGTTGCTAAATAAACATTATTCGGTGCATCCTTGAGAAATTTATCAAATTGATCTTTTGTTAATACTTTTGATTTTTTCGGTGTATAATTTTCCCCTTGGCGCTTTATAAATGCAATTAATTTGCTATATTTTACTATTTTAACAGTATGTTTAATGTTTAATTGACTTTTAATCATTGAATACTGTGCCCATAGAGTAGAACTTTTAAACTTTCTGGACAAATTCGTGAAGTATGCAAGCATAACGTTTTCCGTGTATTGCTGTACATTATATTCATTGCACCATTTTAGAAATTTTTCGTATGCAAAATCATACAGTTTACGCGACTTCGTTGGAATTAGAGTTTCAATACCGGAATTAGCTATTTCAACTAATTCCGGAGGCGTACATTGTAAGTCTTGAGACATTTTTGCAGTTTGAATTAGGTAGGAACACTTTCAGTCTGACACTTTTCAAAACTAACAAAACATCAAAATTAAATAAGGAAATTGACAGTTCCTGCCTTCTTGATTATAACACCCATAAGACGTTGCTACCGTTTCTTATTATTTTGTTACTAGTAATATAATAATGAGAGTTTATTATTGTACTGGTAAAAGAATAGGCTATTTCTACTGTTTGTGTTGAAGAACATAATACAGTTTTTATTATACGCTTGAAGAAAAATTATTTTAATTATCCAGACGTATACAAATATGTTCCATATAGATAATGAAATTTTATACATTTACAATGATAATTTACATAATCTTTCTAATTCAAACCCTTTTATTCCCATTGAAATTTATAATTGAAATTAATTTCTTAATGCACGCGTCTGACCATTACTTTATGATACCCATTATAACAATTATAACAAAAAATTAAAGTCCTTCTTGCTAAATTAATATCTTAAAACTATTATTCAAACATATAAAAACCATTTACAATCACTTCCTAATATTTCACATTCTCTATAAGAGTCTTTTGGGCTCTTACTACTGTAAGTTTTGCACAAATCACATAATAAAGTCTTTTATTATCCTCTAAACATTGTCTCTTCATTTGTGTCATTAGTTTGTTTACAAATTACTTATTAAATTGATATTTTTTAGGTACCTTTTAGTCATACTTGAGGTGTCAGAAAATACTAACTAACTATAATTGGAAAATCTAATCATTATAATGAGTAAATGTAAGTAATTTTGGCTTAAATTTAACTTAGACTATCTTAATTCTATAGTTATTCACTGATGTAATATCTCCTATCAATAATTATGTAAACATAAAATGTAAAACTCAATCAAAGGAAGCACAAAAAGTAGTTAAAAAAGCACAAAAAATGTGGATAAAAGAGGAAAGTAGAAAGTGGTTTAAAATAAATTTGAATGTAACTTTCTATACTATAATATTTCATTTATTTTTTTAGAAAAAACTCCTTCGGTAGAGGCAATATAAAATAGTGTTTAAGAAATATTGAACTTAATCCAAGGAATATTATGTCTTATTGTTTAACTTCAATACTGAAGAAAGCAAATTAAGGAAGCTATAATTCTATTGTTGTGTTTGTGAATAAAAGAAGCAATAATGACAATATTATAGAAGCTTTTTATTACTTCCCTTTTTAATTACATGATACTAATTTAATTTAAGGTAACTTTATTTTAATAACCATATTAATTTATCTCAATATATCAAAGTTAATGTTGTTCATAAGAAAATGTAAGAGCATGTATTATTATATGGTAATAAAACTAGTTCCAACATTTGTATTAAACTGGTGAGCTCAATTTTCTCAAACAGAAGAGATAATATATTGCTGTCGCATGTTTGATGAAGAAATCATAAATTATAAAGTAAAATTTTAATAGTCCTAGGTTAAATCGCTTTCTATTAATTTCTTGAAAAAAATTGCATTCTCTCAAATTTGAAAGTAACTGAGTAAAATGAACTTTTTGGCTCTTTTAATTTGCTTGTCATACTCTTTTACCGTTTACTAATTACTAAATTTATAGTACTTGTAAAACTAAATTATATTTTAAAACAAATATTATTATTTACTCACTAAAAACTTTTAAAGGACAATGCACAAAAAGTTCAGAATATTATTTGTTAAAACTACTATACCTCCGACTAGCAGCAGCTCATTAGCTAAAAATACGAGAGTCGGAGTTACAATCACGTTTGTTTTTTATATTAACCCAACGAACTGTGTATTTACGAATTTTCAGGAATATGCAGTAATTCTTCTAGTGTAAAATGGTTTTATTAGTGTTGTTAACTAACTTTACTGGACGTCACAAATAAAATGTTTGGATTTAGAATACGACTTCGCCTTTTTAACACAAGACCCAACTAGTAATACTGCAATGATTAGGTACACTTACAATTTTAATTAAAATTTAAAGTTTGATCCCAAAACGGGGAAACAAACAACATATAAAAGTTTAAATATTTGTATAGGTAGTTTGTAAAAGGAGCATATGCTTATTGGGTCCAAAGTAGCAGGTAGTTCAAAAATAACGTGCTTATTGGGTCCCGAACTTTTGTCCTACCTGAATAATAATGTATCTATGGATTCGGTCCCAGCCACCTGTTGGTAAACCAAATGAAAAACAGGTAATAAAACTAATTTAACAATTTGATATATTTGTTACATTGAAATATTATTGTAAAGGTATACATTTTAGGATTTAAAAATTCCTAACCTAACCTAACCTAACCTAACCTAAAAAAATATTTGCTACCTCATTTGTTGTAATGGTAGATGGCAGATTCTCTTGAAGTACACGACGAATAATTTTTGCAGGCTTTTCGAACAAGACTTCAACTGCCTTGCGTTTGCAAGAAGAGCTTACAATTTGACGATTCAATTTTTCTATATTAGCGCTATGACAATGCTCTTCAATATGTTTTGTCAAAGTTATATCTTTCGATTCACCCAAACTAAGTACATATCCAACGCCTTTCTCCACTGTTTAAGCACTTTTGAAAAGTATATTTAAAGTTATTTATCACTAACATTTGTTTTCCTTTTTCACTTAAAATAATATTTATATTAATTTTTAAAATGTTTAAAATCTTCAGGTAGTTAAGTACCATTGGGACCCAATACGCCTATAGATAAAGGGATTAAAATTTACACATTTTAATCTATGACCTGCCGGGACCGAATCGATCAACACCGTGTAAAAGTATACGGGGTTGGGATAAAGTATGGAACCAAGTAAATATTTATGAAAATTTGCAGGTAAGTGCAATGGAACAAAACGCATCTGATGTACATTTTTTTGATAATAATATACTTCCGGTTTAACCGAAAATGCCATCAACTTCTTTAATTTAAATGGGACACCCTATATATTTTTACAGATTTTGAAAGAGCTTGTTATTTTGAATTCATACATACTGAGTTTAATGTAAACAAATTTGTAAAAACGAGGAATAACTCACTGTTAGTAGTACAATAGATGTACATTTCATTATTTTAGAATAATGAGAAACAAAATTACTTCAAATGTTTAAAATGCTCGCCGTTTACATGCTGACAATATGCCATCCTATTAACAAATTCTTGAGTCACTCTTTCCACGTATTAGTTCACATTCATCAATAATTCTTTGTCTCAATTCCTGTAAGTTTGTTCGTGGTCTAAGGTAAACACGTGATTTTAGATAAGCCCAAAGAAAAAATCTAACGGGCTAAGATCCGGAGAACCAGCAGGCCACTCTATGAATTCTCTACGTCCTATCCATCGATTTAGAAAATTCGCATCCAGAAAATCCCTAACCCGTCTATCATAGTGGGGAGGTGCTCCATCTTGTTGAAACCAAATATTTTGTGGTAATTGCTCATTCTGTTGAAGTGCAGGAATAATTTAGTTATTTAGTAGATCCGAATACTTGTCACCATTCAAGTTTCCGTCGATAAATAAGCTTATTTTCGACAATTCCCATCCAAACATTAAACTTCTGTGGATGCTGGGTATGTGCTTCATGAATCCATGAAGAGAATGAGAATAAGAATGAGGATTCTCATTTGACCAATACCTTGAGTTATGGCGATTAACTGTTCCATTTAAACAAAAAGTTGCCTCATCGGAAAAAAATATGCTAGAAGCAAAATTTTCGTCGACATTACAGATGTCCATTAGCCGTTCGCAAAATTCCAACCATCGGTCAAAATCATCGTATGACAATTCTTGAACCAACTGTACCTTATACGGATAATACTTTTCACTTTTTAATATCTTTCCTACAGAACGTCGACTGATGCCATGGTTTAGTGCCAAAATTGTTGTGAAAGTTTGAGGTGATTCTTCTAAATCGATGGCAATATTTTGTTTAACAGTTTTGTTCGTTGCAGTCCACGGTCTTCCAGGTTTTAGCAAATTTTTTACCATCCCAGTAGTATTAAAACGTTTTAATGTTTTAGTTACTGTTGAGCGGCTGCAAATTATTAAAAATATGACACACTTCTTCATGAGTTCTAACACGATCACCATAACCGATCATCATTAAAATTTCAATACGCTCTTTTTCACTTAATTGAACCATTCTAAATTGTGCAATTTATTTCCGTCAATTAGAATTTGACACTTGTTGTTGACACTTGTTTAAAAAACGCATTCACAAAAAATGATTATATTATAGCAATTTGAGTCATATTCTCTCAATCTAATTTCGAAATTTTAAAATTAATAAATATTTCATTTAGCTATGTGAAAACCGCAGATAGGAACATATCTTTACACTAAAGGGTAAATACGTTAGGTCACATTTATTAAAAGCGATATACTTAATTTTGAAGAACAGATTCGTATAAACCGGATTACATTCTTTAGGTGATATATTACTAGCATTTAGAATAATATCAGGAAAAATTTCTTCCATCCAATTTGCCAGTACTTTTAGGATAATTTACGAATTTTCCGATAACATAGCAAAAAAGGACAAAAGAAATGTGTTCATATCAATTATCCTTAACTGCCGAAATACAAAAACGAGTAAAATGAACGCCATCAAGAAAATTTACCAAGGCCCATGAAATTTCCATCACATTATATCAACACCTTCCTAAGAAAGTATCTAATCTCATAAGACATTAATAATGGCAAAAAGAAAGAGAGCAGAAAGTCGATGGATATAGTTTAGTAGCTTAAAGAGCATATTTTGGGTTAGTAATATAAAGGTACTGGTAATTATTTGCAAAAATAAAAATTAAAAGCAAAAATCTTGAAACCAGAAGACTTGAAGAAACTTGAAGACTTATTTTTAGCTTCAACAGCGAACATTGACAGTTAATTTAATAGACACACCCAGATAAATATAAAGTTGTAACAATTTACATTTTTAATGTATGGAGAAAAATAGTATATAATATAAGTGGATATGAAGATATTTTTATAATTATTTTTTATCACTTTAGGTTATTTTTATTATTAGTACATTTTCAATACAGTATTCAGAAATTTTATGTACATAGATATTATTGAATTTTATCAAATACATTGACTAAGTATAACTGAAAATAATTAAGAATAATAATAACTATTCCTTAAAACTTAACTTCAATGTTTGGATTCAAAAATTCGCTTTTAATTAACAATGACAGCTGTTTCGCTAGAATTAGCATCGACGATGCTATGTAAAGTCGGCTTTAGAATAGCATATACATGTTAAATGTGAATTTCGTTTACCTACCGAATTTATAAAAACGCCCTTCTTAAACAACATAGGAATAACAATTTTTAAAACGCCTACATTAAATGGTTTTTGGGGATTAAGGTTATTTACAAGGGACAGAGGGACAGGCAATTTGTCAATAAAATACCTTGTGTTGCAAACATTAAAGATGTGGGCGTGGACAACTGTTTAACTGATTTCAAATTTATTATTATTTAAACTGTGATTGGTTATACACAATAAATAGGCCGTCCTTAAAATTGATTGTAAGCGATTTGAGTTTGAAAATGTATATGCTATTCTGAAGCCGATAGTACATAGTTATTATTGGATTTTATTAAATACAATGACTTTGTACAAATTGTAACACAAAATAATTAAGAATAAAAAAATAAATTTTTTAACGAATTTTTGAATAAAACGTGTATTAAATGAATGGTTGTTTATTATTCTTAGTAAGATGGACTTCCACAGAGTAAGGGTTAGTACAATAAATTAACAAAATAGTTGATACACTTTCTATTATAATTTAAAGGTTGCACATAATCTTGTTAATCCTATCTTGAAGGTACAGATACTTTATTCTTTTGGCAAATTTCCGCCTCGATACGTAATATATCACTTCAGTATATCACTGGTACGTGTCTGACACTTGTTGGAGCACAGTATCTGGTCTCTTATAACGTTATTAAATATTTATTAATTTATTGATATAAAAAGCAAATAAAGATTTTGGGAAATAATAAATAGAGTTCTTTAATAATTAACAACGTTCTAGCAAATACTAACCTAAAATTTGTTCTTCTAATCAATATTTTTATTAATAAAACATAATTAACACAAAAGAAATTTTAATGTAGGAATCCTTAATTTGTGTATGATATTAAGAATAATTTAGGTTTTTAGGTTTCTTATTGATAAACATAAACAAGATATAAAAAATAACAATTATATTCTTGTCGCAGTCTAAAAACTTTATAATAACAATATTAAATCAAATACTTTAGAAGTACTTAACCAATAAGGTTGCCAAAGATATTTCAGTTGGTATGTAGAAACCATAAAACATAATAATACACATTGTATTATTATGAAATTTATTGTAGTTTAATTTTTTACCTACGATTTTCCTTGTAAGCCATCAATAACACATAGTCCTCAATCAACATAAGATATCTACGGTAATAAAACGCACAGCTGTAAAGTAAATCGCACGGCTTCTCTAGCAACCATTTAGAAACTGTCAATAGACGTCGTCATTTTATTAAAAATTTTAAATATTCATATTACCTAAAGGTTGAGTTTAGTAGATATAGATGGCAAATAAAATTTATTAAATATAAGATTGCATTTAATATTTAGAGTTATTTGATATTATATATTTCTTTACTTCAACCTACTTCTTTTATCTGTCTAAATGTATAGTAAATGTATTTAATTATGTTTTCGAATATAATTTACGTTATTTCCATGTAATAAATTTAATTATTAATACATTTATGTAAAATCTCTGTTATCTGTAATATTCGAGATTGTACTAATTAAGGTACAAATAAACTACTTCGAGCTACTCACGCTATATTACGTCATTATTGTTACCAACATTCACCAGTGAAGACGCTACCCGAAAAAGAAGATTCCACTGGTTGTTTTTTTTCGTGCCACTGTCTAGATATTATTTTTTTTTTGAAAATATTGAAAATGCAATCAACAGTTTTTTATAAATCAAAAAGGTTGCATTCTATGCTCTACCTTGTGAGATTCAGAAAAAATTGTTTTATGTTTTAAATTATATTTTCAAAATTATTTCATGATGCAAAAAGCTTCTATCTGTGTATTAATTTTGACAGCTCATTTGTCATATTTTGATTTGTGCAGTAATGTTGGAGACAATAATTGCTATTAGACCGGGAGCCGAAAGGGTTTTTGCATGTATCATCGGCTATACGCTGACACTTTAGGGGCTGATAGACAACGTTATTACAGACCTTTGATTCCCTTCTGAAGTGTAGCTTTTAGGAGGGGAAAATTTTTAACAAGTAATTAATATCTATGCTCTTAAATCCTACGCCCCACTTCTATTTTTGTTTAAATTCGTTAAGAAAGTCACCAAAGTCTGCCAACTCAAGATGCCTACCACTATGGCGTTACTTAAGGTCCACCTTACTTACCGAAACGTGTAATTTTTTAATTGTGGGCATGGACTATGGGTCCCATGCTGTTGTTTCGTGATTTTTATTAACAATGAACTGTAGAAAAAGCACTAACGCTGGTGCGTCGCCAAGTGGCCGCCATACTGGACCAAACATGTAGTTTTTAGCAATGAACATATTATCATAGATCCCACCATGGAAATGTGTATTATTTGTTCATTTTAATGTCCTGTACAAAGTTCTGAAAGCGTATTAAAGGCCTCAGTACCAAACCGGAATTTATGTGTGTACGAAGAGTGAAGCACCCATAGCATGTCGCTAACATTCACAATTATTTATATATTTAACTAATAAACTGAAGTAAATAAATCGAACCCATGGTTTTGCTACATTATTAAATTTCATATGATATTACAAGTTTGTCGCGAGAAAAGTAGGTACTCCTTATCAATTTAATTTGAAGTCATATGTATAAAAATTTATCTTCACGACAAACTTTTATATTATATAAAATTTCATAAAGTAATAAAATAAGGGATTCAATTTACATCAGGTTATTTTTTTCATTTTGAAACATTTAAATGAAACCATTTTTTGAAACGTTTATTTTTATTCTTGATTGTTCTTCTAAGCATTAGAATTTGTTCTTTTTAGGTAGGTACTAGGTTTTTCGGTAAGTACCTCACTTTTCTCAGCTTGCTACCTTTCATACGGGTACGCCAAAAATTCATAAATATTTAGTTTTTGCATACCAACTGCTAAAGGCTGGAATTCATTATTTTCGAATCTTATAATCTAATATTTTTTATAACATTAAAACGAATCATAAATAACTGTGATATTACTTCAATCATAAAAAAATTACTTTGCCTGAAATTAACCGATCAATTTATTTACGAAACAGATAGTTCTAAGGAAACCCGTCCACTAACCCTATACTCCCGGATCTTCTTATAAAGAAGAGAAGTCCGGGAGTCTATGCAAAGTAGAACATTCCACCACCCCCTGTCATTCCTAGAGGACCCCATCGCTATTTTGCGTCGAGCGCGTTTCCCCCTTTCCTCCCTCTAATCCTGGGGCTCCAGAAGTGTCATTTTTCGTTTCTAAGGAGTAGCTCTTCTACCTTAATTCCTTGTTCTTCTGCGGTTGTGTTTGTTGGCGAGTGTGCGTGTGTTTTTCGCAGCCCTCATGCCAAATCCATCCTATTGTCTATGGTAAGAACAACTTTACATAAGGTGGTCCTTCCGTTTACAGTCTTGTTCGACTCTTTTTTGAATTTTGCATAACTTTTTGAGGCCCCCGTTGCTAGCCGTGCCCACGCAAAGCGAGGCTGTTTTTTTTATTTCTGGGGTTTATTCTGATTTGCTGCCTTATGGTTCTTCTACTTGTTGACTTGGTCTTCTACAGGGTGTTTCAAAAAAAGGTAACACCGTCTCTAGGATAGGTAAAAAACTGAAAAATAATTGGGGTTTGCTTAGTAAAATTTTTTTCTAACGCCATCCGTTTTCAAGATAAAGGGCGTTGAAGAAAATTAAAAATTACACATTTCTTACGATTTTGCCGAAACTACTGGCACCATTGCAATGAAATTTTATACGAATATGTTTTGGAAGCATCAAAAACTTTTTCTATTGGAGCAAACCTCTATTTATTGTTGACTTATTGTCATAACAATCAATAAATGTCAATTTTACATGGCAAACTTAGAGAAAAGCGAACTTTATCATTAGTTTATACCAGGAGCGATTATTACTTCATAATTTTCAAATCAAAATATTCCGAAAACGGTACATAATATCGAGTTTTACCAAGAGCACCTTTTTGGTGTAGAATTAAACGATGTTTATGTTCACTTGGAGTTTTGACTAATAATTCTACCCTAAAAAAAGTTATGCTGAATAATACGTTGTATGAATCGTGTAACTAGCGCCCTCTATGAGAGTTAGTTATAAAAACAAATTCATGGGATATATCAGCTTCCAAAACATATTCGTATAAAATTTCATTGCAATGGTGCCAGTAGTTTCGGCAAAATCGTAAGAAATGTGTAATTTTTTATTTTCTTCAACGCTCTTTATCTTGACAACGGATGGCGTTAGAAAAAAAATTTACTGAGCAAACCCCAATTATTTTTCAGTTTTTTACCTATCCTAGAGACGGTGTTACCTTTTTTTGAAACACCCTGTATATCTTCTGTATTCTTGGACTGTGTAAACCGTCAGATCTCTGAGCCCTGTGTTCGGATAAGTCATTTCTTTAAATAGCTTTTTGGCTCTTGCATCCATTATCTCCAGTATCTTCTCTGGTTTGATGTCTCTGTGTATATCTTTGTTTCTTATATACCAAGGAGCATTAAGAGCTTGCCTAATCGTAATGTTTTGTTGGGCTTCTAGTTTCTTCCTACTTCACCGGGGTATACGTCATGATAGGAATTATTCTGCTTCTTATGAATCTCATCTTTGTATTAGGGTTTAACTTACTGCTTCGTCCGAGTAGTCCGCGGAGCCCTTGATCTCGCCTGTTTGCCACCACAGTAATGACTTGGTCAGTGAAGGTGATTCTTTTATTAAGGGCGTCTAGGCATTTGGCTTTGTCCAAGGGATATCTTCTTCGTCTATTTCGATGTTTGCGTCTGGTGTTTTTCTTTATGGAGAATATCAGCGCTTGGGTTTTTTCTCCTTTAACTTTTATTTTCCAGGTAGTGCACCATTATTCTATTGCATTGGCTGCCTTTTGTAACCCCCTTGATACGTTTTATATTAGTACCGCTCCCTGCTCTCGCTTCTTGTTTTTTTCTTCCGATCTGGTTCTTGCTACATTCACTTGAAATATTTGTTTGTTGGGATAGCTAGTATAATAGGCCTTTCCGGTACCCTACTTTCTTAATTTTGTATATAATGCATCCGTGCCAGATGCTGTGGATGATCTTGCTTATATTCAAAAATATATCACTTGTGTATTATTTTTGACTTAATTCTTGAGCATTGTATTCGACCAATCTCAAGACTTGTTTTTTGGTTCTGTGTTCTTCTCTGAATCCGAACTGCGCTATTATGTTTAATTCTCTTGTATGAGTTTTTGAAAATTCTTAAAATAACTTTCAGCAATTTTGCTTATGAAAGGTAGCAAGCTTATTGGACGATAGTTTTGAGAAAAAGTAGAATTTTCCCCTGCTTTCGTGATCATAACTATTTCGGTTTTTTTCCATCTTGTTGGGAGATTTTTAAACCGTATTATTTCATTTATTATGCTAGTTAAGTGCATAATTCCTGTGGCTGGTATGCATTTTATAACCCTATTGATGAAATTGATTGTGTTAACCTCTACTTTTTGGAAGTTCATCTTACTAAGAACAATAAATAACTACACAGTTAAACTAAACTTCCACTATTTATTTGAAAAATTCGCTTTAAAATCAATTACAGCTGTTTCGCTATAACTAGCATTGTCAGATTGACATATTGAAATTACATGTTGTTTGTTTGTAACTAGGTGCTTGATGTTGATAAGGAGCTAAGTCTAGACCAAGTAAGGAAGTAATAAGACATAACAATATTAAAGCCTAGATGTTATTAGCCCTAAGGGATTATCCTGGATGTATTTCCCTCTAAGATCAGTATAACTGTGCAATGTTATAGAAAAACCAGGAAAAAACTATATCATGCTGATCTTTACAATAACTTAACATATATATGTTATAATAATGTCTTATCCATGTATAAAATGAAGACTCAATCAAAGTAAACAGTTTAATAGTGGAGAACTTCCAAGATTTATTTGTTCGTTAACTACTTTAAACTGTTGATCTGCTAGATGTCTTTTAATTACAAGTTCTTCTAGAAAATCTAAATTTTGTTTTGTATCACAAATGTGTAGTATGTGAATGTCATTGGTGTGTGTAAGTGAGTTTGGATGTTCCAGTAGGTGTTTTGCATAGTTCGACTTATCTGGTTGTTGTAATCTATATGCTCTTAAGTGTTCATTAAATCTTACTTCAAAATTTCTTTGTGTTTGACCTTATAATAATTCCATGATACATAGAGCATTTTCAATTCCAATGAACAAAAGTAATTTTAATAAAGAAATTGAGATCATAAAACAAATAGCTACATCTAATGGCTATCCAATACATTTGATAAATAAATTAATTAATAAGAAAGAACAAAAAATGTCACTAGAACTAATATTTCCAAAACAAACTAAAGAAATTAAAAGCTATAAAAGTATTACATATTGTGGAAATATTTCCAATGCAATTTCAAAAAAAAATAACTTCGGCAACATCAGCATTAATATCATTTAAAACACAAAATAGTATTGAAACAAAATTGTTAAATGTAAAAACAAAACTACCAAAATTAAAAAAATCTGGTGTTTACAAAATTAATTGTCCAAAATGTAATGCAGTATATATAGGTCAAACACAAAGAAATTTTGAAGTAAGATTTAATGAACACTTAAGAGCATATAGATTACAACAACCAGATAAGTCGAACTATGCAAAACACCTACTGGAACATCCAAACTCACTTATACACACCAATGACATTCATATACTACACATTTGTGATACAAAACAAAATTTAGATTTTCTAGAAGAACTTGAAATTAAAAGACATCTAGCAGATCAACAGTTTAAAGTAGTTAATGAACAAATAAATCTTGGAAGTTCTCCACTATTAAACTGTTTACTTTGATTGAGTCTTCATTTTATACATAGATAAGACATTATTATAACATAAATATGTTAAGTTATTGTAAAGATCAGCATGATATAGTTTTTTCCTGGTTTTTCTATATCATTGCACAGTTATACTGATCTTAGAGGGAAATACATCCAGGATAATCCCTTAGGGCTAATAACATCTAGGCTTTAATATTGTTATGTCTTATTACTTCCTTACTTGGTCTAGACTTAACTCCTTATCAACATCAAGCACCTAGTTACAAACAAACAACATGTAATTTCAATATGTCAATCTGACGATGCTAGTTATAGCGAAACAGCTGTAATTGATTTTAAAGCGAATTTTTCAAATAAATAGTGGAAGTTTAGTTTAACTGTGCAGTTATTTATTGTTCTTAACCCTATTGATGATTACGAAGATATCCGGTGTTTGGTGAGATGATCTCCTTAAGTTCCGCTGGAGTATTCCATGCAATGGGCATAGGTTTTTTATGTTTTTTTGAAGACTTTTATACTGGGTTTTGTGAATCTAGATCTTTTATTCGTCTATTCCATTCTTCACTCCTGTTTGACTTTGGCAAATATAAAACAGGATAATAGGCATGATGACTGATTTTTAAAAACTGATCCACGATGTTTCCACGTATATACTTTATCTAAAATAAATGTTATTTATGCAAAAAAGAGTTTTTAAATGAGAAATTTACTTTTTAAAAATGCATTTTAAATTTTGCGCCAAAACACTAGAATAGTAATGGCGTCTATCTATGACATCATCGATTCGTAAATACCATTTATACTAAACTGCGACCCGTGTCATCTGTGGATTCTGTGGTAAAAACGTCAAACTTCAAACATTTTGCAGGTTAAAAGGGGGTGGTTAAAAAAGTTTATTTTGTTTTTACTTATTTTTTGCGATTATAATAGTTATCATAGTCATGAATCCTGATGTGTATCGATGATGTGCGGTTCCACAATGTAAGAATATATCAATAAAAACTCCGAACAAGAAATTTTTTTACGTTCCAATGTCAATGTCAACAATATTTACGAAAGTACGACGTCACGCTTTTCTGATTGGTGTTTCAGCTAATATGGCGGATTGTTAAACTTAGTGCTTATATTTTTACTAAAATAAATGTAATCACACATGTAATATAAAAATGAGTAAATTCTTTAGAATCTCCGTATCTTATATAATTATAACAAATCAATATTTTAGTGATTCTTACTTACTGTCATCATGCCTATTAACTCGATATGCAAGTAATAATTATTCGCCTGTTTTTAAAATAAAAATAAATAATTATAATAAATGTAGTTATTTGTATTGCAATACATGTCTTCCTAGTTTATATCTGTTTTATATATTAAACGACCTTACTATTGTGGTGGGTAATGTAGCAAGTTTCCCGTTGTAGCGCATTAACTCTTAACTGGTAATAGCGAGAAGTGGAAGTAGGACCTAAATTTTGTTTCTAGCGGGACTCACTTTAACTCAAGTTTATTGCAAAAGCTGGTTTTCAAAAGAGACACAGATTGCATATTGTATCGTGTGATTCGTGTGGGGTGCATTTTGGCAAGTTGTCAAGGTTGTTATACCTATATGTTCCTTAAGTTTTCACCATTCCAATTAAGTAAAAGTTTACTTGCCAACGTATTCAAATAGAATTTAACTTATAATTCAAAAATAAATAGGAACTTTTCGCAACAACCATTATCTTCAATCATGATAAAGTGATATTTAATTCCATCTATAAATATACTAAGACAGTTAATATAATTAAATAATAAGTATAATTAATATAATATCAACAGAAGTTATTTTATACTGTCTCAATCTAATAACTGTAATTTATTTTAAGTATACGGTCACTATTTTGTATCGGTTAACATAAAAGTGACTATTCTGGTAATAATGTGTAAAAATAGTTAAATAATTTAAATTGCAACTTTTGCCATAATATTAAAGATAATATATTATTTTGAGTAATATCAGTATGTAACTGGTAATAATTTTATATTGTAATATTTTTTATAAAGATGTATAGCATGTCAAACAATTTTAAATTGATTGTATCATTATATTTTTAACTTATTAATGTTAACTGATCACAGAAAATTATTTAAATTATATCTAGTTTCATAAACATATAGTAATCGTATATCTTATACTGTTTCGACATACAGATACAGATAATAATATAAGTTTGATTTATGTATTTGTAAGTAAATTTTATCCTAGAAATAATTTTGAATGTGTAATTTTACCAATATTATTTATTTTGTATTTAAAAAATATATAAAATTAATTATACCTATAACATGATAAAAGAATACAGATGTATTTGTATTTAACTTGTTCTTGAAATTTTCAGTAATTCAATGATTAGACAGTCTTAGTATCTCTAGTGATATATAGATATGACAGAGAGGAAAATACTTCTAAAAACAATTTTCTGGAAACAGTTTTGATTTTACTGAGTTAGGATTACTCGAGAGATTAAAGTCAGATTATTTGTGGTAGATAGTTTAAGTTTAATTATTAAAAACAAAGAATTTATTTGATTTTTAATAATTAATAAACCTACTATTTATCATTGTATAATTAACAATAATTTCGTTAACATAATTTCCAGATCAAATAAATTCTTTTCAGTTTCATAACAGACCTTTTTCTTACTTTTCATATTTTTCCTATTCTCTTAATTAGTCATTTAATATATAGGTTCAACAAATCACTGTTTTAAATTTGTCTTTTATAGTAAATTTCTATTTATAACTATTTAATTATTTAATACCTCACAATCCAACCAGAAACTTTCAGAACATAAGCCCCCTGAGAAGTAAACGCTCATGCTATAATATAAGAAACATTTATTCCGTGTCAAATATTTATCAATAAAAATATTTATCAATACAAGTTAATTAAACTAAGTATAAATAATTATTAAAATCTTAATATTTGTTACAATACATTAATTTTTATTTACAATTATTATTCTTATAAAAATATTAATTTTTAAAACATTCTCAAAAACATACGTTCCAGTTTAACTTTTAACAGATGACAAAATATTTTATCTTTTTATAAAATTAATGTTATTAGCAAAAAGAAAGTATTTATCCAAAGAAAAATATTAAAATTTACTTAAATGTTTGCTACCAATTTTGTGATATAGATCTTTGAAAAAACGCATGCATTATTCTGGGGTTGTATCTGGAGTTTTATTGCCCTTTACCCGAACTCTAAACAAAATTTACTGCGTATAAATCCATCAATGTTTGACTTAACAAATAGTCTTCTATAGGGAATGAATAACAATGTGTAAAAATGATACTTTTAAGAATATATACATACTCTCATATGTATTTTTAAATGTAGAAAAAATAGTTGATCAATGAATAAGTCCGATTCTTCGAAGCAAATCACTTATTTTTAAGTAAAATATAATCAAATTTATTGTACTAACTAAGGATAATAAAAAACTCTTCGTTTTAACAAAACTTCCAATATTTATTTAAAAATTGCTTTTTTAAAAGACTCAATGACAGCTGTTTCGCTATGAAGCATCGTCAGATTGACATTTTTCAAAAAAAAAAAAAAAATAATTTGTCAATCTGACGATGCTTCATAGCGAAACAGCTGTCATTGACTCTTTTAAAAAAGCAATTTTTAAATAAATATTGGAAGTTTTGTTAAAACGAAGAGTTTTTTATTATCCTTAATAAGATGGACTTCCAAAAAGTAAGGGTTAGTACAATCAATTTTATTGTACTAACCCTTACTATGTGAAAGTCCATCTTATTAATAACAGTAAACAACCAAAAGGTTGAATTAAACTCGTAAAATACGATTTTAAATGCAATGACGCTAGAATTAGCATCGTCAGATTGACATTTAGGTAATTTTGTTTTTACAATTAACAATTTTGTACCAACATTATTGTGTGATTTGAATGAAATTAAAAAAATCTGGTGTTTACAAAATTAAGAAATTTTGAAATAAGATACAATGAACACTTAAGAGCATATAGATTACAACAACCAGATAAGTCAAACTATCTACATCCACACTCACTCATACACACCAGTGACATTCAAATATTACATATTTGTGATAAAAAACAAAATTTAGATTTCCTCGAAGAACTAAAAAGAAGCAGAAGCAGGTCAACAATATAAAGTAGTTAATGAACAAATAAATCTTGGAAGTTCACCACTATGAAACTATGTACTTTGAGTCTTCATTTTATACATAGATAAGATGTAATTGTAACAGAAATATATTAAGTTATTGTAAAGATTAGCATGATATAGTTTTTCCTGGTTTTTCTATATCATTACACAGTTATAATGATCTTAGAGGGAAATACATCCAGGATAATCCCTTAGGGCTAATAACATCTAGGCTTTAATATTGTTATGTCTTATTACTTCCATACTTGGTCTAGCCTTAATACTACCTAATCAACATCAGGTACCTAGCTACAAACAAACAAAATGTAACTTCAATATATCAATCTGACGATTCATAATTTACTAGCAAGTCTTTACTTCACAAGAGTAGTAAGTAAGGAGACCAAACAGAAAAAACCTGATGCCTTCGGTAGAGGAAAGCAAACATCACATACCTCACTATTCATTTTTTACTATGCATTAGGTAGCACCACGAAATTAACATTTGTCCTCTTCATATAAATTTACTAGGGAAATGAAAATATTAAATTTGTGTACAGTGTGAGTACATTTTTTCTCATATACAGGGTGATTGATTCTCTCCACATTTTAAAATTAGTTACAATCTTACAGGGTGTTCCATAAGATGGTGGCACACCAAACTTATGTTTTTTTTAAACGGAACACCCTGTATTTTATTTTAAATTCGAAATCTGCATCACTTCCACATCACAACAATGTAAAGTTTTATTATGTTATACCGGGTATTTAAAAAGTTATAACCAATATTACTTGAAAATCTTCTTCAGAGACCGAAGGTAGTTTACCTTCGGTTAGTGTAGTGTTAGTGTAAACGATTTTCGGTATTAGAGGTCATCTGTTTAAACTGAAAAAGGAAAACGTAGCAGTTGAATCAAGACAGAATTTTTTGTTCAACCGAGTTTTTGATACATGGAACAACTTAAATCAAGCACAATAGCAGCACCATTCGTTAACTTGATCAAAAATAAAATGGACAATACTGTTATATTTCATTGATATTTTTTTGCTATTTCTTTTTTATTTTCAATTATGGAACATCTTCATTTATTGTTCTGGGTAATTGTAGCCTTTCTAATTTTTGAATAAAATCTCATATCTATTTTAATCTACTAAAATGAACGTGACTATATATTACACAAAATTATGTCAAAATTATAACGTTACATTACTACATTTTAAATAATTATTAATTTTTAACAAAATAACTATAATTACAAAATTAAATGTCGATAAACAATAATAGTAAGCAATCAATTCTACAATTTTGTTGGAGAGTTACATTTGATTAAATGAATCAATTACTAAGAGAGAACATACTTTTGCCTATATATACTGCAATGACAATATAAATTACAATCGTTAAATAAAGGGGTTTAATTAAAAAATGCATTATATTTTAAAATCTTTCTAGAAAACAAAAATGCAAAGAAGTTTATATATTTTATAGAATGAACCGACGTTGAATCCCTAATGCGTTTAATGAATTCTTGTCTGCACTTCCTGATTCATAATTTTAATTTGAGATGTTTTCGGGTGGCAAAGATTCTTAGTTAGACCCTACGTTGATTTTTATTTTTGCGTTCAGGAATAAAATTTTGTTAATGAGGATCCAAAGAAAATATGTATGAGTATTTTTTTGGCTAATAAGGAGAGGGTAAAAATAATTGGAAAATATTGGTCGTAGATATAGTTGCGCCTTTTATTTTATAATTATGTTAACAATTATATTTTTTTTGACACTTCACATAATAATACACAAATGTATATTATAAAGTTTCTAGAGCCAATTAAAAGTAATCTCCCTCGTAGAAAATTAACATGTAGGAATATCAATAAAACAACACAATAATTTAATGTAAAAATTGTTATAAAAAGCGCTACTAGTTTCGGTTTTAGACCATCATCAGGCTAAAAATAAAAAGATACTGTTAACGAACATAAAGACCGGTGTATAACAGTAAATATTAAGTTGAACAGCTAAGTAGAATGAGTGAGGTACGCTAAACAAATAAGTAGAAAAGTAATTAAGATTAATTACTTTAGTTTGACTTGGTGTTTTAATAAAGTTTTGATATCAGCCACAATTGAGATATGGATCATTCCTTCGAAATTAACACATAATCTTTTAAACATTGGATTTACAAGTGCTGAGTGTGAAAATATTTTTAAAAAACAGTTTCATTTGTAGGTATACCTTAGACTATAAGTCTTAAGGGTGTAGCGTGGTCAGTCTTTATTTCAAGTAGCTTCTTTATTTGTTGTTTAATTAAAGTAATTACAAGGTGTTTCTATCTTTCTCACCTTAGTTTTTGTGTAGTTTGTTTGCTTAATCGATAGCGTTCAAAAGATAGTGGCGCCCTTATTACTAATACATCCCAATCCTTCCTATAGTGAGCATTAAATTGGAGTCGAAGCACCCCCTGGAGAGGGTCTCTTAGCCGGGATCTCTTGTGGAGAGTTTTTTAGTTACAAATTGGCGCCTTTGAGAAACAAATATTGTTACAAATTGTGTGTGAATTGTGTAGAAAAGATTTTTTATTATAATTAAAGCATAATTATGTAACTGGCAATAAAAAGAATAAAAAAAAGTCTACATACCAACAACCAAAAAGGAAATTCACAAGATGAAGTACTTTAACGTTTTTCCGACTCTTCAAGTTGAGCGTATTAGTTGAAAATGATATAAAATTGTCGTATTGGCCTATATATGGTCATTATATGGCATTATATGGCATTAAGAGTTGGTGCGTTAAGTAGTTTGTAGTATTTGACACATGTCCAGTTGAGATCTTCTTGGTTAGACGTGAGTTGTACACACTCTCTATGAGTAGTTCCTTTACAAAGGTAAAAAGGACCTAACAACGATTTATTGAAATTGGATCTTATCACCTACGACGTGGTAAGGGTCCAAACAGTAAAACAACAGCCAGAGAAGATCGGCTCCTCACAGTTGCTGTATTACGGGACCGGGCCCATACCGTTAGAATGCTCCAAGGGTATCTCCCGTAAACTCGAAGATCAGCAATAAGTCTTTTTACTGTGAATGAATGAATGAATAAGCGAAAGAAATTTGGTGGAGATTTGATTGTTTACGAGGGTTGAAAGATAAGAATAAGAGCCCAGATTAGGATTTAATATCCTCTACAGGGCTGGTTTGGCGTAGTTGTGTGGGTGTCATATTGCTCTGAGAGGTTTGAGTGGGGTTAGGGGGTGTTAGATAATGGCTCGGTGTGGTGATAGTGGCAGAAGAGTGCCGGTGTGTGAGAGTGTAGCGAGGCGAGGGGTTTGGCTTATTGGCCCGGAGAACCCGCGGAGAACGCGCTCAAATCCTTGGGGGAGCGGCGGCGATGGGACATCGTGGGGAGTCGGGTACAGAGCTGTGGCTGTATTGTTCCCTTCCTGTCAGCCATTCGGTAAGTGTTATAGGGAAACCACAGAAAACCTATAACCTGACAGAGCGCAGAGGGGGGTTGCGGGGTAGTTCGAGGAATTTGGAAGTTCCTCGAAGGAGTTACCCGGGATTTATGAGTTAGAGATAGATGTTATTTAGCATCTCCCGGAGGCGGGAGATGGTGTTGGGGGAGTGATCCCCGGAGTGGACTGTAGCGGATTGCTAGGGTGAGTTAATGGAGTTTGTTCTATTCTCTCCTGGGAACAGGAGAGAATGAGAAATGGGCTTGGTTGCCCGACTGGAGGATGGTGCAGTTAATGCCGTATGTGATAGGCAATAACCGGTTGAGAGTTTGTGCGACTATGTCGCGAGATTGGGGGACGGCGTTTAGGAGTGCGGTGCCCAAGACTTCGATGAGTCTTTGGGCTTGTGGATGGAACTCGAGGAGTTTTTTGGGGCGGGGTAGGGTAATTGGAGCGGTTTCTTGGGGGAGGATTGGGGGTTCGGTGCGTTTGGGGCACCTGGGATCGAAGGCAGGATGAGGACCTTTGCAGTTATGGCAGGAGGGAGTAAGAGTTTTGGAGCAGGATTCGGCCTTGTGGCCTGGGTTGCCACAGATGGGACAGGAGTGGGCTTTTGATCTGCACTCGGCAGATAAATGGCCTAATTTAGTGCACTTGGTGCAATACTTACGTATAGCAGGTAGTGCGTTAGAGTTTGAGGCCTCACAAGGGTGAGTGAGGCCGTGGAATTTGATGCCTTCTGTTAAGGCGCGATGGTAATGAGATTCATTTGGGGTGAGTACCCTCATCATTGAGGTGGGGAGGTTGTTGGCTCTGGAGATGATTCTCCAGCAGCGTGAGTGTTCGATTTGAAGTTCATTTAGGATGGCAGAGAATTCCGCATCGGAAGTGGTTTTGTCTACATTTCTGCAGACGAAGGAGAGGTTTGGTTTTTTGGTATTGGGCTTGGGAGTAGCCCTGGGACTAGAGTTTAGGGGGATACAGCAGAAGGCTGCATCTCCCGAAGCGTGGCGGATTTTGGCTTCGAGCTCAGTCGGCTCGATTGGGGAGGTAGTTTTGAGTAGGGCTGTTTTGTTGAAGTTAAATTTCAACAATTCGATTTGGCCATGTAGTATTTCGTATGTATTGAGGAAGTTAAATAGAAGTTTTTGACTGGCCAGGTTGTTTGGGATTTGGCGGAGGTTGTATGTTTTTGTAGGTTGGGTAGGTTTAGGCTGTGTTGGTAGGTTGGTTGGAGTGTTGGGTCTGGAAGACCTAGGTGTATGGATGTTTGGTTGGGTGGCTGGTGGTGGTAGTTGGTCGGTGGTATTGGGAGGGATAGATTTGTGGGAGTGCTGGGATCGATCGGAGTATCCCGAGGGGCTCTGATCGCGGAGGAGAGAGTAGCGGTTCCTCACAGATGCGGCATAGGAGTAGGTCGGAGTGGTGGGGCGGTTTATGGCGAGGAGAGCTTGTTCAAGCTCGTGGTTTTGTTTAAGGAGATCCTTGACCTGTCTTGCGAGGTCTTGGATCATGTAGTTGTTGAGGCTGAGGTTGATTTCGTTATGGGAGGAAGGAGGAAGGCTGGTTGAATTGGTGTCGGCGTTGCTGGTGAGGGGAGATGAGGAGGAGGGGGGGCTGTCGTTGGAGGGGATAGGGATTAGTTTTGATTTGGATTTGGTTTTGGTAGATCGGGTTTGGATGGGGGATGTCCTGGAGTTGGAATTTGAAGACATGGGGAAGTCGGGATAGAATCGGTTAGGTGTTTGGGAGGTTGTGGGGGTGTCAGCCGAGGAGTAGAAGACTCCCCGGCTGGTGGAGGGTGGTGTTTTGTCCGTGGGGATGGTGATTTGTGGTTTGGGAATAGTGTAGAGGAGTTAGTGCGGTTTTTAAGGGATATTTCGGAAATTGGTGGAGGAGCTTTGGCGGATGCGCCGGGTTGAGCGGGCACGCTATGAGCGTGAAATGTTCAGTGGATTTCGGGGATTTGCTTGAATTTGGTTAATAGAAGTGTTAATTCGGTCGAATCAACAATAAAATTGGGAGGTTTATCGGTAGGATTTTGAGTGGGAAGCAAAAAGGTGGTTTTTATTACCTGGGTTGATTCACTATCACTCGGTTTTACATTCGCGCACTATTTGTCTGTTATGGCTACTGATAGCAGTTCAGTCGCTGGACTAGGTGGTGTGACGGGGAATAAATCCGTCAGGGACCACTATGCGTTCAAACGACGTTCCTACTATAGATACACAACAGAAACTTGCTTTTTTTTTTTTTTTTTTTACTGTTAGGAGAACAAACATTAATAGCTTGCAGTCTGCCAACAGGACCTCTACTTTCTTACAAAAGACGAAGACTTGATTTCAGTTGGACAGTAGATGATTGGAAAAAGGTATTAATTATAGATGAGTGCAGAATGTCCATTTATGGTAAAGACAGACGAAATAAGCGTATAGACGGGCTGGAGAACGCTAAGTCGCCTTTGGTGGTGGCTCAGTAATGTTTCGGGCAGGGGTTTCTTTTGAAGCACACATGGATATCGTGCTGATCTACAGAGGTGCGTTAACCGCAGAAAGATACAAAATGGAGATACTACACCCTTATGACATGTGCTGGATATGTTGGCGATGAATTCCTACTAATGCTACATACTACATACAGAGTACCTTAAATAGGTTAATATTCCAAAAATGAGCTGGCCATCTCAAAATTCGGAGAGCTTCGAATGGTGCTTATTGAGGAATGGGACATTTTTCCCAAAGAGACATTCAAAACATGATCAATTTCATGCCATAACGAATAAGAAGTGTCATCCAGCCAACAAATTTCTTATTTTTCAAATAAATGTCGCTAAGGTCCATATTTTCGATTTATTCTTTACAATAACAGCGGAATTACATGTTAAAAAATACTCGATGGATTAACTGCGACAAAATTAAAAAATATATAAAAAGTTTTAAAAAATATTTGCAATTTTTGGGGTGGCTTGATTTCTATGACGCGCAGTGTATTAGAACAGGGTAGTTGCAGATCATTATTTTTATTACTTTTAATAACTGATGGAATCAGAAGCTAGCTTAAAATATATGAACAGATATTCTGTATCTATTTTTTAATTATCTGCTTACTCTATATTGTGTTATATTATTTTTTATTTAATTATTATTATTATTATTTAATTGTTTTAAATATTTATTATCTGTACTTGTGTTCTCCAAATGAAATAAAACCTTCAAGACGTTACAAATTATTTAGCCTGAAGACAAAAGAAATGAAAACTTTATTATTTTTGTATTTGTATTGGTAAAGTTATCCTTTCACTTTTGTGGGATCGATACTAATTTAATCTACTAAACGAGATTTCTCCTGGCAGTTTTTCCCAATAAATTTTAAGTGAGCGCTTGGTTAGTTGTTTTTGAAAGAAAATGTTAGATATTAAACATTTCAGTTAAATTTAATATTTTTAAAACTGGCCGAACACTCTAAATATAATTTATTTTTTTCGTCACAGAATATGATATTGTAAATTATGCAGTTAAGTTTCTCGTTTCCTGTGGGTTTAAAAATGTTGATATTATATTAAAATGAATAAAGTTAATGCTTATTTATAAAGAGAATAAGGAAGTAGAAATCGGATTGATAGATGGATGTACATAGAAGAGAATTGGTGATTAAAGCGGTTGTTGAACAGAACAAATGCAGGATCTGATAGGTTACAACTACAGTGTGCAAATTAATTCCTATCCACCGCCCTAGCGAACACAATGGTGTCATGAGTGGTATGTACAAGTATATAATTAAGAGAAACGAAGTTCCGATGAGTGAGTGGCCAGATTGATGCTGGTGTGAAAACCCGGAAAACAATTTTATCTGACAAAATAGAGAAATACAACAGTATAACATATTAATAGGTGCACTAAAGATAAAAGAGACTTAAATCGAAGCATATTTTGGGCATTTTCCCAGAGCTTGAGAGACTAAGAATTTTAAAATGTGGTCTGCATCCACACGAGATGTTGCCAATAATCCTAATGAGCCTTATAGATGATTAAGACTGAAATAACCACTGTAGTGTAGCCTTGCCAGTGAAACATTATAAGAAATTAAAAGTCGCATTGGAAGAGACGTTTAACGACAATTGATATGAAATAAACATATCCAAAGAATAGGTGATCTTGGCAGATTGATACTAGTTCAAAATATGCATGTATTCTATTCTTCTGGGGTGCGTTTCATGCATGTACTGGAGCTCTAGGCTCATTGTACCCCCCTGAAGTAATCATACCAGGTTCGTTTCCTTCATGTATTCTAGAACGTCCCTGATATTCGCTTTCACGATTTCCTCTGGCTCAGGAAACTGAATGCCAAAGTGTCTCTGTCTAAGCCACTTAAGGCTCGGACAGTGACATATTACGTGATGAGGAGTTTCGTCTTCCTCACCACATTTTCTGCATAATGGGTCCTCAGCGAGTCCTATTATGTTCATGTGTTTTCGGAGATGGCAGTGTCCTGTAAGCAGTCCCACTGCCTTTCTCAATTGGGTTCTACTTAGGCTGAGTAGTTCTGTAGTTTTCTCCCTGGATGGACCTGTTATGAATAGTCTGGATTGCCTGAGTCCAGGCAGTTCCATCCAGAGTTTCTTATGTTGTTCCCTTAGTCTTTCCTCTATTGTTTCCCTTACATGTTGGTATGAGACCCCACATGTGGGAAGAGGTCCGATCAGGGTTCCTTCTGAGCTTCCCTGGCTAGGAGGTCAGCTTTTTCATTTCCAAGAATCCCTGTGTGTCCTGGTACCCATTCAAGGATAACCTTGTGGCGTTGTGCCAGTTCAGCTACAGTTCCTTGGCAGTGCTTCACTGTTCGTGACGCAGTGTGTACGCTCTCTATTGCTTTGAAAATATGCATGTAACATGTGTGAATATACCTCAGGGCGATGACCCTTATATTATATATTGTCTTGGAAAGATATACAGTTAAAAATGGTCATGTATCAGAGTTTTCAGAAAATCTAGAACTTTAGACAAACGCATGAGCTACTATAAGGCGAGAATTAAGACTATCTACTCTTTATTAATTTAAATCTTGACCATCTACAGCGCCTGTGCCTACTAACTTTTTAGAGAAGAGCAAGAGATGAATATAGAAAGAAAATTTCTCTCCTTGCTTTAAATGCACCGCCGATGTACTTCTCTTAGACCGATAGGAAACTAAGCTCTCTCGACACATTACGTTAGATAAATTTAAGGATTTCACTAATAAACTACGTATTTAGTTTTTCACACAAAAGTTTTTGGTTTGTGTATATTAATACCAATTATTTGTTAAATATTTTGCGTTTTTGTTTAAAAAATGATGGTACCAGTATTTTATAATGCAATATTTGTGCGGAAGGAATGGCGGAGGCAAGAACTTTGCTATAGACAGCAGAAATTTATGGTAAAAAATAACCTATTTGAGTTGTTCGAAAAATTCCTAGACTTTCCAAAGAATTAGTGCCAAATTTAATTGCTGAACTAGGACCTCCTATGAACGTTGGACAAAGAATCATGGAATTAAAAATATTGGATATCGCAATGGAAAAATTGAATAAATGTAATTTACAAAGTAATACTAAATTAGTATTGTTTGACGTAACTAATATGTTCTCAAAAATACCTCCCAAAGAATGTATAGTTTTAGTTAAAAAGCTTTTAGATGAAAAAAATATCCATCCAGGTATAATATCAGATATAATTGATCTATTTGATTATTTGATGTATGCATTAGTCAATATTATTCTTCTTTTGATAACAAAGTTTATATTCAAAATGAGGGTCTTTCCATGGGAAGTTCTATTTCTCCAATTTTAGCAAATATATTTATGGATAATTTAGAAAACAAAATCTTTAATTCTAGTTATAAAAACAATATTGTATTTTGGTATACATGTTGATGATGTTTCAGGTTTCATAGGTAGCGAACGGCAGATAGATATATTTTTTAATTATATTGATTTCTTGCATCCTATAATTAATTTTACTTTAGAAGTTAAAGAAAATAATTCAATTAATTTTCTACATTTAAGATTAAAAAAGTTATTTATTCATTAAATTATTCAATATACAGAAAACCTCCACAAACATATATAACAATACTATATAATTCAAATCATCCTCTATCACATAAATTAGCAGCTTATAATTGCATAATACATAGAGCATTTTCAATTCAAATGAACAAAAATAATTTTAACTAAGAAATTGAGCTCATAAAACAAATAGCTACATCTAATGGCTATCCAATACATTTGATAAATAAATTAATTAATAAGAAAAAACAAAAAAATATCACTAAACCTAATATTTCCAAAAAAAAACTAAAGAAATTAAAAGCTAAAAAAGTATTACTTATTGTGGAAATATTTCCAATGCAATTTCAAAAATAATATCTTCGGCAACATCAGCATTAATATCATTTAAAACACAATTTAATATTGGAACAAAATTGTTAAATGTGAAAACTAAATTACTTAAATTAAAAAAATCTGGTGTTCACAAAATTAATTGTTCAAACACAAAGAAATTTTGAAGAAATATTTAATGAACACATAAGAGCACATAGATTACAACCAAATAAGTCGAACTATGCAAAACACCTACTTAAACATCCAAACTCATTGATACCCCCCAATGACATTCATATACTACACATTTGTGATAAAAAACAAAATTTAGATTTTCTAGAAGAATTTAAAATTAAAAGACATCTAGCAATTTAAAGTAGTTAATGAACAAATAAATCTTGGAAGTTCTCCACTATTAAACTGTTTACTTTGATTGAGTCTTCATTTTATACATAGATAAGACATTATTGTAACATAAATATATTAAGTTATTGTAAAGATCAGCATGATATAGTTTTTTCCTGTTTTTTCTATATCATTGCACAGATATACTGATCTTAGAGGAAAATACATACAGGATCATCCCTTAGGCCTAATAACATCTAGGCTTTAATAATGTTATGTCTTATTACTTCCTTACTTGGTCTAGCCTTAACTACTTATCAATATCAGGTACCTAGCTACAAACAAACAAAACATAACTTCAATATGTCAATCTGACGATGCTAGTTTTTAGCGAAACAGCTGTAATTGCATTTAAAAACGTATTTTGCGAATAAATAGTCGAAGTTTAGTTCAACCTTTCAGTTATTTATTGTCCTTAAAAAACTACTTAATTTTTTGGTACTATTTTTAAATCATTCCAAAAAAATAATAACCATTTCTCAACCTATTCCAAGGCAGTTGGTTGAATTGCCACATTTTTTATTTTCATTTTTCTCAAAGTGGTTTTATTGGTAACTGGTGATAATTTACAAAAAAATCAACAACTTTTGCCCAATGTTCGGTTGTGGCTTTGAAATCTCATTCTGGTCGTTCTGTTTATGTTTAAACATTGTAAATAAGTAAAATTAAGTATTTTATTTAAATCTTATTTGCATTAAAAACCTTTGACAGTTACAAAGAAGAAAAAACACAAACACTCTTTCTATTTCTATTTATGTACGATGAATCTTACGCGGTGCGATTGGCCCTGTTTACATATTTTGTTATACAAATATTTCATTTATATTTAACAAATATTATCCATTACCCTTTTTTACTAATTTCTTTTATTTTTTCATTTAATCTTCCACTGCAATATAGTTTTCCTTAATTTTTTTTCTAAACCCCACTTCCCTATCTTGCAGCTCAAATATTTTTTTTAAACAATAACACTGTAACACCACGCACGACATGTTACAGTTATGGAAATTACTTTAACTCGTCTTACTAGTCGTAAACTTACAGCAGATCCAGAAGTTCTTAGATGTGATTATATTGCAAGACTTTAGAAAAGAATATGAATAATAAGAAAACTGAACTTTTTTTTGTTTAATCCAATTTCAATGAATTTCTACGTATTACTTTATTTGGTTTATTTACATACTTACAGTCAATTGAAGGACATAAAAGCTTTTTTATATTTTGCACTTAAAAAAATCTTCATTATAAAACGCATTTGCGTATCGTAATGTAACTTTTACGCACGCAAATTTTTGTTTTAAATGGTTGGCGACATGAGTGAAGTATCTAAAGGCAAGACTATTGACAATGACATTTGTGGCTAATAGCAATTTATTAATTTTATATTGTTCTTTAAGAAAGTATCTGTGAATATGAATATAATATTTTACTTATATAATATATTATTATTGGTATATTATTCATTTTAAAATATTTTAAAACATTAACATTTGATAATTTAAATGTCACAACTGTCAAATTTTATACATTACTCAGTGCTGCCGACATACTTTTTAAAATAAAAATTTTCGTAATTACATAAAAATAAAAAATTAATTTAAAAAATGGTAAAAAGGGCAAAATATAAAAAATATTATAAACAACTTATTTCATATGGCTGTTGTGACACTCGTTCTTTAAAAAACTCATCGCTTCGCGATTCGTTTTTTAAACTTGAACTCGTGTCATAACAGAATTCCATATGAAATGCGTTGTTTAATATACTATTGGTATTAGTAAAAAATCTTTTAGATTAAAAGAGTACCTAGTGCATCTAAATGTCAACACATTATACAATTTCTTATTTTCTTAGAATGTTATAAAAATAGCATTATGTCATTTATACTTTCAATTCTTGTAAGAACATAATATAGTATCCGAACAAACATTTTCTCAATTTTACCTAAGAATATGTCTGTTAGTAGTGAACGTAACATGATTACGAGCACTTCGTTAGGCGTAGAAACAGTCTAGTACGTTACACGAGTTGTAATCCCATTACGCACTCGTGAAATTTACGACGGACTTCATGCGTAATGGGTTACTTACTAAAATTGTTACGTAATATACTTTTTCGATTTCTAATTTCATTATGCTATTTAAACGAAACAGTGTTCTGAAATTGGTAGTAAAAATTATGAACTCCGAATATTTTTTCATTAGATGACATTGTTCATAAAATTCTCCTTATTATCTATGTTATATCTAAATCTCCATTGTTCAGTATACATAATAAGCAACAATAACGTTGAAATTATAAATGTAAATATTTAGTTGCCTTTTTCCTCAGATTTAAAATTTTTGTTATTTATCTTACATTTATCCTTGATGTACTCATATGTTGTAATAATAAAACCATATTATATTTTAAGTAACATATAGTTAATTTTTATCTAAAAGCAGATATGTTAACACATTGAAGCAAATAATTTTAATATGAGCACAATCGTAAATAAAGACCCAAAAGATGGCAAAACATGGTTTGAAATCTTAGAAATTCTAATTGGTAAGTAGGCCATATTAAACAAGATTAAATGTATTTTATTTTACTGTTGAAAAATTTAGCAAGTGCAACTATACTAAGTTAATAGCAAATTAAATATAAATTAGAAATATTCAATAAAACCACAAATTTTTTATGAGTTACAAAGCAATAGCGACTAATTTCGGTCTACATTAGACCATCATATGGCTGTGAATCCAAGAAAATCATGGTAAATAAAATATGAGTTCTGGTTTTTTACTCCATCTAGCTGGATTTTTCTTTAAACATTATTGTATTTATAAAGGAAAATACCAAAATTATTGTATTTACCATTCTTTTACTAAAATTAATATTGATTTTTATTTATTATCTAGAATGACAGCTGTTTCGCTAAAAACTAGCATCGTCAGATTGACACATTGAAGTTACATTTTGTTTTTTTGTAGCTAGGTACCTGATGCTGATAAGTAGTTAAGGCTAGACCAAGTAAGGAAGTAGTAATAAGACATAACAATATTAGTGGTATTCTTTCGTACCAATCTAACTCATCTAAATAAGTTCAAGTAATCCTTGACTAATTCTTTCGGTTAAGATGAGTTCCCCACCATCTGACAAATTTTGATTTGACTTCTCATCCAACTTATCTAAATCAAGAGCAAGATTAGTTGGATTGGTTTAGACTTTCCTAACCTCAACTTTTTAAGTGACAGACTTCATTGATTCTGATTCAGTTTTATGGTTTGTTTTCATTGTTTATGGTAAGGATAAGAAATAAAATGGTTGCTTACACCATGGGTGTGTTCGGGGAGCCAGTTGGCGCTATCTAGTACTATTCCTCGCTTAGATTAGGAAAGCTTGTCTAAGATTCCTCGTTTGCGTTATATGGCACTTGGCGCTACATAGCTCGAAAGCGTGCTCCCCGAACAAACCCCATGTATGTTTACACCTTAGAACATATTTTATTTTATGTTCTAAGGTTTACACTCGCAATTTGACATTTCTGTGACAGCTGACTTTGTAATTTTGTTCTTTTGTTAAAAACTTAAACTAATCCAACTCATCCTCTAGATTGGTTGAGTTGAAGTAATCCTAGATTGGTTTGGATTTTTGGATTGGTACGAAAGAATACTAGTATTAAAGCCTGCCAATCTGACGATGCTAGTTTTTAGCGAAACAGCTGTGAATTTAAAAAAGTGTTTTACGAAAAAATAGTGAAAGTTTCGTTCGACAGTTCAGTTGTTAACTGTTCTTAGTAAGGTTACTACAATCAAGTTTTTGTTATGAGCTTAAGAATAAAGTTGTAAGACTTGTATTCCATGATTTTCTTTTATTTACAGCATAATGATGGTCTGATGTGCTTTGTAACTTTAATAAAGAATTTCTGGTACCCAAAAATTGAAAATGAATATTAACTGGATAAAAATAGAAAATGACTTAATCTATTCATTTGGTAATTTTTATTATATTGGATTATTTTTCTGGTAAAAGAGTAAAATTACGATATATAATTACAAGCTAATACCTTTTTATGCATTTTTATTCCTTATTTCTTTTGCTTACCCCTTAATTTATTTACCTATCTTATAAACAACTTTATCTTTTTAGTGGGACTCGTTAGTTTAAGTTGTGGAATATTAACAGCCTGGCCATCACCATTTATTGTACAAATAGTAAATGATAAAAACAACTACAACATAACCGAAGAAGAAGCTTCATACTTTACAGTATTTAATTTA
The DNA here is from genome assembly GCA_035357415.1 of Ophraella communa. Taxonomy (NCBI): domain Eukaryota; kingdom Metazoa; phylum Arthropoda; class Insecta; order Coleoptera; family Chrysomelidae; genus Ophraella; species Ophraella communa. Next base: position 25,953,762 of record CM068982.1, read on the forward strand.
ATTGGTGTAATACTGCTACCTCCTTTCTTAGCACCAATAGTATACCATTTAGGTAGAAAAAACCTTATTTTATCCACATCAGTGTTTTATATAATTACTTTTCTTATAAAGGCTAATGCTAGAAGTTTATGGCTATTTTATTTAGCCAGGTTATTAAATGGATTTGGAGATAGCATTACTTTTACCTGTGTAATAGTCTTCGTTGGAGAAATAGCAAGTCCTCAAGTCAGAGGTGTCTGGGGAAACGCAGTCGTATGGTGTGGATATTTGGGTCAATTTATTATAAACGTTCTAGGCATATACGCTAATGTGACTATTAGTTCATATATTTGCATGACTTTTCCTATTCTTTTGTTGATAGTTTTTCCTTTTTTACCTGAAAGTCCTTATTTTTATATATCACGAGGAAAAGAAGAGGATGCTAGAGCGAGCCTAAGAAAGTTAAGACAAAAAGAAGACGTGGAAGAAGATTTCCAGCGAATTAAAACGGCAATTGAAAAACTGTCTAAGGATGATGAATCTTGGAAAAATGTATTCTCTAATAAAACTAATAGAAGAGCTTTACTACTTGCGATATTTCTCAGGACACTTCAGTTAACATCGGGTGTTTTTACATTGGTCTCTTACATACAACTTATTTTTCAAAAGTCAGGTAGCAACGTAAGCCCAGAGCTTTGTACGATTATTTATACTTTGGCAAATTTCATTTTGTACTCTTCGGCCTCATACGGATCAAATAAATTGGGTAGGCGGATATCACTCATATCGTCACTATGTATTACTTCAGTAATATTTTTACTTGAAGCTGCCTACTTCTTTGTTGATGATTATTGTGATAACATCGATCTCGTGTCAGTTCAATGGTTTCCATTAGTAGGATTGGTTGCGTTCTTAGTGTTTTCTTGTTATGGAGTTGGTACAGTACCATTTTTAATGCCCGGTGAACTGTTTGCACCTGGTATAAAAGCTAAAGGTGTAGCAGTAGTTATCTGCTTATTTGGCTTAACAAATTTTTTAATGAATACCTTGTTTTATAATTTACTTACAATCGCTGGTTTAGGTGCACCTTTTTTGTTTTTCGGAATTTGTAATGGAATCAACGCGATCATAACTTATATAATCCTTCCAGAAACTAAAAACAAGACGCTTGAGGAAATTCAAATAATTTTAAGCAAAATGTAATAGGTTATAGTTACTCCAAGGCAGCGATCACAAATCTTTTCAGTGTGTTGATCCACTTTGATCATTTTGGAATAGACAGCTACTTAAGCGATGTAAGTAAACTTAAATGAAATTATAAGGAATTCTATTCGACAGAAATGTGTTTACTTTAGTAACACTAAAAATTGTAAACGAATAACTAATAAAAATATAACTACTTCCATTCCTAGGTGTTATAAATAAAATATTCCTTAGCTACAATCTCATACGATTTAAAAATAAAAAAGTATTCCACTATTTTCAACAAAAACATGTCTTGAGAAGTTACAACAATACAAATATAATTATCCAAATATTGAGCTGTTGATGAAGGTATTTATTTGTAATAAACTTCATTTTGGACAGAGAAGATTTTCACACAAATACCTGTGTGAGTGAAGCAGCTGTGAGTGAGTTTTTTTTAAATATATAGTTAATGTTTTGTTTAAAAAGTTCTATTTTTAATTTTCTTAGTTTTTACTTGAGGTTTTTGCAGTTGCTTAATATCAATGAATTGATGAAAAAGTGGACTTTTTTTTAATGCTAAAAATTGGATTTTGAATTAGTGTAAATCATATCCATATTTCACAAGTTGGATATTAAAAAAATGTTTTTTGAGTGTGTAATGGCCAAAAATTTCACCAACAGTGTGCCAATCCAACAGTATCAGATAGGTACTAGAGCTTAAAGAGAAGAGAGAATGATTCCTGTGATGAGAAAGCAAATTAATTATCTGAGAGTATAGTTCTGGAAGAGGAGGAGCGAAAATTACGAAAATTCAATGTTAAACTTTACTATGTTGGCAAATCAAAATTAAGATTTACTTCGCCAGGAATAGGAGATGATCCAAATACAGTTAAAAAGACACTGAGTTTGATTGTTCCCGATATTAAAGTTAATAAAGTTATTAAACTTAGTAAAAGTATTAACATCTTACCATGTTAATACTTTTAATATAAGAGTAGCTTCAGAAACATAGTTTCTTCAAAAAAACATCTCAAAGAACTTCGTGCTAAGCTTGCCAATGGAACTGCTAATGGAGAAGAAAATCAAACCACCAGATACGTTAGGGTCTAAACAAAGTACATTAGAAGAATCTGTTGCTACAACTGGTTATGATGTGATTATTTTCACCAAGACATTGCTTTTTTTTCAGGCTGAGATGGAAAAACTCAAGTTCGAACGGGTCCTACATTGGACCCGAACAGTGTTGAACATCCGCTAGGATGACGCCTACCAACCAAAACCACCTAAAAACTCGCAGTTGTTCCCGTCTCGGAATCACTACCCTAGCATACTTTAAGAAGGCGGCGGTCCCTCACACACTCTCCTTTTACTCTGCCACTCATAAACATTATCTTCTCCTAACCATACTCTCCACTGTCTTACTTACCTCCATCCATTCCCCTTCCCCTCTCAACATTATCGTCACCATATTTTCCCAATACACCGCCTCCCCGAGTCTTACCTTCATGTTCTTCAGCACTTCTTCATTCCTCCAGCATCTAAAAGCGTGTCCTACATCTTCCCCCACTTCGTACCTTTCACACACTCCAGTCTTTCTTTTCTCAATCTTGTGAAGATATCCTGCTCTTGACCCATGCCAAGTCAGCACCTATGTGAAGAAGAATTTTCTAGTGATCCATTCTCTTCTACATACTCTTTTTAGCGCACCTTCTTACTCGTCCGACTTTCCATTTCCACTGTATTCTCCTGGCTATAGCCATCACATCCAATGGGTAGGATCTTGACAGCACCTCTGCTAACCCTCCCACTACACTTCCGCCCCGTACAGCATACTCTGCTCAATCGTTCTAGCAATAACTCTTCTATTCCATTCTCCCGGTCCTTTCACATTACACATCAATCTCCCCAGCTATGCCGCCCGAATTTTCGCCTTCTGCGCTGCCTTATACATGTGGTTTTGAACGATAACTGACTATCCAACCACACACCTAGGTTTTTCACCGATTCCTCCATGTTCCTTTTTTTTCCTTTTACCGTCACCTCCAACTCCTTCCCTTGCTGCGTCCCTAACCAGTAATCCCAGTGTCTTTTCTTCGGCCACCTCTAATTCGCAATCTTTTTCACCAACTGTCCATACATTTTCTCCGCCTTTCTTTTTATCTCTGCCTCTCCATTTTCCATACATCCCAGGCACACGTCATCCGCATAAACCTTAATCTTGCATCCATCTTCACATTTTATCCTATAACCCTAATAAAACACGCATTTCCAGAGCGTCGGTCCCAATACCGACCCCTGAGGCACTCCTATCTCCATCCTATTCCTCCGCCCTCTTGAGTCAACCAAAATCCGCCCGTCAGTTAGTTCTCTACTAAGTTAATTAGCCCTTCCCCCACTCCAAGTCTAGCCAAGGCACCCAACACTGCTATTTTCCTGACCCTTGACCGACGTCGAAGAATACAAGTAGGGCCAGTTTTTTATTTCTCCAACTGCTTTCCTAGCATTTTCCACCAAGCTCATCACTCTGTCCAGTGCAGAAATACAAGACTTCCCCTTCACAAACTCATGCTGGTTTCCCCTCCAAAACTGTACTTATCCCGCACAGCAGACTGTAATCCCCTGTCCGCTTTCCCTCTCTACCCGCCTTCATCACCAGTACCACTCTGGCTACTTTCCACGCTTCCGGAAACTCTTCCTTCCTCAGCACCTTGTTGAAAAGTTCCAAGAAACACTCCCCATTATTGTCAAGCAGTCTTTTTATTAACTCCCCTGTCAAGCCATTTGTTCCTGGGGCTTTCCTCCCCTTAATACCATCCGCTTCCTTCTCTATTTCCTCTATCTCTACCGGCCTTATCCCTCTCATTTTACCTCTCCTACTGAAATCCTGCTCTACCCGAATTATATTATTCCCTACTCCTTTTCCCACTGAAAATAGTGTTTCTTTCTGCCCATCTTCCTCTAGCACAATCTTCCACCGATTCTTTACACTGCTACCTCATATGCCTTACCCCATGGATTATTGTCCAATTCCCCAGCAACATTTCCCACTTACCTCTTTTCGACCTTCCACTCAAGCTTTTTTTTATGACTTGTATCTCTTCTTACCCTTACATTTACCTTTTATCCTCAACATTCTTCTTCGTTCTTTCTTGCACTCCTACCACAACTTTTCCATTTCCTTATTACACCAATAATTAGCTACTCATCGCTTCGCGATTCGTTTTTTAAACATGAACTCGTGTTATAACAGAACTCCATATGAAATGCGTTGTTTAATATACTATTACAGCATGAGTTACTTTACCTACGACCTACTTGTACTTGTATTAATAATGTTATAATTAATAATACTTGAACAACAGCAACAATAGATATTTTTTATAATTTTTTTGGATAATTAGTTTACATTAGTTATAATAATTATTGTTTATAGTAACAGTACAGCTATTTAATATTAATGGTACTCCGGTTATTTTGCTTGTTAAAGCATAAGAAATATTTATTTCAAAACTGTAATCGTTAAATTGCTGAATAACAACGTATGCACATACAGTCAGACGGCGCATGCTCGGTTTGGAATGAACGCCATAGTGTAGTGAGACACATTTTCGTTGTTTAGTTAGTGATCGGTTTCTCGCGTAATATTAAAATATAATGCATTCTAAATATTTAAAAGGGTTGTGTAAATTGACTGAAGTGAAATTAAAGTTACAGAACAGTTAAAAATAACTTCTTATACCTTACGATTGTATCTATAATTTAAAACATCTTCGTAAGTATTTTTAAAAAGTATCTAGGTAATAAAAATATTTTAAATGTTTAAATAATTAATCTGGAAAACGTAATTAAATACATTATTTATAATTATATTATGATATATGTAGACAGATAAATGCAATCTAATAAATGTTAATTTAACTGTAAATATGTAAATAAGAGATTTTGAACATAATTCCGAAGTCTATTGACAGTTACTAAGTGGTTGCTAGGGAAGCCGTGCGATTTACTTTACAACTGTGCGTTTTCTTTACCGTTCGTAATAAGGTATCTTACGTTGATTGACGAATGTGCGTTATTTCAAGGATCAGGACCCGACGGAATTCCACCAATAGTGGCTAAATAATTCAAATGTGCACTAGCACGTCTATTATATATTTTATTTTCACTTTCACTAAATTCAGGCAATTTCACCCCTTTAGTTTTTTTATTTTGTAATAACAGAATGAAAAATTTCATATTACTCTCATACAACCCCTATTTTTCTATCCTGGTTTTTATTCTATTCACAGAATAAGGTTACAAGATGACGAAAAGATGACGAAATCTACAGTTTCGCACACAATGGTTCCAACAAGATGGTGCAACGAGCCATACAGCTGTGCGCACCTTAGACTTACTCCGTCAGCATTTCGATAATAGAATAATTTCTCGGGGAACAGACTTCGAATATCCTTCTCATTCACCTGATCTGACGCCACCTGACGCATACATTTGGGGCATAATGAAAGAAAAAATATTTCATTCGGAAAATCCGCCGGCGAATATTGCCGAACTACGCGAAAGAAAACAAAATATTTTTCGGCAAATCGATCAAACCACTTTTTATAAATATGTTTATTGACTTACAAAATCGCTGGTTTGCGCGAAATGGTGAACATTTTGAACACTTACATTACAGAAATTAAAAATTAATTTTTATTTTTATTTTCGGTACTGTTTATTTTGGCGGATACTGTACATAATTCTCACTTGTATTAATTGCTGTAAACCCTGTTTTAAAAGTAATAATACTATTATGTCAAAATTCAGATTGGACGAGAAATTCGAGAACCCATGACAGTTCCAGCATATCATTGGGAAGAGATACGATTCATCTCGATTTCGTTTTGAAGTTGTTCAGTTCAGATTAATATTACTGAGGATCATGGGTTTTTAATTTACACCTACCTTATAATTAAATGATTTTCAACATTTTTTGCGATGTTCTAGGTTTTTTTTAAACCTTGCAACTCATTCCTTTGCAGAGATGTCTAATCGGAAGATAAAAATATATTGGGAAACTTTTCATGTGAGAGACTCTAGATTTCAACAGCTTGAATGCAGACATGGTAGATATGCATATTTTTCAGTATTTTTACCCAATCTAAACATTGGGCTAATGGGTTCGCTTGTTGGAGTTAACCCAAGCCTTGTTTCTCGAATTCTAAGAAAATATCAGGAAACAAACTCTGTTCTTGATCGTCTAAAAAGTGATCGGCCCAGGATTACTACAGACGTCCAAGACCGTTTCCTCACATTAACGGCACGAATGAACCCTATTATGACTGCCACATTTATTAGAAGAGAACTTCAGCAGGCTCATGACATCGTTATTTGTGATCAAACGATAAGAAACGGATTAGATGCAGCAAATTTGTTTACAAGAAGACCCTTGTCACCAAACTATCGTTGGAACACAAAAGAATTCGTTTGGAATGGGTCATAGAACATTTGGAGTAGAATGAAGACAGTTGGAGAAAAGTGCTTTTTTCAGACGAGACCAGAATTGGTGTAGGGTATGATAATCGTCGGATTAGAGTTTGGAGGGACCCAAATCAAGAAACATAGACTTCACCAAGCAGTTCGAAAAATTCCATACCAAGGTGGCAACTGGCATAATGACAAATAATAAAACTCCCCTAATCCCTATCGTCGGGAACAACCAATAGGGACTTTTAGATTATTTCAGAACAATTTTCTTCACTAACTACTAAACAACAAATTTCACTTCACTATACCGTCAGTTTTAAGGTCTCTGTCAACCCGTAAAAATACTATATATTAGATAAAAGCAATGTTGATTGGATGAAAAGTTTTAGATGGTAGGTAGAAATTCATTTTTCTTAAGTTAAATATATTTTACGAAAATCGATAAGAAATAATAACATTTTTGACAACATATTTGAAAGAAAAAGTCAATATTTCCTCCAACTTGTTTGTTGCCTGGCAAGCGAAAATAACAGTAAGGAAATATTCATTTCTGTACTGTAAGGAAATGTTATTCCCATACAGTAAACTTTAGAACATAAATGCGAAGAGGTTTTTTTCTAAACAATTTTATTTTTAAAACTTTCAGCACAAACAAGGTTAACATTATATTTTAAAATTATTACTTATTATTTGTTATATTTACTGTTATTTGACAATTAGTACAAGTATTGAAAACTGGAAGAACTTGGGAACTAATAGCATTATTTTGTTGAATATTTTCCAAATATGTACTTATATTATGTATATTCTTTCGAGTTTGGCAAATTCAAATAACTGGCCACTATTTTAGGCATGTTTCTTAATTGGTGAATTTCTACTACTTGTCTACAATCTTTTTCATTTTGGTACTTAAAAAAACCGAGTCGTATTCATGTCTCTTGGTCTTAAAGAGACATACTTGCGGTATAGATTTAAGTACATTTCGTTTACTATAACTGATCTTGATGTATTGGTTTTTGAATCCGGTATGGTAACTAAAAGTTTAGATAGTAGGTCTTGTATATCTTGTACAGTCATTTTAACAATTCGGCAAGCTCCGGAAATTCCAAATATTACAGCTACCTACAACAATAAATAAGCATGTAAAGAATCCAAATTTAATTTGAAGTTTTGTAAGTTACCTTAATCATTAAATATTTCTTATCTGGAGCTTCCTGAATAAATTTGTTTATTTCTTCTTTAGTTAAAATCTTGGATTTTTTTGGCTTATAGGCATGTGCTTCCCGTTTCAGGAATGCCCGAAGTTTTGAATATTTAGATATATCCACATCATGTCTAATTGCAAGGGTTGCCTTCAGCATTGAATAAATGGCCCATTAAGTTGAAGATTTCATCTTAGAACCAAGGTCCAAGATGTATGCCATTACAACATTTTCCGAGAAAGAAGTTGCATTTTTATTCGTACGGTAGTCCATGAAGCGGTTGTATGCATAGTTATACTTATTTCTAGATTTTACTGGTAAAAATTCCAATGCTGCAGCATTCACTGCCTCCGTGAGTTCTGGGGGGGTTCCAGAAATGAAACAGTCATCATCACTAATCATTTTACCCGTTACTTTGGCTTTTTAAAACGTTAAAAAATCAACACTTTGGAAAGACGCCACAAATAAACTTTTCACTCGTCAAGTTTGACAATTTATGTACTTAGTTTCCGTAGTTACGAAACAATATTTCATGGCTTCTTTTATTTAAGGGAAAATAATAATGTTGATTTGAAATTTTTAACATGATTAGTAATAATTTACCGTAATTTTAATGATTCCCGATTTTCGGAAAAGCCACATTCCCGGATCGCGGATTACGATCGCCCAATGTTAAGCTTTTCTTACTAGGTATACAATATACTATTTTTGCACGATTGATCATTTTTGACTGTTTACCGTGACGGTAATTCACTTACCGTTGAGTTAAAAAATCTGTTAATTTTAATTTACTTTTTGAAAGAATAAAGAAAACGAACGAATTATTTATTATTATTAAAACTTATGGTAAAATTTGTTAAATTATTTAATGAAATCCCTGAGGTTTCACTTCTAACTGAAACTCCTACAGAATCGCGTACATTAGTAGTATTACTAGTTTCGCACAATATTTTTTTGGCAAAATCTATTTTATTTTGAAGAGAATCTTCTAAATAGCTTTCTGCCACTGTCGATGAACGCCAACCTCCATGACGCTTTAATCCGAGGACATTAACCCCTTTATTAGCCAAAAGCGTTGCTGATGTCCTCCTGACCGAATGGCCAGTATATTTCTTGGAATTAGGCAAATTTAAGAATTTGGCAATTTGAGAAGGCCAACCCCCGATTGTCCCTTTCCCTAATACTTGAGCACAACATTTTCCTTTGGCGTATCTTAAGAACAAATGATTTGATTTTACTTGTAATGGTCGAAGTTTTCTATATTTTTGCAGAATTTCTAAATCTGGAATTTTATCTTCTGGTTTATTAACGACTGTAAAATTACGCTGGATGTTCGTTTTTGTATTGGGTACTTTTACAATCATTAAACCATCGGTTTGTTGGATGTCATTCATAGTAATATTATATAATTCTTCTCTTCTACAGGCACCAGATATTCGCAATATCATTGTGACCTACAAATTATGAAAAAATCTTCATTAGAGTATTTCTTTTACCTAAATTAGCTTACATTACTCGTACATTGTGAATTGCTTCTATCAGAAATTTTTCAAATTGCCAATATTTTTTCTCTTCAAATACGCGATCAAAGAAAACTTGCAAATATTAACGCCATCATAAAGTAAAACGGTGGATTTAATCATTGAATATTCTGCCCAGAGGCTTCCATATGTCTTTTAACAAAATATGCCAATAGTCTTTTCATAGATTCCTAAATTCTTGCCTTCGCACCATTTTTTAAAACTTTGTCAGGTGTTTGTAATAAAACGTAGTAAAATTTACTGACGTGATTTATTATCTTTAAACAACACAATTTATATTTTTAATGGACTGTATAACACAATAATATTCTTAAAGTGATTCGAACGACATTCTCACATATGATTGTAAATCGCCATAGTTCTTCTTCTTTTTTATTTAGCACATAACACATACTCTTTCTGGCTAAAGTCAACATAGTCGGATTTAATTTAAGTTTATTACAGCCAACAAGTAAAAATGTCTTGAACATCAGGTATTTTGATAACGGATTTTGGATTTCCCTTCTTCCCAAGCCCGTTCAATTTCTTCAAATTCACTTTTGCTCATATTTTAATTTATAATAATCAAAATTGTACTTAAAAATATTGACAACTAAATAAAAACTCAATTCTCCATTGTTGTTATGCACCTGGTTACTATCGAACAACCTAAGTATCTATCTTGATAAAATGAATGAAACTAGTCAATATGACGAAAATGTTTAATTTTATCATTTAAAATGGTATCAATCGTGCAAAAAATATTATAAACATGTCGAACGTTAAGGGTAACCGATCTCAGACAATAATTGGAGTCGTCGCTCCCCAGATAGCACAAACGTTCTCAGAATATTGCAATAAGGTGCTAAAGTTGAATATTCTGGAATATTCTAAAGAATATTTATAGGATGTACCAGTAATATACCAAATATTCATGGAATATTCTGAACGAATATTCTAATGACATTTTTAAATATTATTTAAACATTTTGTGAATAATATTCCTAGAATATAATAATAAGATGAAAGAATATCTTTATGGTTAAAATTATATCCATAGAAGATTCAAAGTAAATGTTCTAATGACATTCTTAAAACTTATTCTTAGAAGTTTCTCCAATAATATTATAAGAACATTTTATTAATAATATTACTAGAACATAATAATGAGATGAAATAAAATTTTTATGGTTAAAAAAATATCTAAAGAAAATTCCAAGTAAATATTTTAAAGAATATTTTGGAATATTCTTAAGAATACTTATAGGATGTTCCAGTAATAAATACCAAATATTCATGAAATATTCTGATCGCATATTCTAAAGACATTCTTAAAACTTATTCTGAGAATACTCTCCAATAATATTATTAAAACATTTTATGAATAATATTACTAGAATATAATAATAAGATGAAATAATATCTTTATGGTTAAAATTATATCCATAGAAGCTTCAAAGTAAATATTCTAATGACATTCTTACAACTTATTTTTAGAATTTTTACCAATAATATTATAAGAACATTTTATTAATAGTATTACTAGAATATAATAATAAGATGAAATAATATTTTTATGGTTAAAAGAATATCTAAAGAAAATTCCAAATAAATATTTTAAATAATATTCTGGAATATTCCAAAGAATATTTATAGGATGTTCCAGTAATATACCAAATATTTATGGAATATTCTCAACGAATATTCTAATGACATTCTTAAAACTTATTCTTAGAATGTTCTTCAATAAAATTATTAAAACATTTTATGAATAATATTACTAGAATATAATAATAAGATGAAATAATATTTTTATGTTTTAAACTAAAGAAAATTCCAAATAAATATTTTAAATAATATTCTGGAATATTTTTAAAAAATACTTATAGGATGTTCCAGTAATATACCAAATATTCATGGAATATTCTGATGACATTCTTAAAAGTTATTCTTAGAATGTAAGCCAATAATATTTTTAAAATATTTTTTGAATAATATTTCGAGAATATAATAATAAGATGTGATAATATTTTTATGGTTAAATATCGATTTCTAATTAAATTAAATTGTTAGAAAATGTTATTGGTTTTTCCATAATTACACCAAAAAAATACAAAAAACGAAACATAAATTTTCTTCACACAAAATCATAACTAGTAAGAGTCTGTGTCAACTGTCAAACGTCAAATGTCAAATGATTAAAGCATCTCTAAAATTGCATGTGAGTGAGTTGAGTGGTTAGTTTGGTTATGTTATGTTATGATGTGTAGATGTGCAAGTAAGTACATTATATTATATTTATGTGTATGCAGACTTGCATTCATTAAATCCTTTGTAGTTTTGTTAATCTTTATTTTTTTATATTAAAGTCTAATCCATCCTGCATAACTTATCAAAACTAATAAGTATCCAATTATATTTTTATTTGTTTCAGTTTGGTTAATGTTATACATATAAATTTAGTTTTCTATTAGTTATTTGACTATTGAAATATAAAATTTAAATTTCAGTTAAAATTTTATATACAGATAACACAGAATTGTATCACAAATACATTGAGTTATTGAAAAGACTAACTAAGTTAGGTATGTCTAATTACTTCAATAATTGATCTATAGTCTTTACACTAATCAACAAGAACAAAATGTAACTTTGATGATGTTCTCAATTGGCTTTAAATATTATATTTTTCAATAAACTGTGGATGTTTACAATTAACATTTATTTGTTTGATGTTATTAATAAACGATTATTGTTACCATATAGTAAAAGTTTAATTTCTCTTATTAAAATATTTCTTAGATGCAGTAATCCGTATTAAAGGACAGACAAGGGCAGATGTAGAATCCACTATTAAACAGTGGCTCATCAAAGCAACGGAAAGGTCAGAAAAGGAAAATAAATAATGATAATAATTATTGTGTCTTATTTACTTTTTATAATGTAAGAGATGTGTTTTATTTATTGTTTATTTTTATGTTTTTTAAGAGCTGTGATTTGTTTATTTATTTATATGTATTTGTGTTCTGTTTTATTTGTAAATTTAAATATTAATAACATCTTTAGAAAAATAAATTGTTAGTACAAAGATTTAACCAGTTCTTTTTTCCATATTGATGATTTTAATATATTTTTGAAAAGTTTGAAATAATGTTTTATTGGGTTATAGAAATATTGAATGTAAGGATCTATAGTAATATTTTGATATGTTTCAAAAATATAAAATGTCCAAATATATTGTTAATCTTGAACAATCAATACTAAAAGTACAAAATATTTGGAAATTTTATATTTTTGACACATTTGAAAATATTAAAACCTTCAATATTTCATAACACAATAGAATATTCCTTGAACTTTCTTAAAATATCCCAAAAATATTTTTGGACCATCCTTATAATATTATTAGAGTATTCATAACATATTGTGCTCTGATTCTGAGAATATTCAAAATACATTCTCAGAGTGTTCTATTAATGTTCTAAGATTATTCACGAAACATTCTCATAACATTCAACATGTATTCACAGAATATCTTTAAAACGTGAATAGAATGTGGAGCTTAATCCACTTAGAATGTCCATAGAACGTTCCAATAATATATAAAGTATGATGTGGTAATATTGTAAGAATATTCCTAGCATATTTATGCACAGATTCTAAGAAAATTAAAAACATTGAGAGCATTTGATACACATTCTCATAACATTTGATATTTATTCTCAGAACATTCAATATGTATTATTAGAATGTTCTGTCAGAATATTCCAGGAAAGTTAATAGAATGTGGAAGTCAGTCCACTTTGAATGTTCATAGAACGTTCCAGTAATATATAAAGTATGTTGTGGTAATATTATAAGAATATTTAAACGTTCCAGCAGATTCTTCTAGGAGTATTCTAATAATATTCCTGTGCTATCTGGGTCCGCTCCTCCTCCAAGCAATTGTCTTCGATCGGTATAAAACCCTTACCCGTCTCCATACTTAATATACTATTTCTGACACTTGTCTAAAACTATGTTCAATAACATGAGTTTTGACTCTCTCTATCTCTTTCTCAGTGTAATGGTGTTTTTTAATTGGTTGTGCTCATCTAAAAGAAAATAAATACCAGTTAGGTTTTATTATAATTTATTTCTAGAACAAATAGGAGAATCATAATTTACAAATCTTTATATTAAAGCACTTAACCACCGTTTAGAATGTGAATTTATAAATGTCTAATAATTGAATTATCGATTTTGATAAAGAATACGACATTGGTGACCAAAAGATAGCCGAGGTGGCTCAGGAAATAGAATTTTTTGCTCTCGATAGCTTCCAAAATGACTATAGGTGAATATTTCCCAGATTAGAGTGCACCTGAAAGGCCATTCAAAAAGAATTTGGTTGATACGCATCCAACCTCAATGATTCCATCTTTTCGTTGTAATTCCCTGGTGATACCATTAAAGAATTTTAGTATAAACTAAGTAAACCATCCATATCTTAAATGTGACTGATGAAAAAAAACGAAAAGAAAAACCCAAAGCCAATGTCTCAGAATATTAATTTAGTTAGACAGATTTAAGAGTCCGGTTGTGGTCTTGCCTCCTTTCACATGAGCCCAATTTATCCCTTTCTTACCCTAATGTCCATCTGTGGAATCTGAACTATAATACAACTTCTAGCAATAATTAATTTCTACTTATAGTGGAAAAACTGCGGCTATCTTGAAGAATCAGTTAGGAACAGTTGTTTAGATCAGTTTCCGAGCCTCTTACGGATCAGACTTTACAATAAGTAGAGAATCAGAACATTGTCTTCATGGGATTATTTTTTGTTAAATTACAGGAAGTATATAGATCCTAAGATTAAGAGTATAACCACTGAGATAAAAAATGCCAGAGAACCCAAAGAGGGAATACCTTTTTTTACTTTTATCACCACCAACACTTTATTAGGATAAACCACCATCTGAGGATCATAGCGTAGAACTACGGCCTTTTATTCAAATAAAACTTTGCCTACATAAAGTTACTTCTATTGAAATTTATTTAAATAGTTTCAGACGTAAAACCAAATAGTTTACGTCCTTTTTCACGTCGTACTGTAGTGTATTGGCACCAAGAATCGCGTATTGAAGATCTCCAAATCAGGAACGTCAGGAACGATTCTGTTCATCATGTACTATCTACAATCAAACTTACAAAGGTTCGTAAGAAACTGACATAGTACCGACAGTACCCTCTTAGTTACCCTTTCCTATATCTTAGCTAGTTGGAATTGTTGTAGGGAAGATGATAAGTTCAAAGAAGAACTTTTATTGTCGGTCTTGAAAAAAAACCGAAGATTAGAATCACGCTAGGTCGGTCGGGACATGAATGAAAATCCGATTAGTGATCTGTTTAATGTTGTGGCTAAGAGTAATAGGGAAGTGGAATAGGCTGAAGTGAGCTGAAGATATCAGTGTTACAAGATTATGTTGTAGAAGCTGGCAGATATCTATTCAATTTGCAGGAGAAGGTTATCAATTTAGAGATTTTAGTAGTACCTAAACCACCTCAGAACATTATTCTTGGGGTTGGGTTTTAATAGTCCATGGGGATTATTCCAGATGCTAGGAATATCAAAATATTATTTCGTTTTATTATCGTTTCTATGGAAACTAAATTTTTAAATAGAATTGTGATTGTAATATAGATAATTTTCAAAAAAGACAATAAAAACACGTTAAAATAGTTCCCTTCAGTTTATTATCGCACATCTCATAAACAACATTTGTTGTTGTGCAAGACTGGGGTACGATGGAAGAAAACTTGAAGAAAGAAAGGGAACAGCTCAGAAGACTCTTTAATAAAACAAGCCGAGAACTCGAGATAGCACTAATAGACAAGTCACTGATAGTTTTGGTGAGACAGTTGGAGGACAAGCACGAGAGACTGTTTTCATATGATTAACATATCCGGGAAAAAGAATTCGTTGAAGTAGAGGTGTACAGCTATTGACTAGATGAAATTACGTTTCGCTAGAGATGAATTCCTGATTGAGGTTTAAGTACGGGAATTACTGGATCTCGTTCTGAAGCAGGTAACCAAAACGAAGATGAGTAGAAGTTTACGTAGTTTGTATGATAAAATCGAAACTCAACTGAGAGTCTTAGAAATAATTGGACAAATCAAATAAAGGTAATATCAATAATACTAATCTATTATCAATTTTTTTAGATTTTATGAAGAAGGAAGGGGAATTGGAAGAGAGAATCAATCTCGCACAAACCAGTTTCACTGCAGGAAGAATCCAAAATTAAAACACCGGTTTATGCAAAGGAAAAGAGCAGAAGTGAGAAGAAACTAAATTGTACTCATCATCTGTACTTTATACAGCCAGTGAAAAATGAAATTCAAATATAACCACTATAGATATTCTAGTTTGTTTATTTTGAGATAAGCCACATACCAGCCAGGATTGTATAAAAGCACAGGCTCTTTTTTTAAAAGAAAG
This sequence comes from Ophraella communa, assembly GCA_035357415.1. Taxonomy (NCBI): domain Eukaryota; kingdom Metazoa; phylum Arthropoda; class Insecta; order Coleoptera; family Chrysomelidae; genus Ophraella; species Ophraella communa. The sequence continues at coordinate 25,969,604 of CM068982.1, forward strand.
AAAAGCAAAGGTAATAGGAAAAAAATTGTTTTTCTTGCTTAAAAATCATTCACACCAGTAGGAATTGTAGAGCTATGATAAAGTGTTTGATATGCAAATCCTATAATAATATCATATAATATAATATCCTATCATGTGCGCAAACCTACCTTATGTAAAAACAGACAGTAATTTGAATGTAAATGGAGAGAACCTAATAGACAATATTTTTACAACCAATTTTCATAATGATACTTTATTATAAAACATTCTGGATATACTCGTGAAAGATGAAAGGAAAAAGATCATAAGAGCATTATTAGACTCTGCTTCAGAAAAGTCATATACAGGGTGTTTCAAAAAAAAGTAACACCGTCTCTAGGATAGGTAAAAAACTGAAAAATAATTGGGGTTTGCTTAGTAAAATTTTTTTCTAACGCCATCCCTTTTCAAGATAAAGGGCGTTGAAGAAAATAAAAAATTACACATTTCTTACGATTTTGCCGAAACTACTGGCACCATTGCAATGAAATTTTATGCGAATATGTTTTGGAAGCTGATATATCCCATTAATTTGTTTTTATAACTAACTCTTATAGAGGGCGCTAGTTACACGATTCATACAACGTATTATTCAACATAACTTTTTTTAGGGTAGAATTATTAGTCAAAACTCCAAGTGAACATAAACATCGTTTAATTCTACACCAAAAAGGTACTCTTGGTAAAACTCGATATTATGTATGATAAAGTTCGCTTTTCTCTAAGTTTGCCATGTAAAATTGACATTTATTAATTGTTATGACAATAAGTCAACAATAAATAGAGTTTATGTTATGTTCTTTGTCTTTATTTTAATTTTCTTATTGTAAGTTTTTTTAATTAATAAATTTATCATTAACTTATACGAGGAGCGGTTATTACTTCATAATTTTCAAATCAAAATATTCCGAAAACGGTACATAATATCGAGTTTTACCAAGAGTACCTTTTTGGTGTAGAATTAAACGATGTTTATGATCACTTGGAGTTTTGACTAATAATTCTACCCTAAAAAAAGTTATGTTGAATAATACGTTGTATGAATCGTGTAACTAGCGCCCTCTATAAGAGTTAGTTATAAAAACAAATTAATGGGATATATCAGCTTCCAAAACATATTCGTATAAAATTTCATTGCAATGGTGCCAGTAGTTTCGGCAAAATCGTAATGTTGGTGTAATTTTTTATTTTCTTCAACGCCCTTTATCTTGAAAACGGATGGCGTTAGAAAAAAATTTTACTAAGCAAACCCCAATTACTTTTCAGTTTTTTACCTATCCTAGAGACGGTGTTACCTTTTTTTGAAACACCCTGTATAGTGTCAAAATGTATGAAAGAATTAGGATGGGTCAAGAAGAGTGAATAAACTATTATACTAAGTATTTTTGATGGTTTTCAGCTCCTCAGAAACACGGGATTTACAGTATTGTTGTAAATAAAAATGTAAATAAAAATTTCCAAATACAGTTGCTTTTTCTAAATTTCTTCTCAGAAGTTTCTTTATTACTCTGGCTAATTTTTCCCATCACCAGACTTTTCGGTTCAGTGGTATTTTAGGTCAAATGCTGATTTAACCCCTATTATTAATTCGTTGAAGCACTTAACAGTGATTAAAAGTTAGAACTGGATGGCTTATTAAAATCTACCTAACAAAATGAAGAATAAGTTAGGTTGCACTCATTTCTTGGAACGTGAGATCAAGACTACTGTGACCTCAATTAAACTGTGACACTACATAACAAATACGGACTAATGTCAAGCTTGGCCCATTTTCTGGTTCTGTTTTAATTAAAAAAACTTAAACAAAGTTAGTGAGAAAGACGCGTACTCCATTCCATTTTTAATCTGGATAAATTAAGCGAGGTATTTAGCCATAATAAAGTTAGATTATTGGTAAATTAAGTAAAGTTAAGTATAGATGTCTTTCATTGCTTCTATTGTACCTACCAGTTGATTGTACGAATGTATGCAAATGCGTTAATACCTTTTGGTTTAAGGACTAGTTATCTGGCAACGCTTCATAGATCGGGTCATCTGGCTAGAGTTGAAAATATTCATCTTTGTTCACTTGGATTACATCATAATTTTTACTCTTACATTTAATCAGCACCATTCACCATTCTACTTAGGGTACTGGACAAGATAGCTACCGCAAGTCTAACATTGAATGAAAACAAATGTCACTTTCGCAAACCTAAGCTGTCGTACTTAGAGTATATGGTAGGTTCTTCTGGCTTGGTGTTTCACTCTGAAAAGGTAAAAAAAGTCAATATTCCGCAGCCAAAATCCGTTCCCGCAGTTCGAATTAATATAAGTTTGGTCTCTTCTTATTGAAGGTTCGTACCAAACCTTTTCAATTTAATTGCTCCCCTGACAGCCCTACTTAAGAAGAAGTAAGAAGTTTGTCTGGGACGATATTCATAAGGACTCATATAGGAAATTCAAGGAACACTAGATCACCTCTCCCATTTTAACCTGTACAAATTTTGATTCACCTTATTAATACATACAGATGTTAGTGGTTTTGGAATTAGAGCTGTTTTATCTCCACACTCCAACCTGATGGTCACCTTCCTTGGTCGCGTCGTTCTTTAAACAAGACTGAAAGAAAATTTAGTAACAATAAAAATTATTATTTGGCCGTGTTCACACCCTAAAAAATATATGATCAATACTTGAGAACAAGGAAACCAAGTTTTTTACGAAACCAAGCCAAATGGTTAAGAATGGTTCTTAAAGATGATCGTCTCTCTATTGTGAAGAAGTATCAGTATCGCCCATACTATTGGTCAAAAATAAAGAAATATGTAGCTTAAAACTTTAACAACCTCAAACCCATGGCAAATTTTAAGAAATAATTTATTGGGACCTTTACCTTGATCTTCTGAAAGATATTTCTATATTTTGACCGTGAATAATATCTTCACTTTGTATTATTCCTTTCTGTACGAATTGTAACACCTTCGAAAATAGCTGAATTATTAGAAGATCATGTATCTCTATTATTTTCCTGGGAAAAATTATGATAGATGAAGGTAATCAATTGCATAGTTGTCAAGTTACCTCAATTCTAGGCGGTTATGACAGAGTTAAGAGATATTTATCAAATTTTTCACCACAAAGAAACGCTGGTAAATTGTAACATCAGGTGCTGAACACATCCCTAGTTTCTATAGTCCCGACCCATCGACAATGGGATAAATATCTACAGTAGGTTGCGTTCCAGCCAAAATGAGACTGTAGCCGAATTATATTTCGCCCGAATTAACTGGTATTTTTTTTCTGATAAGAATGGTTAATAAAATCTATGTATTTACATTTATAACAAAAAAATTAAATACTAAGACAAAATAAAGACCAGACATTTAAATATTAACAGAAAATATAATTTTTATAAGATTTAATTGCTCAAAGATCGCCTTCACTAAAACTCCACTTACTACTAACTATATTTTTTAATGGATTCTGCGGCCTCTCGCAATTATCTGTGCTGTGCGTATCTTAAGAATTCTCGACACAGATAACCAGGACCTACAGTTCAAAATTTTATTTATTGTATATAAATTGAAACATTCATTTTACCAACCTTCCAACTTTCCAAAACCTTTTTTTAGATCGTTGCATGTATATTTGCTCTTATTATCCGCTTCTGTTTTGGCAATGAAATAAAGCATAAGCAGCCAGTATTCTCTGTACTTAATACAGAGACTCTGGTGCAGGTTTCCAAAAGATAAAAAAGCATACTTACGACAACTAGTAAGTTAATTTAAAATTCTCTATAGCAAAAAATTAAAGCAAACGTAATACGTCATATCGCCGGTGTGTTACCATTACTTGAAACATTTTAGATGCCCAGATGCTGATAGTATACGCATAAAGACTTGCGGGTAGATTTGTTTTGGCAATAGAATCCAAGAAAGATCAACTATTTACCAGCCAAGGTCGTATACCCTATTACTTTATCATGTAGATAAGAGTTTAGTGTTTGATTTAGAGTAATAGGCATTTTAGCATCACATAAACTTTTAGTTTCCAGCTAAAAGTTCTTGTGAGAATTATGCCAGTATTTTTTTGTTAAAGGGAACACATTAGTATTCCTAGTATAAATTGATAAAACTCTATTTTCTCACCGAGTTTGTTTTTAAACTTGCCGGTTTGTAGGACAGTTATATCGTCTTCATAAATGAGTGATAGAACCTCTTCCTGAGAATGGAATATTTCTGAGTAGTTGAGTAGTTTTTCCAACTGTGAAAAGCTTCTTGGATATCTATAAATTTGCCTAGGATAGATCTTTGTTCTAACCATCTTGATTTCACCTACTAATGCTGAGTTGTAGTATTCGCATATTGCTATGGATTAAGTGGACTATCTTCATCCTTGGTATACCTTTTTATCATTTTAAGAAAGGACTATGTTAGACTAATTGGTTATAAATATCTGGGATTTTAGGCCATAAAAATGAAATAATACTTCTACCAGGAGATACATAGATTAGATTAGATTAGTGACGGAGTGGCTTTTTTGTCCTGTCCCACTGCGACATTTGCAGATCAATTGTGGTCCTCCCTATATTTAGAGTACGGTTTATTAGACCTATTAGCCTGGACACCACCCCCTTTGCAAAGATCTCTGCCCCTGGTTTTTCTTCTCCGAATAGATGAAACCGCACCCTTGCTAGGCCTTCCCACTCACAGAGTATGTGCTCCGCAGTTTCATCTTCTTCCTGGTAGAACCTACAAAGGCTATCGTCTGCTAGGCCGATTGTGTGCATAAGTTTCCTTAGCCTACAATGTCCAGTCAGCATACCCACCATTATCCTTGTCGTTTCTCGACTTTGAGATAGCAGGTAGAGTCACAGTTTGACCGACGGTCCTTTAAGGAATAGTTTAGCTTGCCTTAGTCCTGGGGTTTCATGCCACCAGCGCAACATCTGATTGTTTATCCATTATTGGGATGCTCTCCTTAACGAGGCATTTAGCAATTCCACATGAAGGTTCTAGCCCTATCATGACCTCAGTCGCTCCATGCTTGGCTAAATCATCAGCTTTTTCATTGCCTTTTATTCCTAAATGACCTGGCACCCAGACTAGGATCACTTTGTTATGACTGTCTAGTATGTTAAGGGCCTCGCGAGACTCCCACACCAGACTTGACGATATCCGAAATGAGCCTATCGCTTTTAGTGCTGCTTGGCTATCGGAGTAGATGACGATTCTTTAGCTTTTTACCTTCCATCTCATTAACTCTTTTGTACAACATTGCACCGCCATTACCTCTGCCTGAAAGACAGTGGCATGTCTTCAAATGTTCAAAGAGATGGTGATCCTCTCGTTTCCCCTGTATATTCCGGCTCCTACTCCAGAGTCTGTTTTAGAGCCATCAGTGTAGCAGTTGAGATTCGCTGCTATAGGAGGCCCTGCTTCCCAGTCCTTTCTCTCTGGAATGACTACTGAGTATTCGTTTTTAAAAATATGTTGTGGGACAATTCTATCATAACAACCCACTGAATTGGAACCGAAAATTTCATCAAGCTTTGAAAAAGTCCCGTTATTTCTATCTATTTCCCCGGTAAGCAGTTATCTTGTAAAGGGTATAGTTAAATATTTTCCATACTTTCTGAAACACATAGTTTGTAGTACTTTTATTGGTTATATTGATTTTTTTTTAAATTGCTGTATTTAATAAATTCAATTTTTATTTATAAAAAATTTCAAACTGTATATTATTTAAATAAAACATTACTCTTTATTAGGAATGTTTATTTTATCATTTTTGTATTCGTCAAAATATGTTGTATTTCTGACAATGTTTTATTTTTAGTTTCAGGTATAATGCAATATGTTACAACAAATGAAATAAAGTTACATATTCCGAACATCAAGAACGGTCCCCACAATCCAACATTAATAATAAAATAATAGAAAACACTATTCATCGCTATACATATTATACCATATGCAATTGTTAAAACCGAACATCCCTTAGCTGCAATATTTGAAGCAAATAATTCTGAAAACATTAAAGGTGGTATTATTCCTATGCCGAAACTGGAAAACAATAAAAATAGCAGCATTCCTACTAAAGGAAACCATTGTATAGGTGTTAAATCTATTTGTGGAACATTTTTTTCTATAAAAAAATACACTGATTCGGCTAAAACACTAATTCCACATAAGGCTAAGGACCATAGTAAGGATTTTCGCCTTCCCAATTTATTTGAAAACATTGCTCCAATGGTGAATAATACAAAATTTAAACCAGTATACATTAACGTTGAATATTCAGGTCTAATGGTGGTACCTACTTTTTGAAAAATAAACTGAGTATAAGATCCAAAAATAAAAAGTCCTGACATTATTTGACATAATCTCAAGAATAAAGCAACAACTAAAGCCCTTCTATGCACCACAACAGTTATTAGATCTTTCCAAGAACACGTTTCTGATTGTTGTTCAGTTACAGCTATTTTAATTTCTTTAAACTCCTCATGTATTTTATCATGTAGTCTCAGTTGTCTTAAACAATTTTTTGCTTCTTCGTCTTGACCTTTTAACATATAAAAATAGGGAGTTTCGGGCATAAATGAAAAAGCAATAGTGAAAATAATTAAAATACAAACGCAAATATATGAAGTTGTTTTAACGGTACAAAATAGTCCTAAAACATTTATAAGTAGTTGTCCAAAAAAGGTACAGCTCATAGGAGCGTTACCCCAAAAGTCTCTTACGTTAGGACTGGCTACTTCTCCAACGTAAGGGTAAATAAGCGAAAATATGATAGCGTCCCCTGTTCCGCATAATAATCTAGCAATATAAAGTAACCAGAGATTTACGCTATGTGCTTTAAGCAACCAACCCGTAACATAAGGTATAAAAGATAATAAAATTGATTTTTTTTTACCAAACCGATGAACAATATGCGGTAAAAAAAATGGAACCAGTATCAGTGTAACTAAATTACAAACTGCGAAATAGGAAGCTTGTTCTTCAGTAATGTTGTATGTTTCTTTCTCTTCTACGATTTTTGGAATAAAAGGGGATGTCCAGTAATATGATAATCCACAGTTCAACATCGAAACGGATCCTGAAATTAAATTTTTATTTTAAGGAATATCATTTTATTTAGAATATAGAATAAACAAAAATTTATTAAATGATGAAAGGAATAGACAAATGTCAATGGCACAATAAAAATTTATTATAAATACAGGCTATGATAGCTATTTATTTATCAAGGGCATTGTAAGGACGATAATGCCCGGAAGGTGGAAATAGTAGCCCGAGGGCTAGGTTTCCGCCTGATGGGTATTAGAGTCTAACAATGCCCGTGGTGCATACAATGCTTTATGTTTTACCTAAAAATTGATTTTTATGAACAAAAATAATTCTACAGAAATTTATCAAGTGACTTGCAGTAATTATTCACAGCACACCCTCTAGCAGGCTAACTCTCCTACTAATTATCAGATCTAATATATTAGTACTGGGCCCACCCGCTTCATGTTGCGAGCGCTAGTGTACGTGCAGCCCAGAACACAGAACTATACAAATTTTATTAATATTTTTGGAAAGTTGGGTTTAAAAGAAAACTTCGACGTTGTTCATCAAGTTTATATTAAGTAAATATACATAAAAAATATATAAATAAATAAGAAATATAAAAAATGAAATTTAATTTTTCTGTTGATTCTATTTATATAGGATTTGTGTGCCTGTATTTTTATTGGGTCAATGTAGGAAGCATTCTTGACCCTATTTAAATATTTTTCATATTTGGAGTCTTTGCCTGCAGCTATTTTATTCACTTGTTTGCACCAAAAAAAGATAGTGCATCTAATTATCAACCTGCAGGCTTTTTCTCCACATATAGATGGAGTTTCCAAAGAAACCGTTGTGGATGATGGTAGAATAAATGAAGTATCTGAAATCAAATAATTTTATTCACTTATAATATAACTTGAAGTTGTATCTACTTACCAGATAAAAGTAGAGTTGGGTATGCACCTGGTCTCAACTCTTTTTGAAATCCTGCGTTATGAAACTGCTGGTCAAAATGTTGATGGCACATTCTATAATTGTCATAAAGTTGTTTTGGAGTTTTTTCCTTTAACACAGGATTGTTTATATTCTCCATCCAAATATTTATTAAGTTGGGATCCTTGGTGAAACGATGCCTCTTACTTGTTTGATCGGTACAACTAGGAACCCAACACATTCTTTACGAGATGCCATGCTTATATTATACTAAAAAAAGTAAAAAATATTATAGTATAATATTGTATGCTACACTATATAATTATGAAATAATTGTTAACATTTAAATATTAACATACAATTATACAATACTTACACTGCTCTATTTCTCTTATAATATAGAAAACAATTAAAAAGTTCATAAACTAAAATATAAAATTCAATAAACTGGAAGAAACTTTTACAAATAATAACTAATTAATCAATTTAACGATAATCAATGGAAAAAGCACAGGCGAAACACAATTCAAAATTCAAACGTTAACGGTTAACAATTAAAAATGAAATGACAAATCATGATTAGTTTATAAATATGTGATGACAGTTCACGTTTCCTCCGATTGGGCGATACTGTAACGTCACGCTACAGATACGCCCTCAAGTGGGTGGGCGCAATAATATAACTTGGATACAAATTGTGAATAAGAGTTAAACTGCTAGGAGGGTGTGCTGTGTAATTATTTAAATTTGACTTTGATGTTTCTGTCAGTTAGTCAGTTGGCATTTTTTGTTTAAATATTTGCTTAAAATGGAAGAGATTCCACAAAATATAAGAGAAAAGGCTGAAGGATATAAATATAGAAGAAAGTATTTCATCCAAAAATAAAGTATGTTGGGAGCATTGTGTAATTTATAACATTTGACAGTTTTGAAATTTAAATTATCAAATGTTAATGTTTTAAAATATTTTAAAATTAATTATACAACAATAATAGTATATTATATAAGTAAAAGGTGGTATTCATATTTACAAATACTTTCTTAAAGAATAACATAAAATTAATAAATTGTTATTAGCCATAAGTAAATGTCATTGTCAATAGTCTTGTCATTAGATACTTCACTCATGTAGCCAACCATTTAAAATCAAAATTTCCATGCGTAAAAGTTTCATTACGATACGCAAATGCGTTTTATAATGAAGATTCTTATAATTGCAAAATATAAAAAATAGTTTTATTTGTTGTAAAATATAACTTATACAAATGAATAAAGAAGAGGTTGAAGTAGTCCAGAAAAAGTTTGTAAGATAAGAAAGGTACAATACGATTCGGTAACAAAACGGAAGAAATGAAATTCAAGTTGTGAACCTAATTAAGACAGGTTAACAAAATCTGCTGTACACTTCCTAATCTCTTCACATTACAGGCTACAGAAAGATAGAGATGAGGGTTAAAATTAGTCACCCCTGGAAATATGGAAAACTCACTCAAATGTAGAAGTTTTAATAAAATGAAAAAAAATCATTTGAAAAATTTATTATTTATATTCATATTTACCGCATCACCCACAAAGGGTTACCAGCAGGAGTTTTAAGTAACAGTTATTAGAATATAAGTAATACCCACATATATAAATAAGTACAACAAATGTTTTTAAATTTTATAAAATAATTATATGTCTTCAAGAAACTTTAAAACGTTTTAAAACTTGACTTTGTGTCGGTAGTCCAGAAAATATTTTTTGCTTGTTCTTGAGGTATAAAACATTCCCAGATATACTTCAAATTAATATTGTAGTCGCATGGTAGTCAAGTGCGTTAACTTCCATGTAAAAGGTTCTGGATTCGATTCCCAGTGCCGGTGAAAAGTTCGAAACATAATGCGGCTTTTGGAAGGCAATTGCAAACCACCGAAAGTATTCTGCCCAGGAAATTCTCTTACTTTGCCGTTGGGAACCGGCGTACAGCTGTAGGTCGCAATTATCTTTGTCAAAAATTCTTAAGGTACGCCCAGCACAGGTCGCTGATGAGTATATTGTATATAGGAATGTCATAAACATTTCAAATCTGGTTATATTTCATGTGTAGATTAGAAGAGGAGAACATAAAACGTTTTTGCATAGATAAAAGAGGAAGGAAGTCTAGGACATGGATAGAAAGAATCATGATCAATCCGTCAAATTAATGGGAAGAATGCAAAAAATGGGTTAAGAATAGGGTAATAAATTGAGAAGAATTTATCCAAAGAAATCAAAAAGGAATAAGGAAACGTAAGAAATTAAACAAGAAATGGGACAAGTCAGATCGCATATAAAGATAACTAAAGAAAAACTTAAAACTGTAAAGATTGTAATCAGATTTTGATAGATTTAAGAAAAATAGGTAAACAGAAAACAGTGATACAGTGAATAGGAATATGCAAGAGGTACAAAATAAATTGAGAGGACATTAGAGCACATTAGATGTGTTTAGAAATATATTAGTAGGGCATTAATTGTTGTTGTTTTGCAACAACGAGATAAATATTTTGAATAGCGATGATTTTGATCATCAACTTTCCGCAAATTTTTGGGGAGAAAATAAAGAAAAAATAAGTCAGGAATAGTAATTACTTAACTGGTTGGTGGTTTGTAGCGAAATCAAATGTTATTGGAAAAAAAAACAACTGGAGAATAAGGAAGTTAAACAGGGAAGATCGTGAAACAGGGTATTAAGGGGGACTGTGTGGATAGTCAGATTGTAAAACAGAGAAAAGACAGTAAAACGACTGTTCTGATAGTTAAAGTACGTAAAGTTTAGATTAGTTTTAGATTAGTTTAAGTAAATACCAAGTTAATAAAACTTGATGGAGAAAAAAGTACAGAAGAGGTATGCGAAAGAAGAACATGGTTAGAATGAAAATTCGATGAGAGTGGAAAGTTCCGAGAGCGAGCGTGAGGAACCATGAGCATCACGAATTTTCATTCTAATTGAATAGAATACTATACTTTCTCCACGATCAAAGATTTTAAATACATATTTTAGAATAGAAACGAAGAAAAAATAATTTTTTCATATCTAATGTTAAAGTGTTGCCATAACAACTGTTTTGAGTAAACTATCACTTTAACCGCAAGGGTTGATAAAGTAACTCTTTAACAGCGAGAGTAGAACAAATGTCTTAACTCTTTTTTATTCAATAAAATTTACAAATACAAACACATTAAGGATTAAAAACAACTGAAATTTTACAATTATTATTATTAGAAATATCTTTTTTTGGAGCATCACAACTCGTTTTCTTAATCACTTGATTCGAGGTACTGGATTGATTTTCAGGTCCGCCAAGTATACACTTGGATACGGCGATCTTATTGCTTATTGAATCTTCAATGTAAAATTCTGCAACGGATGACGATTTCCATCCTTTTAAACATTTAAGTTTTACTAGATCAACTCCAGAATTCGCGAACATAGTAGTTGAGGAACGACGGAAACAATGCCCCGTGTACATTTTAGACTTTGCAAGTTTCAAATAATCTGCAATCTTATTGGTGATATTATATATAGTGTTAATCCCCACCGGTTGAGTAGTGCACTTTTGCTGTCGGTAATTCACAAAAAACTTACTGTGAAGTTGAGGCACAAGGCAATATACTTTCTCACAATTTACAAGAAACTCACTCCACTTTTCTTGTCAGTAATAAAAAACGACCTATCCTGCTTTGTTTTAGTATCAGATGAAACGATTATTACCGATTTTCTGCTGTACACATTAAATCCTTCTAGTTTGTACAATTCATCGGACCTAGTCACTCCATGCACTCTTAAAACAGCAATAACCAGGAGCTTCTGTCAGAAATTTAATAATGTCATCTGACTCCACGATTTAGGACTTTATAGCTTTGTATCCTCCACTCAAGTTTTTTAGTAATGGCATTGCTTTCTTCGACTTTTCAGAAAAATACACCAGAAGTATGTTTTCACTCACGCCATTGATATTCTTAATGCTTTTCCACTTTTTAAAAGAATGGTCTAGATTTTTGTGGCAACAATAAACTTTCTACTTCCAACGCTGCATTTTCTACATCTGATGGCAGGTTTTCCATTTCCCATTTCGTATTTATTCACTTTATACATAAAACGCAATAATATTCTCCACAAAAACCAAAACTTAACATTTGTTTGACATTTTTTGAGAAAATAATTCATATCCTTAGCAACGGAGCAACCTAAACTTGAAGGTATTATTTTACTTTAATTGATCTTTACTTTATGATTTTGACATTTCCTATATTTGTTTAAAGTAAAATTATTGCCGATTTTTTTGGTTAAAACATACATTTTGAAGAAAAATAATAATTTTTCCATTTAAAAAAGTATACATGTTAGGATTTAATAATTACCTGTTAAAACAACCAATATTTGAAACCAGTCCTTTTCAACGCCCATTTTAATATATGTTCTTTGTCGTGGTAGCAAAGACTTGAGTTGTGTTAAGTAACGTAGTTTGTGAAAGCTTATGTTCTAATGGGACAAATTAATGATGATAGGCGCAAATATATATATATAATTTTTGTTTGTTTGGATTAGTCTGTTTGAGATAAAATATAATTTTAAAATAATGAAATATTTTCTTTTCTCTAAAAATAACACTATGGTTAAACATACACGTCATAAGATCTATGGTGAACTACGGTAGATCTATGGTGAACTACGGTAGATCTATGGTGAACTACGGTTTATTACTCTGGTGGCCCAAAACTTAGCCGAACATTGAATATAATATAAGCTACAAAGAGAAATCATTGTTCATTTTAAGGACTATTAGAAAAGACCAAATTAGATAGTGTGAAGTAAAAATGAATACCACATTAAAACTGGAAAAGTACGAGGTGGGAAGTGTAACTTTACACTCCTTGAAGTAAAAAATCAAAGTCGCCAATTCATCTCACTTCGTTTTGACAAAATGTTCTAATATAAGGCTATCTAATTTGTTCTCACGCTAGGGGATGCTAGTTGACGAGGAGACCTATAGGTATAGGTAGTTGTTTTTATAAAATAATTAGAACAAGTGAATTTAAATAAAATGTCTGATAAATACGGTGAATGGGCAGTTCCGGAACAGGTAAAAAATGTTCTTAAAACAAAGGTAAATGATGTGAAACGAACCTAACCTCAAATTATTTTATTAGAAAGGAGTCTTTATTAAAAGCTTATTATCAAATAAACTAATGAAGTATTTCTTTATATTTTCAGATTATAAGCATAGGACCGATATAATTTTATTATGAAAACATGACAGATCTACTTTGACAACAGCGCCACCATTTGGAACTACACAATTAATCCTGCCATTACACAATTACACATTGCTCAATACGGATTTAGGAGAGGTCATAGTACAGTTGATGTGCCAACACAGTTCATAACTTTATTCATAAGGTTCATATGATAATTTGATTTGGGTATTTTAAAGTTAATTACTGTAAAAAATGTTAGGTCATAGATTAGCTGGCAATAAAGTAAATCAACTTTGAAATAGTAGGTTTCGTGACCATAATAATAAATAAATGTATCTATAAGTTCTACTTCATTTAATATTTATATTATTTCTTTACTACTCAAGCCGTCTAGCATGAATCTTAGCAAATATAGAGTAGTAACTGCTACGTAGGTGTATATATTATAGCCATTGTTGCTGAATATAAATAGTTCGTTATAATCATTTATCAATTTTTTTTAAAGCAGGGATATAATATTTACAAGCAAAAATGTTAAAAAGGGCTTCTGCATATGGTTTTCTAAATAAATAAGTTACATATATAAATATTTCTCATAAGAACATTAAACATAGAACTTTTGAACAATACTTCCACCTTTAATTAAAATATTTATTTAAAGTTTTTAATGAACAAATAAATCTCTATGATTAAACTGTTTACTTTGATTGAGTCTTCATTCAGTTTTTAACGAACAAATAAATCTCTACGATTAAATTGTTTACTTTGATTGAGTCTTCATTCATTGTGGAAAAGCCCATCGAAATGAATTCATTATTGTTGTTACTGTAAATATTTATAGAAAATCCAGAAATACATCAAATTTAAATTATAAATTGACATTCTTTAAAATGAACATTTGATGCTTACCTTCAAACCCATTTGACTGACAGTTACAACCCCTAATTTTTTAATGGGCTTGTAATATATCGTTTGAAAGATCTCTTCAGTCTTTATCCAAAAATGTTTTAAAATTTATTACAAAAATTAACATAAAAGAAATAAAATATCTTATATGTAATATTTAATTTTTCATAACGTAAAAATATGAATGTCAATGAAGTAGACTTTTAAAATGCTTACCGCGAACGTCTTGGCAACATCCTAATCTTAAATAAAAATGTCTTCTAATGTTAATTAACATATCAGGTGTGACCGATCTAATCGCAAGCGTTATTCGTTCTTTTAACTCATCTAAATCATCTAATTTAGATTTGTTAACCAAATTTTTAACATAAGCCCATAGAGGGTGCGTTTGACAACACCTCATATGAATCAATCAGCGCCGCCGCAACAGCAAAAGGTATCCAACCTTCCACAACTAATTGGATTCAATCCATGCTAAATACTAGGAAAATTATTACCTACCTAGGAGGCAAATCAACTACTATAAAAGCAGTAAAAGGTTGTCCTCAAGGAGGAGTTTTATCACCTCTACTGTGGTCGCTAGTGGTTGACGACCTCCTAACAAAGCTCAAAAGAGCAGGATTTCGTGCTCTGGGCTATGCTGACGACCTAGTTATAGTGGCTAGAGGCAAACATGACGGTATTATTGCCGAACGCATGCAGGAGGCCTTAAACATTATAACTACTTGGTGTTCGAGGGAAGGGCTATCAGTCAATCCCAACAAAACGACACTTATTCCGTTCACTAACAGGAGGAAACTAACATTACAGCCTCCGATCATGAATGGAGTAACCCTTTCTTTCTCAGAAGAGGTTAAGTACCTAGGAGTCATCCTTGATAGGAAACTTACGTGGAATGCACACCTCACTCATATTACCACAAAAGCAATAAGGGCTTTCTGGATGTGCCGTAGGCTTTTTGGGAAAACCCTGGGGTCTGAAGCCAAAAATGATCTACTGGTCATATTTAACGGTTGTCAGACCCATTATCACTTATGCTGCGATGGTTTGGTGGACCAAAACAAAGCAGCAAAAGGCAATAAACGAGTTGCAGAAAGTGCAACGACTTGCCTGTATTGGGATCACGGGTGCTATGAGATCGTGTCCTACCGCAGCCTTAGAGGCAATGCTAGACCTTCCTCCACTACATTTACATGTACAGAGGATCGCTCTGGAAAATGCCTATAGGCTGACACAGACCAAATCTCTGAAACCCGGTGACTTAACAGGACATCTTGAGGTATTAAGGGCTGTAACAACCCAAATCATGAAGATGCCTACAGACGTAATGCCTGCAAAACAAGATTTTGAACTCACGTTAGATGTTATTATTAACGACCGCGAGTTGACAGAAAACGAAATCGCTCAAATCACAAAAGGTGCCCTCACTTATTATACTGATGTGTCAAAAACAAACGAAGGAGTAGGAATAGGGATCACAGGTCCTAATATTAGGATATCCGCAGCCCTTGGAAATGCTCCAACAATATTTCAAGCAGAACTATTAGCAATAGAATTCTGTGCCCAAGAGTGCCTAAGAAAAGGTCTCAACACAGCAAGAATATTTATTGCATCTGATAGTCAGGCTGCTTTGAAGGCTCTGAAGTCCACAACCTATGAGTCAAAAATAGCCTGGAATTGTAAACAATCCCTTAAACAACTGGCTAGTCGCAACAAATTAACGTTGCTATGGGTGCCAGGGCATAAAGGAATTGTCGGAAATGAGATTGCCGATAGTCTCGCAAAGGAAGGAGCTTGTGCTCCTTTTATCGGACCTGAACCATTTTGTGGCATATCAAAAAGCCGCATAATGGAAGAAGTTCGAAAATATGAAAAGGAGCTCAGTGCAGCCTACTGGAAAAATGTTCCAGGCCAAAGACAGGCAAAAAGGTTATTACGACCCTCTGCCCGCTACGCGAAATTACTCTTAGAGCTTCAGAAATCTGATCTCAGAGTAATCACAGGAATTCTCACTGGACACTGCTCACTCAGATACCATCTCTGCAAAATGGGCATATTGGACAGTGGGACATGCAGATTCTGCGATGAGGCAGATGAGACGTCAGAACATATTATCTGCAATTGCAGAGTAATTGTTCGGCAACGCCATAAATATCTGGAACAGGTATTCCTTGATCCTGATCAGATTACAAACCTAGCTCCAAAACGGATAATGGACTTTCTTAAAAGCCTAGACCTTTTGGACTAAAATATAGATGTAAGGTATACACAAAAGATCTTATAGGTCGCAGTGTAGTAAGGTCAACTGGGCCAATCGACCCCTTCTGCAATCTACAATCTACAACATAAGCCCATAAAAAAGTCTAAAGGGGTAAGATCAAGTAATCTAGCTGGCCATTTTATTGATTAGTTTGTTGGGTTTAAATTTTTCTACTTATATTATTAACTGAATACAGTTGGATATTTTCTACCTTAAATAATAATTTTAAATAATCTACACCTACTTATTCTTATTTTATAACTACCTATTAAAAAACATTATTAAACTTATTATTATTGTTAACTTTGATTATAACTTATTTAGATTTTGATCTAACTAACTTAATATAACTAATATAGTTGGTTTCTTACTAATATTAGATTCCTATAATTCATTATTAACATATTCTAATACTCATTTACTTTTTATTTTTAGCTTAAACAACATAGGATCTTGGACTTGACTATTGGATCGACTACTGATGTTAGTACTTATTCTTATGAACTTATTTTATCAAGATAGTTTTTGTGTTCTTGTGTGAATTAGGACCCATTTAATAGCTCTAATAAAGAAATTTTATGGTGTATTCATCATTTAAAGGAAAGATTTGAAAATTATATCCATCTTTAATGACTTATTTCAATTTTAAGTTATATACTGGGTAAGTTATATTTTTGATTATTTTAAAACATTACAATATATATCCAATATGTGTTTGTGATTGCTGGGTTCTCCTTTATAAAATTTATTGTACTAACCCTTACTACGTGAAAGTCCATCTTATCAAAAACGGTAAACAACTAAAAGGTTGAGTTAAACTTTCACTATTTATTCGCAGTTGCATTTCATATTTTGTGAATAAATAGTAAAAGTTTAATTCAACCTTTTAGTTGTTTACCGTTCTCCTTTATAATTTTCGCAGGTGTTCTCTAGTAGGAAAGTGTTCGTGATTCATCATGTAGTGATGCTTGGTTTAGTCCTGTTCATTATGAGCGGTTTTTTGCTACTTTTTCCGATGGTTCTTCTATGAATTTTTGCCCATGTATTTTTCTGGACGTGTTCATCCAGTGAAATTTATGTTTCTTTCCAGCCCACCCCTTTTGACCATAACCCGATAGAACATTTAGAAATGCCTACGGCCGGTTTGGGTCCGTTAAGTGGAGTTGACGATCCTTGTCTTGCTAGTTCGTCAGCTTTCTCATTGCCAGTGATTCCCTGATGTACTGGTACCCATTTCATTGTTGTGGGTCGAAAGTCTTCTAAGTTCTACGCCCCAATCCTGTATGAACCTGGCTGAGACCCTAAAGCTATCTAAGGCTTTAAGCGCAGCTTAGCTGTCGTAGATTCTGATAAGCGTTCTGTTGTAAGCTCTCATATTATTTTCTCTTAGACAAACAAGTAAAGCATAGACTGATCGAAATACAAAGATGTATTTGCCAAGTGGGAAGCGACCTTCATATCTGACTGACTTGCTGTATATTCCCACTCCATCAGGTATACTTGGAGGAATTGTTTTTGCTTCTCTAATACCTTTTGATCTTGTTAAAGTTTTATTTCATTAGGATGTAGTCTGTTGGCATTTTTGATTCATAAGTTGCCTTCTGGTCTGGTGATCTTCCAGCCTGGTTAGAGCTAACCCTGCTTTCCTCATTATTATGCAATGTAGCGGTGGAAGTTTCAGTTATGTTTCTAACGCTGCCGTAGATGTAGTTTTCATTGCCCCAGTGATTCCGATACAGGGAAGTCTTTGTATCTTGCTAATTTTGGTCTTAGCTGAGACAATTTTTTTTTTCATTAAATCAAATATGCATGGGTTACTCCAGAAATAACTACCATTTTGTATAGCCAATGTAACATTTCTAGTCTCTCCAAATAGTGTTATATGCATGCCTAGAATGCATGAATACGCTGTGTATATTGGTTCCAGGTTAAAGTTGGGTAAAGAATAACTCTAAGGTACTTTACCTCATCCGACAATTATATTGCTTTTCCTCGATGCAAATATGGGCCAAGCTGTTCCCTATTTCTTCTTTTGGTGAAAGCTACTATTTGAGATTTGGAAGGACTGATATTTAAGTCCTCTTCATCTGTACAAAGTGTCACTATTTTAAGTGCTGTCCGGTTATACTATTGGGATAATATAACCAAGTCATCTGCGTATCCTATGATGTTGTGTCCTTTGCGTTGGATTCTAATGATTTCATCCATAGCCAGGTTCCACAACATAGGGGGCAATACTCCCCTCCCATTGTTTGCCCATTGTTTCCCCATGAGATTTGTTTCTATTAGCCGGTTTTCAAGCATACACCTGTCCATAACCTTTCTATTTGAAGTTAAGAAAGTTGGTTTGTATTTAAGTCTAAGTTGTTTGCCGTAATAAATTCTAGTAAAAACTCACCTCTTTCATTGGTATTCGTACTTTCCCAGGTCCGATGATGTGCATTGGCATCGAATGCTACCATTAACTGCATCTTGTTCCTCCTGGAGTGATTAACCTATTATTTGAGTTCGATGGTTGGTGGAGGCCTGGGGACCTCGTAAGGAAGATAGGCCGATGCGAGAATAAAATCTCTAATCTTTCTTGCCCCAGTATAATAATGACTGCTGCTAGATCCCTTTTTCACAATAATACATGTTTAAGTTGGTTCGAGGTTCTGTCATATATATCAACTTACCAAGACCTCCATGATTTTACCTTGGTTAATTCACGGTTCTTGTAGAAGGACCACTTTAAAATCCTTTCTTCTTCCCTTATTACTACTGGTGTTGGCTATCTTTCCAGGTACCCTCCGCCATTTTCCTCTCTCTGGTCTGCCTCCTTTTGTGGACACCCGAGATCTTCGATCGTCACTGGTCTTTTTTAGTCAAGCGATCTTTTTTGTGATCGTTTCAATGGTTCCTGACGTACCTCCTGAAGTGTCACTTTCTTCACTGTCTTCATCGGGGAGCAAGTTTTCAGATTTCCCATCGTGGTCTGTTTTTGGATTTTTGTCTTTCTGGTCGATAAATGTCCCACGAGTCTGAAGGTAGGAGTGTGCCATTCATCTCTCGGCACGCTATCTCATACAACAGAGTCACCACGTGTACCTACACAGACGGTCTTGAGTATAGCGTCCTCGAAAATTTGCCGTTTCTTCTCCGCAATTCTCCTGAGTCGGTGCGAAGAAGCTGAAATTTCAGCCCTAGCTTAACCCTTTTATCTTTACTAGCTCAACAAAAAAACTATCTACGGTGGTAAAATTAGTTTAGTCAAACATAGAACTTAAATATCAGTTAGTAATTTAAAGATAAAAATATAATTTAAAATTAATCTGTGACACATGGACTTAGTCTAGTTTAGTGCCATCCAATAGTATGCAAGAACGATATTTTCTTTACTATGAACATTAAACCGTTAAACTTTTGAACAAAACTTTCACGTTTAGTTAAAAAATTAGCTTTTTTAATTCGATGACAATTATTTTGATAAATTATCATAGTCAGATTGACATATTAAAGTTACATTTTGTTTTTTTTAAGGTAGGTATTTGGGCTTTAATATCTTCAATACTTAGTCTAGTCTTAACACTACGTAATTAATATCAGGTAGCTACCTTGAAAAGCAAAAAATGTAACTTCAATATGTCAGTCTAACGTTGCAACTGTCCAATTAAAATCACTAATTTTTCCAATAAACGTGGAAGTTTTCCTCAAAAGTGTGATATTGGATGGCACTGGACTAAGTCCATGTGCTACATATTAATTTTAAATTATATTTTTTTTCTTTAAATACTAACTGATATTTAAGTTCTATGTTGGATTAAATATCTAATATTACCTCCATAAATGGATTTTTTTGTTTAGCTTGTATTAAACAACAGAGATAAGATATGTCAATCTGACGATGCTAGTTTTTAGCGAAACAGCTGTCATTGCATTTAAAACGTATTTCTTGAATAAATAGTGGAAATTTCGTTCAACCGTTTAGTTGATTACTATTATTAATAAAATGGACTTTCACATAGTAAAGCTTAGTACAATAAATTTAAAAAACTGTTTATGCAGTATGATGCAAATGTAAATGTAATAAATTCATTATTTCAGAAACAGACGACTTTATAAAAAAATCTTAAGACACGTCATTTTTCATTTTTGAATGGCCATCAACTGCTATAGATGTGTTGGACATTACATCATTAGTGATGGCGTAATGACGTCATCGACAATTTTTTAAATACAAACCGAGGTCACGTGACAGTTCATTTGAAAGGTTTCCTTATCGCCTTTGTAACAATGTAATCATTTAAATATTTATTTCTACAGGGTTAACCAAAATTATGAACTTTGTTAAGTAACATGGAATTACAATAAATATTCATTCACTGAACTAAAATACACTAAGGACCGCCACTGGGAATAAAACAAAATAGTGTTTATTGTTGGTTCCGAAAAAAAATACATTGATAAAAACAATGCTACATTATAATTTAAAATTAATTATTGTAGTAAGTACTCGGAATTATTTTTACAAAAATATTTAAATCAATATTGTCATTGGGTACATTCAGGATGTCCCAGCGGCTGAGATCGCTTAGTAAGGAGTCTATCTGAATGTAGCGCTGCTTGAAAGCTATTCAACAGCGGCTGACTGTTTTGCTAGAAATTTGTCGCTTTCTAAAAAGCGCATCGCGATTTTGACATTAATGACATATCGAAATTGGGTTATGTAGGTTTATGTTGATCTTAATTATATTCTAAGGTGTCGATTGTTGGGATAAGATTTATCCAATTGATAATTGAAGATAATTATTGTAGTTTTGTACATGAACACAATAGACATATAAAAACCAAAATAAAAATTGGGTTATGTTTTCAAATGTTTTGACTTTTGTTCCGCTGTCAGTGAGCCACGCATTCAGGCGAAACAAAGGCGCTTATTAACAGCGGCCACAGCATGCTGAGTGGCTAGATCTAGCCGCTGGGACCTCCTGAATGTACCCATTGACTCGTCTTTTTTCGTCAATGATCTGTGAATCTGTCAAATAGTAAACGTCAAATTTTTACTCTTCGAGTTTTTTGCCGACATTAACAACAGTATTTACAAAAATGGAACTAACAGAAACAGAAAGAATCGAAATTTTAACCATGATTGGTTATGGAGATAAAGTGAGGACTCAAGCAGAAGTTCATGATTTATGTAATACTAAATACCCCAATCGCGATCCAATTATTCAATCAACAGTAAGTAAAATTGAAAAAAAAATAGAGAAACGGGCCATGTTAAAGATCTTTCCAGAAGTGGTAGAACATCAATATCCGAAGCCAAAAAATTGGACGTTGTAATAATGTCCAATAATCAACTGTTGTAAGAGTGCTAAAAAAGGAGAAGTGGCATCCATACAAAGAACATCTGGTCCAGGAGCTATATGACTTTGAAGAAAGAATCGAATTCTCCGAAATCGTCATGAAACAATGTAGCAGAGGTCCGGCTTTCATACAAAAGGTACTTTTTTTAGAAGAAGGGTCTTTTATGCTGAACGGTCACGTAAATCGCCAGACATGTCGATATTGGGCAAGTGAAAATCCACATTGGATGGAAAAGTATAGGATACAATATCCCGAGAAGGTCAATGTTTGGGCCGGCATTATAAACAATCAAATTGTAGGGCCATATTTTTTGAGAAAAACCTAACTGCTGCTAGTTATCTGGAATTTCTTCAAAATTATCTGTTGCCACAGCTGAATCAGCTATTTCCAAATAGAAATGATTTATGGTACCAACAGGAATAGACTCCCCCACACTACGGCGTTGAGGTACGAAATTACCTTAATAACGCTTTCCGAGGAAGGTGGTGGATATGTAGAAGGGAGCCTATCGAATGGCCACCAAGGTCTCCAAATTTGACTACCTTAGACTTTTTTGTGGGGATATTTAAATTTAAATAATGTAGAAGAGTTGAAGGACCGAATCCGATCGGAAATTGCACAAATAACACCTGAAGTCCTCGAAAACGTCAGGAAAGAATTTACTGCTCGCCTTTTTCATTGTATCATTGCTGAAGGTCGGCAATTTGAACATTTGTTGTAATTTAATTGTATTTAAGTAAACATTCATTCTAAGTTAATTGTATTAATAAACCAACAGTTTTGGTTAACCCTGTAGAAATAAATATTCAAATGATTACATTGTTGCAAAGGCAATAAGGAGATCTTTCAAATGAGCTGTCACTTTCGGTTTGTATTTAAAAAAATCGTCGATGACGTCATTACGCCATCATTAATGACGTAATGTCCAACACATCTATAGCAGTTGATGGCCATTCAAAAATTAAAATTGACGTGTTTTAAAGTCGTCTGTTTCTAAAATAATGAATTTATTCCATACATTTGCATCATACTGTATGTATTAAAATAATGTCATGCTTATCCTAACAAAGCAAAGAAACATCAGACGAGAACGAAGTTTAAAAGAAAGTGTTATTTACTTTCATCTTATTTTAATAAGCAACAACTAAAATGTTATTTAATCTAAGGTATTTTAAATTAGTCAGAGCTTTCAGGAATAACCATGAACAAATACATAGTTTTCAAGAATTTTTTCTCCACCTATTAAGTTTTTATAAAAGGAAAGATATTAGAAATAATGAGTTTGGGTATGATTTCTAGCATACTTTTAATCATTTAGATATGTCTGCTTAAATACAATGTTCTTCACCATTATTGAAAACACTTGTGTTCGGTATATATTTTTAAATTATTAAAATAAATTAAATTTAATTAAATTATTTAAATTCATAAGAGGTAAAGATATTCTATAAAGATAAATAAGTGTGGTAACAAATCTGTAGCTTAGTCGACAGTTGTCACATTAACCATTTCTCTAAAATATGGTATTTTCGTGATAAAAATACTTTTTATTAATACCTTTCTATATATAAGTTGTATTAAAAATCATTTATAGCTGAGCTTTAAACAAAGAAAAGAAAAGCGTTAACCTTGGATACATTACAATATTTAATATATATAATATTTAATATTATAATATTTAATTTATGACGTTAACCTTAATACCTGAAACAATATTACCTTTGGAAAAAAAATATTTGATTAGTTTATAGCAATCACAAACGGTTGCTAATCTTATTTAAGTACTAATACCGGAAAATTTACCTTAAAAAATATGAATATCTTTGTTCTGCAAACTTTTTTTGGAATTTTTATTGAGACAGTATTACCAAATAAAAATAATTTATTTATTAAAATTTTAAAAGAAGTTAAAAGGGCAAATTTTGTATTCTTAATTTACGTATGACATAAAGTTGGGATTAGTATAATAAATTTTATCTAGACGTTCCTTGATTTATTATATTATTTTTGAAGGGATTAATTTAAAATCCTTATTACTATAATAATATCAGGAAAAACATTTTAATATAGCAACTAATTCATAGAAAACTAGTCTTATTCAGTTTAATATTCGAGGGAGGTGTATTTGATGTAGATGTAGTAAAGTTTCTTCTTTTCTTTTGAGTTGTTCAGTCTCCTTTCCGTATGTTGTAAAACATTTGGAGTTTACGATAACATTCCATGACGTTCGCAAGGATAGAACATCGAAAAAGGATAAATAAGGGAAAATATTTCAACTTGGAGTTAGTTAGTTCGCCTAGAAGAGCATAAAGGAATTCTTGCCAAAGGAAGTAACACCAACGACTGGGCCTGTAATATAAAGAAACATAACGAAAAATTCCGTTCTACAGAAGATTATTGAACGAAAACGGGTAGACCAGTGTCCTGCATGGCGCTTCCTCTTTTACTGAGTAATTACACTTTATAGTCCTTTATTTAGAACACTTCCCTCTTTGTCAGCATGGAGCCTGTTTACCACCTCTGTATACCACGTCCTGTATATGTGTTTTCCTTGTTAGAATCAGAGTCTATAGTCCAAGTTGCTTTCTGGTAACTGTGTACACTTTTGGGTAGCCAACTAACTCCTTTGGATGTCTCCATTCTTATGTCATTCCATCTTTCTATAAATAATAAATTGGAGTGTGACAATTGGGCTAGTCATCGCTGACTACGTTCGTCTTATGGAGGATTCGGGTCCAAAGATTATCAGAGAAGTTGCCTTCTGAGCTAGCTTGCTCCTTCGCCAGTTCCTGTGACTTAGTTGCCTTAGTCACATTCTAACACTGTTCACTAAGTTATTTAAGAGAGAATACTAAGGTTTGTCTCCTTGGTACGTCGGCACTGTTCATAGAAAATGTATACTTTATTTATTCTATTTTAAATTTGTGAATTTCATGTTTACTTACTATCAAGGAAAATAGGATATTTTACATTTGATGAGAATTTTAATTTGGTTTTAAGAAATCTAGAAGGTTTACTCTTCATTTTCGTCTGTCATACTGTAATTCTTAGAACCTTTTTTATAGTTGGACAAAGAGTACCCGCGTATTTTCCAGTTGCTAACATTCATCAGTATCCAATATGGGTACAACGTGATTATGGAATTGAGGGAAATGAAAGAGTGGGCCAAGAAGCAAAATAAGCATGTGAAATTAACATCACTTATGTCCAATGTATTTCAGTTTTCATAATGATCTATAAATCATTAATCTGCGGCCGCTTGGAAAATATTACCATGCTATTGTCCAAACTTATAAAATGGTATATTAAACAACGCATTTCATTTGGCTTCCCGTTATGACACGAGTTTTTTTAAAGAACGAGCAGCCATATGAAATAAGTTGTTTATAATATTAAAATTTATGGTACTAACCCTTACTGTGTGAAAGTTCATCTTATTCAGAACAATAAACAACTAAAAGGTTGAATTAACTTTCACTATTTATTCTATAAATACTTTAAATGCAATGACAGTCGTTTCGCTATCGAAATAGCATCGTCGATAGCGAAACGGCTGTCATTGCATTTAAAGTATTTATAGAATAAATAGTAAAAGTTAATTCAACCTTTTAGTTGTTTATTGTTCTGTTTATAATATTTTTTATTTTTGTCATTTTATCATTTTTTAAATTAATTTATTATTTGTATGTAAATTACTTAGAACATAAAATAGTAAGGAAGGAGTTTATGTTATATCTACAATGTTAAAATCTGGCGACGGAAGTCGGCCATATTGGATAACCATTTATGACTCATACTTTGTTTACAAGTTATAAAAATTTAGTTTTCTGTTAAAAATTTGGATTAATTATTTATTGGTAAGTAGCTATTATTACTTATAATAAATTTACATTATATATACGTAAACTATATTTTTATGTTTAAATTAAATTAATACTTTGTGTTGATCCCTAACCTATCTACTTAAATTGACATAGGCGTATCAATAATCAATAATGGAACGAGAATATTTTATTTTAATTATCATTAATTTACAATTTTTTGATTAATCTCATAACAAACTATATATGACAATTATTTTTATTTCTATGGAGTATTCTAAAGCAACGTTGTACAATAAATGTATTTGTGTATTAATTAACACATTATTACATTCACAGTTTTCCACGGGATGAAAATATTAGACGGAAATGGTAAAATATTGTGAATAAAGATAACTGGGGTCCAGGCAAGAACAGCTTTTTAGACTCACAACATTTTACAGAACAATCATTTGATAGAATTTCTTCAGTAATTGTTTTACTAGTACCAAATGCTATACCTACAATTAAAATCGCAAGAATGAAATATGTAAGTAATTATTACATCCACAAATTGCTTTAATAACATTGACCAAATCTATATTTTTTCTCAAATCTATTTACAGATATTTTACTTAAACATATATTTCACTAATATATAATACCTTTTCTATGCAGGTAAGGACTAACGACCCTTATGCTGAAGAGATAATAACTACTAGCAGTGAAACTATTTCACCAGTTCCTGTTCCTGAAACTCTACCATCTACTTCTGAAAGTCCTCGTAGGAAACAACTTCTAAAAAGCATCTGTGTAGTATATTTAAAAACAAGAATTTATTATATATGTAAAAGTGTCCATACTGAATAATAATAGGTGTGTTTCAATAAGGACATTATTTTTCTACAAATAAAAATATAGGACGCCACTGTTAAAAAGTAACTTCCGGCAGCCATCTTGGATAACCATCCCGGTCACCTGTCCTTGAGCGAGCAATACTTCCTTACTATTTTATGTTCTAAGGTAAATTACGAAAATTTTGATACTTCACTCATGTCGCCAACCATTTAAAACAAAAATTTGCGTGCGTAAAAGTTACATTACGATACGCAAATGCGTTTTATAATGAAGATTTTTATAAGTGCAAAATATAAAAATTATATTTAATTATATCCTCACCTTCCAAGTAAAAGCTTTCACTTATACTTAGATTACAGTAATACTTCTCAGCTAATTATTAAGGGATTAAAGGTAAATCATTGGTGGTTAAGGGTTCAGCGGTATTTATAACAACCCATATTGCACATATGATAATGAATTACTAACAGACCTAAATAATTTATTTTCGTTCATGAAGATGAGGGGATATTTTTAATATATTTTTCAACGCTTTTGTCGCTAAACGTCAAAAATCGCAATGTCGACATTCCTTGTAAGTGAAATTTAACAATAACCTGCATGCACGTGCGCTTAGATAACAAAACTTAAATTTCTTTGTTTAGTCAAATTGCTATGAAATTTTTATCTACTAACTAATTTATTTGGTCTATTTACATACATTAAGTCAATTGAAAAACATAAAAGCTATTAATATTACTTAATTAAATACCTTTTGGATTAAAAGAGTAATGCCCCTAAATGTCAGCAATACATTCCTCATAAAATACGTCGTTTAATTAGTATTTTTGGAAATAAACGAACAAAAATTTTCTTAACTTTAGCTACGTGAAGAAATTATGTATGCCCTTAACACATGAAATTAAAAAAAATTACTTTTTTATTTCCTGTGTAATGGGTTACTTACAACTCTTATTACGTAATATACTATTGTGCGATTCAAAGCTAGTAAACTTAATAATAACAATACCTTTTATCCATATTTTCTGTGGTTAGGAAGCGATGTGCGATACCATTTACACACACATATACATTTGTTTGGATAAGTTGAATTTTACTAATTCATACAATTGTTCGCCAAAACACAACTATATTATACTCGCTCTTATTTCTAGTTGTTTCCACATATTAAACAATCCATTGAAGAGCAATTTTTACATTATTTTTTTTATAAATTGTCAAAATATTTTCAGGAATAGTCTAGAATGCATCATAAACAATGTTAGCTTTAGCAACAGAGATAAGGTTGTTTACATATATTTAAATAATATGTAATAATGTATCTCCTTTAAGGACATCAATAAAATAATAAAAATATAAACTCTTATTCCTGAAATAATATTACCTTTGGATAACAAAATATTTGATTAGTTTATAGCAACACCCACAAACAATTGATAATTTTTCTTATACAGGGTGTTCCACGACGTTTTGACAGTCCAATTTCTCGAGAACTGTTCATATGAAATGTATGAAATTTGGCAGATATAAACAGTCGAAACTGATGCTTATATTCATTATAAAATGACTTCCGTTTTTCCTGTCATTTCGGCTCACGTGACCTCAACATAACTTTTTTAAATGGGACAACCGGTATAATATTACAATTTTGGATACATCATTTAAAAACAAATTCAACGATACCACACTTGTCATCATTGTATTGTGCAGGCCTTTTTATAGGCTCGGCGAAAAATGACAAATATGACATAAAAATCGGAATTCAACTGTTCGTTATTTCCAAAAGTTAACCCAAATTTTCGAATTTGTATTGAACTTCTACTTATTTGTAATTCTTGTTCAAGAAATCGTATTGAGGTGTGTGGATTCACCTGCAGATAAGCCAAAATATTTATCACATTGTCATCTGTCTGAGCCCCTATTATCATTACTGCACAATACAATGATGACAAGTGTGGTATCGTTGAATTTGTTTTTAAATGATGTATCCAAAATTGTAATATTATACCGGTTGTCCCATTTAAAAAAGTTATGTTGAGGTCACGTGAGCCGAAATGACAGGAAAAACGGAAGTCATTTTATAATGAATATAAGCATCAGTTTCGACTGTTTATATCTGCCAAATTTCATACATGTCATATGAACAGTTCTCGAGAAATTGGACTGTCAAAACGTCGTGGGACACCCTGTATAGGTGGTGGTTTTTTTTATACTTGTGCCAATTTTGAACCAGGCAAAAGAATTATATTTTTTGAACGATGATAAAAAAATGTCCACCATAGAAAAAAATGATAATTTTGCTGAAAATACTGTGTCTAATATTAATGACCAGCAATTTAAAAGACATATTCGCCTGATGCAAGGTACAATCGAAGATTTAGTTATAAAAATCCAAAATGTATAACGTTGCTTAGCCAATTTAACAGTTTTCATGGTATAATATTTGCTAAAGTCTAAAATATGAGAGACTCGTCTAAAAAAGTAATACCTTCTATTATATTTATTGTACTAACCCTCACTTTTTGGAAGTCCATCTTATTAAGAATAATAAAAAACTCTTCGTTATAACGTAACTTCCAAGTTTATTTGAAAAAATTAGGTTTTTAATTACAATGACGGTCGTTTAGCTAAGATTAGCATCGTTAGATTTAGATTTTTATTTTACATTTTGTTTGTTTGTAGCTAGGAATTTATAAGACATAACAATATTAGCCTATATGTTATTAACCCTAAGGGATTATCCTGGATGTATTTCCCTCTAAGATCAGTATAACTGTAGTAGAAGTAGTAGAAAAACCAGGAAAAAACTATATCATGCTGATCTTTACAATAACTTAATATATTTGTGTTACAATTTCGTCTTATCTATGGATACTATGAAGACCCAATCAAAATAAACAGTTTAATAGTGGAGAACTACTTTAAATTGTTGATCTGCTAGATGTCTTTTTATTCTTCAAGTTCTTCGAGGAAATCTAAATTTTGTATTTCATTACAAATATGTAATATTTGAATGTCATTGGTGTGTATGTTTGTTGTAATCTGTTCATTGAATATTAACAATAACAATATAACAATAATAAAGACTATATACTAAAGATACTTGGTCAGGTAGATATTTAAATTATAATTCTTGCTACTACTGTGTCAGAAACTCTGTTGCAAACACTGAAAGTTAAACTAGATTCAGGTAATAAATATAAAATAGAGTATTACTAAATTCAGGTTCACAATGGTCCTACGTAAAAAAATATGCAAATGAACTAAATTTGTCAAAATTAAGAGAAGAAAGTATTTCACAAGGTGTTTTTGGTGGAGCAATAGGCCAACCCAAAATGTATAAGTTATTTATTGCAGATATTCAAAGTTTAGATGTCTTTCATGCTGAATATATCAGTTTTAGAACAAGAAAAAATCTGCAATTACACTCCAAAGCTGAACGAATTAAAAATAATTGTGTATTTAAAAGACAAAGATATAATATTGAGCGATACAAGTAATAATTATTGCGAAATAAGTTTATTATTAGGGGCTGAAATTTTAGGAAACTTATTAACAGGTAATATTGAGACTATTAATAATAAAATGTTTGCTGTAGAAACAAGATTAGGTTGGACCATAATGGGGCAACAAGAAAACATTAATCGTAATCAATTTATTACCTCATATTTTACGGGGTGTTCTATAGCTGACTTTTGGAGCTTAGACGTAATGGGTATTAGAGATTCCGACGAATCTAAGAATAAAGAATTATTAGAGGTAGAAACTTTAAGTTATTTTAAAAAGACTACTGTATTAAAAAATGATGAAAATTGGTATGAAATTTGTTTACCATGGATACAGGGTTCTCCAAATATAAATTCAAACTATAATTTAGCTGAAAAACGATTATTTTTAAATACTAGAAGATTAATTCAAATAGAAAAGTTTACAGACTACGGTAAAGTGTTTGAAGATTGGGAGAAACTTGGAATAATTAAAGAAGTAGTAGAAGAAAATATTAATGAAAATGTACATTACTTGGCTCATCATGCAGTAATTAAGGAATCAAGTAATAGAACCAAGATTCGACCAGTATTTGATGGTTCTGCAAAGAATGGTAATGGTAACTCGAGCGATTTGTTGCAAAAAGGCCCAAATTTAATAGAATTAATAATTCCACTTATTATAAAATTTAGAATTTAGAAAATTGGGGTTACAGCAGATATTACGAAGGCTTTTTTGGAAATAAGTATTGCAAAAACGAATAGGGATTATTTGCGTTTTTGTGGTGGAAAAACTACTCTGAAAGTATTATTACAATATATAGACTTTGCATAGTTGTTTTTGGCAAAAAACCTAGTCCTTTTATTTTAACAGCTACTATAAATTAACATTTATAAAAGATGATGATATTATATACTAGGAAATGCAAATTTTGAATTAAAAGGGTGGACAAATAATAGCACATGTGAAAATGATTTTAAAATTTTCGATTGTAACTCTAATAATAATTTGTCAGTTTTAGGAATTTTGTGGGATTTAAAAAAAGATAATTTTATGTGCGACATTCAAAATTTAGGTCAAATTCAAGAAATACCAAAGACCAAACGGGGATTACTATCTGCAGCTCAAAAGATTTTTGACCCCATTGGTTTTACAGCGCCTGTTACATTATTACCAAAGCTTTTATTGCAGGAACATTCAACAATAATCAATAGCACGCAAAGAAAAGAAAATCGTATGAAAATTAAATGTATTGCACTAACCCTTACTCTGTTTACGTACCTGAATATTATTAATAACATTTAGTAAAGAATTAAAAAAAAAATTGTTAAATAAAAATTTTCCACGGTTTATGTAAAAAAAATTTAAGCTCGATGAAAGCTATTTCAATATGCTATCATCGTCAAATTGACATATCAAAGTTACATTTTGTTTTATAAGATAGCTATCTGATGTTCAAGATCAAGATCAATCAATCAATATTTATTTGTTTAAAATAGAATAACATTTTGACAATAATAAGGTAAGCGTGCTAATTAATTCTTATAACAATGAACTACTTTAATATATAAAGTAAGTAATAATGAGAGTGAAGAGGTTATTGTCCCACTTAGGCATCAAATACAAACGCCTGTCTGTGGTGACTGTCCTCTTCTAGTGATTTTTTGAAGAAAATCTATCTATTCATTGCAATATGAAGCAAACAGTATATAAGATATGTAAATTATCAAAACTAAACTAAAGGAACAAAAAACAAAGACATGCAATAAAAATATGAATAAGATGACCGGATGATAAAATATGCAAGAAAGCAGGAAGTATGAATTACATAAGAGTCAGTCTATTATATCTGAGACGAATTTACGATTGTGAGAAAATATCCAAGATTTCAAAAGTTTTTTGTATAAGTTTATGTTAATAATTTGGTTTTAGGGATGATGGTAAGTGATTATATTATAAACGAGGTCCAATGTAAGTGAACGATCTTTGCCCAATGGTTTTATTAGCTCTAGGAACAGTGACATGCAGATATTTGGGCTCTAGTTTGGCGAGTATGTGGCAACTGCTTGACGTAGGTTCGGTTTTTGAAAATAAAGAGTAGCGTGTTTTTGCGAATAACTGTCTTATATCGCATACTTGTAATTCAGCATATAATTGATCAGATGGATATCTGATGTTTTTGAAATAAATTATTTTTAGGATTTTCTTTTGAATATTTATTAATGATTTTAAAATACTTTTGCCAACTCCTCCCCAGCCAATTATTCCAAATTGAAGCAAGGATTCTGCAAAACCATAATATATTATTTTTAAGCGATAAAATATTACGAAACTGGTAAAATTTATACATTAAACCCCTTAA
This sequence comes from Ophraella communa, assembly GCA_035357415.1. Classification (NCBI taxonomy): domain Eukaryota; kingdom Metazoa; phylum Arthropoda; class Insecta; order Coleoptera; family Chrysomelidae; genus Ophraella; species Ophraella communa. The sequence continues at coordinate 26,001,839 of CM068982.1, forward strand.
TTTGTTTTTCAGGTTCTGGATGTGGTCATCCCACTTCAAAAAAACGATCAATGTGAACTCCCAGATATTTTGCTCTTTCAGCTAAGTTTATTTTTGCAGAATTGACCTCGATACTATTGTAATTGGGTAGATGAGTTATGTAGGATGTAAATAATATTTTAATTTTTTCTAGATTGATAGTCAATAAATTAGCAGAGAACCACTTTATAATATGTCTAAGGCCATTTTCGTCTTTTTGTTTTACTTCTGCCCAATTCCCTCCAGTATATATAATGGCTGTATCATCAGCAAAAGAGATTATTTCACCTGTTGACTCAAGATTCAGTAGGGAGTTAATATAAATTAAAAATAGTAGCGGGCCTAGGACTGTGCCTTGCGGGACGCCGCAAGACACTGTGCTTTCAGTACTCAAGTGTTGATTTAATTCTACCATTTGTCTCCTATCTATTAGGTAGTTTTGGAAAAGGTTGTTCACTCCCCCTCTAATCCCTAGGCGGCTCAGCTTTTCCAGCAAAAGCTCGTGACTAACCGTGTCAAAAGCCTTTGCTAGATCAACAAATACGCCCAGGCAAGCTTGTTTTTCGTCGATTTTTTTGTAAATTATAGATGTTAATTTAGCAAAAGTCTTGGATAATGAATTATTCAATGAATACTTTTCAGGAAGTGAAATTATATAAACGACAGAACTTGACGTACTTTATTATATAATATAAAACAAATATATCATAGCAACAACATGAACATCAGTATATAGTGTGATATCAAGTTTTCCACTTTAACACGCCCACTAAAACTGATATTAATACTTTGCTCGAACTCCCATCGCTTCAGTATAAAACTTGTGCTTCTGTCCAAACAGAGGCTTCGTCAAACTATCGGCTACCATTTCATTAGTAATGATAGGTACAAGCTGAATTTCTTTTTCTTCTATCTTGGTTCTAACAAAATGATGCCTAACATCAATATGCTTAGTTCTTGGATGATAAGCGTCAGTTTCTCCCAAAGCTATGGTACTTCGGTTATCACAAAAAATTTTTGACGGTGCGAGGGTAGAGTCTTGGTTGATTTCTCTTAAAAAATTTCGTAACCACATCGCCTCTTGAGAAGCAGCAGATAGAGCCATGTACTCGGCCTCTGTGGTGGATAGTGCAACTGTTTGTTGTTTTCTACAGTTCCATGCTATTGCTCCACCTTGAAGATTGAACACATAACCTGTGGTAGATCGTCTCTCGTCCAAATGACTTGCCCAGTCTGCATCACTGAATCCAATCAAGTGTTGATTTCCCTTCCTCGAAAATTCTAATTTTGCGGAAAATGTTCCACGTAAATATCTGAATATTATCTTCACTGCACTAAAATCAATTTTCTTTGGTAGTTTTCTCTAATATTTCATTTCTCTTTTGCAAGGATAAAATTTTATTTTTTAAATCTTGTACATATTTTTTATTATAGGAAATTTCCTGTTTAACTTCACTTATTTGTTGTCCTAATGTTTTAGTAAAAATTTCGTTCTGTTCAACTATGAACTTCTTTAATTCTTCAATATTTTCAGACATTAGTGGGGAGTACTTGGGAGCCGCGCTAGCTCCAGAACTAATATCAATTGTTCGAATTTAAATAGTAAAATTATGCTACCTTTTACGGAAGAAGAATGAGAAGCAGTTTTCTAACTTATCAAACCTTGTTTGTTATATTCACTTCTCCATATGGATCTAGCAGGCTTTGATGCACAAGTAGAACACTTTTCTGAGTTTTTTAACTATATTTAACCACTTTTTTACCACTTTCTGGCGGAGCTCAAAATAACGTGTTTTCTGTGTACATTAAATAGATTAGTATGTTGATTTAGTAGAGTTAGGACTAGACAAAGTATGGAAGTAATAAGACGTAACAATATTAAAGCCTAGATGTTATTATCCCTAAGGAATTATTCTGGATATATTTCCTTCTGTCAGTATAACTGTGCAATGGTACAAAAAAAAACAGGAATAAAGGAAAAAACCTTATCTTGTTAATCTCCACAATGTATTAATATACTTGTGTCACATTTATGTCTTATCTACATTGATAAAGATTGGGTAAAATTAATAGAGCTAGATAGAGCTATAAGCAGAATCAGACAATCACATAAATATACAAAAAATAAACTTTCAATTTAAGGTAGAATTAACCAATTCACTAGTTCGCATAAAATGAACAAGAATTCCTCGGTAGAGTTTTTCATTTCACTGGTTTTTACAGGTAGCTTCTAGAATATAATAGAACAAGTAAGATTTAGTTTAGTTCCTAGTCCGGCAGTAGATAAAGTAGAATTAATATTAGTTTAGATTGAATAGGAAAGGTTAGGTAAATTTCCTTATTAGTAATTTATATTGGCAGTAAAAACAGGTAGAATTGATAATTTCTTTATAAGTGACTATATGAAATTTTGGTTTTTAAAAAGAAATGCTTAAATAATTCTAAAAAATCAGCATTTAAACCAAAAATCTATAACCTGTTATATGTAAAAACAAGGATGTATAAAAAGAACCATAATGATAATATTTAGGTAGGGATTTGGTGTATAAACTAAGTTAACAGATGGAGAATAAATGTATTCTCAACCAATCATCTATCAAACTCAAAGTTTAAACATGAAAAAAAAATTTAATATTACCAAATTGGGTAGAAAATTTGTAAACGCTATCGAATGATGTTTATATGGGAATATTATGAGTATTTACTTATAACTGAAATTTTAGATTTTGTCAAATTGACAAAAATACGTTTGGTTATATAGTTGTGTCATTTCGTAGGTATATTTATTTATAGTAAAATTATTGCCAATAAAGTCATAAAATTTTATTATTTTATAAAATTGTTGGCAAAAACACAAACTATTCTTTTTAGTTCTAATCTAATAAATAATGCTAGTAGTAAATAACTGAGATAAATCTGTTTATACATATTTAAATAATACGTTATTGTGTAAGAATGAGGAAAAGCATTCTTAACTTTGATCTCATTTTACCTGGCAACAATAAAATAATAAACTTGTAAACCCTAATTACTGAAACAATATTACCTTTGGAAAATATATTTGATTAGCAACAATCAAAAACGGTTGCAAATCTTTTTTAAATACTAGTACTACTTTTTATTTATTTATTAACAGCTTTAAGAAATATATATAATTTTTTTAAAATCGGCCAAGAATTAATATTTTCCGGTTTATTTTAAGCTTAGAAAATCTCATTTTGTCGGATAGAGTCATAAAATTATAGTGAAAGTCCGCTAAAAGCTTTTTCCTACGACCCCCTATTTAAAAGAAATCTAACACACAGTTTTGACATTTCCAACATTAGTAATATACGCGTTAGATATTTTTTAAAAACATCCAGAACGTAATACTTTAAGCAAGCTTAATGAATAAAAAAACTATTAATTTTTGTTAATAAATCACTTAGGTTTGTTTAATTTGATCAAGAAATATTACCTTTTGGTAAAATTAATTCCTTTATAAAAAATATTGTAAGAATTGCATTATCTATGCAACCACACATACACATAGTTATCCTTTTAGCAGTTCCAAGGCAATATAGTCCTATGTATTTGATTACTTATAAAATTGCGATTTTAGGTGTGTTATGCCTTATTATTTTCATAAAAATTGCTTGGTAATTTCAGTAATTGGAATTTGGGTATACTATTTGTATAACAGAAACAACAAAAAATGAAGAATTACAGGAGTTAATCATAAATAAAAATATTTAAAACACATTTAACACATAACGTTTCTCAAGCTCTAATTTTACCAACTGTTCCAACAATTATTTCACATTTAGCTTACCTATGAAAAAAATTTAAAGGTTATTTAGCAAATAAATAATTTTGATTTTAATTACTGAGAAAGGTTTTTGTTTGATTTTAATTAATTGTATTTCCATGCAATATTTAAATCCTAATTTTTAAAATGACTAACAATTTAAACAAATTTTATAAATACATTTAAAATATTTATAATTATAAGAAATATTGGGGTCGTAGGAAAAATCGGGTACACAAGGCGTTGTGTATTTCAGCACTTGCCACTACGCGGCTCAAGCTCAACTTTACTCGTGCTTAATATTTCACTTTCCACACTTGTTATGTAATATACTATTATCGCATTTTCTTTCTGGACTATCTCTAATTTAGTCTGAGATAGCCGTCAATTGGTTTCTATAGTACCCGAATTTTGTTTCATTTAAAACATTTGACATTTAGTTGAAAATGTGAGATTTATTATAAAATGATTAATTACCGTCGAAATACGTAACTCAAACACAGAAATTGTCTAATTATAATGTAAGCAGTTCGAAAATCTCAAAACAACGAAGAATAATATTTTTTTTATATAACTATTCAAAAATAATATTGGTAAACTAAAAATTAACGATTGTTAAAAAAAATCGGACCACTTGGAACTTGTTAGGTAAACTACTGTTTTAGTAAAATAAATGAGTGATTAAGAGTTTTCAAAAACTTTATCCTAGGATACATACAAAAAGTTTGAAAGTGGATTTTATGCCCAAGGCAGAAAGACGCCTAACCTTTTTTTTATAAAGAAACCTGTAGAAAATATAACAAGATATAACCAGAAAATGATTTTCTGGTTATACCAAAAGATTCACCAGACCTTTAATAACATATGGTTCACGGTAGTCAAAAATTCAGCAATCAACGGTAAGTTGCAAAATGTGCAACGGCTGACTTCTCTAGGAATAACAGGGGCAATATTGCACAATGGTAGATTTTACATAATCTAATATTAGTATTTACAACGTTATCAGATTTTTAAACTATGAATGAATAGACTAGTTTAATTAGAATAAGTAATTAAGATTAGAGAACATAAATTTTAGTTCAGTACAGCTAGCTATGTCATTTTTAAGATTTTGCAATATTCACAATTGCTTGTGCGAATTTCTTCTGCACATTAATTCCTGAATAATGTCATTTGTTTTGTAAATCGTCTTTTATATAACCCCCTAAAATTCATATCAAGTAATGGCGGGGGCCATTCGTATCATGCCCTCAGACCAGAGTACTTTACCACTGACCCGATTCTGAACATACGGTCACAAAGGCCCTCGACTATAAACACTGTTATGCAGCCATTTTCTTGGATTTTGAGAAGGCTTCTAAGTCGGGCAGATCGGACTGGTCAGAAAGCTCGTGATCCACTCCAGATCATCAAATTAATCTACTCATACCTAACAAGCTGCACAATCAATATCAAAATCGGTCAAACTTTCTCGCAACCATTCTCGTCGCAATCTGAGGTCTCTCAAAGATCCATCCTATCACCTTTTTATATTTAATCTATACCCACGACATCCCAAAACCACCCAGCCCCTAGTCTTATAGGCTAACGACACCACCATCCTCGCCACTACCGAATGTACCGACTACCTCCAAATCCGTCTCCAAAGAGCCCTCTTTGATTGGTGTAGAAAATGAAGAAACTCCTTAAACTCCGATAAAACCCAAATCATCTTTTTTCAGTCATCTTACCTCAAAAAACTATGCCTCCTGCCGGGTAACTTCCCCCTCCAAGTTTAGAAAGAGGAGCGAAACGGATGTCATTGAGTTTTTAAAAAAAAAAACATTTTTTAAATAAACAGTGGAAGTTTTGTTAAAACGAAGAGTTTTTTATAATTCTTAGTAAGATGGACTTCCAAAAGGTAAGGGTTGGTACAATAAATTTAAGTAAATATTAATATTATAGGCAATATAGGCCCTGTTTATTTTTTTGCTGTTGAATTTCAATCCCAAGTGAATGGTTTTAATATGTAGAAGCCTGTCAAGGTCAAATTTCATTGAAAAATAGTAGCATGTGATGGAATATATTACGTGCTACAATCCGGTAAAATTCAATTTTTTGGATTAAAATCAAGTACGTAAAGGTACATTTTAGAGTACAGTATGAAATAAAAACTTTTATAGATAACCCCAGTCCTCCAGGTATGCCTATCATTCAATAGGTGAAACCGAACAGTTAGGGAGTCTTCAAAAGATAATGGAGCTTCTATAGAGATGTATAAACTGAAAGGAAACTTATTTTACAGAAATAATCGGAGTCCAAATGAAACTTACCTATTCATTTTTCAATACATCTCCATCAAGAACTTGATTTAAATTATAATTATAACTATAACTATAATAATTTTTATTACTTGTTGGTACATTTAAACCGAGAATTGTTACATTTTTTTAAACATTTTATTCGTTAAACTTCCTGAGTTTGTGATAGGTAATAAATAAAGATAAAGTTTGCTTTTTAATAACTGCACTCATTTTTTGTATGTTTATTTCGACTTTTATACAAACATTGTCTATTTGCTGCTTTTAATCTTTTATTTTCAGGATCATTTAAATAACTCATTAAGTTCTTCGTCATCCATTTGAATCCAACGCATATATTTGAAAAGTACTTTTATACTTAGATAACCTCAAAAAATAATTCATATTGGGGTTCAATCATTCCATCGTTTTGAAAAATCTTTGAATCTATCAAAATCATAAATCTACAGTCAGAAATAGTAAAAAATGTTTTGTAAAAATGACGTCAACAGTTTTTCGTTTTATGATATTTTTTATTTAAATTTAATTGTTTTTATAAACATATGGAGGGTAGAAGAAAGGAGGACAAACTTATAGGAAATATGTCGAAAAACTGTCCAGCGGTAAGCAGGCAATAGTAGATGGCGTGAGTGTAGCAGAAGGGTAAAAAGACAACGAGAAGTCAGTAACACTCCATAGGTTATAAACAGAGTAAAAAGAGCTGTGTTGAAAAATTTAATATTTTTCGTGATTTTTGTAGTTAAAAATTATGCAGTATTTAAAATCTCAACTATTTACGTAGTCAAATGTAATTTAATTTAGTTTTTTACTTTAACAATCCATTTTGATATAGCCGATCACAGGAGAAATTCGTCTTTTCTACTATTTGTAACGTCCTGTGATACTGTAATGGACTAGTTTAGTAGGATCATATTAATCAAAATGATAGCAATATATATTTAGGATAAGATACCTACTTACTTATATTGGTATTCATTTTGCAATTAATTTTTCTCATTTCGTAAAATTTAACAATAAATAATTAGTAAGTTTTAAACGTCGCGCCAACTAATAACCAATAATGAAGTGTGTTTAAAAGTCAACGTTGTCACATTTTAGCTACGTTCGTTTCAAGTATTCTCAAAGAACTGGCGGCACAAAACACCGTGTTCTGTGACTAATTGATTGTACCAGTTGACAAGATATATGACAGGAGAGAAAATCGTGTTTATCTTTAATAAACAAACAAGACCCCTATTCTTGACGGTGATAGAATAGAACAGCCAATAGAAAGTGGGCGTGGTTCTATTAAAAATGCCAAAACGGTATTCTTGAAATTCGTTCTCTCACTGTACCGATAGAAGGGTTGCTCCCCTAGAGAACAATTACTTCTATTGGTTATTTTTCAAAGGAAGCACTATAACACCAAGAGAAGGTGTTAGGGATTTTTATTTTCGATCCAAAAATAGTATAGAAGTAATTTCTTTCATAAACCAAACAACAAATTAAACTAACGAAAATGACAGTATATTTTGTTTAGTGTTTTACTCTTTATTTGATAAGGTGTCAATCAGAGAACAAAAATATCGATATGTTTATCTCTTTTTAATGACAACAAATAAAAGAGAGAGATAAGTTTCTCGGTTAATATTAAAGCATATCGACAACATCGCAAATTTTCTACCAATCTTATTGAAACACGTCACTTACCACTTATGACGTATGTAACCATTAAATTTAAATTTCAAAAGCCGATTATGGCTAGAGGATTAATTTTATAAAAATTTTATTTGTACAGTTGAACCACTAAAAACCTATTTTATAAGATGCAAATATAAAAAAAATCACTAAACTAGTCCATTGTGTGGCGCCACCAATTTGCTTCCTTTCAATGAAAACTTTTGAATACCTTGAGTTGGTTCTCCTTTATTAATGAAATCAAAGCCATCTTGTATATATTTAACTCGGCTATAACCAAGAAATAATGGCACTTTTTAGGATAATAATGATCTTATTGTAACATAAATATATTAAGTAATTGTAAAGATTAGGATGATATAGTTTTTCCCTGGTTTTTCTAAATCATTGCACAGTTATACTGATCTTAGAGGGAAGTACATCCAGGATAAGCCTTTAGGGCAAATAACATCTAGGCTTAGATATTGTTATGTCTTATTACTTCCATACTTGGTCTAGCCTTACCTACTTAATCAACATCAGGTACCTAGCTACAAACAAACAAAAAATGTAATTTCAATATGTCAATCTGACGATGCTAGTTTTTTAGCGAAACAGCTGTAATTGTGATTTTAAACCGAATTTTTCAATTAAACTTGGAAGTTGAGTTAAAGCGAAGAGTTTTTTATTATTCTTAGTAAGATGGAGTAAGGGTTAGTACAATAAATTTAATTAATAGATACGTGATATTTACTCACATACTCATCAAACATATAAACTAACAATTAAAAATGTATGTAATAAACAAAGAGAAGGTCACTGCGTAATTACAAGTATAATATCTTCTTTATTCCAGGAACTGTAACTTGTAGAGTAGAAACAAAAAACTTGTTTTTAAACGTGTAATTATTATTGATTGAATAAGAAGACTAATCTTTATATAGTAAATTACCACTACCATTTTTCTTCTAAACGATAACGTTTATAACGTAATATATTTAATTTATAAAAGGTTAACATTCTTATCAATTATTATACATTTGTGAATACAAGGCAGTAAAAATATGAAATCTTTTCAAATATGTAAGTGAATTTGAATGTGAAATATACCTAGTCGGTTGCGTGATAAGTGAAAACTAAAATGGTTGTCTCAAAAAAAACGAGCGGCGAAGATGAAAAATCTTGGTCTCAAATTATGGCTATACTTTTAGGTGAATATTTTTTATATTTTGTCTTTTAATATTTACATAATTAGTAACAGCTGACATACTTTTTCTTAAAATAAAAATAATATAACTATTATGAACTCATCAAATTATTTAAAGAGTTTTATAGTCACAATAACTAAATTAAGGTAAGGGAACTGTACAGTGGGAAAAAATTATAATTTAACAAGAAATTAAGGTACCTAGCTAAAGACAGCCTGGTTATCAAATTTGGAATGAGGTCCAAATTTGGTTCATAACTCAAAAATTCTTTTCCCTAGAAAAAAAGTACAGGTACTCAATTCTGCACATTCCACATTTAGCCCGTTTTGCACAATTGTATTTTAAAAACAGGCTCGTACTTAATATTTATTTAGCATCACTGTCACCTGCTTTATATTAATTGGTTCTGGTGTTTCAGTGTCTTTCAACTAATAAAGATCTATTGATAAAGTGTACTAACTGCATGAAAATAAGACATAAAAAATACGTATACTTGTTACCAAAGTCACTGATCTGGAAAACACTGGTTTAACTTAAAAACATCACGTGCATATCATTATCATGTATATTTACTGACAAGTGAACAGAAAATACCGGATTTGAAGTTTTTAATATTAGTATATTGTTAAAAGAGTGGTAAAAGTAACAGTTTCATACTGCTCTGGATATGGCTTCCCTTTAATTTCCGAAACAGAGAGAACTTTGATTTTTTATTAAATTGAAATTTTGAAAAGATTTTCCAATTAGAAGGTATAAGTAGAAAACCATTTATAATAAATGATGTTTCAATGTTCATTAGTTTCAAAATATATTTTCGGCCACTAAAACTTTACTTTTTCTATAAACCTGTTTATATCATAATAAAAACTAAAAATACTTACCGATTAGTCTGAACAATTAATAATCCAGAAACTAATCTAAAACCAGCACCTAGATATAAATAACTTATTTTTTTGTGACGGGAACAAATTTAATACTTTTTCCCGCCTAAATATATAGGTACATAACTATAAGTAAAGGTAGAACGGAGGATATCATTTTAAATGATTGTTTTGGGCAAATCCGAAAAAATATTGTAAATAAAATAATTAAAAAACTTAAGAATCTGGGAGAAAAGTATACAGATTTGTTTTTAAATTCAAGCTATGGGCTTAAAATTCATTTCTATTATTTAAAAACCTACTTTATATGATATTTAATGTAAAAAAGACTTTTCAGTTGGCAAAAAACTAATATAAACTATATTTATACCGAAATACATACATACATACATGCCTGACGCGCGTTTCGATAACCAAGTTATCTTCTTCAGAGACCGAAGGTAAACTAAAGCTATCTTTATAAACTAACCTTATATATATATAACATATTCAGCGCCAAATGTTTTCGCGGTAAATCTTTTGGCGGCAAAGTCAATTTTTAGCGCGAAAACATTTTTACAATAAGTTTTCTTATAATAAACTATAAAGTGGACTATCTGGGATAGGTCCTTTGTCCTTATTTAATTTATTTTTACACTTAATAATTTCTATACTTTCAAATGCATCCAACAATCTATTGTTCGATACATTTTTTAACAATTTTAAACTATCTACATTTACAGAATGGTTTTTGGTAAAAGCATGTTCGCAATACTAGATTTTTCTATGCGTCCATATTTTAGAAGAGCTAAATGTTCTTTAAATCTAGTTTTAACTGATCTTTTTGTTTGCCCAACATACTTTTTATCACAATCATTACAACTTATATCATATATACCGCTTTTTTTCAGATCTTCTCTCTTATCCTTCGGATTTCCTAACAATTGTCTCAGGGTGCTACTAGTTTTATGAACTAAACCTAATCCCACCGTGCCGAAAATTGTATTCAATCCTTTGGTATACAATTTGGAAGTATTGTTTCTACGAGCGAGAACATTTATAAAAATAAAAAATTCGACAATTAATTTAAAAAATTATATTCATAACAAAATACTATGTATGTTTGTATGCATGTTGATAGGGGTGATAGTTACACTGCGACCCGTAGGATCTAATTATACCCTCTTGCTTGCCATGAGTCTGATGTTTTTTCAGACCTATAGCAGCTCTTCTAGTACTATTTTCCTAAGAAGGATTAGGACATCGTCGGGCTTCAATTCAGGTAGGTTCTCCTCTTCTATTTCATGAGCCCCTAGGTATCTGGCCCTGAAGTTCTGTAATAAACAAAATACTAAGCTTAACTTAACCTACGGTTTTTAATTTAAAAAAAAAATGTTCTTCCTTTATTATTTCATCAAGTGTGTACAAAGTCTACAGTCTTTCATTTATTTAAAATACTAAGCAACAACTATATAACAAAAATTATAATTATAATTATTTCATTGAATTATTATTAACTGTATGGATCTCTTCTGAATGTTTTAAATATTTATGGTGTCAGGGGCATTGTGTTAAAAGTTTTTGAAAGTTACTTAACTTCGAGAAGACAACTCACAAAAATTGGTATTTGCTATAATGCTTAATTAACTGTTTATTTTGTATCTTAAATATATAGGAGACTTCCACAGAGTAAGAACACTAAATTTAATTAGATTTATTAAGTTTAAATTAGCAACATTCGGTGGTTACACGAAATGTCTTGTTATCAAAGCAATATTTTTTAACGGCAAGGTTAACTAATGTTTAGTTTTATACAATACCAAGAATAACTCATGTATTGTTTTGACGCGTGAAGAGTAACATCAATAAAATTTCAATATATTAGTCATTCGGCTTTTACTGAATCGATTTAGTATATCTTATAAAATATATGTTTTACTCGAATATACAAATTATTCAGTGGTCTGTTTGTGTTGAGTTAACCCCTGAACTATGATTCCATACTAACGTAACTTTCTTCTGTTTCAAATTTATATATATACCGTATAAAGCTTATTTATACGCTATTTTTGAAAAAAACGTTAACCAATCAGATTGTAATGCTTATAATTTACTTTAATGGTACAAGAAATTTTTTTTTTTTTTTTTTTTTTTTTTTTTTCAGAGGAGTGGAAATCTTCGAAAGACTGTCTCTTTGACAGTGCCGGATTCTTACCGACTAAAACCACTCCTCTTGTGTCACGGAGGGCCCCCTGGAAACCGCCTTCTGGCATTACTTCAGCGGAGCGACACTGCTGTAGATGTTGTTTTGCTATCCTCTTTATCTTCTTCTAATCAACCCTCTTCGTTTAACCTCTAGCTCTTTTTCCTTTAAAACCTTATTAATCATTTCCGATATTTCATGCCATTTTTCTCTGTCTGTTATCATGGTTACTATAATGTTATTCTTTGTTAGTTGGGACCCTAGGTTTTTCTCAGCCCTTCTTCTTTCATCCTCCCATTTCTCACATTGGAAGAATGTATGTTCCGCAGTGTCTGGCTCCCGACAGTACATGCACTCGTCAGTTTCAACTAGATTAATGGTGTGGTAATATTTCATGAAGCACCCGTGGCCCGTTAAAAATTGTGTCAGGTAGTGGTTAACCTGTCCAGCATTCCTCTTTACCCAAATTGTTAGATCTGGGATTAGGGTCCTTGTCCATGCGCTCTTCTGGCTACTTCTCCACTGTTCTTGCCACTTTCCTATCGTTCCTTCTCTAGCCTCTTTTTTCACCCTGTTAGTTTGTCCAATGGTGACTCTTCTCTCTGCCGCTAACAGTTCTATAGGTATTACCCCGGATATTACTAGGCTGCTTTCTGTGGATATTGTCTTATATCCCCTGCATACTCTTACCGCCAGAATACGCTGCGTGCTCTCGATGATTTTTTTGTTGTAATTCCACTTTAGGGCCTTGTCCCATATAGCTGAGGCGTACAATATAGTTGATTGGGTTGCTGCTATTAGCATTCTTCCTTTGGTTTCACTAATTCCTTTAGGTATTATTCGGGACAGCGCAGCTGATGTCCGTTTACATTTGGCTGTTACTTTTTCTAGGTGTTCTCTGTAGTTCAGGTTCTGATCCATCGTGACGCCCAAGTAATTAACGCTTCTTTTAGGTGTAATTCGGACTCCTTCTATTTCAAAGCTAATTGGGATGTTAACCCTTTTTTTTCCAATCAATAATACTGCCTCCGTCTTTTGAGGTGCCAACTGTAGGTCGTGATCTTTTATCCACATATTGATCATCTCAAGAACATCATTTGTGGTGTCCATTAGTTCTCTTTCGGTTCTTCTTACGATCACAGCTCCCAGGTCATCAGCATATGCTACCAGTTCTGTCTGCTCTGGTGTTCTGATTTTTAATATTCCGTCGTACAGGATGTTCCACAGCAGCGGTCCCAGCACTGAACCCTGCGGTACTCCCCCAGCTATCTTATACTCCCCAGCGTCTTCATCTATAATGTATCGGTTTGTAAAATAGCTTTCTATTATTGTACAGATATAGTTCGATATTTTCCGTCTTCTTAGCTCTTTCATTATATGTTTCCATGAGGCGGTGTTAAAGGCATTCTTGATATCGACTGTTACTAGTACGCAGAAACCTCTACTTCTTGGGTTTTTTTCCATTTCCAATTCTGCTATTTGTTGGACTACTCTTATAGCATCTACTGTAGATCTTTTTCTTCTAAATCCGAACTGCCTATCAGAAAGGTTTTCTTTGCTTTCCAGCTCCAGTCTCAGTCTTTCTGCTACTACATGTTCCAACAGTTTTCCCATTGTATCCAATAGGCATAATGGACGATAAGAGCTTGGATCTTCCTCCTTCTTTCCAGGTTTATGGATTAAAACTAAACGCCCTTTCTTCCACGCGTCGGGAAAGACTCCTTCTTCTATGGTGTTACTAAGTATATTCGCTATATCATGCGGGAAGTGATATGTTATTATTTTGATGATTTCTGAGGGTATTTTGTCTGGGCCCGGCGCTCTATTATTCTTTAACTTGCCAACCGCGTTTTTTAGTTCTTCTTCTGTTATCCTTTTGATTTGATACGGTTCTCTTCGCTCTTTCTTCCATATGAAGTTTCCTTGCATCGGAAATAGAGTACGTATTGCGTCCTTTCTAATATCCTCCGGGATGTTAAGCGGCTTGGGCTTTATTTTTCCCATAACTATTTTGTAAGCCTTCCCCCATATATCATCTTCTACGCTTTGGCAGAGTTCCTCCCATGCATTTTGTTTACCTTTGAGTATATTAACCTTTAGTTTCTTTCTGTTCTCTTTTAATTCATTTTCTTTTGCATTTATTTCTGCCATGGGTATCTTTTGTTTTCTTCCTCTAGTTATTTGCCTCCTCATCTTGGTACATATCGTCCTCTGTTTTGCTATTTCTTCTGACCACCAGAATATATTTAGCCTATGTGGATGCTGCTTTCTCTTTGGCATCGCTACGTCACATGCTTCCTTTAATATAGCCATAAGCTCGTTGGGGCTTGTATTTTGATTTCTTCCAAGTTTTCGCTCCATATATTCTTTGAGGGAATCTTTATTTAGCTTTTTAGTATTCCAGCCTTTTACGTCCTGTCTTGGCTTTTCTTGTTTTGTTTTTCCCAATTCAAATTTTATGTATCGGTGAAGGCTTAAAGATTCCTCGTCCAGCACTTCCCATTTGTTTATTTCATTTGCACTATTTTCCGAGCTAAAGGTTACGTCTATAATTGATTCTTGTTCATTTCTTACGAATGTAGGTACGTTTCCTCTATTTTGCACCACCAAATGATTTTTTGCCAGCCATTCATTAAGTTTCCTTCCCCGTGTGTCTTCCTTTTTTAAGCTCCACTCGTAAGATTTTGCGTTAAAGTCGCCGGCTAAAACTACTTTTCTAGGCGTATTTCTTATGTCTACCTCCAGTTCGCCCAAGTATGTTTCAAACTCCTCCACACTTTTATTCGGAGAGAAATAGCAGGAAAATATCCTGTACTCTCCTATGTTTAGCCAGCAGAAGCCCTTTCGTTTCTTGCGTCTCCCACAATTTAATCTTCTATTAAGCACCTTTATGGCAGAGTCTTTGCACTTATCCACTACCAGCGGTCCGCCTTTACTTATTGTTTTCACATTGGGTTCGCTAATTATTATTATGTCGCTTTTTAGTCTCCCTGCAGTTTCTTCCATAATGTCATGTGCAGCGGTACTCCTTCCGAGGTTTATTTGGAGTATTCTGAGTCGCCTCTTATTTTTGTTCTTGTTATTGCTAGTAGAATTTTTGTGAGTTATCCGATTGCTCACTGTATTCATTTTTTTTTGTTTTTATTGATCACTAGTCGTAGGGAAAATGGGTAGCCGCTCTATAACTGCCATCGTTGTCGTAGCTTCGTTTAGAATGCTGGCACAGTATTCCATTTTATTATTTATTGTTTTGTCCTCTGTAAATGTCATTTGTGTTTTTTCGTGTGGAGGGGTTGTCCCAATATCTCCCTGATTTTCTTTTCCATTCGTTTCTTCTGAGTCTGTTTTAGTCTTCAGTGACTCTTGTCTGCTTAGGTGTCGATGTCTTCTTCTCTCTTGCTGTAGCGCCTTCCTGAACGCCCCACATTTACCTCCTCCTGCTTTATGCCCTCCGGCTTTACAAATTGGACACGCTTCCTCATTGCTGCACTCTTTTTGCCGGTGGTCTTCTTTTCCGCACTTATAACACGCCTTCGTCCTGTCTGGCCCTCTACAGTCCTTCGATTGGTGATCATATTCCCAACACTTGTAACATTTGTTGATTTTTAGTTTTTTCTCCATTTTACACCTAACCATGCCTATTCTAATTGTCTGTTCTCTCAGAAGTACTTCGGAATCAGTTTTGTTCATCACTACCGTTACAGCGAAGATATTATTTTCTAAGGGTCTTAAGTCGCTAACAACATTTTCTTGGTCCCATTTTCCGACTCTGCAGTTATTGCCCTGATTATATCGTCCGTTTTCGCTTCTATATCTAGGCCTCTAATATGTATTATTTCTTTGCTTCTATCGCATTGTCTGCACTTTAGAGAATTTTGTTTGATTTTTAAGGCATCTTGAATATCTTTGGCTGCTTTTTCGTCCTTGTCGAGTGTTATTAATAAGTTACCTTCTCTAGTGCTTCTTAGCAATGTAATCGATTGTTTGGATGGGTTATTTTCCATTAATATTTTTACTTCCCCGAGTACCTCCTTGTAGGTTTTCTCCTTGGCGCTGACAACAAATGTACATTCTAAATTGTTGTATCATCACTACCATTAGTTTCAATCCTGTTAGGTATTTGCAAAAATTTATAGTTCAATGTCTTGTTTTTCAAAACGAAACAAGAAGCTACAATTATTGCTCTGCACTAATTATAAATTAAATTTAATTCGTAGAATCAAGTATTTTTCTTTCTTCGACTGCTTTTTGTTAATCAGTAAATTGAAGGAAATCTTCAATCAATGTTAGGTACAATCAGATTTACCAAGGCTTTGTTCATGATTCTTATGGTTATTATGTTTCTTAGTTTTGTTAATTATTTTTAGCGGTCTTTTTTAAACTTGCACTAGTGACATATCATATGTCATCTGTAACCTTGATTTTTAAGGTACGATAACCGCAAGCTATGTTTACTAATTTTACGATACACTACAGTATAACGTAAAATAGGAGTCTAACGTAACGTAAAACGACTGACCGCAAACTCTCTAATTAAAAATAACACCTTATTGAAAAAATACGGTATGAGCCAAAATCAACATTGCCGAAATTAAGACGGCTGTAAAATTGCGCATGGAAGTTGCATTTATCATATTTGTTATACTTGTCATTGTTCTCAACAACTTGACATTACATTCCAGATCAAATCTTTGTCATTTTGGTCTTTTCTACAAAAGAAAAAGTTTTTTTAGTAGAATATTATTTTTGCTCATACGGAGTTATAATGGCCCATATTTAAAACAAGTGTCCTTAAGAAATGAATAACATTTTACGACATCTTCCCCATTAAAGCTTTAATGCTAGCAGTTGTTGAGAAATTTTGTAGCATTGCTAGTGCATTATGTCAACGTAAACGCTCTTCAGATCGTCTAAGAACGGTTTGTACAAATGTTAATGACGGGCGAGTGTTTAACCAAATCATCCAATCCCCGCAAGAAACTCTTGTACGAATAGCCCGTAAACTAAGTATAAGTCGAATGTTCCAATTTATTGGCGGCTTTCTATACCGAATTCAAATGACATAGCGACTAAATGTTGCGAATAAACGCAAAAGAGAAATTGACCGTTGACGCATGGTAAAGCCTCTTCACAGTGCTCGAGTAACCATCTGTGCTTGATCATGGAATAATTGGTCCTTATTTTATTGAAGACGACAATGACCAACCAGTTACTATCAATCAAGAGCGGTACAATGCTAATATTACAGTCATGCAGCCGAACGCACCATAAATTTGCTCCTTGAATATTTTGGTAACAGAATAATTTCTCGTTACTACGGAAATAATAATAACTTATTTTCAATATTTGCAGCAAGCTATTTTTGTTAAATGTTTAATTAATGACAAACCGGAAGTTGCACTGCTGGAGCCAAAAATGGATTCAAAAAATTCATTTTTTGAGATGCTTTTAATAACCTTGTCGTTTAAAAACCTTGTAATTTAAATATGCCATCGGCGAACACTCCAAGGGCGCCTGGTATACCCTGGACATCATCTTCCAAAATTTTTTTGGAAATATCGACAAAAACCAACCGACTATGATTGTGAGTGCGTTATTTGTGCGCTAAATCCGAATCTCATGTGGAAAACGAGACCTTCGAACACCTGGTCTCCCCCTAACCAGGGTTTTCCAGACACAATTGAAAAATGGCTCCTGTGAACAATCCACGGACACCTGGTGGTCCCTTACCTGGCCATGAACGTCAATTGTATCTGAAAAACTTTTGGGAATGACTCCCGTAACAATTTTCACTTCGTTTTTATCAATTATGCCTGAAAAACCTTTGGGGAGGAAGTTCAGAGTTAGGATAGGGAGCATCAGATATTCGGTGTTATTCACCGATGTCATATTTAAATTCATCGAGCCAAGAAACCCACCGTAACAATTTTCGGTTCGTCTTTTTCAATTGTGCCTAAAAAACCCTCGGCGGTAATGTTCAGGGCCAGGTTAGGAGCACGAAGTGTCCGTGGAGTGTTCGCCGATGGCATATTTGAATTCAGAGAGCAAAAAAAAACTTCCAAAAGGCGAGTTTCTCTCCTTACTCGTATGAACTTCGGGATACCCCGGTAGCGTTTCTGAGCTTCAGGTTATAGGGGCGGTCAACATTATAAGTTATTAAAAGCCTGTCAAAAATGCATTTTTGAATGTATTTTTGGCTGCAGCAATGTAACATCCGTTTTGTAATGGATGGAAACCATATGGGAGTAATATACGAGTAAATATTTTTTTTATATTTTGCACTTATAAAAATCTTCATTATAAAACGCATTTGCGTATCGTAATGTAACTTTTACGCCCGCAAATTTTTGTTTTAAATGGTTGGCGACATGAGTGAAGTATCTAATGACAAGACTATTGACAATGACATTTGTGGCTAATAGCAGTTTATTAATTTTATATTGTTCTTTAAGAAAGTTTTTATGAATATGAATATCTTCTTTTACTTATATAATATATTATTATTCGTCTATTAGTCATTTTAAAATATTTGAAAACATTAACATTTCTTAATTTAAATGTCAAAATTGTCAAATATTGTAAATTACACAGTGCTAAGGACGTACTTTTTGAAATCAAAATTTTCGTAACTGCATAAAAATAATAAATTAATTTAATAAATGATAAAATATAAAAAATATTATAAACAACTTATTTCATATGGCTGTTGTGACACTCGTTGTTTAATATACTATTAAGAGATGCAAAATACCGCATTTCGATCCGTCCTATCCTAAAAGCTTTCGCTTCCATGGCCTTTTTAGTGCTTCATTGCCACGACTCTATGTCCAAGAAGCATTCCAGAATAATAATAATAATAAGGTTATGTTTAACTTTCATTTATTTCACGGGCTTGAAAAAAATTGTTTATATTACACGGAGTAGAAAAGTCTGTTTATGCTTCTTGTGTTGTAAACTGAGGAAAACACAAAAATATTTCTGTCCTATTCCTAGTAACATAATCTGCTGTTTTATGTAATACCTTAAAATTTTGCATTGTCACTGTCATTTTACAATGAATATATCTCATTAATTTATCTTTACACAAAATTTTGTTTGTTTTAAGTTATCTAACAAAATGTAACATTATTAAAAAAACAACCTTCAATTGTTTTCATTATCTTGATGCGCTTAGACGTACTAGGTATAATAATTTTAATTGGGAAGCCGTTCTCATAATTATTAATTTAAGTTGTGAAAAAACCACTGATAAAAAATACCAAATAGCCTTAGAGAAATATTTCTTTTATAAAGAAATTAAGATTTTTAATAAAATTCTTAAAAAAACGCAATAGCGAGTTCAAAATATTACTGCTGATAAATTAAAATTACCAAAAGCCACAAGTACTTAATAAATTTTATTGTACTAACCCTTTTTGCAAAAGTTGGTAATATATAATACTAAACAAATAATTTTTTAACAAAACATCCACAATTTTATTAGAAATTAACTGTTTTGGTTAATCACAGCTGTTTCAATAAATCATTTCTTCATCAGATTGGCATATAAAGACCAAAATTTTATTTTCGAAACCGTGTATACTCTCAGTCTCACAAACCTGTGCTCTAGGACCAAAGTTTAAAGATAATTTGGTTCAATTAGAGGTATAAGGCACTTGTACCACATATTATATACATCATACATCGTGGCTTAACACCCCTTGAAGGGGTTTCGCCGCTTTATAAGCTTACTAGGTCTATTTCACGGGGTAGACCAGTCCCCGTTTCTTTGATTTAGATCTTATCGCTGATTTCTCTCCACAATTTTCTGTTTTGACCTCCGCCAGTCCTTATCGTGCCTTTTCCAATTTTTCTCAATACATATTCTAACGCTAGATTAAATAGAGTTGCTGAAAGTGAGTCGCCCTGTCTGACACCTTTATTAATTTCAAATTCTTCAGTTTCTCCCCTTTGTGTCTTAATACTTACTGTTGTTCTTCTCATTGTCATACTTATCAGTCTTGTTAGTTTAGGATGTACCCCCAGTTCTCGTAACGCTATTAACAAATTTCCTCTTTTAATCGAGTCGAAGGCTTGTTGAAAATCTATAAAAAGTAATTCTACGTCCATATTGTATTCATATGCTTTCTCCATAATTTGTTTCATTGTATGTATTGCATCGATAGTTGACTTTCCTTGGGTGAAACCACATTGGTATTGACCTAGTATATTTTTTGTGATTTTAACTAATCTCCGCTGAATAAGTGTTGACATAATTTTGTATGCAGTATTTAGCAAAGTAAGTCCTCTAATTTTTGCATATTTGTTGGTCACCTTTTCTATGTATTGTAATGATTTGACCATGCTCCCAGTCTGATGGCATTTGTTCTTCGATCCATATTCTTTTAATGAGTTTGTATAATTGTTCTTGGAGTTCATCTCCTCCATATTTTATTAATTCCATATTATATAATATGAAGAATATATTTAATTTTTTTTTTAATTTCGTTAAAATACTAAATAAATAAATTTTGACCGCCACTGGTAGACTTATCAACAAGTAATAATATTCGATAATTGAAAGTTTCAATAGGATCAGTATGAACAAATATCGTGGTCGAACTAATGATGTACATAGAAATTGTGTAAATACGTAAGATTATAATAAATAATGAACGGAAACCAAGGAGAAACCTATGAATTACAACCCTTAAAGGAAAAACTAAACACGAACGATAACTTTTCGCCATCCAATCGGTTTCAAATTTTGGCTATTTTGAATGGTAAGATTTAAGATTGTAGTAGTTTTTCAAAATAAAATATTGCAAAATATTTCAGAATAAAGGTTTTCTGTAGGTACGTAAAAATATAGATTACAAATTTTTTTTCTTCTTAAATTTTTTTGAGGTTAGGGCATCGACTACAAACAATGGTCATTCGCCCTTGGCTATTTTTATTTTTATTTCTTCAACTTTTTTTAACTTCTTTATTTTATGTTTTATTTTTCTTATTTCTTCTATGCTTAAATTCATCTCTGTCTTTAAATTAGCAAACTCCTTTTCCACGTCTAAAAATGTTTTATCCAATTTCTCCTGTAAGTTCCTGTTTAATTTGTCATTATATTCTTTACTTTCATCTAGTTTCTGTTTTAAATTTATTTTCTCATTCATATCCTTCATTTATCCCTTTAGATTGCCCATAACTCCTCTAATTTTTGTTTGTTTGATTTTTGAATAATAGTTGCAACATTTCCATAATGCTATTTAGTTCATTTCTACTTTCAGGTACTTCTCTTGGAATTGGTCCTCTCTCATTCGCTCCACTTCTCTCAAACATTCTCACTGCATTATATAATTGCTCACCATGTTTAACTTCTTCTCTTTCTGTTTCTTGTGCTTGCCCTAAAATCTCCAGAACCCCCAGTCCCTTCCTCATCATTCATATTTATAAATTTTTGGCATTTGAATTTTTACTAAGAACAATAAATAACTGAACAGTTAAACTAAACTTCCACTATTTATTCGAAAAATTCGCTTTAAAATTCAATTACGGCTGTTTCGCTAATAACTAGCATCGTCAGATTGACATATTGAAATTACATTTTGTTTGATTGTAACTAGGTACTTGATGTTGATAGGGAGTTAAGGCTAGACCAAGTAAGCTAAAGTAGCTAAAAAATGAAATAGTATTCTAAACAATTATGGTTACACATCTAAATATTTAGTACAAAATTCATTAGATTTGATCAAAAAATTGAATAAATGTAATTTACAAAATAATACTAAATTAGTATCGTTTGACGTAACTAATATGTTCTCAAAAATACCTCCTAAAGAATGTATAGTTCTAGTTAAAAAGCTATAAGATGAAAGAAATATCCATCCAGGTATAATATCAGACATAATTGATCTATTTGATGTATGCATTAGTCAAAATTATTTTACTTTTGATAACAAAGTTTATATTCAAAATAAGGGTCTTCCCATGGGAAGTCCTATTTCTCCAATTTTAGCAAATATATTTATGGATAATTTAGAAAACAAAATCTTTAATTCTAGTTATAAAAACAATATTGTATTTTGGTATAGATATGTTGATGATGTGTTAGCAGGTTTTGTAGGTAGCGAGCGGCAGTTAGATATATTTTTTAATTATATTAATACCTTGCATCCTAAAATTAATTTTACTTTAGAAGTTGAAACAAATAATTCAATTAATGTTCTAGATTTAAAAATTGAAAAAGTTAATAATTCATTAAATTATTTAATATACCTACAGAAAACTATCACATAAATTAGCAGCTTATAATATAAAGTGCCACTAGAACTAATATTTCCAAAACAAACTAAAGAAATTAAAAGCTATAAAAGTATTACATATTGTAGAAATATTTTCAATGCAATTTCAAAAATAATATCTTCGGCAACATTAGCATTAATATCATTTAAAACACAAAAAAATATTGGAACAAAATTGTTAAATGTGAAAACAACATTACCAAAACTAAAAAAATCTGGTGTTTAAAAACTGAATTGTTTAAAATGTAATGCAGTATATATAGGTCAAACACAAAGAAATTTTAAAGTAAGATTTAATGAACACTTAAGAGCATATAGATTACAACAACCAGATAAGTCGAACTATGCAAAACACCTACTGGAACATCCAAACTTACTTATACACACCAATGACATTCATATACTACAAATTTTGTGATAAAAAACAAAATTTAGATTTTCTAGAAGAACTTGAAATTAAAAGACATCTAGCAGATCAACAGTTTAAAGTAGTTAATCAAAAAATAAATCTTGGAAGTTCTCCACTATTAAACTGTTTACTTTGATTGAGTCTTCATTTTATACATAGATAAGACATTATTGTAACATAAATATATTAAGTTATTGTAAAGATCAGCATGATATAGTTTTTTCCTGGTTTTTCTATATCATTGCACAGTTATACTGATCTTAGAGGGAAATACATCCAGGATAATCCCTTAGGGCTATTAACATCTAGGCTTTAATATTGTTATGTCTTATTACTTCTTTACTTGGTCTAGCCTTAACTCCTTATCAACATCAAGTACCTAGTTACAAACAAACAAAATGTAATTTCAATATGTCAACCTGACAATGCTAGTTATTAGCGAAACAGCTGTAATTGAATTTTAAAGCGAATTTTTCGAATAAATAGTGGAAGTTTAGTTTAACTGTTCAGTTATTTATTATTGTTCTTAGTAAGATGAACTTCCAAAAAGTAAAGGTTAACACAATCAATTTCATTTGAATTTTTGCTTTTATTAATATATTTTTTTAAAACGAACTCCACGTCAAAATATTGTGACTCCCTAATCAGGCGCCAATGGCAGGCTGTCTGATTTTTTCTCAAGCCAGAGGGTGCTAGTTGACGAGGGGACCTATTTAGTTATTTTTTTTAAGATTAAGATTAAGATTTTTTTAAGAAGAACAAGTGAGTGAATAAAATGTCTGATAAATACGGTGAATGGACAGCTCACCAGTTAAAAACCGAACTTAAAAATAGTAGACAAAGGTAAATGATATGAATTGAAGCCAACCCCCCCAACCCCAATTATTTTATAATTAATAATTAAATCGATCCTCAAATTATTTTATAATTAATAATTAAATCGATGAAGTATTTCTTTATATTTTCAGAATAGAAGCAAACGACCGTGATAATTTTGTTATTAAAAAATCATATTATGAAAAAACAGGTTGACAGGTCTACTTTGACAAGAGCATTACAATTTGGAACTACGCAAATAATCCTGCCATTGAGATGTTTTTACTCAATACAGAATTTAATTTTAAATTTTAGTTTATAATATTGCTTAGTTTTTTTAAGGTAGGGTACAAAAAGCAAAATTAATTTTAATTTTTTAATATAGAATTTTAAATAAATATCCTAATTCCTGTTGAATAATTCCTCTCTAACCGGTCAATGTGCCAACTTATCTATCTTAACCAAAATTAATATTTTTTTAGTTATTAATCTTTTTTAAATTGTTACGTTCTATGTATGATGTTGCTATAGTCTATATAGAAAGGACAAGGAGTAATAAATCATTCATTTAAGTAAATTTCATAGATGTACCAAAATATATTTTAAGAGGGTATACCGTAAGGTACATTTTGTATTGAACGAATGAGTTGCAGCTATGCTAAAGAATATACGATTTAGGTAAGAGGTAACAATTATTCGATTATTTAGAGGGATTTTTCAAACAACCCAGTTTTCTTAGAAACATTACCGGAAATATTATTTTAAAAGAAAGTAGGTACATTAACTCAGTACTTAGTATTAGTTCTTTGAGTAAAGTTGTATGAAGTTGTATGGTTTTCATAATATTGTTAACAGTTGAAATATATTTAAAACATTTGTTGAATGTTAATTGTGCAAGTACCAAACAATGTCGATAAGCCAAGGACCATCTAAACGACCAAAAACAGGTCCATTATCTTTAAATGAAAAAACTCTGATATTTAATTGTTATATATCTTTGAAAAACAAGAATCCAAGTGCAAGTGTTGATGATATTGTGGAATTAATAGCTGCTATGTTGTGTGTTGCTAAATCAACAATTTATAGATTACTAAAAGAAAGCAGGAATGGAACTCTTCAATCCCCTAAAACTCCTTCAAGCCGAAAACCAATTGAGATCGATGAGTCTTTAAAACAAAGACTAAGGCGTAAAGTCCATGGATTTTACTTACGAAAGGAAATTCCAACACTTGACAAAATTATGACATCAGTACAAGAAGATATGGACTATACAAAATTCTCCAGAATGACATTATGCAAACTTTTGAAGGATGTGGGTTTCAGATATATAAAACATAATAGAAAATTTCTCTTGATAGATAAACCGGAAATAGTTTTTTGAAGAAGAGACTATTTAAGAAGCATTCGACATGTCAGAGAACAAAATTTGAAAATCTTCTACTTAGACGAAAGCATTGCCCACAAGTCGTTGGCGTAAAGCAGAGCTTTTGGAGTGGCTTATTTCGAAAAATATTAAGTATCCAAAAGATCCACTAAGGAAAGAACTTTACAGAATTGCAAACATGAACAAGAATAAATACAAAACCTACATTGTAGAAGAAATGACTTCTTCTCGTGGTAAATCAGTTCTTCGACTTCCCCCTTATCATTGTGAACTTAATCCCATAGAATTAATATGGGCTCAGGTAAAGGGGGAAGTTGGAAAAAAATACTACTTTTAAAATAAACGATGTTGTGAAATTGTTTGAGAGTGCTGTAAGTCATGTTAGTAAGGAAAATTGGACAAGCTGTATCGAGCATGTTATCAAAGTAGAGGCAAATATGTGGAAAATTGACAATATTTGTGATGATTTAATCGACCCTATTATTATTAATGTCAACAACTATTCTTCTTCTTCCGAGTCGGATATAGAATAAAATGTAAGTAATAAATGTATTCCAATAATTATTTCTTTTCTTTTTTTATTATATTATAATTTAAAACGTATTTTTTTCCCAAAATAAATACCATTGCATTGCGTTATTGCTTATCTGCTAATTCTTTAACAATTAAGAAACCCTAAACTACCTGGTTTTTAGATTTACGGAAGAAATGTAATTTAAAGTAAGAGATTTCTCAAAAATTTCATGGAGCTCCCTGTAAAGGTTTTGCATACTTAATTAGGGTTTATTACTCCTCGTACTTTTTGTACATACTATATAAAATAAACAACAATTTAATAATTTAAGCTTAATCGAAACAAAAAGTTATGGTATTTGTGTCATCTTTCAATTAAAATTTCAATTTACGATCTTTACTAACTACTGTCTTAGCTCAGGTAGTAAGTCAAGACGAAATAGCTTGGAATGGACTTTAACTGTTAGATTTAGGTATAACCATAATAAGTGAGAAAAGTAATACATTTTCGCACAAATTTAATGCTAGAACTTGACAAGTCCTTGAAATAAAATTTTCAAAACAAAGATCATAGATTAGGAGTTCAAAAATATAAAAAATAGGTATCTTAAAACCTTTTTCTGAAATGCATTCTTCCGGAAGATTTGAATGTAAACTGTATTGTAGGCAGGCATTTTAATATTCGTTCAAATAAATTGTTATACATACGTAAATAGTTCTATAAAGTATCTAATGACAAGACTATTGACAATGACATATGTGGCTAATAGCAGTTTATTAATTTTATATTGTTCTTTAAGAAAGTTTTTATCAATACAGTTGACAGAAGCAAACATGAACGCTGGGTGGGCGTGTCCTTGTCATCTCACTTATGCAGCCACTAAAATTGATATTATCGTTAACATTGGCTCGTGATTGGCTGATTGTGATAACCTTGAAATTAGTTGGCATATTTTCCGCGGACCATGTTTGCTTCTGTCGACTGTATGAATATCATCTTTTACTTATATACTATATTATTATTCGTGTATTAGTCATTTTAAAATATTTGAAAACATTAAAATTTCATAATTTAAATGTCGAAACTGTCAAATGTATTTATAAATTACACAGTTCTACCGACATACGTTTTAAAATCAAAATTTTCGTAATTACATAAAAATAATAAATTAATTTAAAAAATGATAAAATGGCAAAAAAAAAATTTATAAACAACTTATTTCATATGGCTGTTGTGACAGTCGTTTTTTAAAAAACGAATTGCTTCGCGATTCGTTTATTAAACTTGAACTCGTGTCATAACAGAATTCCATAAGAAATGCGTTGTTTAATATACTATATTTCTGATTTTTTTTTATCTGTCAAATTTGACATTATTGGTTTAGCCAATGATGCGATTAGGCGATAATCTTGCGTAAGTGCAGATTATCAATAATCAAGATTATCAAATTATATAAAATAAATACAGATGTAATTACTGACAGTGACAATATAATTTGTTTGATTCATAAAATTTTCTAATGCAATGAAAATAAATCGAAAATGTTTGACAAATCTGCTTTTATGCAAGTTAAACTGAAAAAGGTATTCATGCGATGCTCTTTTTCAACTTAATTTGCATTCGAGCACCTTTCCTAAAAATCACCGATAATTTTCATTGCACTACTTCAATTACAATCTTATAATCTTATAATCTTATTTCTTTTACAGCTTCCCTTGTAGCTGTTAGCAGTGGATATATTTTCTCATGGACTTCTCCTTTTCTCCTTAAAATAACTCAAGACAAGGAAAACTATGACATATCCGAAGCTCAAGCCTCCTATTTTACAATTGTACATCCAATAGGAATGCTGTTTCTTCCGCTTTTCATGGTACCAGTGGTGAATAAGATAGGTCGAAAGAAAACACTTTTAGTTTCTGTAATACCGTTCATTTGCAGTTTGTTAATCAAAGCATTTGCAACCAACGTTTGGCTATTGTATTTCGCTAGATTTGTTGCTGGAGCAGCTGACGCCATCGTCTTCGCCGGTCTTCCCGTATACATTGGAGAAATATCCACTCCAGCAGTACGAGGAGTATGGGGAAACTCCTTCATTATTGCTGTATTTCTAGGACAGTGTTTGATAAATATTGTTGGAAGTTATTGTAGCATACAAAATGCTTCTTATATTGGTTTAGCGATACCAGTCACCTTTTTAATTACTTTTAGTTTCATGCCAGAATCCCCATATTTCCTAGTAATGTCAGGAAATGATGAGGAAGCTAAAAAGAGTTTGAGGTATTTTAGACGAAAAGAAAATGTAGAGACGGAATTTGAGACGATATTAATTTCCGTAAAAAAACAAATGCAAGAGAAAGGTACTTGGAGTGATTTAGTAAAAATAAAACCGAACAGACAGGCTTTGAAAGCTGGGTTATTTTTAAGATCTTCTCAGTTATTAACTGGTGTTTATGTATTTGCATCTTATACACAATTTATATTTGAAAAATCGGGAAGTAATATCAGTGCTCAAACATCATCCATTATTTACACTGGTCTAACAGTGTTTATGTACGCATGTTCAGCGTATGCATCTAAATTAGTAGGACGACGTAAAGCTTACATGATCTCGTTGTTTCTTTCAGGAATATTTGTCCTAAGTGAAGCAGTGTACTTTTATATAGACACTGAACATACAGAAATAAATTTAAATCCGATAAAATGGTATCCACTTGTAGGTATGCTTGCTTTCGTGGTGGTTAGTTCATTCGGAGTAGGTATAATCCCAACCTTGATGTTAAGCGAGTTATTTGCTACTAGTGTTAAAAATAAAGGAATAAGTTTATTAACTGTAGTATTTGCCTTAAATATTATAATAACAAACAATATTTTTTACTATCTAAACAGTTACACGGGGCTATATGGGCCTTTCTTCTTATTCGGTAGTTGTAATATAATTTTTACATTTCTGGCATATTATGTTGTACCTGAGACTAAAGGAAAAACGTTAGAAGAAATTCAACAAATATTAAGCGATATGTAAAAAAATAAAAAGTCTGATACTAGTCAATTCTATTTTATTTATTATTTATATTTTAATAAAAAATATAAAATTCTGATTCTGGAAAAGTTTTTTTTTTATTTTCATTTAGAAATAAAACGGAACACCTTTAGACATTTCCCTACATCAAAAAAATTTATTGTTGTTGTTATAAACTTCAATGTAAGAATGGAACAACTAAAATGGTATTTCTGTATACATTTTAAGCATCTACCTTCCTGAAACATTCACGATGGACAATGAACTAAGACAATTCAAGCGCCCTTTCTCCTGAAAGTCGTTAAGTGACAAAAACTAGTATCCAGATATTATGAAATTGAACTTGAATTTGAAATTCACAGCAACGTATACTTCGGTGAGCATAACTATATAAAGGTCATTGTGTAACTTGCTACTAAATGAACGGACATGCAAAACCCATGGGAAGCAAGTTTTTCAGAATGATAGTTCTGTTTTAAAAGTGGAGAAAGCATTTAGCTTCATAAATATACTAAGTGACATACAAATTCGAACACCCAGTTAAATGATTTTATTTTAATAAAATTTGGTAAATTTATTTAATTTACTGAAATAAACAATTGATAAAATTTTCAGCCTCATTAGATTCCGGTTTTTATACTGCCTTTTTAGTCCACTAAACAATGAATATTCAAAAATGAATATTTCGTATTTTAACTTTTGTTTTGCATTTTGAGTTATACTGTAGAGTTCTGTGTGTTTTGAATATGGTAGTATTGTTTTTTGTTAATAATAAGTCGATTTGGTGGTGATAATATTGTACACTCAAAAAAACGTATAATGTGCTTGATGATGGTAACTGACAGCTTATACAGTGCATTTTTTTAAGTGTGGCCATAGGGATTCACATGGTAAAACTTACACCCCATGTTAACGTATGTTATCTTCGAGAATAAAAACCGAAACTATGGTGTTATAAGTAATTCGAGCTCGTAGAATTCAATTCTGGCCTCAGAAATGCCCTTAAGTGGCCAGAGACGGCTTCAGCCGGATGGTGTAGGGGTCATTTGCAGAGGTTCGGGAAATCGGCCGTCACTTCGCTCCCAAATCCACTGGCAGACTTTTTGAATCTAAAATATAATACTAAAGAAACATTGTAGCCTAATCTGCACCAACTTATAAAAAATATTTTGTTCCCCACGTATCCTAAATGTTGAACTTCGAGAAAAACATAGTCAACTTTGACCGCTTGTACTGACCACCCTGTAGAAAATGTGTTTATGAAAAACTGTGGCTACGTTCTTTGATAGTACCATTCATATCCAATCATCCTTTGAAAGATATTGTAGTCGGTTATGGAATGTTCGAAGTGACACTCTACATTTGAGCCCCTGGACCATCAGGCTAAAACCGTCTATGATTGTTCTAGAGTAATTCTAAAATCAAAATAAATACTACATGTCAAAATACTTAGTCAATGTGCAAGTCGTCGTACTTCTACATGAAATTTTGGTTTTTGCACCAAATTTCTGCATAGTTGATAAATAAATAAAATAAAAAGAATACATATCTAAATAATTTATAATAAAAAATTATGAAACGAAATGCTACTATTGAATCATTAAATAAGACGACAAAATGCACAATGTTTGAACAACTACAATTATTTTTATTTCATTAGTTTTAGCCTTAAAACGTAAAATTATTAAAAGTAATTAAATTTAGCAAAAATCGGAGTAGGCAATGCGAAATTAAAATTGACGTTATATTTCTTGACATTTCATTTATAAGTTCTGTCAAAGCGTTTGTATTTGTTGATATTTGTTTAAAATGTCTGTGTACACAAGTGAAGAACGTGTTGAGTTCGTAACATCATACATTAAAGGTATGTCCAGCAGAGAAATTGTCCAGAATGTTGCTGCTGCAAATCCCGATCGTCCGATTCCAAGCAAAACTACAGTGCTCAGATTTTACAACGAATTTCGTGCTACCGGTTGCTTAAATCATGAGCATAAAAAACGAAATAGAATCTCGTACGTCGTATCAGAAGATTTACGGTTTAATGTCTGTTTGGCGGTTGAGGATGAAGGCACCACCAGTCTTAAAAAGCTGGCAGAAGAATTTCACGTTTCGAGAAGTAGCTGCTTTAAAGCTTTGAAGAGTGAAAAATACAAGTCGTTTAAAGTTAAAAATGTTCAGAAACTGTTGCCCCGTGATTACTTCTCACGAATGGAATTTTGTGAACTTTGGATGGAGAAAATTAATCGAGATAGGAATATTTTAAATAACATTCTGTTTTCTGATGAGAGTTCTTTCACATTAAATGGGACAGTCAACAAACAAAACAGCCGCATTTGGGCAAAGGAAAACCCTTACAGAGTACAAGAAACTCATAGTCAGTGGCCTCAAAAAAGTAAACGTTTGGCTCGGGATATTAGGTAATAACTTAGTAGGGCCATTTTTTATAAACGGGAATTTGAATCAAGATAAGTACTTAGATCTACTCCAACTGGAGGTGGGACCACGGCTAGATGCTTTAGGAGCCAACAGAGAAATAATATTTCAACATGATGGAGCACCCCTCACAGTGCTGCCTCTGTAACAGAATTTTTAAACGAATCATTTCCTGATAGTTGGATTGGTCAGCATGGACCGTTCAAATGGCCGGCTCGAAGTCCTGATCTAACACCGATGGATTTTTCGATATGGGGATATTTAGCGTCACAGGTTTACGACCTTGTGAGAGGTCAACCAGAAAGTGTAGAGGAGCTAAAGGCACGAATAACGGAAGCTTGTAATTCCATTACAATACGAACATTGCAAAACATTCGAAGGAATTTTCAAGATCGCTTAGGGTATTGTTTAGCAGTCCAAGGAAAGCATTTTGAGCAATTGCTTTGATAATTTATGAAAATTTTTGTCAATTTATTGTGTTAAGTTGTTTTTTCAAATAAATGTTATAATTTTATTTATTAGATAAAAATTATTAGTTCGTTTCACAATCTTTTTATTATTGCTCTTTTAGATATTTTCTCGTATTTTATTTAGGTTGAAGTATTATTTTGCAGAAAAATTGGGCGAAAAACAAACATTCACACTACAAGCTGTCAAAGTTGACTATGTTTTTCTCGAAGTTCCACATTGAGGATACGTGGTGCACAAAATAACTTTTCAGAAGTTGTTGCAGATAAAGCCATGGTGTTCCTTTAGTATTATATTTTAGATTCAAAAAGTCTGCCAGTGGATTTGGGAGCGAAGTGACGGCCGATTTCCCGAACCTCTGCAAATGGCCCCTACACCATCCGGCTGAAGCCGTCTCTGGCCACTTAAGGGCATTTCTGAGGCCAGAATTGAATTCTACGACCTCGAATTACTTATAATACCATAGTTTCGGTTTTTATTCTCGAAGATAACATACGTTAACATGGGGTGTAAATTTTACCATGTGAATCCCTATGGCCACACTTAAAAAAAATGCACTGTATGTATTATATATAAGACAATTTAATTTAATAGTTTGTATTCAATTTTGTGTTAACAATTATTGGTGAAAATAACTTATTATTATAATTAGGTTAGGTCCATATTTGGGTCCATAATTACATTTATACGTAATAACTAATTTTTAAAAAAATCTAGTAATCCGATATTTTGTCAAGATAACTTTTGTTCGTCCTTCCAAAACAATATGGCTACAAATAACTAAATTTTTGATAGAGAGATATTTTTATTTTTTAACCATGGTAATGTTATCATTGACGAGTAAAGACAATGATTTCTATAAGTTATAAAGTTACTCATTTTTATCAACTATATAAGATAAGTATAAAATATTTTAAATCATTTAGAGTATTCATTAGTAAAATCAAATCGTGTTTAGACATATAAAAGTAAGTAAAATTGCTGTATTTTGTTTCTTAAATGCTCAAAGAATAATAGTTAACGTAATGATATTGGTAATAACCTATTTTTCAATTAAAAATCTTGGTTGATAATTGACTACATTTCCATTATTTCTTTATCAAGCATATTTGCAGTTTCAAAAGGAAAATTGTCTACTCTTAAAACGACTGAGTACCTAATTTGCAAAGATTTCTGGTTCAAAAGAGGCCTTTGATGTTATAAGTTGAGTGACTAAATTACGAGTGTATAAGAGTAGGCAAAAAGCGCTATTGTATCACATCAAAGTAATTTATCACGCGAAAAATATTCACTAGCTAAAATTTACCTTTTATCAAATATGCGGGTTTTCTTGCTTTTGGATTTGGGAAGAGGTGTGTAGATTTAATATATGTAAGGCAGCCAGTATTTATAATGGCAAATAAGGAATAATCAATTGTAATAAATTACAATACTGTTTGGTTATTTTCATTACAATCAAAACTAATGAGATATATTATATTACCCATGAATAAATGATGATAAGTTTACAAAGAAGTAAAAAACCACGCTGTTATTGTTAAACTTAACTTAAACCTTACACCAAACGATAAACCACAGACTTTTATTCAAGTAATGTACAATTAATGCAACTAGTTTCGGTCTTAATTAGACCATTATCAGGCTGTAAAAACAATAAATTGGTAAACAAGAAAATGCAAAACAGTTAACGCTGGTAAAAAATAATATTAAACAGATTAAACAGTAATACCAGAGATAATCATTTTAGTACAAGTGAGAATGTGCCAACTGAACAAAAGTTTCCACAAATCATAAGAATATTAAATTTTTTTTTCTTTTTTTGGATTACAGAATGATAAGCAAATCTTATTTATAATACTACTGTATAAAAAGTTCTTAAATAGATAAAAGAAAAATAAAGCAAAACATACTGAGCAATGGAAAAACTGACAAACAGAGTCACAAGAGTAGAAATTGAGGATATTAACACAATGTGGATAGGTGTAAATTGTAATCTTGAAATTTAATTGATACTAAGAGAAATTAATTTTAGTATTGTGGTATGTGGTTTTAAAAATTTTTTAATTCCAATAGAATTATTGGAATGTAGGGAAATTATAGGAAAATTGTACTAGAGGAATTTAAGATTTGTGCCTACTAGATGGAGTAAAAACAAAAGTAGGGCAAGGGTGAAGGAGTGGAAGGAAAGGATGGGAATAGCCAGGGTGTAGGACAGAGAAAAAACCACAATATATGTTGGAACTATATCTATCTTGACGAAGCTCTTGCTCAACTTTACCCGTACGTAATATTTCATTTTCCAGACTTGTTATGTGATATTATACTATTTACAAATTGACAAAATTCAACTCAATTAATACTGCAAAAGCAAAAAATGTTAAAGCTTTCGCTATTCAAGAACTTATGCATATTGACAAATAAAATTTCTTTCAAATTTATGCAGGATCGTGAAGCCCGTTTCTTTACCTGCCATCTATCAGTAGCCGTCAATATCAATCAATTTATTTCTATCCCGTCACCGCTATATAGTGCCACCTCAATAGGGTATTCACACTCACCGAAGCCTGCACAGAAACAAAATGAATACAATTTTCAAAAAGCTTCAGTGTATACTGATGTTACTGCAGCGGAATATTTACGTTGGCGGTTTAACATAATTTATGCTTGCTTGCATGACAACTCTTCGCTGTTTCATCCCTCCCTGGCTATCTATTATACCTAGACTGATAGCACACCTGTTTTTTATAGAGGGACATTAAAAAATGAGAAAACCAATGACATTTTAAGAATCCCACCGCCTCAAAGTTTTTTTCTACGTAGTCGGAGAGCCCCTACTAAAATAAGTCTAGATGAAGCATTGATAATTCTCTTTGGCTGTCTGCAGCCTTCTACAAAATTCCATTGCTTTTGGTGGCTTTGTGCTACCCACTGAGAGAAAAATAAAACCGTGACGGATTATATGTTATTTCACCGGATGATTCTGGGTTGTTAAGAGACTTATTTGCGCCTTGCTTTGCGTATCTTGCTTCCTCGTTACCTGCAACACTTTGATGAGTAGTATATAAAAAGTTCTTTTAGTTCTATCCCCTATCTACATTCCTCCTCACGCACTCAAAGAGAGCAACCAGCTGCACTTTAATTACAGTTACCATTCTCCTCAACTTAAGACTATTTGCTTTCTACTTATCTGACCCATATTCATGATGCCAAGTTTTGTATTTGCAAACTGGATTGTTTTTCCAGTTTCTCACACAAAGTAGTTAGTACGCTGCTACCCTAGCCTCCCCTGGTATAATTATTTTAAAGGGGGACAGATTTAAGATGACCTCCAGAGTGGAGTTTAGCTTAGTTCTTATAGCCACAGTAACTTACAGGACGCTCTCTGTACTTTCGATCATCATACAACTGAAGAATAAACTAGCATCGGTCTTATGACTAGTGTACCAATAAACGATCGTCGTAATCATAAATGTGTCTGAGCTCTGGTCTTTATTCGGCAAATATAATTGTTCTAGGATAGCTTATTTTTTTTTCCGGCTAAGATGGTAATTTCATGTTCGATGGGTCCTTATCCAGAACCCAACAGTGCTGGACTCATCCTGGAGAGAATGCATACCAAACAAATCCACTTTAGAACTCGCCGTTATCGCCACTTCGGAATCACTGCCCTAGCATATCCAAGACGGGCGGCGGTCCCTAACATACTATTCCATAACATTCATATCACTCACTCCATCAAGAATGTTGCCTTTCCCTAATCACACTCTCCACTGCATATTATCCCCAAAAACCTCATCCAACACACAGTTCCAGAGCGTAGGCTTTACCCATTCCACAGTCCACCATGTTCTCCCAATATACTGCCTTTCCAAGATTCTTCTCCAACTGCTTTAACACTTTCTTGTTATGAAAAGGACACATCATCTTCCACCTCACACCTCTTGCACATTCCAGTCACTCTCTTCCTAATCTTATGTAGATACCCCACCCTTTACCCATGTCCAGTGAGAACTTGGGTCAAGAAAAAGTTCATCGCCCCAAACTTTCGGTCCATCCGACATCTGTCTCCCCAGCCATGCTGTCCGTACTCTCGCTTTCTGTGCTACCTTCACTCTTTACTTCTTCCCCAATCTTAACATTTATTATTCCTTTTATCACTTGACCCATATCACACAGCAGACTGATGGGCCTGTAGTCTCCTGCCCACCTCAGATACGCACACCATGCACTTTTCTCCTAGAAGTCACCTCGTCCAACATAAATGCGTTTCCCTGCATTGGAGTAATATGACTCTCGTGTCGCGACTCTCGTCGCCATCATAAATGTGGGCTAAGCGCTGGTCGTTATTCGGCCTAAAGGATTGTTCTAGGATAGCTTGTCATCCAGCAGTACACCGAGGTATTTGCTTTCTTTACTGACCTTAATAACTTAAAAATACCAGTGCTAGAAAAGTAACTCTGTACTCTTTAAAATACCTTTAGTTTAAAGTTAAATTCTCGTGAAATTTTTTCACCATGTCTTCTTATCTTATCTTGCATTGAATTACAAACTCTCCTTTTTTATTTCTACTTATATAAAATATAGTAACTTTATTTTTTTATTAACAAATATTTCAATAATGGTTAAAAACATAAAACTGAGATATTCTTCAAATTCACACTGGACTAAAATTACTGAAATGGACTCTAGTGCAACCACATACGCTCAGTAAATTGATAAAAATTGACAATAAATATTCATATTCATTCATATAACAATTTTTCTATATCATTTAACTAATTATTACAAATTGTCCATTTTATTAATACAATAAAGCAAATTCCTATAAACCTTTCTTAACTGTACAGTAACTGTAACAGTCGTTTACTTGATTTAAGGGAGGCCAAAACGAAAGTAACAATTAAATTTCTATAGGAAGGCAATAAATGCACACATGTGTGGGTTGCAATTTTGTTTGTTTTACAAAGTTTTTGTTGGGCATACAAATCATCATCAAGAAAATTACGTGTCTTAAGGTTCCCTCGAGGGTCTAGTAATATATCCTCCTTCCTACTTTAATTACTACGGACTTCTCAAAGGCATTAACGACTTCGCTTGTTCATTGACGTACAATGGTCTTGCGTTATTTTGGAAAATGAAAGGAAAATGTTCAATTTCTGCCAAATAAATTTGGATTATCAATAATTGGTGAAAAATAATTTTATTATTAAAGGGGGTGATTAAAAAAATGTGAATAATAGTATATTACGCAACGCGTTGGTAAAGGAGTCAATTACAAAGGAGTCAATTACGCACGAGCTTCAAAATTGTAAGCTCGAGGCGAATAACGTACAACACTTTATTTACGACATATTAAAAACTGAAAATGTGTTTATGTTTATTTATAACAGTTTATAGAAATTTTATAAATACATGCCAAATTTGAGAATTTATAAGAAATATTTTGTATTAATGCTAATGGAAAAATTAGAATAAATTATAAAAAAACTCATTATACAATTATAAATAGTCGTAATAAAACGTACAATTAAATCAAACTAAATTAACTTTACTTTAATTTGACAGGTAATAAATAAAATAGTATATTGTGTTGCACACTATACTTTTTCTACGACTGCAAATTAATAAATAATTTAACAATTTCAAAGTAATATATTTCAAGTAGGTACTTATAAACTAATTGTTATAATAATTTATAGTTATATTAGAACAGTTTTTCAATATTATTCCTGGAGTTTCGTTTAGTGTTGACGATGTTGACGGCTCAGCACCAGCATTTATATAGGTGATCGTATTCGAATCAATTATATTATTTGTAGTTGCATTCTCATTTGCTTGAATGGAGTTCGTAATTTTTTTGGATATATCAATTTTGTTTTGAAGTGAGTCATCTATGTACCCCTCAGCTACGGTACTTGAGCGCCAACCACCATGGCGTTTAAGTGTTAAGAGATCACCGCCTGCGTTCACTAAAATGGTCGCTGAAGAGCGCCGGAAACAATGACCAGTATATAGGTTTGCATTTGGCAGTTTTAAAAATGTTGCTACTTCTCTAGCCATGCCCCCAAATTTATTGATACCTACAGGTTGCTTGGTGCACTTGCCATTTTGAAAGTTTACAAAAAAACGTTGTTGAGATATATTTTTTGGCCGAAGTGCAGCATATTTTTGATAAAGTTTGTAAAATTCTCCTGTTATGGTAAATGATCTGGGAGTTTTATTCTTTGTGTGTTTAATGGTTACTAATAGAGCAGATTTCAAATCTTCCAAATCGTCAACCATTAATTTGCATAATTCATCTCGGCGGCATGCTCCTGTCAGACCAAAAACAAGGGCGACCTAAAAATTAAATCATTAGAATTGAACAAAATAATAAAAAATAAAAACAAGGTACCGAGAGGATCGGACTCGAACCCGGACCGCTCGCGCAGCAATTAAGCGCCTTAACCACTGAGCCATACCCGCCAACTCATTTAAAGGAGGTAATTATACGAGACTTCAAGCTCTTTGAATTATACCAAATTTACTTTATCAATTTATACAAAAAATGGATTTTTAATTATTTTAATCCAGATTCGATGATATTGAAAATTACTATTATGGAATATAAAATAACAATGTTGGTTTTAGGTACTTATACTTTTAAATAAATCTTACCTTTGTCAGTAAATATTTCTCATTTGGAGCATCGTTAATAAATTTTTGGATTTCTTCAGCTGATAAAATTTTTGATTTTTTTGGTACATAATTTTCTGATTTTCTTTTCAACAGAGAACGTAATTTTGAATATGTTGATATGTCAACATTGTCTTTTATGCTGAGTGTACTTCTTAGCATCGAATATTGCGACCATATTGTAGACGCTTTTAATGTAGTAGATAAATGTTTGAAATATACTAACAAAACATTTTCAGAAAACGAATTCACTTTTGAAACTCTTCTCCAATCCATAAATTTTGCATAAGCCATTTCATATTTCTTTCTTGAAATTTCTGGCAATAGCTCTAAGGTGACATTTTCAGCTTTTGCTGTTATTTCTGGGGGTGTGTTTTCAAGCTCACTGTCGCTGATGTCCATAATTAGGTACCTACTTATTTTTTTTATATTTTAACACAAAATTTAGTTGAATTAAACTAAAATTAAACACCTTCTCTCTACTTTCATAACACTAACATTTGGGTACTCTGTACTGTATCGCAGGAGGTGCATCTGGCAGTCTTTCTTTCGGTTAAGGTAATAGTAGCACTCTTTTCCGTTGTCCTCGTGTATAATATTAAGTTTAAGTGTATTACTCAGGGTCTAGTTTAAATTGTGTCTAGGAAATATGCGAAAAAAGGTTCTTTTCATTAAAAGTAATAATAAGTAATAAATTAAATTAAATTTTAAAAATAAAAAAATGCAAAAAAGCTAAATATCTATAATTAGTACAGTTGATTTGATAGTTAAATTTTAAGGATTTATTTGCAAGGTAACTTAAACATATTAACAAAGATATGTACGTTGTTGAGGCGTTCCGCCTCTGACATGTACATTAAGATTCTCACAACTGACCGGAATAATCTAAATGAGTAATTAACTCCTTAGACCCTTCCGTAACAATGGACTATTACCATTTATTTCAAAACAAACTAGTTCACTGTTCACATCTGATTGTGGTTTAAGATCGATTACCTATCTTAATTTATAGGCAATAATTGATTTATTATCAAGAACTCTATTATTGTGTTAGTATCTATTTATTACTTTTGGATACCTATTTACATACTTTATACATACAGTCTCTATAAATTAAAATAGTATTCTGTAATAGGGATGTTGACTATATTTTGGAATCAATTTTAATTTGTAGATAAACCCTATACAAATCAAATTAGGTTTATCTTTTACCTCTATCTATATTTAAAAACGGAATTTAAATTTCTCACTTCCAAAAATATCTTTGTACAAATTGTCTCGTATAATATAACAAATATTAAATTATTTCCGGAAATTTTTTTGAGGACACGAATAATTTTCTTAAAATATTTTTACCGGAAAGCACATAATTCGGTAAGAAAATTTCACACTATAGATTTCGAAAAAAAATATTAATCCAATCTGACAACTGTCACAAAGCTTAATAATTACTAGTTTAAATGTCTGTACCATAGATAAAAATAAAATATTTTTATTTGTCTATGGTCTGTGCGTTGATATTTCAGCGTTCTCTATGGTTTCAACTGTCAAAAATTTCCAATAAAATATCGAGGCACCACGAAATAATTTCCGGAAACTTTTTTAGTTGCCATGGTAAATGGTAACAAAATTAGAGCATCTTATTAGTTTAAAAAGTAAAAGTGTGAAATTTTCAATAAAATTAAAGAATAAAAGTAGGTATATTTTATTGTAATAGAAATAGGTGGTTGAACCTATAACGTCACATAATAAAGTCAATATTTTTAAAGCTAAATTTTATTACTAGGAATTTTTGTAATTGAAAAAACCAATAATGCATCGGATAGATCATAAAATTTTCTTTATTGGAAAAAGTCAACGGGGGGTGAAAAAAATTCAAAAATAGTGAAAAATATGGAATTTAAAGGAATAGAATACTGTCGTCAAGATTTATTTAAAGATAGTCTATATAAGAATTCAGAACAATAAACAACTTTTATAATCTCAATTTCTTTATTAAAATTATTTTTGTTCTAACCAAATAAAAGAACATGTAAATAATTCAAATTATATATTTAATGACTATGATAAAAAATACCTAATTAATAAAAATCCTCAATGTCCAGAATTATATGGAACTATTAAATTACATAAAGAGTCAAAACCGATTAGACCTGTTCCAATGAACAAAAATAATTTTAATAAAGAAATTGAGATTATAAAACAAATAGCAATATCTAATGGCTATCCCATACATTTGATAAATAAATTAATTAATAAGAAAGAACAGAAAGTGTCACTACAACTAATATTTCCTCAACAACCAAAAGAAATTAAAAGTTATAAAAGTATTACATATTGTGGAAATATTTCTAATACAATTTCAAAAATAATATCTTCTGCAACATCTGCAATAATTTCATTCAAATCACACAATAATGTTGGTACAAAATTGTTAAATGTAAAAACAAAATTACCTAAAATAAAAAAATCTGGTGTTTACAAAATTAATTGTCCAAAATGTAATGCTGTATATATAGGTCAAACACAAAGAAATTTTGAAATAAGATTCAATGAACATTTAAGAGCATACAGATTACAACAACCAGATAAGTCAAACTATGCCAAACACGTTCTTGAACATCCACACTCACTCATACACACTAATGACATTCAAATATTACACATCTGTGATAAAAAACAAAATTTAGATTTCCTCGAAGAACTTGAAATCAAAAGACATCTAGCAGATCAACAATATAAAGTAGTTAATGAACAAATAAATTTTGGAAGTTCACCACTATTAAACTGTTTACTTTGATTGAGTCTTCATTTTATACATAGATAAGACGTAATTATAACACAAATATATTAAGTTATTGTAAAGATCAGCAGGATATAGTTTTTTCCTGGTTTTTCTATATCATTGCACAGTTATACTGATCTTAGAGGGAAATACATCCAGGATAATCCCTTAGGGCTAATAACATCTAGGCTTTAATATTGTTATGTCTTATTACTTCCTTACTTGGTCTAGCCTTAACTACTTAGCAACATCAAGTACCTAGTTACAAACAAACATGTAATTTCAATATGTCAATCTGACGATGCTAGTTATAGCGAAACAGCTGTAATTGCAATTTATAGAATAAATAGTGAAAGTTAATACAACCTTTTAGTTGTTTATTGTTCTGAATAACATGAATTTTCACACAGTAAGGGTTAGTACCATAAATTTTATATAAGAATTACTTTTGGAAAATAAAAAAATTGCAGCGATTCGATATTTTGGAAAAAACTATATATATAAAGTGATTTACTGACTGATTGTTGGCATAAAACTAGAGCCCAAGGCTGAAGGTAGCTATTCCATTTTTGGAAAGTAGATACCTTCACAATTCAAATGCACCATCATGGTCAACTGCATTGCGGACGAAGTTGCGGGTAAAAGCTAGTTACCGTATATTAAGAAAATATCAATTAAGTTCTTAAAAAAATACCATATTTTATTATTCAAAATAATTAATTTTTTTGGTTTAAATTTTTAAGTTAAAATAAAAAAAATTCTATTACAAATTTTTCTACTTTTATTATTTGGTTTTACTAGTTTTTCGATATCATGGTACTAATCTAAGAGTGAATATATCTACGAAAATTCGATAAATAATAATATCCAAGCTTTTATTTTTTTTCCTCTAACTCAAAACTTGGTCTAGTTTAAATACAAATTGCGCGTAGCGCATTAGCAGTTGCAAGAAGGCGAGAGAGCATCAGATACTTTTAATAGTTCCAAATAATATTTTCTGAAAATGATTTACCTCAAAACTCAATTAAGTTTTCATTTCAGCAAAATATGATAAATAGAAAAAAAAATTAGAAAAAAATAAGGAATAATCCGTAAATTTCCATATTTTGATTTTTAAATATTGACAAAATTAAATATTATTTTTTAATTTTTTTTTCAAACAGAAACCTTATATAAAAATCTAGAATTAAAAGATTTTATTTATAAATAGCCGAGGTTTTAGGGAAACGTTGAAAGAGTGCACCGATAAAACATCCTTAAGGCAATTTGGCAACACAAAGTTTTATGTCAGCATAACCAATTTAAAGCCGCTCTAAATAGAAGAGTTCACTTGTCGAAGTGAGTTTTCTAAATATCTAGTACACATATGCGAGTTTTCGAGAAAGATGTATAAAAACATTTAGGTCAAAACTAACTACAATGATTTTTTTAATACCAATAGCATATGAAATTGGAGCGTTGAAATACCTTTGCAAGGGATATCTACCATATTTCAATTGAATTACACTATTCAATGATCTCCCAAATAATCTTTTTCCCTATTTAACTATACGAAAAAAAGCAATTTCTTTCTGGTAATTGTTTTTATAGTTTAAATTATTTTTATTCTGCATATACAATGTTTCTAGTTTGTATATATTATGTAATTGTAGCTGTACTTTTTTCAATCTCTCATAATAAGCATTTTATTATAATGAATAAAATGTGTTGGTAAATTGTCAGTACAATGACTAAAATGTTTTTGATTAAAATTACATTGTTCCTGTATCGCAGTTTATCTAGTAGTAGCCTAACTTTTGAATAACTTTTGTTATCATATTATTATAACCAAAATATTCCCATTTATTAATAATCAATTGTTTATTTTAAACTCAATACATATTTTAATGTTGATATTAACATTTAATTTAATTTAGATTTAGATAACCATGAGGTATACAGAGTGTGGAAAAGCGAAATGGAATAAATTCATTATTTCGGTTACTGTACATAGAAAATCCCGAAACACATCAAATTTAAATTATAAATTGACATTCTTTAAAGTGAAATTTTGATCCCTACCTTCAACCCCCTTTAAGTGACAGTTATGTGACAGTATGGGCTTGTGATATATCATTTGAAAGGTCTCTTCATTCTCTATCCAAAAATTTTGTTTTAAAATGTATTAGAAAAATTTACAGAACAAAAAATAAAATATCTGATAAGTAATATAATAAATTTAATATTTAATTGCTTATTCTAAGGTTAATTAACATATCAAGCGTAACCGATCATGTTATCGGAAAAAGTGCACTTATCAGAAAACATAATATTTTCTAATTGGATGAGTTCCTAAGTAGGTATCATTT
This sequence comes from Ophraella communa, assembly GCA_035357415.1. NCBI lineage: Eukaryota > Metazoa > Arthropoda > Insecta > Coleoptera > Chrysomelidae > Ophraella > Ophraella communa. Next base: position 26,044,999 of record CM068982.1, read on the forward strand.
TATAGGGATGCATTATATTTTCTTTCAATATGTTTAGTATCGATGTATGGCTGATATTAAATGTTACGGATGCTGGTCTACACGATATATGTAGGTTTTCCTCAAACTGAAGCATCAATTTAATTTAATTTCATCACTGCAGCTGTTTTTTCCATCTGCCAAACATGTACAAATTCGCGAAATTGCTTGTCTATTTTACTCATTATACCTTGGGATATAGGCGACAAATTCGGAAATTTTTCATGAAATAGGCCAGCAACTTTCATATGTGTTCTGGTGGTACCTCCGTAACCAATCATCTGTAGAATGGTTATTTTATGCGCTTCTCTTAATCTAACCAGTTTTATGAATTGTAGTCAACGAAATTCAAACGATAATTATAATATTGACAATATCCTGCAGTTACAAATATTACAAATCAATCTACTCACGCGTTTTTAACAAAACCAATAACATACTTCATATTTAAAACATTTGGAGTTATAACTGTCACTGAAAGGGGGTCAAATTTTCACTTTAAAGGATGCCAATTTATAATTTAAATTTGACGTGTTTTGCGATTTTCAATAAATAATGAATTTATTCCATTTCGCTGTTCCACACATGCCCACAAACACTTGTTCGTATAATGTCATGCATTAATTAATTTAAAAGGATGCAATTTTATAAGTATTATTGCTAACGTTCTGTTGCTAACATCGACTTACCTTGTGGATAGAAGAGTACAAGCCTTATTTAAAAGTAAAACATCTTTTGCATTAAAATATAAAGAGAAACAAGCTGATTTACATACATTTTCAACCATACCTACCTGTTTCTAGAATATTTTTTTTAACTTTACTTATTCAGAACAATAAACAACTAAAAGGTTGAATTAACATCTAGGCTTTAATACTGTTATGTCTTATTACTTCCTTACTTGGTCTAGCCTTAACTACTTATCAACATCAAGTACCTAAATACAAACAAACAAAATATAACTTCAATATGTCAATCTGACGATGCTATTTCGATAGCGAAACGGCTGTCATTGCATTTAAAGTATTCAAAGAATAAATAGTGAAAGTTAATTCAACCTTTTAGTTGTTTATTGTTCTGAATAAGATGAACTTTCACATAGTAAGGGTTAGTACCATAAATAACTTTACTTATGTTCACTGCGTTATGAGTTTTTCCCATATTTATCTTCAAATAAATTTAACACCCTATGCATTCTACAAAATAGGAAGAGTTAGTAAATTTCTGTCATTAATCAACTTCCAAGAAGACATGTTTCTAACTTGATATGGAGTCAAAGGAACTACCTAAAGGAACTTCAGGCATTTGCAGAACTATGCTACGCATAAGCAAAGTTTATTGTGATGATTAGATTTTGTTTATAATTTTATATTTATTTAATTGATTGCTTTTTTTATTTATTTATTAATTTTATTTATTTTATCAATATGATTCACGTTGGTTGTGTCAATTTGTAGTGATTTACTTTATTTTTATTTTTAAAATTGTTTGCTAATATAATAATTACCTTTTCTTATGTTTTATGTAGTTGGCCGCCTTATAAAAGTTTTTCAACTAGCTCAGCCAAATTATTTTATGATTGAATTTGAAATGCGACTCTTTATCTTGGGTAGGATTCAAGAGAAACTAAATATTTAAAATTTTTTATATAATGCACCAAAATTTAATTGTTATAGTTGTTCAAGAATAAAACGTACAAAAACTATCAATGGATTTCCATATGCTTATTACATTAAAATGATAAATGTCTAGATATGAGATAAATGTCTAGATATGACAAAAATGAAAATGATGTACAAACAATTATCCACAGTAACAAACCGAAAATATAAGTCTTTAATAATTGAAAGTACCTTGTATCTTACATATTTGGATTGTTATTGATTGACATGATGGATCCTATCCAAGATAAATTTGCCAAGTACATTCTCTATCTATTTGAATGTTTACTATTGAAGATTATTATATTGAAAACTTTAGATGAAATAAAGAAAAAGTAGCTGATGATTAGATGCAAATTATTAAGATATCCTTTTTATTATAACTCATTGAGGTAAATTTTACTTATTAATTTTTCTGAGCTTAGTTGTTCATCTCAATATATAAGTTTTTCTGAAATCGCTTGGAAATGGCTATGTTCTCGGATCAATTTCGGACCCCAAAGTATGCTAATCTGGTACAATAGTCCGTTGCTAACCAAAAAACTTTCCCGTACTATACGAGAAAAATATTCCTGGCCTAGATAAAAAAAACTGTATTCCTTTTACAATAAGTAGGCTCAAATAACAAACTTCTAAAATTAACTTATTTTTATATATTGACATTTATATTGAGTTTGTACAATTTATGAGAAGTGTCTGACAATCTATTTCCCAATTATATTATGCCACCACCTAAGTTATTGCTACCGTCAATACTGTTACTAGTAGTAGCAGAAACCTCCTTAAATATTTTGTCTGCTATGACTACTTTGTTTTCAAAGGTTCTTCTCCATATCATTCTGAAACAGCTGTGGATTTCCGACGGAAACATTGTCCTGTGTACTCTTCTAGACATGGCAAATTTAAAAATTTGTAGCAATTTAAAGAAAATTTGCCAATTTAATTGCACTCCTACTACTTTATTGTATTCTTTGCAGTTTAAAATTTAATAAAAAAACCTACAACTTTCAAAACTTGTTGACCGACATACTACATATTTTCTATAAAAGGGCATATAAGTCTCATTAATTACAAAAGACCTTGGTGTATTAGTTTTGTTATAAGGTTCAGAACAATAAACAACTAAAAGGTTGTATTAACTTTCACTATTTATTCTATAAATACTTTAATTGCAATTAAAGTATTTATAGAATAAATAGTGAAAGTTAATACAACCTTTTAGTTGTTTATTGTTTTGAATAAGATGAACTTTCACACAGTAAGGGTTAGTACCATAAATTTTATTATAAGGTGTTTTAATTAAAAGCTTAAATCCCAAATCTTCTATGCTGCTCAAATATAATGTATGCAATTCGTAACGACAACAAGCAACGGCAACACCAAATATTAAGACAACCTGAAAAGTATACAATTCAAATTATTTTGAAAATTTTTATATTTTAAACATACCTTATTCATTAAGTATGTATTATCTGGTGCTTGATTAATAAAGTTTTCAATATGCTCAAGGCTCAAAACTTTTGATTTTTTGGGTTTGTAGTTGTCCCTAAGTGTAGCTCGTAACATGGAATAATTTGACCGTAAACTTCGTAAAGTATGCTATCATCACATTTTCAGATCGTGAAGTGAGCTTATTTTCTGGGCAATAATCCATAAAGCGTTGTTAAGAATGTTCATATTTTACCTTAGATTTATTTGGTAATAAATTTTAACAAATGCAATAACTTTGGGACAGCAGCTTATATTTATATTATTTTTAATGTTAATTGTGGACTTGAGCATTAAGTAATTGCTCCGTAGGCTCCAGGCTTTACGACTTTTGATTTTTCTATAAAATATGCAAGAATAACTTCTTCATTTATAGTATGCACTTTTTGATGGCTGCTCCATTTTTGAAATAAATTGTAGACCAATTCATACCCCCCTCTTGACTCTGTCGGCAATAATTCATAAATAGCTCTTTTAACACCTTCACTTATCTCATGTGGAATCAATTCGACTTTACTTTCACTATCTATTTCCATTTTCTTTAAATGCAAAAGCAAAAACTTTCTCAAATTATATCTGACAAGCGTTGTCATAATAAAAATACAAGTTTTTATTGTTGCCAAAGCCGATACTCAAAATCGTTTCGAAAGTAAAAAAACCTAAAGTAACAAAAATCGCCACGAAAGTTGTTCTTTCTGTACGATTTTTGTAAAATGGAACTTTCGATTTAAACTTAAACAAAATAATAGATATTAGTGTGTTCTGTGAAAAATACAACTTAAAATTAAAATGTAACAAATAATTTTACAAGACTTTTATGTCCCTTTAGCCTTATCTACAGTAAGACAATGTTTTACTGAAAAGTTGTGTAGGCTTATTTTGCATCACATTTGGAAAATATAAAGAAAATTTCAATGGATACGATGTTTGACTTTTTTTGAAAATCGTTTCAGCAAACACAAACAAACTTTTTCCCTTCCAAGAGTTTACCCATAATATTATGATATATAGCACAAACTTCATGTTTGTTTACAACACTCAATTCGTCTGTAAACTTTAATATACTTGTGTTGTTAGTGTAAGCAGTGGAGAACTAGCTATTTTCAAATTACACAAACCAGTATAAAAAAAACGGTTATCCCTATATTCATAAGAACGAATTGCTGAATTGGTCATTTGAAGTAAAACAATTTGGTTTTATTAACATTCTGCACAAAATTTGCCACACAATAGGTATGTATTTATTTGATTTCGAATTTGTCTTTTAAAGTATTTTTAATTTAAAACTAGAAATAAAAATAAACTATAATATAGGTATAGATAGTTTGTAGATAGATAAAATAAAACCAGGCAACTAATATTAATATAAATGAAGTAAATCATTCATTGCTCAAATATGACTAAGACTAATCAAGACTAAGACTAAGACTAAGACTAAGACTAAGACTAAGACTAAGACTAAGACTAAGACTAAGACTAAGACTAAGACTAAGACTAAGACTAAGACTAAGACTAAGACTAAGACTAAGACTAAGACTAAGACTAAGACTAAGACTAAGACTAAGACTAAGACTAAGACTAAGACTAAGACTAAGACTAAGACTAAGACTAAGACTAAGACTAAGACTAAGACTAAGACTAAGACTAAGACTAAGACGACTAAGACTAATATGTAATCAACTCCTAAATCAATCCCCGAACGGTAGTAATATGAAGTGTAATATAAGACTGATAATTAAACCTGATGAATGCAACAACACAATTAGGATGTGAAACAAGTAATGGCTAAAACTGCCTGAGGTAAATAATTGTCTATCAATTTATTCGTAAATATTTTACTCAAAAAATCGTTAGTCCAGATTTATTATTTCATGTCGTGATGCTATTTCCAAAATATAGTTCAAAATTATTGAAAAAGAAGTAATGAAAGAAAAAGGCCAAACAAGTCACTATACCATTTGCAGCAGTTGTTTTGAGGTGATGCTTATGGGATTAAAACCTGGACTAGCAATTTTGTCAATTTCTTTTAATTATGTAAATTTTGGTTCTAGAAAAAAAAATTTAGTTTCATTTAAAAGTTAGAATTATAACTAAACCAAAAAACCCACAAAACCGATTGTTTTTTAGCCTCCAAACCTTCCTTAAGATACCGTGCAAATACTCCTTTAATTAAATCAGCAACCGCTTTCCCTTCTAATCTCTGCTCTCAGTAAAGGTCTATTTTATTATCATTTTTATACTTTTCAGTTTTACTTTAAATTATTTTTTGGCTTTTTGTCTTTTTATTTAAATATGTTTTATCGACTACTCCAACTTTCTCTCAATTTTTTTATTTTTTTTCCGATACACTAATTTTTAACAATTTAACTATAATATGGTATTAACATCAACCATTCTTGGGCTCTGAACAACCCATTTTCCAATAGTTTATCATATGCTAATAGAGGTTAGTGTGACTGGTTTATTCCCCCCAAATGGTTCTCCAAAATGTTAAAAATTTGCTATTTTTAGGGGTGCGAAAAAGCTCATTCCTTATTGGAATGTTTGTTTAATAGAATTCATAAGTGGATAAAACCAGTGACAGGTTTGGAACCTACACAAAAAATACAAAATTTTCCATTTTTGCTATTTTTAGGGGTGCGAAAAAGCTCATTCCTTATTGGAATGTTTGTTTGATAGAATTCATAAGTGGATAAAACCAGTGACAGGTTTGGAACCTACACAAAAAATACAAAATTTTCCAAAAAAAATATCCAATTTTCGGTGAACAAGTTAAAAATATAGTCTGACGTGACCGTCGCGCGGTTAAAAGTGGTACAAGTTGACGAAAAATTAAAAAAAAGTATATTTAGGTTTATAACTATTTTAAAATAAAGGCAGTAGTATAGAATAAACTGATTGTTAGTATTTTTGTAAATAATTAAATTATAATTTTAAGACACTAAACGGTGGTAAATAAATTAACATATGGGAAAAAAGTATGTTTGACAACTAAGAATAATAAAGAACTAAGCATTGGAACGAATCTTCCACGTTTTGTTGTGTATTATTTTTAGTAAGATGAACTTCCACAGAGAAAGGGTTAGCACAATAAATTTATGCATAAAAAATTATCACTTATATTATCACAAGAGTTTAAATTATTTTCGGAAATTTTTTTTAGTCTATGAGTGAGAGTGACATAAAGAAAAGACACTTTTTAATTCTATATACGAAACACAAGTTAAAGTTTTGATGTGTAGTATTTATAAGCAATTTTATCATTAAATAGTTAAGATCATTAAATTAATATCGTAACATAATTGTCTCCCAAATTAAAGCATAAAATAAAAATTTCATAACATATTGTCGCCAAAAAGTGGGGTAAAATAAAATTTCATTGTGCTATATACAGTGGAAATTAACCAATTTTGTAAATTAAATATTTGTGGAATAAACCTTATGTTTTCTATGAACCTTATTCGATTCTACCTATATTAGAGTAATGGATGACTTCATGACATTATTTATATATAAGCATAATAAAAAACTCATAAGGAATATATTTCTTTATAAGCAAAAATTTTTTATTACAAGGCAAATGTTTTTCTTGATTTTGCTAAAGAGGATTAAATATATCTGGAGTTTTTATGTGGTAGAAGCGTTTCTGGATAACATCCATCTTTGTAGTTCTGTTTATCACGTTGGGTACATAAGCTCTCTGAAATTTTTAGATTACATATTTAACTTGTGATTTAGAATTATATATTTTATAAATTTATTGTACTAACTCTTACTTTTTGGAAGTCCATCTTATTAAGTATAATACAAAACTCTTCGTTTCAACGTAACTTAAATGTCAATCTGACGATGCACAATGATGGCCGTTTCACTAAGAAGCATCGTCAGATGGACATTTAAGTTACATTTTGTTTGTTTGTAGCTAGGTACCTGATGTTTAGGTACTATTAAGTCCAGACCAAGTATGGCAGTAATAAGACATAACAATATTAAAGCCTAGATGTTAATAGCCCTAAGGGATTATCCTGGATGTAATTCCCTCTAAGATCAGTATAATTGTGCAATGATATAGAAAAACCAGGAAAAAACTATATCATGCTGATCTTTACAATAACTTAATATATTTGTGTTTTACAATTATGTCTTATCTATGTATAAAATGTAAACCCAATCAAAGTAAGCAGTTTAATAGTGGAGAACTTCCAAGATTTATTTGTTCATTAACAACTTTAAATTGTGGATCTGCTAGATATCTTTTTGTTTCAAGTCTAAATCTAAATCTAATCTTCAAATCTAAATTTTGTTTTTTATCACAAGTGTGTAGTATTTGGATGTCATTGGTGTGTAATAGTATAGGTCAAACAAAAAGAAATTTTTAAGTAAGATTTAATGAACACTTAAGAGCATATAGATTAAAACAACCAGATAAGTCAAATTATGCAAAACACCTACTTGAACATCCAACCAAAATTTGCTTACATACATATTTATAGATTACTGAATGAAACGTATATTTTGTTGTTTTGATTCATCGTACAAAATGGTAATTATACGTATCATTGGTCTTTAGGGAATTACAATTTCGAACGTTTTGTAACTCCGCTTAAATTCCCAATATACATACTTAAATAATATTGTGGGGTTGGAAATAATACCTTTATGTGCTTTACAACTGTGGTAGCTTATAATTGGATAATTTAGATAATGTATTCTTTTTTCAAAAAAAAAATGTTAATAAAATGTTTGTTAGGATTATAGATGACAGTTTTTAAAACGCTTTTCTTATGCTAAATTTACAAAAATAATATTTTAAATATACGTTCCATGCTATCAGTAAACTTTGTTTATAGCAAATTGTTTTGTCGTTTTTTTTATACGCTATTACTTCTTTAACCAGAATAATTGTAGGAATTCGATTTCCAAATACTAACATTTTAGTCGCTTGCAATGACTTTCATTGTTACTGTAGTCCATAAATATGTTTACCTGAAAAAAAGAATGGCGGCAGTGCAACTCGATCAATTAGTACGTTGGATACACGAAGGTTTAAGTCAAGAAGAAGTTACTACACGGCTAAATGTGTCCCAAAGTGTTGTCAGTCGTGCATGGAATCGATATTTGGAAACTGGGTCTGCAGCGTACAGGTATGGAGGAGGACGAGAACGAGCTACAACTCCTGCTTAAGACCGCTTTATAGCTGTAACTGCAAGAAAAAAATCAAACGTTTACAGCTTCGAGAATTAACAGCTTCTTTAGGGTTGCTAGCGGAAGAGTGATATCTAGTCAAACTAAAGTAGTTTGGGCCAAAATGTCTAGACAATTAAACCCTATGTATGTATCAGGGCTGGTAAGTACACTGCGACCTATGAGACCTATTGTGTTCCCCTTACTTGCCATTACCTCTGATGTTTCCTCAGGTTTACAGCAGCTCTTCTAGTCCTACTTTCCTAAGAAAGTATAGGACATCGTCCCGCTTCAAATTAGGAAGATCCCCCTCCTTAATTTCATGTGCTCCTAGATATCTAACCCTAGAATTTTGGCAGGGCATTCCGAGAGTTTGTGTATGCAGGTTTCATCCTTTTGCAAGGATGACCATGTCGTCAGAATATCCTTGGCATGGTATGTCTTCTCTGGTCAGTTGACAGAGCAAGCTGTAGAAGATTTTACAGTATACATCGACCTTCGGTAGCTAAATCAATTCCTGGGCAGAACGAAGAAGTTGTTACCAGATATGAACGTAAAATAAACGCTTCCAAGAGATATGAACTTTAATTTGGTTTTGCGTTGCAAAAAGGCGTAAGTATGTTGCGGATAGAATATTATATTTTATTTATTTGTTTTTTAAAAACAAAATTTTGTAGGAGCTACTGATTTTTTATTGTGACAACTGTCAGATTAAGAAATTTTGGACTGGTCAAATATATAGTTCGTTCGTTCGTTTTTTCTTGAAATTACTCCATAACATTAATTTCTCCAAAAATGGGCCAAGATTGTACTGCGCAGAACTTTGGAATATAAAAAAATAAATCAATTAAAAATTAAGACAGTGGAAATGAGAGTAAGAAGCGACGATATTCGGAAAGAAATGGGAATGGACCTAGACATAATGGAAACCATTAAAGCTAAACGTTTAAAATGGTTTGGACATCTACAGATTATGACAAATGAGAGATGGCCAAAAATGGGAATGGGAGTGGACTTTACCTACGAGAAGGAAACTGGGAAGACCGAGACTCTCCTCGAGAGAGGATGTTGAAGAAATAGGACCTTACTCTTTTTTCCAAAACAACGTGTTTTTAACTCATGACATGTCTATACTTCACTAAAAATGAAAAAAAAAATAGATAGGTGGGGTCATATCGACCCTATGGAGAATTATTTGGGAATATTTTGTAAATACTTTCTCATTTACTGAGGACTATCCCATCACTAGTTACAAGTTAAATATAAACTTACCTTTCTATTAAATGAAAACTGCTTTACTGGTATTTCTTCGTTCAAGGCGTGGATTAGCATTGTGAACATAAAATGTTATTCAAAAATAAGATATCCAGTAATGTTAAGGGTGGTAATCTGTTTATTATATCTTTTTTTATTTTTTAATAGACTTACAGTTGCATTTTCCGATATAGAGTACGAAAATTCTTCCTTTTTCGCATTTAAAGTAGGCTATTTAGCAGTTTGTACCAATTCACAGTTTTTGAGGGAAAATGCAATTATACATGTCAATTTAATAAAAACTTTTGGTACTCTATGAGAATGTCGCTTGGCCCTGGAATCCCATTTAACTTGCTAATACAACTCCATTATAACTTTAAACTAAATTTCACCGGTTTTTGTCATGTTTGCCAAATAAACATATGCAATTTAAATTTTCACTTAACACCTTTGAGAAGCAAACTTTTATTTAACGTAGTTACTCGTAAATCAATCGAGGATTGAGCTACATACACACTTGGAAGGGCCTCTAATGAAGGAAGCAAAGGAAGGAAGTAATTTAGAGAATTTGTTTAGTTTTCATTTCACTAGTAACCATCTAATACAAGATAAAATAATTGTATATGTGGTTGTATTCATATGCCCTAAATTTATTTTTTTAACAAAATCTGTTTTTAGTATAACTTTTCCTTAACTATAATATTGTATCTGTCTCGAAAATAAGAAAATTCAAAATATAAAAACCTTATTGATAGTACATGACCTAAGTACATTTGTCAAATCTATTTTATATGTTTTGCTTATCTTCACAAGTCACAAATTAAGAAGCCAACATAGAAAAGCAGATAAATCCACTTTAGGAAAATTTTGAGTTTGGTATAGATTATAATAGTTCGAAAATAATATCAGGTTTTAGGTAACTGAGATAAATCCAATGAATATCCACATTTAAATTGCATCCAGGCAGATGGAGATCAATCCAGTTTTTAAGCAAACGCAGATAAATCGATATATTTTCTGAATCTGAAACATCTCTAATCCGTAAGCGCTAAAACTATGAAATTATTTGCAGTGAACAAGACAGTAAGTAGAATTAAGAATAGTATGATGGTGGTTATGTCAACCGTTACGGCGATTTTAGTCCTAGCTAATAAGCATTTGTGTAGAACCGGGGTCGAAGGTCAAAGCTTTCAACTGCCTTGATATGTCCAAAGATTTAGGAAGAAGGGGGTCATTGGAGGGTCAGGGAGAGATAGGTTCCGCACTTCTCGTTCACCTAGACTAACTCGGCTTGCACATTACATATAACCTATGCTTGTGGTAGTCAAAATACACACATAGTACATGCTTTGTACTATTGACTAAAATGAAAATCTTCCCATTAAGAACAGTAAACAACTAAACGGTTGAATGAAACTATTTATTCGTAAAATATGTTTTTAATTCAATTACAGCTGTTTCGCTAAAAACTAGCATCGTCAGATTGACATATTGAAGTTACATTTTGTTTGTTTGTAGCTAGGTGCCTGATGTTGATTAAGTAGTTAAGGCTAGACCAAATATGGAAGTAATAAGACATAAAAATATTAAAGCCTGGATGTTAAAGCCCTAAGGGATTATCCTGGATGTAATTCCCCTTAAGATCAGTATAACTGTGCTATAATATAGAAAAACCAGGAAAAAACTATATCATGCTGATCTTTACAATAACTTAATATATTTGTGTTTTACAATTTTGTCTTATCTATGTATAAAATGATGACTCAATCAAAGTCAACAGTTTAATAGTGGAGAACTTTCGAGATTTATTTGTTCATTCACTACTTTAAATTGTTGATCTGCTAAATGTCTTTTTATTTCAAGTTCTTCGAGGAAATCTAAATTTTGTTTTTTATTACAAATATGTAGTATTTGAATGTCATTGGTGTGTATGAGTGAGTGTGGATGTTCATGAACATGTTTTGCATAATTTGACTTATTTAGAGTTTTATATGTATTTAATAGAAATATAGAAACCCCTAAAAAATTTTACCTACGCCACTAACCTAAAATGAAAACATAAAAAACATATCCCCACTACTCCTATGTCAACATATTCTAACTTTTCTTGCTAAGTGAGAAAATAAAATATGAGACCCCCAAATTATTTGACTTAGGCTATTGACTTAACACCCCAGTACATTAACTAGCTTTTACCCACGACTTAGTCCGCAATGCAGTTGACAGTGATGGGGTGTCATACAAACTTGTATCCCTTATTTTACTCACTTTGGGATGGAATTTCGAAAAATCCTTTCTTAGCGCATACCTACACTATGAAGGGTATCTACCCTCCAAAAGTGGTGTCTATACCTTCAGTCGTTTGGGCTCTAGTCGTATGCCAAAAATATTCAGTGACTCAATTTAGAGCTTTATATGTGTAGATTTTGTATATTTATTTATAATTCGTTTTAAGATATTTAATGTAAATTAAAATTTAAACTAAGAAATAGGTGGGGGTTCCAATTTGGAGTTAAGTTTCTGAATAATAATTAGTCAATGTTGGTTATTTTTTTCTTGCAGAAATGGGTAAGTCTATTTAAGTTCTTTATGTTTTCAATATTGTGGTTTATTAAGCTACAGTAGAAAAAATTGACTTTTACCCTGACGTCACTAACAGCGAATAGTAGTAAACACAAACTTTATACACCTCATAATTTTCTACTGGGACCCAATTCTCGACTTTACTAGAAAATATTCCAACGGGAAAAAATTCCATTACTATTTTCCAATAAAAATTTTCCTACGTATTCTCGACTCAAACTGGAATATAGATTCCCAAGGGGATGCCTTTACGCGTATGTCGATGATATGGTTGTAGGACGAAAGGAAAGTAACCAATGGTAATCGAGTATTTTGAATATTTCTATTGTTTTCATATTGGTAGGATAAATTTTTATTTGACGTTAGTGAAGTGTATATTACGTGTCTTACATGAAATAATCTTTGGTCTTTTATATTTAAGGTGTAGATTTATATATTTATTATCAGTTACCTGTAACCTAATAAAACATGAATTAATTTATTTTTCTGTATTAGTTATCTTGTGTTATAATCATGACTTCGAAAAAAAGTCTTTTAAGTGAAATTCAAAAAAAAACATTAATTTCAATAATGGAAAATGACGAGGAATTAAGAAAAAGTAAATTTTCTAGCACATTTACTTTTAAGGAATCACAATTATTTCTAACTGGTTTAGAAGAATTAGTTCATCCATTTTTAGAATTTATTAGAAATAGGATAAACAAATATTTAAAAACTGTAACAAAACAGAAAACCAATCTTTTAAAATACGTAACCAAAACTAAATAAACTTGAATTCAACAAAATAAGGTTAAAATAAAAACTGCGCAAGATTTGTGTTTGTCATTATCAATGGAAAAGTACTTTCCCTACATAATAAGCATGGGAAAATTTCCCCACGATTTTTGATGGAAAAAATTCCCATGAAATACATCGAGAATCTGTTAAACAATTTTCCAAAGGGATATTTCGCATTTCCCCATAGGAATAATTTCGAGAATTGGGTCCCTGGAAGTAAAATCACATCAAACAATTATGTACACTTGTCTATCAAGCAATGACATACGTTCTTCTCAACTGTAATGATGACCTTCAAATATTAGAAGGAGATAGCGACAAAATCGTTTAATTGGTTGTATTTATAAGAATTTATTTTACCTCTTACGACAACTGTCATTAATTTGCTACATCAAGTTTTATTTAAAGCATTTTATCATTTGCATTAAAATAAATTCTATTAAATCATTTTTTTTAACCGCTTATTTGCTATATTTATTTTAGGGTTATTACAAAATTAACTTCAAAGAGCTATACTTAGTTATGTATAACACAAAAAAGTACTGACAAGATAAGCAAACAATGAAAATATTTACCCACACGACAAAGTAACATTAGCCATTTTTGATTTTTGATTCATTTCGCGAGATTTGTAGGTATAAAGTTAAGGTAAAGGTAATTTTTTTTACTGTACTAATGAATTGACTTTATTGATGCATTATATTTGAATAAGCCGTAGAAATGAATGAAATACATTTTTTTTACAGTAATATAAAATGAAAAAAAGTTAAAATGGTTATACAAACTTACTGATATATTTTTAGTATTACTACAGTAATTTAATTATTTTCCTTGAGACGAAAACTTTCATTACTTGTCATTTAAACATTTTATTATGAAACTTTGCGTCATCATTAGATAATTTTACTGTGGAAAGTCCTTTATTCGTATAATTTAAGATATTCAAGGAATTTAATAACAGTCCATGTAAAATACCAACTAATGGTTCTCTTATTTGAAATAACTTTAAATTTATGTAATTAACAAAATTTCCAGGAGGCATTTCTAATAGCTATGATCTAAAAACACTGTTACGGTTCTGACTTAAAAACATTTATTAATATCCCTTAAAATTAGGATACAAGATACAAGATACAAGAGAAAACAAGATACTCATCACACTATATAGTCAAATGTGTTAACAGCGATAATATCTATTTGGCGCTGGAGGATTTATACGACTATTTTATTGTAAAGATTTTTGAATTTATATAATTTTGTCTAAGCATAAATCTGTGGTAAAACCTATACGACTTGAGATATAAGTTTTCAAAGGTTCAAAGGAAACTCAAAGTCTATCCCACAACTATTTATTAAACGTTGCAACTAGTTTCGGTCCTATAGGACCATCATCAGGCTGAAAGAATTACAAGAAAATAGAAAGAGGATCTTGAAAAGTACAATATCAAGTTACAATACAATACAATTCCTTACATTAAATTTTCTAGGAGAAGATACAATCAGAACTCTCCAAACATCACATTGAATAATATTGTAATTCCCACTTTTGACCAAGTTAAGATTCTGGGAATGCTATTTGATAAAAGGCTTAGCTGGAAAGGGCACATCAAACAACTTAAAGATAACTGCATGAGTAGACTCAACATCCTAAGAAGCCTATCGCACTATCGTTGGGGAGCTGAGGAAGAAATACTATTAAGAATATAAAGATCTCTCATACGCTCTAGAATGGACTACGGCAGTTCCCTCTACACCTCAGCAAATAAAACAATTTTAAGAACTCTAAACAGCGTACAAAACTCAGCTCTAAGAACTTGCTTAGGAGCTTTCCGATCAAGCCCAATTGAAAGTATCTGCTGCGAAGCCAACGAACCTCCTCTCTGGCTAAGAAGACAACAACTTCTTTTGTCACACTGTTCCAGGATATCCGCATGCCCAGAAAATCCAGCCTACGAAGTTCTACACAAAAGAAACATAAACACTGTCACGCCAATCAGCCATATCTTGCCATCACTACTTACAGATGTCAACTTTAAACAAACGACATCAATCACTCATTCCCTCACTTCTCCCTGGAACAAAACCTTACCCAAAATTAACCTAAGTTTAAACTATCACTCCAAGCATGATATCCCCAACAATCTCCAAACACAAAGATTCCTGAGTCTCATACGTACCTCCAATTTCGATAAAGTACTGTACACCGATGCTTCTAAAAACCACAATGGAGTAGGCTGCTCAGTTACTCTCTCCCGAACAACTGTCTCTACAAATTTACTTTCACCAAAATCAAGTGTGCACACTGGGGAACTATTTGCTTTATTACAAGCCTTCCACTCTATAATGCAAACTTCAGGAAATCTCGCTATATGCACTGACTCTCTTTCTTCGATTAAATCTATCCAAGACATCTACAGTTCTCACCCCCTCGTGCAAGCAATACATGAAAGATACCAACAACTTTACCATAAAGGAGTAATAGTAACAATAATTTGGGTCCCTTCTCATGTCGGTATTGTAGGCAACGATTTGGCAGACCGCACAGCAAAAGATGCAGCAGTCTCCAATCTCCCGGTAGAAAAAGTTGAACTATACCAAGACTTAAAAAGTTTCTTTAAAAACAGCATCTACTCAATATGGCAAGAGCACTGGAACAGAACCCCTTCGAAATTACGTGAGAATCGACAATCCGTCAAGCCGTTCTACCTCCCTGCATTACCAAGAAGGGATAAGATAATCATCAGAAGATTACGAATTGGACATACCAATATCACACATAGCCATCTAATGGCTTCAGAACGTCCTCCGTTATGCCATCATTGCAACACCATTCTTACTGTCAAACACATTATCACTGATTGCCAGCAACATTCACACCAAAGAAGACAATTAGAACTTTCGAGCACCCTACCAGAAATTCTGAATTCTCCGGACCAAATACATAAAGTTTTAAATTACTTAAAAATCATTAATTTAGGTACCAAAATGTAAACAATCCAATTTATATATTTATATATTTATATTTTACATTGTAACTGTGTCAATGGCCTCTGAAGCTGAGACACATTAATTTAAATAAAAAAAAAAATTCCTTACAAATTGATAAAAATGACAAGTTGATAATACAGAGAATAGAAAAATTTTTAACAATCAAATGTCAAACAATATTAAAATAATAAACATTGATAATAATACTATGAAACTGCAAATATATTGTTTAAATAATAATAAATCAAAAAATATAATAAGCTTAACAATGTTAAAGTTGAACTTACATTAATTCATATTATAAGAAATAGAAATTCCATATCGGTCTCTATATATTGAGATGTTATAATAAATTCACTATTACCTCCTAATAATGTTTTAATCTTCTGCGTTTTCTTTTATCTCATGACATTTTACGGTAAGTTTTGTTTACTTATTATATTACTTTCGATAATGAATTTTTCTCACTATTTTCTCTTGAATAGCATTTTAGTATTAGATTGTTTTGTGAAAAGTTTTTGACTCTCTTTCATCCTGTCAGTATTAGCTATAATTTCCATAGGTATTTTTAAAGCTTATGAATTTCTATTTCTTATAATATGAATTAATGTAAGTTCAACTTTAACATTGTTAAGCTTATTATATTTTTTGATTTATTATTATTTAAACAATATATTTGCAGTTTCATAGTATTATTATCAATGTTAATTCTTTTAATATTGTTTGACATTTGATTGTTAAAAATTTTTCTATTCTCTGTATTATCAACTTGTCATTTTTATCAATTTGTAAGGAATTGTATTGTATTGTAACTTGATATTGTACTTTTCAAGATCCTCTTTCTATTTTCTTGTAATTCTTTCAGCCTGATGATGGTCCTATAGGACCGAAACTAGTTGCAACGTTTAATAAATAGTTGTGGGATAGACTTTGAGTTTCCTTTGAACCTTTGTGTTTCAACCCACATTTTAGTTATGGATAGCTTACAAGATTTATATAAGTTTTCGATAAACGATAGTATTTATTTTTGAAATAGACAAGTGGGCGTAGAAACATTTAATTTTATATACATATTATTTAAGGGGTTAAGAGCATTATTCGAATAAAAACTTCAACAATTATATCAAATCAAATAAATAAATAACAATAAATATAAAAAACAAAAAACTCATAATATCTTGTAGCAACCAACGTGGGGCTTGCGAAAATACCATTCAAATAAAAAATAAAATAAAATAAACAAAAAGACAACAAATAACTTAACAAAAATTAATAAATTCATAATAATATATAATTTGAACAGCAAAAACAAACCACTTTCATTTCTATTTTTAATATCGTTTTATTAATTCCCTATATTTACTCTAGTAGTTTATATTTTTTATTCATTTGAAACCATATTAAATTCACAGATTACTTGTCAAAAGATAACAGGCTGTTGGCTAACAGCTTTATCAAGCGTTTATGCAACCGGACCTAAGAAACTCTACTATAGATGTTGTTAGCGGTACTATTGTAATTAATTTAAATAACTATTACACTTAGAATGTTACAAAAGTGATTGTTGTAAGTTTTCAAATTGTCACACCGTATACGTTTATTTATATAACGCGTTCTATGTATACATATTTGAATAACCATTATAAAAGCATGGAATGTATTTTGGTATTCACGACATTTCAATGAGATATAAAAATTTCCCTCTTACCCAGCTTGAGACGTCAAATACATCGTTTGAATTGTGGTGTTTTAGAGTGATATTCTTCCCAATGGGGTATTTACTTTCCGTTATTACTCTATTTTTCACCAGTTTCTTATTCTACGTTTGTCAGTTTCTACAAAGGTGTTTTATTTAGGCAGTTTTCTTTTACGTGTATAACAATTTTTTTCATAATATAGCAATACATAATATATTTTTATATTTACATTTCACTAACTCATTTAGTACAATATACAAAATTAATTAGACTTATTCAGAACAATAAACAACTAAAAGGTTGAATTAACTTTCACTATTTATTCGTTAAATACTTTAAATGTAATGACAGCCGTTTCGCTATCGAAATAGCATCGTCAGATAGCTGGTGCGATGAGATTGCTGGACACTATATGACATTTATTTTTCCCCCCTGACTCAAAACAAAGTTCATTTGGACGCTGGCTGTCTCTACGTTAGTATATATGCTCGAAGAAAAAAATACGTTTATTTTTAAAAATGATCATTTTATGGTAATTGTAACACATGATGTGTAGTATTTTTTTAAACTGTAGAGAGTAAAAGTCCTATATTACAGAGACTAAAGCGCCACTTTGAATTCCAAGGGACGAAAGTAAAACATTTGAACTGTATTGACAGATTTTAACTAAGAAAAAGCCATTCTTGTGTATCTCATAGAATAGCGACTAAACACCAGTAATCGGTTTCAAGTAGGCCCGGGGGTTCGAACCCCATTAATGACGGCTTTTTTCTTTTTATGTTTTATTATTTCTACATTAATTTTATATTTTTCTTGTAAATATTTATTTAAATTTGTTTTTTATAGGTTTTATTATTTGCCCATAAATTTATTTTTCATATTTTTATGGTCAATACTTTGAATTTGATAGGTCTTGTGTCCTACGATATAAAGAATAGCGTATATACCACAAGACTAAAGTGTCTTTTAATACCTCAGATGAACAAAATTCACCTTTGGGATTAAAAGATGCACTCTAGTTCCTTGGTATATGATATTCTACTTTTATTTCAATTAATTAATTAATCGTTTTTTTGGTTTTTATTTTTTTATCATTTAAAAGATCCATATTAATTTTTTTAAAACAAGGTTATTTGCCAAAATAAAGTAGGCTATGATGGATGATGTTACAAAAATATAGCTTCTTTCTTTTTTAATCAAATAATTTTATAGCGACTGCATTGGAGGTAAAAAATAAATTTTTGTATTAAATTTTTATAATTCACTTAGTAAATCCTCCGAAAAATTTACTTTTATTAAAAAGGTAATATATATCAAAAATCGTAAACATAATTTAAAATCCAATTTAACAAAAAATATTATAGCCAGAGGCTTATAAATTGAACGTGGTAAGAAGATCTTCAACAAAATACAATCCACTAAAAAAGTATAGCATCACCTATAAAATTATTAAAAGAAGATTTCTATTAAATATGAATTATACAGTGTGTAAAAGCCAAATGGAATAAATTCTTTATTTCGGTTACTGTACATATTTATAAAAAATCCCGAAACACGTCAAATTTAAATTATAACTTGACATTCTTTAACGTGAAAATGCAACCCCTACCTTCAACCCCCTTAGAATGACAGGTACAACCCCCAATTTTTTAAATGGGAAGTATAGGCTTGTGATAAGTTTCGAGTATATTTTAGCGAATTTCGGTAACAACATGATATTAATTTTTTTTATGTTAATTTTTGCATTAAATTTAAAAACAATAACATTTGTGAATAGAGAATGAAGAGACCTTTCAAATGATATATGGTAATCGTTTACAAAAAGTACTTTTTAATAGAAACTCTTGAAACTTCACAGTGGTGGATCATGATTGTATTAGCTTAATACTTTCTTCACATATTTTAAACACGACTTACCTATTGAAGAAGTATTGGATTTATTTCAAATATCTGTTAATAATGTTATGAAAAATTATAGTAATCATCTTTTAATCGTACTTGGAGATTTTAATAGTAGGGTTGGGGAATTAGCCTCTATACCAGATGCACACACGCCAAACACTAATATGTTTCAGGATATGCGTAATTCCGATAAAGTTCTCAACTATAAAGGTCGCTGCTTAATAGAATTTATGATGAGTCATAATTTTTCTTTGCTAAATGGTTCCATTCAATCCGATAGACCAGCAAATTTTACATTGTGTGGGCCTCGGGGTAATAAAGTTATAGGTCTATCATTTTGCAATAATCATCAGCTTTTAAATATCAACAGTTTGACTGTATTAGATATACCAACTAGGTCTGATCATTTTCCTGTAATGCTTGAATTAAATTTACATACCCAAAAAAATTACGTCTTTAGTCTACCAGTGACATCAGAACAGTTAAAATGGAACGATTTGGCCTTCTTTGAATACAAATGCTATATGGAAACCTCCCCTAATGTTGGCAGATTTCTTAATATAAACACCGACTATAGAAATATAATTAATACAGTTTGCACTGTGTCAAATGATTTAGATTTAGTTTGCCGAACTCGATACTGCAGAAACCATGAAACAAAACCATGGTATGATTCGGAATGTCGCAATGCTAAGCGTCATCTAAAATCGTTGTTAAAAATTTGCAGAAACAATCATTTTTTATATCCGTTTAAAAGTCAGTACCTTTGCAAAAAAAATCGTATAAATCGCTGATTAAACAAAAAAAAGCACAGCATGAGAGAAACTTCATTTCAGCTGTTTCAAATACATCGGATCAGGCGGGTTTCTGGAAGACCATTAAGGCGTTTAAATTTTTACCCAGAATTTCTAATATATCCATTGAACAGTGGGGGGAATACTATAATCAATACAATACTCCTAGTTTGGAAGTGGAGTATATTTTTTATGACGCCCGTCACCCTTACCTAGATATTCCCATTTCTATGACTGAATTACAGTCTTCATAAAAAAGGTTCTATTGATGATCCTGATAATTACATAGGAATTGCGTTAGTTAATTGTATGGCAAAACTCTTTACTTCTATAATCCTACAAAGATTATCTGATTACTGCGAAGCACATACTATACTCCCAGAAATTCAAAATGGTTTTAGGGTTAACTGAGGTTGTTTAGACAATGTATTTATCCTAAACTCTATAATTCAAATACATCTTTGGCTAAAGGGGCGCAAGGTATTTGCGGCATTTGTTGATTTCAGAAAAGCATTCGATACCATAAAACATAATATTTTGTACAGCAAATTATACTCTTATGGTATAAGTTACAAAATAATTCGTATAATCCAAACTCTGTATAAGCATGCCTCTATAAGGGTAAAATCTAACTAAAAATATACCAAATCCTTTCCAATAACAGAAGGCGTGTTGCAGGGAGAGTCCTTAAGCCCACTTCTTTTCACAATATTCATCTCCGATATGGAACGGTTTTTTGAAGAGCGCGGGTTCCAAGGTATTAGCATTGACAGTAAAACAAGTATTCTCCTCCTGCAATATGCAGATGTCCTTGTCATTTTGTGTGACTCACAATGTGACCTTAACAGAAAGCTTAAGTGTCTAGCTGAATATGCCTTGATAAACAAGCTCACTGCCAATACAACTAAAACCAAAGTAATGATTTTCAGCAGAGGTGGTTTTTACAGCAACTACAAAAATTATACTTTTTATTTTGGGTATCAAAAATTAGAAATAGTTAAGCATTTCACATATCTAGGGGTCAGGTTTGTTCTCGGAAATGTCAAGGACAACTGTTGCTAAGGTTAAACAAGCTTTTGGAGCAGTTATGGATATTATGATTAAATCAAAAATGACATCATGGGATGCAAAAATGCAACTATATAATTCAATAATCATATCTATGCTCTCTTACTGCGTATCCATATGGGGCTTAAGATATGAAGATTTATTAGAACGCGCTCAAGTTAGTTTCTTTAAACAGCTGCTCAGCCTTCTTAGAACTACACCTGGTTATGCTGTGCGGCTGGAAGTATCTGCAATTAAAATAAGTTATGTTGTTTTTAAAACTGCTCTATCCTGGCTAAATAACTTGATTTTAATGAGAGAAAACCGTTTGCACAAAATTTGTTATCTACGCCTATTGGCTCTCTCTGATAACTCTGACCAAAAGTACAATTGGGTTGCACAAGTAAAATCAGTTTTTACAAATTTAAATCGTACTGATCTTTGGAGTTTGCTTATTCAGGGCAGTAAAGGGTTGGGATGTATCCGGGAAGAAATTTTAATAACCTATAAAAATAATATATTAATAAAACACCAAGTCAAACCACAACCAAACCTACAAAAATAAGTTACATGCCGATGACGAACATAGTTTAAGCTTATCCCAGTCACTTTGCTTATATAAATATATTAATAATAACAACTATTTAAAATCTCATTTGCCAACTTTTATCACCAAAATTTTAGCTCAAACAAGGACTAGCAACAAAAATTTTAAAAATTTACGTACAAGGGAATAAATTATTTTATAGCATGTGAAGAAGTATGCTCTATTTGTAATCTGCACCTAGCAGAGTCATTAGAGCATATAATTTTCCAATGCCCGATTTACAATCCATTAAGATCAATGTTTTTAGTTAGTAATCAAATAAATAACCTGTCTGATGTGCTTAATACTGGTACGCCAAAACTGAAGTCAATTGGCATATTTCATAATAAATGCAATGAAATTAAGATCGTTCATAATGAATGAATAAGTAACTACTTTTCTTTACACTATAATTTTCTACAACATATCTAAACTAGTTATATAATATACTCAAACTTCTTGTATTGAGAAATGTATTTCTTATGTACAATAAACTATTGCTTGATTGATTGATTGAAAATTACTGTACAGAAATGCAATACTATGTTAAAAGGTTTAAATTCACCTTTGAATAGTTTTCTCATAAAGCTTATGAAATATGTTTAGTTCTTGGGGTTCATGGTTAAAAGGTAGTCTAACTTCTACTATGCGAACTCCGAAACACCTATCAATAACCGTTTTATCACCTCCAGAGGACGTCTAAAAACTCATAATATAGTGCGAGAGGACAGCAGGCACATTTTTTTGGGCTCTGATGCAATGCACACTTCACAGTATGGGGAACGCAGATATAGGATATATTTCATCAAATAATATAGATTTTATTGATAAAAAGACCCACCTTTATGAATGCAATTAGAAGATAGGTACTGGACGTTGTTTATTCTTTCATAACACATTTGGGCTCATTGTAGTCAATCACCGAGAAATGTAGGGTTCCTAAATCGATTGGGATGTTTATAAGGGACATAGAGAAAGATAGATTACAGGAATATAATTACCACTCAATAATAAGAAGGAATTTGAAATAATCTCGCAGCAATCTCAAAATATCATAAAGACACATGGAGCTTCAAAGAAAAGGCAACTGCAAAGAATGTGCCTTAGTAATTTGGCTATATATTTAGCCAAAGTTGACAGATTTTAGCTTTGTTAGTTTTTAGTATTTAAGAAATCATCGAGGAGGCCCCAATTTATTTAAATTAAATATAAAACCAGACAAATGTGTTTGGTTCTTTGTAAATATAGTCTCTAAAATATTTTCGTTAAGAAAAGTGAACAACTAAACATTTGAACGAAACTTCTACGATTAATTGGAAAAAAAACGTTTTTAAATTCAACTACAGCAGTTTTGACCATGATAGTTTTTAGCGAAACAGCTGTAATTCAATTTAAAAACGTATTTTTTGAATAAATAGTTCAAACGTTTAGTTTTTTACTGTTCTTAATAAGATGGACATAGTAAGGATTAGTACAATAAACTTTTTCTTATTATTTCTGTTTAATATTTGCATAAACGCTTGTTAAACCTCTGTTAGCTAACATTCTGTTATCTTTTGACAAGTGTATGGACCACGTGTGCGTGGGCACACTTTCCCTAAGGCAGAAATGATATGGAAAAAATAAAATAATTACGCAATAATAAAGATTTTTACATTTGAATGAAATTCAACAGTCAAGATCCCGACAATTCGGAAGAAAGCGGTTGCATAATCAAAGATTGTAAAAAACTTTGCATAATGAATATCTGAAAACTTGAAGACGAGGCAGCTATGAGAATTCCAAATCAGATCAAACCTACTGACCCAAAGGATTAGGAGAAGAATAAATATATTTATATAAATATGCATTTGTAACATAAAATACATATTAGTAGGTATTCTACATAATAGTTAAAATATATTCACAAAAGATTTCACTTTTTTAACCATTTTAAGAATGTACCTAAAATTAAAGATTTAATATTTTTTCTTACTTTTTCAATATTACATAAGACACCAATTTTTCTTTTACCAAAATACACTTGTAATAAATATTATACTTACAATAACTAACTAAATAATAAAATAAAATAACAGTAACTTCTATAAATTTAAAAGAAATACTAAAAAACTTAAAGCTAAGCGATAAGAAAGACAATAATCAAAAGTCATATCTGTCAAAATTGGACAGTAGAGGTTATAATTTTCTTATAGCGCCATCTAATGGGTCGGTCAGCGAATTAACCTTGTCCTTTTTAGCTTCAATTATAGTTCGTAGTTAATATTTTGTGAAAACAAGTAGGTTGTCGTCAATTATTTGTCATTTTGACAGTCATAATCTGTTACACTTATAGGGTGTGTTTGCGGAGCACGCTATTTGCGCTAGTTGGCGCTATCTAGTACTATTCCTCGTTTGCGTTATATTGCGCTTGGTGCTACATAGCTCGAAAGCGTGCTCCCTTAACACACCCATAATGTAAAAGAAAAACTGTATATGTAGTAGAATTACCAACTAAAAATTAATTAATTAATAAGTGTAAACATTGGATTCGTATTTTTGGAAGGTATAACTTTGGAACAGTCTATCATTTCAACTTTTTACTTTTTTCAAACCATTAACCACACTTTACAAATTTAAATTTACCTAATACTTAGTTTAACTTTAAATTATAACTTACACCCAGTCCTACTTGTGACTCTGATAAGTATTTTTTTTGTAATAATCTTTATGTTTACTATTTATTATAGATATAACTACGGCGTACAAACTATTATGTTTTGCAGTTCAATTTGTTCAAGCTGAAATCTTTTCATTAATGTAGGTTTAAAAATAAAAATAATTTGTATATCGTTATAGTGTAAACTCCAAAAATTTATTAAACACTTTTGTCTGGTTGATACATAGGTATCTACTCCTAATAAAATTGTTCTCATGTTTTAGTACTTGAACTCCAATTGATTTGACTTATTATTTTTAAGTGATTATGTTGGGTATAAGTATATGATCTCTAAAATATTACAATTTCATCACTGCTAACTCCTTTTCAAACGTTCTTTCTTGTGTACCAATTTTTTCTTTACAGACTGATGATGGTCTGATTCAGTCCGAAACTAGTTATTATAATTATAGTACTACAATAAAAGCCTGTTATTTGACTTTGGGTTTTATTGGATTGAACTACATTTGAGATGGATGAGCTATCTGAGTTTTTTTTAATTTTAATTAAATTATTTTTTTTACAAAGAGAGGGTTCTGTCAATAAAATTGACGGAAGGGATTAAAATGTTTTTTTAAATAATATTTTATCAAGTTTTTAAAAAAAACAAGAAATAATATTGTCACATCATTTTACAATTTCTAGACTTCCGTTTTTAATAGAAAATCTGGTACAATAATCATAGATTAAAACTTGGCCCTTCGCCATTGTTGTACACACCTTGATAAATTGGTAAAAAAAATTTTCATAAAAAGACAACTTACTAGGACACACTGTATAACATCTATTTGTATTTTGTTTTCGCGTTTCAAATCTAAACAAATTTTTAAAATATGACGTTTACTTGACTTTCACAACCCTTTTTAAACGTTTTTTTGCTTTATCCTGATTGTACTGCGAATTAAAAATTTCTCCTTCAAATACGCTGCACATTAAAATGATTGTACTTTTTGCAATCATTTATCTTTATGGTAGACATGCTATAATGGTAAAGGTAACACAAAACTCGAGATGTTTTGATGTTCAATTATTTGATGAGATGGGATGGTTGTCGGCATAATTGAAATTCATGCTGGTGACTGTCTAGTAAACTCTGATGCCACTGTAGCAAAAATTGAAAAATCAATTTTGGAAGCACGTACGTATTTCCATTAGACTGAAACAAATAATAATATTTCAGTGGTGTTTTCTTTTTTTGGACTTTTTTATTAAATTGTATTAAATTAATATTGGGAAAATTAAATAAAAAATTGAATAAACATAAAAATATACACAGAAGTATAAATAGGTACTTGCTTGTGGTAATTACAAAATATAATACAAAGACGATTTAGAAAAATACTTTTACTATTCAGAACATTAAAAATAAAACTTTTTAAAAACAAAACTTTCACTTTTTTATTTACACTACCCGCATGGACCAACAGGTGTCCTATCTGGACACCGTTCTTCATAAATTCTAGCTGATAGTAATGAATTAAATTTGTAATTTTTTCTGGTAAGTAATTAAATAGTTGAACCTAATAAGTACACATAATTTCTTTGTTCAGGTATAATGTTCAGATGTTTGGCTCTTGTCTCCATTAAGTTGGATAGGTCATTTCTCTTTTTACCGCTCTCCTAATTGACTGAAAAATAATTGGCTCTAATATTTTTGTTTTAGAATACAGTTTCGGTATCCTGCAGTTTTATTAAGCATAATTATGTGAAATAGTTTTTGTGAAACTCCAACATATTAAGTTAATTTTAATTTTGAAATTAAAATTAATTAATACTCAGCTAATTTCTTACAGATTTAATAAAAGTGTTTCTAATGATATAATATTTTTAACATAGCCAACCCCTCACTATTTACCTATTCGTCATGAATGTCCTTTTTTGTCATCGTTTCTACACCGGTTTGCTGTATTTTTGATGGTCGCACATTACTTATCGACATGGTCGGTTCCTTGTAACATTCGGCCATCCTCACTTTTATGGCTGTCCTCAGACATGTCGGAAGCATCTACAAAAATAAATTTATATTAAATAGTTATTAAAGGACATTTAATAGTCATCCAGCATTTTCTTCATACATGGACAATTGTTTTCTTTTTAATTTTGTAAGTGTTTGGACCTGTATAACCTAAACTTCCAACAGACACCACAATTAATTACTTCAATATAGTGTTTGAAATTATCAGAATATCCTTGTACATTCTAACGGTTCAACATACACTATACTATCAAATATTAAATTTGTACAAAGTGTTTGAGTCTATTAAACCCTCCATGACTTTCTCAAGCCCAAAAAAGTATCCACTAACATGGTATAGTTAGATTATAAACATTTAATTAATATACACGAAATGTTCTTAAAAGGTGAAAAAAACTTCTTCAGATATAATACAATCCTATGATATAAATATCGTTTTGACAAATTTCTTGTAACTATATAAAGATAAATTGAAAAGGTCCACTCCGTTACAATACTTGTTAAATTCGCAACATATTCTGTTAATAGGTGAATTTACTCCTAGATTTGTTCAGAACAATAAACAACTAAAAGGTTGTATTAACTTTCACTATTTATTCTATAAATTGCAATTACAGCTGTTTCGCTATAACTAGCATCGTCAGATTGACATATTGAAATTACATGTTTGTTTGTAACTAGGTACTTGATGTTGCTAAGTAGTTAAGGCTAGACCAAGTAAGGAAGTAATAAGACATAACAATATTAATGCCTAGATGTTATTAGCCCTAAGGGATTATCCTGGATGTATTTCCCTCTAAGATCAGTATAACTGTGCAATGATATAGAAAAACCAGGAAAAAACTATATCCTGCTGATCTTTACAATAACTTAATATATTTGTGTTATAATTACGTCTTATACATAGATAAGATACATAGATAAGACGTAATTATAACACAAATATATTAAGTTATTGTAAAGATCAGCAGGATATAGTTTTTTCCTGGTTTTTCTATATCATTGCACAGTTATACTGATCTTAGAGGGAAATACATCCAGGATAATCCCTTAGGGCTAATAACATCTAGGCATTAATATTGTTATGTCTTATTACTTCCTTACTTGGTCTAGCCTTAACTACTTAGCAACATCAAGTACCTAGTTACAAACAAACATGTAATTTCAATATGTCAATCTGACGATGCTAGTTATAGCGAAACAGCTGTAATTGCAATTTATAGAATAAATAGTGAAAGTTAATACAACCTTTTAGTTGTTTATTGTTCTGAATAACATGAATTTTCACACAGTAAGGGTTAGTACCATAAATTTCCTAGATTTGTATTGAAATGTGATACATGAAATATAAATCTGCTACGTGTATTTCTTGGTGGTACATACATAGGTATTAGGCCCAATAAAAGAGATGAGTCATATTTATAATTAATTATTTTATAAAGGAAAATAAGATCACCCATTATTCGGCGTTGCTCCAGAGTTCTGATATTATATTGTTTTTTCAATTCAGTCATATTTGTGGATTTATAGATGTTTGTAACTTTAAAGTGTAGAAATCTAACGAAATTATTCTGCAGCCGTTCTAGTCTGATTTTGTATATATTATAACTTGGACTCCAAATAGTACTAGCGAAATTAAGCCTGCTGAATATAAAAGCATAATATATTGATTTTAGAGCTTGTTCGTTTCTAAAACTCCGACAAGATCTTTTAATAAAGCCCAGCATTCTTGAGCATTTGCTCACTATAAAGTCAATATGTTGACTAAAACTTAGTCTCGTGTCGAAAATTACACCTAAATCCTTCACTTGATTCGTTCTGGCAACTGTGTTGTTGTTAATACAATAATTGAAATTTATTGAATTAAAATTTTTTGTGAAAGTGATACATTGACACTTATTTATGTTTAAATAAAGTTTATTTATGGTGCAATACTCGGTGAAATTGTTGATGTCTTTTTGAATGTTTACACAATCCCGTACTGATTCAACTCTGCCAAATATTTTCATATCATCTGCGTAATATAAAACATTTGCAGAGCTGAAGCAGCTTCTTGAATCATTAATAAAGATTATGAACAACAACGGTCCCAAGTGCGAACCATGTGGTACACCAGATGTAACTGAGAAAGGATCACATCTGAAACCATTAACTTCAACCATCTGAGTTCTATTACATATATATGAAGAAAACCATGTTAACAAATTACCCTGGATACCAATCTTATCCAATTTTGATATAAGAATGTTATGGTTCACTTTGTCAAACGCCTTGCTAAAATCTGTATACACTTGAACTCTAGAATCCATGTTTCCGGTAATTAATTGAGAATATATGGCCAAGTTAGTTTTGATGCTTCTTTTAGAAAAAAAGCCGTGCTGTTCCATTGAAATACTATTCTTTACAGTTATAAAAACAATATCATAAACTAAACTTTCAAAGATATTTCCGAAAATACATAATTTACCAAAACTTCCAATATTTATTTAAAAAATTGCTTTATTAACTTTAATGACAGCCGTTTCGCTAGACTTAGCATCGTCAGATTGACATATGTAACTTCAATATGTAACTTCAATATGTCAATCTGACGATGCTAAGTCTAGCGAAACGGCTGTCATTAAAGTTAATAAAGCAATTTTTTAAATAAATATTGGAAGTTTTGGTAAAACGAAGAGTTTTTCATTATTCTTAATAATATGGACTTCCAAAAAGTAAGGGTTAGTACAATCAATTTAATTGCAAGGAATATTTTTAAGCCAGAACTTACTATTCATTTTAAACATATTTAAGGTTGATTTAAATAGTCACAACCTACAATAACATTATACGATAAACTGGAGTCATCAACTATGAAAGCATTTACATTTCCATTAGAATCATCAATGTTTTCATATAATTACCCATAAAACTTTTTAAATATATTGTGTTGGACAAAGATATTTATTTTACCAATAACATTTCGGCAGTAAACTTTTTAGTTAATGTACAAGAACTACATGTGTCGACTAAACAATTTTTAACTGGGGAATTATTAACAAAAATTCTCTTTTCATAAATATTTGTGGTTTTACACGCTTCAACAGAGTTTATTTTTTCTGATTTTATTTTATTCCGATAACATTTTTCCTTCGTGTGTCCTATCTTATTAAATAAATCACACCCAGCAATAGTTTTAGGACAATCTTTGACCAGATATGATCCCTTACAATTGAAACAAGTTTTATTTTTGGACCATAATATGTTCCTTTGATCATGATTGTAATTTTTAATTTCAGGTTTCACAAATTTTTGTTGTTTATTGTACTATAATTTTGATTGGCGTGATCTAAATAATTAGCTAACAATCCGATTGATTAGAAGTTTGCTGCCCTAGCTGATAATTTGGTGAACTCTCCGATTTTCATAAAGACTTTATGAGGGGTCTAGGACACCCTAATAAATACGAAAATTAATTTTTTTTCCGCGGAAACAACTAGAAACAGTAAAAATTGCTAAACATTCCAACCCAAAATAAACATAACCTAACGCTTACCTGTTGTAAATAAAAGAATTAATTCATATTCAGCAGCATCAAATAGTTTCCAAATACATTATTTTTTATATTTACGTCATTTTTAAATTCAATAAAATTTCCACAACTTTAATATTTATATAGTTTTAAATAAATAAATTCCATAATTATTGACTTCATTTCGGACATATATCAAAATAGTAAAAATATCACCAACTGATGTTGCCATGTTGCCAGACTAAAAAATATATAGCTATTCTTGTGCATTATATACAAATATTGTAAAATGTACCTTACAATACCAAATTTAATGCATTTATGAATAATAAAAAAATATTTTTTAAAGTAAAATAAATAAAAGCAACAAATCTTAAACAAAATTCTAAATTAGACATAAAATATAAAAAAAACAAAATAAGTAAATCCTCTTCCCGACCAACTGACACAGATCAAAGTGTATTAAAAATTACTATCGCTCACCTTAATATCTGAAGTAAAATAGTGAAAAACCCAAATGAAAAACTCTAATTACTTAGTTTTATCCCAACAGCCACAATAGATAATACAATAGATAGTACAATATATAATAGATAATAAACATAAACACAGATAAGTCGGAAAATAAATAAAATATAAACCTTCACATTTACAACATATTTGACAAAAATCAAAAATTTCAAAATAAACCTTCATCATCAGAAGGGCAAATTTCCGGAGATTGCATTTTGTTTGGATCATACAGTTTACCTGCTAATTTTAAGAAGGCTTCTATACGATTCAAAGAAAATTCTTGGCAATGTTTATAGAACATATACCTAGCTAAATTACCCGCTATATGTGCCACTGTATGTTATTACGGCTTTTGAATGCCTCCATGAACTTTCAATACTATTAGTATTGCAGCCAGTTTAAGGATCTTTAATAGTATATTAAACAACCCATTTCATATGGAATTCTGTTATGACAAGAGTTCAACGAGTGTCACAAGAGCCATATGAAATAAGTTGTTTATAATAATTTTTTATGTTTTGCCGTTTTATCATTTTTTAAATTATTTTATTATTTTTATGTAATTACGAAAATTTTGATTTTAAAAAGTATGTCGGTAGCACTGTGAGTATAATTCCATCCACATTTCTTACATTTGTAATTATCCCTATGCGGAATTAAGTTCCATTCAATTAATTTTTCTATTAATTTATCTTCATCTTTGACCAATTCATAAATTTTAATTAAATTCATTTTAAACGAAAGTTAAAAGTTGAATAAAACCAAATAAACGTTATTTATCGCTCAACGGTAAAACCAAACTAACATGAAAACGACTGAAAAACTAGCTATTCAAAACTACAAAAACCAAAACTTAAATTTTGAAAAAATTAAAATCGACTGAAAGTATATCTGTTTTCTTCTCAAATACTCGATATATGTATAGTAAATCTTGGCAACATTGTCAAATCATTTGAAGTTTTAACTAAATCGACCAATAAGAGGTTTTGACAAAATTGACAGTTTGTTAAAATAAACAATAAAGATTCTGTGCAACAAAATCAATAAGAAAATAAGTTATCAAAGAGCAATTTTATATTTTTTATGTTTTAAATTATCTTAAGAATGTTTATTTAACACAAAAATGGTCTCAAGTTTAATATAATTGCCACATTTACAACTGGTAAGTGATAGGTTATGTTTACTTTGAACCTACATTTTTAGCAATTTTTTCTATTTCTTAGGGTTTCATTACAATGTCCTAGACCCCTGGTAATGAACTGGAAGAAAATGATGAAATGTTATAACGCTTCCTTCTTCTTCCCATTAAGCACACAGGTGTATATCCCACTTCTGATTTATTAAGTTAATTTTAATTTTGAAATTGAAATTAATTAATACGCGGCTAATTTCTTACACATTTAATAAAAGTGTTTCTAATAATATGATATTTTTAACATAGTCAACCGCTCACTATCTATCTATTCGTCATGAATGTTCTTTTTTGTCATCGTTTCTACACCGGTTTGCTGTGTTTTTGCTGGTCGCACATTACTTATCGACAGGGTCGGTTCCTTGTAACAAACAGCATTAAGTTAAGTTCTTGATAACCCTTTCCTACCAATAATGCCATAATGCGATATTCAACGTTTAGATTTCATTGAAAAGTTCACTTCAAGTATTAGGCTTGTTTTTATGGGTGTCTGTAAAAACCACGCAGGTTTTTTTCGATATGATAATGTTGTATTTGTTTGCAATGTGGTTATATTTATTCTGAATTCAATAGCTAACTTTTACTTACTGCTTAGATATCCCTCAATTGCATTTCACTTTATTAAAAGATTTATAACTTTTTGAACGTAAACTTTCGAGTAAAAACTGTATAAAGTATATATAAAGTATATTGTTATGATTTATTTTATTAGTTATTTTATTTTTAAATTTATTTGCTCTATTTAATTAATTACTCAATAGCCCCACGTTGGGCCTGTCAATTTGTTATGATTTATTTTTCTCTGATTTTTATATTTATTTAAATTACTCTATTTTAATCCGTCTAATTTATCATAACCCCACTTTGGGCCTAACAATTTGTGATGATTTAATTTTGTATATAATCTTTAAATTTATTTAATTTATTTGATTAATTTATAAACCTGATTTATTTTATCAATATGATTCAAATTTCTTATATGTTTTGGTTATAGTTAATTGGTTTAGTTAAGATTTATGATTTAATATTGTTTAATGATGTAAAATTTATTTTTCTTTTATGTTTTATAGTATAGTTGGGCGCCTTATAAAAGTTTTCAACTAGCTCAGACAAATTGTTTTATGATTGAATTTTAAATCCGACTCTTTATCTTGGGTAGGATTCAAGAGAAACTAAATATTTAAAACTTTTTATATAATACACTAAATTTAATTATAATTGTTCATGAATAAAACGTACAAAAACTATTAATTGATTTCCATATGCTTATTACATAAAAATTATAAATGTCTTGATATGACAAAAATGGAAACGATGTACATAAAAAAATTATTCACAGTAACAAAAATTGAAAGTATAGCTCTTTAACTATTGGACGTACCTTGTATTTTAAAGTCTTTTCATAATATCGTCCACGTCAGGCGGAAATCACCGAAACACTGAGATCGGCTCCAACGGTCGTCTATCTTCGAACAGGATTACAATATGGCTGCTGCTCGAGCTATGTGTGATGATTTGACGTAAAAATCGAAATTCAACTGTTCATTATTTCCAAAAATTAACCTAAATGTTCGAATAATGAGGTAATGTTTTTACAATTCCGATCATATCTTTAACATTAAGCTAGTTTCTATTCTTATATTTACAAAAAATCTATTTACTTAATTTTTATTTCACTTTTTCCTTATAAAATTTTGATTTGAAATAGGCTGATTTTAGTGCTGTCAAATTCATTCTATTCATTCTTTTAAAATTTGAGATAAAACTATAAATTACTCTTAAAATTACTCATGAATCTATTAAACTAATCCTATTTCAACTTTTAAATATTAATTTAAACTCTAAGAACTAAAATTTAAACTTTTAAGTGATTATTGTTTGAACTATGTCTACAAAATTTTAGATGAGATGATTCAATTACACTTTCTTGATGTGATCAAAGATTCACAGCTTATAACTAATATAAAAACTGTTCTTTATTAATGTTTATTAATTATGTTTTGCAATAGTACTTTCACTTTTCACTATTTAAGTGTTTTTATCATTAGTTCAATTAATTATGTCCAACACTTTAGATATAAGGATTTGTTCACTAAATTTAACTTTGTTTGTTACATTTTTTATATTATTTTTGTGGTTTTTTTTAGGTACATATCAGAATTGTGTTGAGTTACATCAATATCGAAGACTATATTTGTCTCCTTATACCCTTGTAAGTACTTCATTTTATAAAACAAATTTAAACACTTAACTACATAAAATTACACATTTATTTGATTGTGTTAACCTCTACTTTTTGGAAGTTCATCTTACTAAGAACAATTAATAACTGCACTATTAAACTGTTTACTTTGATTGAGTCTTCATTTTATTCATAGATAAGACATTATTATAACATAAATATATTAAGTTATTGTAAAGATCAGCATGATATAGTTTTTTCCTGGTTTTTCTATATCATTGCACAGTTATACTGATCTTAGAGGGAAATACATCCAGGATAATCCCTTAGGGCTAATAACATCTAGGCTTTAATATTGTTATGTCTTATTACTTCCTTACTTGGTCTAGCCTTAACTCCTTATCAACATCAAACACCTAGTTACAAACAAACAACATGTAATTTCAATATGTCAATCTGACGATGCTAGTGATAGCGAAACAGCTGTAATTGATTTTAAAGCGAATTTTTCAAATAAATAGTGGAAGTTTAGTTTAACTGTGCAGTTACATATTTATTTATTTAACATATGAATGAGATTACTAGTTTTTTTTTTAATTTTGTACCATTTTTATTTCTTTTAGATTATAACTTTGACTTCATAAGAAAACTGTATCAATTATACATTATTATATGAATTGGGACTAGTTATTGGAATTGTACATATTGAATTGTTATTGATTGTCACCATGGATCCTATCCAAGATAAATTTGTCAAGTACATTCTCTATTTATTTGAATGTTTACTATTGAAGACTATTGTATTGAAAATTTTAGATGTAATCAAGAAAAAGTAACTTATGATTAGATGAAAATTATTAAGATATCCTTTTTATTATAACTCATTGAGGTAAGTTTTACTTATTAATTTTTCTGATCTTAGTTGTTTATCTCAATATATAAACTATATATAAAGTATATATGAAGTAATATCCAAAAATATTTGAGCTGCTTTTAAACACAGTCAACTGTATCGGATCAGGTCCCTCTCTAATAGGTAAGTTTGAAGACAAATTTTACTGACGTTGGAAGATAAAAACATATTACTTGTTGCATAGATATTATATTGTCTATCAAATCGTTAGTATGGAACAAAATACATACTTTAATACTACACCTTATTTGATATGTATATACATAACCATTTAAAGTACTTATTTTATATCGTAGCTATTTATTTTATATAAGAAAAATCCATCTATTTCTGAAAAATATTTGTAGATAAATATATACTATTTTTATATTTTTAATTTACCTCCGCTTTTGCTACACAAGTATTTATTAAATCAATAAATATTTATGTTGCAGGCTCAAGATTTTTCGTTGGATTTAAGTCAGCTTCCCAATTGATACAACTACTAACTTCTAGTAATAAGGTTTTATTTATTTGTCAAAAATATTTTTTACAATCGTATTTTTAGCGTTATTTTAGTTAAAATAAAAGTTCTGGAAACTGCACTTTTTTATATCCAAACTATTTAGGGCTAAACAAAATAAACTGTGTTTCAATTTCGGGCATTTTGTGATTTTTTTATTGTAGGGTAGTAATAAGTTGTAGTAGGAATAATTATTTTAATATATTATAGTAATATTTATGAAGGTAATTTTATCGCTTACCCTTTTAGACATATATTTTTACTTATTAAGTTAATTAAGGAATGTGGAAATGCCACGATTTCTCAAGTATAAATTACGACAATGAACTACTGTGTAAAAAAATTAAAAACCAAAAAAAACTTGTTGAATAGTCATCTCAAACACACAAGAAGTTCTAAAGGCTCAAGAAATTCTCTAGAAGACCGTGGCAGAGTTACGGAACCTTATAGCTACTAGGGCAGATGAAAGGGCCAAACTAGTCTGATCAACTGATCAATGCCATTCATTGCACCATTAACCTGTCTCCGGCAATGCAAAAAAGGCATCTTAAACATCATTTTAAACTGATGGGATTGACTGACGCAGACATGTACCGAAGAGGAAAGCTCTTAACACATTTTACGTCAGTGTGACCGCCTGGAAAATATAGGATCCTTAGCATTAGGAAAGGGAAATCCAGCATTAAGGAACTTTATGAAAGGCAGTCTCTAGGCTGGGAAACATAGTTAAAAGAGATCTGAAAAGATCGCAGTGTATTAGGCTTACCGTCTCCGCTTGAACATCTATATGTTTAATTTTATTAGCTCTTTAAATAAATAAGTAAATAAAGTATAGAAATTGTATAGACATATAGTAAATTCTATTTATTTATTATAGTTTGTATCCTCCGATTAACCTTTTCATTAAGACTGTCATTTATTTAGAGCAATTTTTAATTTTTCTTATTAAAGAGACGTAGTTAAAATGTATTAATAGACATGATACACTTTACCAGCATAACTATATTTTATGGTGACATTGTATATTAAGTGTAGCACTTTAGAAAATGACTAAAATATATTTTGATACATGATAAATTTTTGCAGTATGAGCTTTTATGAAAATTGTATGTTAATCACTTAAGAAGATGCTCAAACAACTTACTAGGAAAGCTTGATTTTGCAGTATTTACTTAATTAAGAAATCCTGATCAGAATATATTCACATTAGAATTTCAATAGATCCTGTTCGAGGATTATAATGGAAATTTCCAAGATGATTCAGGAGTTTTGAGAGTATTTGTTATGATGTTCACTACAATGCAGGTCAATGATTTCCACTTTATTAGTAGTTTGCCTACTTGTTAAATTTTAACGTAGAATGATAGATTTTCCATAAATACATAAATTGATTACTCTTTTAAAACCAACTTGATTTTATAATATTTTTTTCAGTTTATTATAACTATACAGTGTAGAAAAGCCAAATGAAAAAAATTACTGTACATATTTATAGTAAATACCGAAACACTTCAAATTTAAATTACAAATTGACATTCTTTAAAGTGAAAATATAATCCCTACCTTCAACCCCCTTTGAGTAACAGTTACAACCACCAATTTTTTAAACGAAAAGTATGGTTTGAAAGTTCTCTTCATTCTCTATTCAAAAATGTTGTTTTTAAATGTATTGCAAAAATAAATATTTATCATAGCCTAAAAAATATAAATGTCAATGAAGTAGATGTTCAAAATGCTCACCGCGAACGTCTTTATAGGGCAACACCCTATAAAATGTCTTCTTACGT
The DNA here is from genome assembly GCA_035357415.1 of Ophraella communa. Classification (NCBI taxonomy): domain Eukaryota; kingdom Metazoa; phylum Arthropoda; class Insecta; order Coleoptera; family Chrysomelidae; genus Ophraella; species Ophraella communa. The sequence continues at coordinate 26,082,251 of CM068982.1, forward strand.
TAATTAACATATCAGACTTGACCGATCTAATTGCAAGCGTTATTTGTTCTCTTAAGTCATCTAAATTATGTAATTTAGTTTTGTAAACAATATTTTGTCATAGTACAAAAAGTCCAATGGGGTAAGATCAAGAGCTCTTGCTGGCCATTCTATTGATCCTCGCCTCCCTATCCAGGGTTCGGCGTTCATGTTTCAATCGCAAATGTAAAGGTCAGTACGATAATTAAACCATATGCCCCCCACACCATTATTGAACCTCCTCGGAAAGCGTAGACACGTTGAATAGGTCATCGATTTCTAGGTGTTCTAGGTAGGGCCCATACTCTAACTCTTCGACTATCCGAAAATCTGGCATATCTGGATTCATCTGCAAAAAATACACACCTCCATTCATTGACCCAATTTACGTGATCTCTTGCCCACTGTAATCCTTTCCGCATGTGGTTTTGGATTAGTGGAACCCTCCTTAATAGACGTCGAGATCTTAAATGTACACAATTTAATAGCCGCCTTATTGAAACACTGGTTCCTGTAGCATTAAAAAGGCGCCGCGAAAGTTGTCTACATGTGGATAGAGGCTCTTTCCAGTGTAATTAATCTGTCTTCCGCGGCTGTGGTTTTCCTGGGGTCACCAATCCTTTCTAACATAGAACCAGTTTCATTAAATCGATTATTTAATATAATTATGACACTTTGCGACAAATTAAACAAATTGGCAACTTCCTGTTAAACACTACCACTTTGGAACATGCCAATAGCTTGATTTTCTTCTTCAATTGTTAATTTACATCGCACCATTGTATGTATGTATGTATGAATTAGGGGTGATAAGTACACTGCGACCTATAGGATCAATTGTGTCCCCCCTTATTTGCCAAGTTCTGATGTTTTCTCAGATTTATAGCAGCTCTTCAAGTCCTATTTTCCTGAGGAAGTTTAGGACATTGTCGGGCTTCAAATCAGGTAGATCCCCCTCTTCTATTTCATGTGCTCCTAGGTATCTGGCCCTAGAACTCCGCAAGGCAGGGCATTCTGAGAGTATGTGTATTGAGGTTTCATCCTCTTCCTCACAGAATCTGCACTTTGCTTCATCTGCTAACCCTAGTTTCTTCATGTGGATTTTTAACCGGCAATGCCCGGTTAGTATTCCCGTTAAAATTCGGAGCCTTTTTTTACTGAGGTTGAGGCAGCTAAGAGATCTCTTCTGGTCATAGTTCCCCAGTAGTATCTTAGATTTTCTCAGCCCTTTCAGCTGATTCCAGTACTTGGATTTTTCCTTCTTCATTTCTTCCCTTAGTTTTCCTAAGATTACTCTACTGCGGATCCCCCAGGAGGGTTCTGGTCCCAAGTGTGGGGTTTCAGCTCCTTTTTTTGCCAGCTTGTCTGCTGTTTCGTTCCCCTCTACTGACAGTGTTCTTCTGGCCTAGTTCATTTAGTTTGCCTAGGCATTCCCAAACCATCTTCGAACTGATTATATTTGATCTCAGCGCTTTGATGGCTGCTTGACTATCCGACATGATCACAATCTCCTGTCTGCGGTAGTTTCTTCCAATATTGAGTTCCACACATCTTTCGATGGCGCGGACTTCTGCTTGAAAGATGCTCGGGTATGTGCCCAAGCTTTCTAAGTATTTGGCTCTCGGTCCAAAAACTCCTATCCCAGTTCTTTCGTCTAACTTGGAACCGTCCGTATACCACTTTATGGAATTCTGGTTTAAATTCTGTATGGTGTTTTAATCCCATTCAGATTTATTACTCAACTTTGTGATGAATTTTCTTACAAAGTTGAATTTCTTTGGCATATCATCTTGGGGCATTTTCCAAGTTTGATCAAAATAAAGTGATCGAGGTTTTTCCCTGATAATTCCTTCTTTAATCACTCTATATATCGTTTTCTTCCTTACACTTTCTAACAGAATGTGCAGTGGGGTCAAGTTTAAAATCACCTCCATTGCAGCAGTGGGGCAAGTTCCCATTGCTCCAGTGATACATGAACAGGCTAGTCTCTGAATCTTCGAGAGATTTTTCCTTGTTGTACTCAGATTAGCCCTTGCGCCCCAAGCCACTGCCCCATATGTGATTATTGGTCTCACTATTGCTGAGTACATCCATTGCAGAATACGTGGGTTGCATCCCCAGTTCTTTCCTGCAATGTTCCTGCACACCATGAGGGCCTTGGTTGCTTTGTGTATTACTTCGTCTTCGTGAGTATTCCAGAGTAACCTGCTATCTAGGATTAGCCCTAGATATTTGACCTCTGTTTTCCACTCGACGATGTTCTCCCCTATTCTTATGATTTTTAGATTGGGTTTCTTTTTCCTTGTAAAGGCTTCTAGTGTGGTTTTGGGGGGGTTGATGCTGAGTCCCACCGAGTCACACCATTGTTTCGAAATGTTCAGTCCTCTTTGAACAATATCACAGAGGACATTTTCATACTTCCCTTTTGCCAGGATAACCATGTCGTCGGAATACCCTTGACATGGTATGCCTTCCCTGGTTAATTGACTAAGTAGACTGTCCACAGGAGCAGAGCCCGTTCTTTTTCGCTTTCTGCGAAGCTTCCATCTGGCTTCCGTATTACCATTACAGTGTCTACTTTTCCTGTTGTCAAGACTTTGTGTAGCCTTGCTGCAGAACCAGTTTCATTAAATCGATTATTTAATATAATTATGACACTTTGCGACAAATTAAACAAATTGGCAACTTCCTGTTAAACACTTCAATTATTGTTAATTTAAATCGCACCATTATATTAAAGAGATATGCACACTACAATATTGCCAAAGACATAATAAACCCTAAATTTTTCAACTTGTTTCATTTTGATAAAATAGCAAAAATGTAAATAAACAAAAAATGCATTAAAAAAATTGTTTACCAGAATACCAACGGAAGTAAATATTATGTGGATCTATTTTGTGGTAAACTGGTCACCAATAATTTATTTTATTGGAATTTATTTACAATTTTCAGCAATATCCTTAACTCTTGTGGAGCAGTTTATTACATACCATATATTTCATTGTTTTATGTATATTTTTTCAATGAACATTTTTTAATAGAGAATGAAGAGACCTTTTAAACGGTATATCATAAGCCCATACTTCCCATTTAAAAAATGGGAAGGGGGTTACTTTAAAGAATGTCAATTTATAATTTAAATTTGATGTGTTTAGGGATTTTCTATAAATATGTATAGTAACCGAAACAATGAATTTATTTAATTTGGATTTTCCACACTGTATAAAGAATTATTCAGTGAAGTGAATATATTTACTAAAAAACCTGTTACTGAGTTTTAAAACACGAGAAAAAGAACCACACATTAACTTTGGTAGGATTTCAGTTAACAAACGTGCCCGCATCAAATTAGACACAGTAGTGATCCCTTAAAAGCGAGAATCTCACAGAAAATGTCGAAGAATTGCAAACTGCGAATTCCAGTTTTCGTCGACTCGGCGTTTCTCCTAAAGTTATTTAATTTTGGTAAAGTTTACGCTCCTACACGACTTTTTACCCCACCGCAAAAATTAATTTATTGCTTGGGATTACTTCTTTCTACTAGGGTTATCGTCTTATTTATAATAGAAAACAATCCCATAAAAAATAAGCGGGATCAAAATGTAACAATTTATTGAATATCTTCTGTATGTTCCTTGTGGTATATTCATTTTGTTTTGTTAATTTTTTGGGAAATTAAACCACAAGGTATGGTAAAATCTTTATAAGATAGGGCCAAAATAATTTGATCTATTGAGAATGAATTTATAAAGCAAAAAACCTTAAAAATTAATTAAAAAAAGCAATAATTACCCAACAGAAGAATAACAACAAGTCAGATATTTACAAAAATGCTTGATAAGAGGAGCATCATGTTCAATGGGATTAAGCACATATAATATTGAATGAGTCCAATCATGAAAAACGAAAAATCAAAGAAAGTGCTTTGGTACAACTAAAGGCGGATAAATGTGTAGCTGGTATTTCAACTTAATGTAGTCACATTTGGTTACCAATATCAAAGAGAGAAATTTCCAATAATCAATTACCTGCGTTATCAGGAGAGTATCATGAGTTGTTATCCAGATTTCTTATAGGGTAAGGCCGGGATAGATGGCCATACTAGGTGAGATAGCCATACTTAATATTTCTTACATGTGACGACAGATGTATCCATCTGTACCGTAATAGAGTCAGTTTATGTATCGACACTGTGCCGTGACAGCGTGCATTCATTTACATTATTTTGTTGATGTTATACAGTGATAAAACCAAATAAAAGTAGAAGTAGTTTTGAGATGTTGCATGATTAATCGGTATTTCGTTTTGGACATAAGCTATGTGACTGAAATTAGATATCAAAGTAACACATTCTTTGAAGTTTTTCCTAACCTCAAAATGGTCTTGTTTACTTATGTGTTTCTACAAATTCAATGGGTGGCCATCTCTCCCTGGCAAACCGGGTATCTCGAGGTTTATGGACTCAAGAAAATCTTCTCCGTGCTGTCCAAGCTGTAGAAAATGGTTCTTCTATAAGAAATGCTTCTATGACATTCCAAGAAAAACTTTAGAAAGACGAGTAAAAATTGGAAATGTTGTCAAAGGTAACATGGGCCCCGATTGCCAGCTTGGGAAAGACAAAGAACGTAGGCTTGTTCGTCATATAAAAGATATGCAAAATCGCGGTTTTTCATTAACATTCGTTCTATAGTTTACCACTTTGCAAATCAAATTGAAATCAAACTCTTTCAATCAAAGCGAGAAAAAAGCTGGTTACGATTGGCTAAAATTATTTTTATCCAGAAATACTGATTTGTCGCTAAGAAAATCTGAAGGCGTTTCACTTAATCGCGTTAACGCAATGAATCGCGATGAGATTCGAAAATATTTCGAATTGTTGGAAAAATATTTGGAAGATAATGATCTTTATAACAAGCCCGGGCACATTTTTAACATGGACCAGTCAGGGCTTCAGCTCAATACCCGCCACGCATCTCATTCAAGTTCTGTTGAAATGCTTGACGGCGGATCACTCGATACCAGTTTGGTGAACTTCTACAATCATGCTGGGGAAAATCTGCAACCCCTGAAAACGCTGTCGCCGGATTTAAAGTTAAGTGGATTTATCCATTTAATCCAAATGCGATCCCTGACTATGCCTCTGTAGCCGATAATAATACAAGTTCCCTGGAAAACGAGGCAAGATCTCACCACTTACAAAAATCATTTCAGAAATTTCACCTGCACCAAAACTGACTGAAAAGGTGCAAAAGCGTGCTAAGAAAGTGGCTATTCTTTTAACATCACCAGAACATGTTAGCGGAATTAATTGAGAAAAGATAAGAAACTTTTAAAAGGTAAAAAAAGGTAAAATATTAAAAAGAGGAAAAATAAATCGCCATCAAGAAGTGAGAGTGAAAAAGATCTCTCTAGTAGTGCATCTGAAAACGAAGTGTGTTGGTTGTGGTGAGGATTATAAAGCTACGAAAAAAACAGTTGATTAGATTTGTTGTACGTTGTTAGTTTTGGCTACATGAGTCCTGTACAAAATATGGTAGATCTGTGCCACAGATGTGGAAAGAATTCTATAAAAATGTGAAATGACTAGGTCGTTAGAGATTTGAATATTTCTAGTGTATAGTTTTAGCTTTGTACTTAATAAAATACTCAATAAAAATGTTAATTTTTACCCTTATCAGGGTATTATTTCATTTATAACTTTTTTAAAAACATTTCTTAGTGTGGCCGACTATCCCATAGTGATGTGGCCATCTCCCCCATAGTATGTGGGAGAGATGGCCAATTGTTATTTTTTCAAATTTACCAAAATTTTCATAAACATTTTAATTGTATACTTATTATATTTGGTTTATTTTATAGTCAAAATATGATCTAAAGGTATACCGGAACATTTTTTTCGTTGTCTTATTTAAACTCGAACTGCCATCAAAAATGTTTCTTTATGGCCATCTATCCCGGATTTACCCTATGATTTATCATTGGAATTGTTGTTAATAGATACACACTAATTAATACAACTAAAGGCGGATAAATATGTAGCTGGTATTTCAGCTTATGTAGTCACATTTGGTTACCAATATGAAACATAGAAATTTCCAACAATCAATTACCTGCATTATAAGGAGAGTATCATAAATTTTTATCCAGATATCTTATGAATTATCATTGGACTTGTTAATTGATACACACTTCAACTCACGAAATCACAAAACTGTTTAGACATAATTTAAAAACAAAAATAATAATCACAAAAACAAAAACACGTTTTATTAACAACATTTCCGAAATAAGGAAATAAGCAATATCCCAAAGAAAACCGTTTCTGGAACGAATCACGAAGCGATGAGTTTTTTAAAGAATGAGTGTCACAACAGCCATTTTTAATAAGTTCTTTATAATATTTTTTATATTTTGCCATTTTATCATTTTTTTAAATTAATTTATTTTTCGTATGTAAATTACGAAAATTTTGATTTTAAAAATTATGTTGATAGCACTCTGTAATTTATAACATTTGTTTTAAAACATTTTAAAATGAATAATCTACCAATAATAATATATTATATAAGTAAAAGATGATATTCATATTCACAATTACCTACTCTCTTAAAAAATAATAAAAAATTAATAAATTGCTATTAGCCTCAAATGTGATTGTCAATAGTCTTATCATTAGATACTTCACTCAACCATTTAAAACAGAAATTTTGTGCGTAAAAGTATACATTGCGATACGCAAATGCGTTTTTTAATGAAGATTTTAAGTGCAAATTGAATATCTAGTTGTCAAATTTTTCCAAAGCGTCATTTAAAAATTAGAGTTCTTGATAACGGTAGCTGGAATGCTACCGAAACGTCGAAATAAAAACGTAATAATAGGATTGTGTGTTAATTTCCCAAAAAATTTATGTAAAGATTTTCATTTTAATAGCTTTTCTAGCAATGTGTCTTAGTCCCATTCAAAATATAGGCATCTTATTTAAATAATTTGCTGGCAACGCATTTTTATAATGTGGAGTATATCATGCCTTTTATCCTGCAATCGTTCACGTTCAACCATATTTTACATATTCAAAGTTCTTAAAAATTCCGTCTGCAGCGTTCGGGCGACGAAGGATAATGTGGCGTGGTGAGCGAGCATTCATAAAAAATTACAAGAACAGATTACTCTTCCAGACGCTCCATTGTTAGGTTTCCAAGCACTTTTATTTGCACGTAGTTTTTTATCTGCTCGAAGGACATAATGTGATTAGATATACCAGGAGCATTCCCTAATTATGCAGGAGGCATAAAAGATCATGTCTCTAGAAAAATAATATTCAAGAAAATTTTAAAATTTTCAAATTCAATATAATTGTTTGTTGAGGTTATAAAGATTCTCTACAGTCCGCTCCCCAAATAGTCCAGTTATTTTAGTCAAATATGGGTTAAAATCTCGTAATTTGAGATACCCAGCTGAGTTGTAATAATATTAAGCGTTGAGCGTCAATTTGTGATATTTATTACGTGTTTTTTAATAAAACAACTATTGGTCTAAATTTTATCTTTAATGTTCATAAAAAATATATTTTTACCAACAAGATATACCGGGTGGTGAATGGTCGGACGCACCATAGGAAATCCAATGGAAAATCATAAACTCTTAAATTCCTGCTTCCCAAATCATTTTAGGGGAAAACTCAATAGGAACTTTTCTTTAAAGAATTAAATACTGCATCAGATGAGACTATTAAAAATATTTTTTAGCTTTTGGTAGTTGAAAAAATTGACCAATTTATTTACCATTCTTGTACAGCATCAAGACAGCAATGATATGTCAGGATGACGTTACCTTTAAAAGCTATTATCAAGATTGTCATTCTATTATTCAATTAGTGACAACAATAAACGTAAAAAATGTCGTACACCGTTTCAGAACGAGTAGAAATTGTAAAAATGTTTTATTCCGGCAATAGTACGCGCACGGTAAGTGCTTTATTTAGCGCGAAATATCCAAACCGCCCGATTCCAAGCCATACTACAATTGGAAGAATAATCACAAAATTTGAAAACACTGGCACATTGCTTCCTTTATGCAAGTGTAACAAAAATGACCAAAACATTCAAATAAATGTGTTTGAAAATGAAAATACCACAAATGTATTATCTGCAGTTATTGAAAATCCCAGAATAAGTTCTCGAGAAATCGCACAGCAGTTCGACATGCATAATTCAACTGCATTAAAAATATTACAAAACAATAACTTCCATTCTTATAAAGTTCAATGTCATCAAGAGTTGCTTGAGGGAGATTATGAGAGAAGAGCAGAGTTTTGTTATGAGATGCTGGAGAGGGCGAATGCAGACCGAAAATTTTTAAAAAATGTTTGTTTTACAGACGAGTGTACGTTTACGTTAAACAATGAACCCAACGTGCAAAACTGTAGAATTTGGTCAACTAAAAGGCCTGAAATTGTTGTGGAAACTCGTACTCAATATCACCAAAAAATCAATGTTTGGGCAGGAATACTGGGGCATCATCTTATTGGACCTTTTTTCTACGAGGAAAATCTAGACTCAGGAAGGTTTTTGGATTTGCGTCAAGAAGAAATTTTACCAGCACTCGCAGAAGTAGCTCCCGAAGAAGAAGAAATTTGGTTTCAAATGGACGGTTGTCCTGCTCACAACAGCCGTGAAGTGAAAGAATTGGTCAATAATTGTTTTAATAACTGTGTGATAGGACCAAATTGTCTTATTAAATGGCCCCCAAGATCTGGAGATCTTGCCCCAAATGACTTTTATCTCTGGGGAGATGTAAAATCCAAAATTTACGGCACGGTAAGGTTTCCAGATTTAGAGGCATTAAAGACAGGCATCCTAGAAGAATGTGCAAAAATAACGCCTCGCATTCTAGCAAATGTTCGACGAGAGTTTTATGATAGATTAGGATATTGTTTAGCCCAAAACGGTGGTTTATTTGAGCATTTATTGTAATTTATTTAGCGTTTGTATTTATTTAACAATAAATAACTTTGTTTTCTATTTTTTTGACTATTTGAATGATTTGACATCTAAATATTTTAGTCATTTTGACATTTTATTGCTGTCTTGATGCTGTATAAGAATGGTAAATAAATTGGTCAATTTTGTCAACTACCAAAAGCTGAAAAATATTTTTAATAGTCTCATCTGATGCAGTATTTAATTCTTTAAAGAAAAGTTCCTATTGAGTTTTCACCTAAAATGATTTGGGAAGCAGGAATTTAAGAGTTTATGATTTTCCATTGGATTTCCTATGCTGCGTCCGACCAATCACCACCCGGTATAGGCTTATTCACACAAATACGAAAAGATTACATGCAACGGCTAGGGGTGGATTATTTCATTTTCTCTGACTCAAGTACAATGTTTTATTTCTTTTAGAAATTATTAAGGGCGCCACTGATATCTTTTTATGTTTTTTATGATACTGCTGAAGAAAGTTGTTTTAAGCTGATTTATTTAAATAAGTATCATAAGATGACAGAAAGATGTCAGAAAAAACTGTCTATGAAGAAATAATGAAATAAAAATGTACCAACCGATAAAAGATAAAGAGATTTTCCCTGGTGTGTCTGAAAAAAATTAAATTTACATAGAGGTAATATTCCGCCAACAAAAAATAATTACTATGATATGACAATGATTTTGATATTACGGTTAAGAAATAAAAAAAAAAACGTAGAGACAGCTGTATACGATTATAAATGCATTTATTACGTTAGTCCACTTATCTTTTTTTTACATCTGCGATCCAATGGTTGGTCCAGTGAAGGGTTGGTCTGGTGAACAATCCACCAATGAAGTTCCAATCAGCGGTAATTCAGTGGTAACTCAGTAGCAAATTTGAGGTACATTTGTAGTAAACAAAATAGTAACAGAAGATACTACATACTACAGCTTAACAATTTTTTTTTTAAATTTAAAATAGATTTTTTTCACAGAATGTAAGCAGATGTTATATTTTGTTATTTTATATAAAGTATTGTTCAAGCAAAGTACCTAGTTTTTCATTATTTTTATAAACAAAATGTTAAAAACATAATATTAACATTTAAAGCATTTTAGGAATAAATAGTGAAAGTCAATTCAACCTTTTAGTTGTTCATTGTTCTTAATAAGAATATTTTTGTATACATTGAATCGGAAAGCCGCGTAAAAGCATAATTTAAGGTTAACCGATAAAGTTATTTTAACTAGGCTTTCATTTTGACATAAATAGGAAATTTTCTGTAAAAAAGTCGGTAATTAAAATATAAAAACAAGCATATACTGTTTTGATAAATATCTTATGCAGGAATTATATTTTTTAATAGTTATTTTTTTTAATAAAAGTTATTAACAACAGATATACAATTCAAAATTTAAAATCGTTTAATCTTTACCAAAATCATAAAAATGACAATAATAATAATCTATTCATAATAAGGATCTTCTATATATAATAATCCACAACTATTTACCTACTATTTTTTAAGTACATGGTGGTAGGTACATTTTTAAATAATTATTAAGTATAAAATATTAAATATACATGGTTTATCTAGGTGTTAATGACCTTTTAATAATAAAATAAAATAATAATACAAATAAAAATATAATTGTGGTTTTAAAAATAAATTTACAACCATACGAATGTATTAAAATGCATATAAATAATACGAAAATTATCAGCACAAAGCTTTTTTCGATATTTAACAATTATTTCACTTAAATAGGTCATCCATCTGAAATGTGGTTGAATCCAATAGAAAACGCACTCAAAAAAAGTCTGTGGTTTTGACTTTGCGTTTCATTGGATCTTTTTAATTATTTAACTATTTAAAAATAGTAGTCTTTTGGCCATAAATATCAAATAATATTGGGGCATTAAAAGAAACTGGGCTTTTTAAGTTCCTATAAATCTACTTAAACTTATGCAACCACCATTTCTTTGTTTTTGGTTATGAAATAATTACCAATTACGACAAACTTTCAAAACTTTCAGTCCAGTTTTTTAATAATGTTATACTTACATATAAGTTTGATTTAATAATGTTGCCCATGAAGATGAAACTGGTGTGGAAGGCTCTGTCACTACAATGGATTTAAATATAAAATCTTTCCTAAACAGGCAAATTATTCAGTACCTATTCTACAAGCTTTAAAATTCATCTTACCACCTAATAAACATGTTTGCTATATTTATTTGCGTCAATAAAATCTATCCAAAATGTATTTACCGATCATCCTATCGTCCAAAGCATTATACAATATGACATGTTTATTTTATTTTGTGACATAATAATACTTTATTGTAAGTAAGAGGAAATGGTTGCCGAAATAATCATATTATATATTACTAAAGTAATTAATTTGGTTTTCCCAAAAATAAATTTGAATTCTAATAAAAAAATTAACGAATCGTTAATAAGAATCGTGCTTTCATATAATTAAAATTAAATTAAAATTTGGTTAGTTTTACACTCAGAAAATTAATCAAACTCAACTCAACCTTTAAACTAAACTTCCACGTTTAATTAAAAAACTAGCTTTTATATTACAATGACAGCTGTTTTAGTTCAACCGTTTAGTTGTTTATTGTTCTCAGTAAGATGTACTTCCACAGAGTAAGGGTTAGTACAATAAATTGAATGAAAATGATAATGTTCAAACCAAACACCTCTTTCAGTGCGCCATATAGGATTTTAAGAATGTCGCGAATCATTGTATGGCATTTCTTAATCGTTGCAACTAGAAAAAGTCTTATAAAACTATTATCAGGATGTTAAAATTCAATGAATGCAATAGGAAAAAAAGAAAATCAAAAGTGATAGTCAGGAAAAGAAAGTGAACAAGAAAAACTCACTATAAATTAATAAAGTATGTATACCAACATTAAAAAAACAATGTTAAATGTTACTAACATTTTTTAAAAAGTTTATTTCAAAGAAGCAATTAACAATATAACACTCCAATGAAATTTAGAAAAGGAGGATACTGTATTATTAAATAATTATTAAAAACTTTATTGATACATCCAGAAATAAATACACATAGATTCAAAAGTTTTGCCCACCCATAAGTAATGTTTCCTTCATCAGGAATAGACTGGACACTAATAAATAGATTAATAAACTTCACTCGTGCGTAATACTTCACTTTCCACACTCGTTATGTATTATATTTTGCACTTATAAAAATCCTCATTATAAAACGCATTTGCGTATCGTAATGTAACTTTTACGCTTCGCGATTCGTTTTTTAAACTTGAACTCGTATCATAACAGAAAGCCATATTATGAAATGCGTTGTTTAATATAATATTATGTTACTATATTACGTCACTTTTTTCGACATTAGTCACGGGGGTCAGGATTTACATTGTGTCATCTGTAGCAATTAATTTTTCAGATAAATAATAAAGCAACAAACACATCAAATAAATGTTCCTAGATTTCTACCTGCTCATGTGTTAAACTTTTCTGCTTTGGGATAATATACTATTATTTTATGCTTTCTATAATGTCAAATTCAAAAATTAGGACTCCCTTGAACCCATCGTATTATTTAAATCCAGTAGATTGCTAATGACAATTCCGGAATCTAGGACGAAAGGTCGCAACTTTAGACACTTTGTGTTTGATTGTTTCTCCACTCTACCTTCCTACATAATGAAAAAGGTATGAATATGTATCACATTTCAAATAACCTTTGTGTGAGAAAAAGAACAAATCTTATATGTTATTTTTTGGAACATCTTGACACCTTTGTGTTACTTATGGTTAATATTTAATTCTACCTTATTGATATTTTTTTTATGGGGGATTTTAAGGTTGACTATTTTCTTAAATTTATTATAATAATTTAATAACGTTTAATGCAGATTAAATCAATGTAATTACAGGAAAATAGAATAAATATTAAAATAAATCGTAAGGTTTTTTATAATTAAGGAAGAATTGAATTTACTTAAGATATATGAAATTTATTGTACAAACCCTTACTACGTGAAAGTTCATCTTATTAAGAACAGTAAACAACTTTAACTTTCACTATTTATTCGTAAAATACTTTAAATGTAATGGCGGCCTTTTCGCTAGAGAACTAGCATCGTCAGAATGACATATTGAAGTTACATTTTGTTTGTTTGTAGCTAGGTACCTGTATTAAGGCTAGACCAAGTATGGAGGTAATAATACATAACAATTGTTACGTTTGTCTGTGTATGTATGATTTTTTTATTATGTTATAATGAATTTGATTTTACATGAATAATTGATTTTTTTACAGACACTAACATAACCTTTTATTTACTAAAACAAATAAAAATTTTCCTCTCAGGGTTCTGTGGGTTCACAGGCTCTAGGTATTATAATTTATTATTATTTACTGTTGTAGTTACTTGAACGCCCTATATCAATTTTTGATTTATTCTATTATTATTATTATATAAAAAAAATGAAAGTTTTTAATTAAATTTACTGTTAAATGCAAAACAGATCAACCAAATTCAATGTAATGTTTTATTACATAAATGTTTCAAAAAAAATTAACACATTTCATTATACAAATACAAATTCATGATCGTTTAAATGTTCTTTCATACTTCACACATTCACGCTAATGAAACTAATACTATTACAATTAATTATGCAACTCACATAACAATTATGTGTGAGTTCTTTTTAAGTTTTACAGTTGGTAGTCCTTTCTATAATTACAGTTACAAAAAAAAATGGACGATAGATCACTAAGCGTTATTGAAAATTTAGTTTCTCACACACTGGTAAGTTTATTTAACAAGAATTCATTAAATACCTTTTTATTACTTCTCCTAATAGCGTTTGATACTGCCTCGATGTTTTAAAACAATATGAATACCTTTATATTGTTTTGTAGACCGTGGTTGACTGTTCGTGTGGGTCTCCTGCTTTCCTCCCGTGTGGAATTCGGTTCAAGATGTTACGAAGATCACTCAGGATCCACCTTTTACTTTGGGAACTTTTAAAAGGTAACTTACACTGGTCACAAATCACTATTTTACTATCTAATTACAATTTTAACAAAATTTCATATATGATTTTGATTAATCTGTTTCTACTAATAACTTTTCTTAACAAAAAAACCTTTTATTCCTTCCAAAACCAAAAAAATTACTAATTCCCTTTTTTAAAATCAATAACTACCCCGATTTTCCTTTTTTTTTTATATTCAAATTCGCCCTCTATATCTCTAATTATGCTTATATCATTCATTGTCCAATCAAATTAACCTTATGGTTTTTTATAAATAAATTTAATAATATCTAATAAAGCTTTGTTTTGAGAATAGGAAACATTACATCTTATATTTCTAAATTGGAATTTGTTTGTATCACATCTTTTATTATTTAATTCATGTCAATTACGTTAACCTTTTTCTTCTGTCATAGTTGACATATCAAAACATCTCTTTAGAAGCTACCCTATATCAGGCGACAATTGATGTCACTGTCATTTAATTCATAACCCCATTATTTGTTTATCTTTTTATTTTTCAGATTGTATAATTAGATGTAAGCAAAATTTCAGTGAAAGCTTTATAAGTACTAATTTTGAATAATTTGTTATAGGCATCATGAATACATACTATTTAGATAATACATAGAAACCATCAACCTACTCGTCTGTATGGTAAATCTTATATTATTAAATCTTATATTATGTAACAGGTGATTTGTTGACAATTTTAATTTATGGAAATATAATTTAAATTTTATTACATTCCTTTATCTGTTTAAATTTAAATAAACTACCTTCCCTCTAATTAATTAATAAGATTCTCTTGTTAAATATTTTAATTTTCTAATAAGGCCATTTGATTACGTTACACAATATTACAGCCTATTTGTGATAAAAATCAAAATTTAGATTTCCTCGAAGATCTTGAAATAAAAAGACATCTAGCAGATCAACAATATAAAGTAGTTAATGAACAAATAAATCTTGGAAGCTGTTTACTTCGATTGAGTCTTCATTTTATACATAGATAAGACGTAATTGTAACACAAATATATTAAGTTAATGTAAAGATCAGCATAATATAGTTTTTTCCTGGTTTTTCTATATTATCATTGTACAGTTATACTGATCTTAGAGAAAAATACATCCGGGATAATCCCTTAGGGCTAATAATGTCTAGGCTTTAATATTGTTATGTCTTATTACTTCCATACTTGGTCTAGCCTTAATACTACCTAACCAACATCAGGTACCTAGCTACAAACAAACAAAATGTAACTTAAATAGTCAATCTGACGATGCTAGTTCTATAGCGAAACGGCCGTCATTACATTTTTAAGTATTTTACCTTCAACCTTTTAGCTGTTCTTACTTAAAATATAAGCCGTTTATAGATTATAATGGAGTGCCAAAACAATAATTGGAAAATCAAAATTGGCTACGTCTCTACTTGTCAATAAAGTGATATACAAATACATTATTAGCTTTATAAATAATATTTCAATTTACTATTTTTTTATTATGATGTAATATAGTGGGTGAACCTATTTCGTGTGGTAACGTGGGCACCATTTTTTTAAATGGAATGGTATATTGCTATACAACTACTAATAATTAATACACTTTATTTGTAAAATTTTTTTAACAGCTTTTATTGAGATTCAAGCTCTTGAAGCATAAAAATATTTTTCCTAAGACCACATATGAAAGTGCTTGTACTTAAGAAGGTCGCTATTATCAATTCTTTTAATTTTTATAGATCCCACAAAAAAAATTAATATGATATATTAATATAATAAGATTTTTTATGTGAATTCCTGAGAAAGGTGGTTATTTGATTTTAATTAATTATATTTCCACAAAATAAATTCGTTAATCCTAATTTTTAACATGACTAACAATTAAAATAAATTTTATAAATAAATTTAAAATATTTATTATTATAGGAAATATTGGGGTCGTAGGAAAAATCGTGTACACAACGCGTTACGTTTCCGCACTCGCCACTACGCGGCTCGTGCTAAACTTCACTCGTGCGTAATACTTCACTTTTCACACTCGTTATGTAATATACTATTTGATATTTTACAGTATTTTTTAATATCTGACGTAGTTGACAGTGTTGTCGGCTTAAATAATTTTTCCCTTAAACCGATAGTTAAATTTTAGTTTATTTAATTTAATTTTCAAAAATATATTCATATATTAAATAATTATAATTTAAAGGACCTTTATTGCCAATATCTATAAATAATAAATGATTCTCTTATTTTGATGGTAATCTGTGATTAATGTTTTAATGTAGTATCAAATGAATAAAAAATAAACTACTATAGCCAAGGAACAAATCAGTTAGAAAAGGATAATAAAGTAACTGAAAAATTTCCTTATAGGCAAGCAGTAGGAGCTCTGATGTATCTCATGGTGGGCTCTCGGCCAGACACAGCTTATGCTTTAAGAGTTGCTTCAAGAACTCTAGAAAATCCTACTTCTGAAGACTCTGTTCGCGTAAAAAGAATTTTCAATAAATTTGGGGCACAATTAATTTAAGAATTAAATAAACCTATACACAAGAAGATTTAAAAGGCTATAGTTACGCTAACTATGCAGGAGCTGATAGTTCTGGAAGATCCACTACAGGAGTAGTATGTAAATATATATCATTATATCAAGTGGCTGTACTCACAGAAAACCTACAGTGTAGTGGCTACACTATTGGTTCACTAACCAGATTTCTGTTAAAAAATTGCTAGTTATTTGTAAAACGTTTGACAAAATTACTTACTTTGTAACACAAGTGCTACATATGGTCATTTTGGTAAAAGTTTTACACAATATTTTTTATAATTCACATTCATTTATGTTTTTTAAATAAAATTATTCAATAATTAGTTCTTTTTGTGTTAATTAAATTATGTTGTTACTTACTAAAATAACATATGTCAGATATATCGAGTTTGAAATTTAAATTTGATTTGAATATTAAATTGGGGTGATAAATAATTTAAGAAAATATAATGTAAAATATAAATATAATCATTTTTAAGGGAAATGAAAAATTCTTAGTTAATTTCAAAATTTTCTAATAAAATGCACACAACTAGCAACTGTGAAACAAAAAATAACTAGACGAGTGTGGAAAGAGACATAATTTACACACTCCGTTGAGTGTTACAATGAAGTTCACTGTAAACGCGAATTAAGTATAAAAAGTTTATTATCGTTGCGTGAAATTTTCAGTTAGAGATCTACCATAGAGTATTCAACTAATGGTTGGTACGGTCGTTGGTGCATACGGGCCTCAATAAGTAAATAGATATTTAAGCAACACAGACATACAATCTACAATCTAATTGACGTTTAGATTTTGCAATGTTGCCAGGTACTCATTATGATTTTGTAATATAGAGCAATTAAAAAATTTAAAAAGAGGTTTGTTCCGAGCCCTTTTAAAATCTAGAATCTAGAAGTGTATTTATTATTTATAAATAATTTATTTACCACTTATAATGCCCGAATCTCGAAATTGTCGATATTACGTCACTATGACTCCCCGTACATACATATTTGATTTTTTAAAAATTGTTTATTAAAATTATGTTAAAAATTGTGGTCAACTTGTCCGTCATAGTGACGTAATATCGACAATTTCGAGAATCGGGCATTCAAAAATGCAGGAGCGCAGAAAGTTTTCGCAGAGGAATAGTTTGTCGGACTCGACGCGAAGAAAGCACTCACAAAGTATGAAATTTGTATATGTAAAAAAAAATTAGAGGTCCTTGTACTGGGGACTATGAGCAGAAAAATTAATTAAATTATTCCACAAGATATAACTTTGTCGTCAGTAGAAATTCCATAATATACAATATAAGTACACGAATATTTTAAGAAAATTATAATTTTCGTATTCGTGCCCCCAAAAATATTTCCAAAAATAACTTTCTTTTTCTTTTGATAACATAAATAAGACAATTTACGGAATTTATTTTCTTTAAAATACCATTGACAGTTGCTAAAGATACTTCACAATAATTTTAAGCCACATTTTGGTTAGGTTGTATGGGGATATGGATCTGGATGTCATATACCAAAAATTCTTTCTGCTTTATGCATATTAGCTTCAGCTTTACAAATTAAAAAATTATTTATTCAATACTAATGGATCATAATAATTACATTAATAATTTTTAATTTACATCACAATAGGAAAGGAGGTACGTACATACCATCATAGTAAATGGCTAAAATTTTACAGTTTTTGCAAATTATAATTAAAATATGAAGCAAAAAAATATAAATATTGATTTTAAAGGACCATAGTACAGTGCCAAACGTTTAAAATTTGTTGTAGGCCAATAATCAGTGAGCACTTAAATCATTTTTCATTTAAATAAAAATTTATCCAAGTTTACTACTGGACTTTTTTATTGTCTAGTTAATGGTGGACATTTTAATTATATTTTTTAATGTTTTTATTACTCCAATGTATTTTTTTAAGTATAAACAATAAAAATTTTAATAATTTAATGTAATTGTATTCATCAAAATGAATTTTTATCATCTATTTGCTAGAGTACTGATACATTTTTTATTTAATTGATAATTTCCGTTTTTTAAAAAAACAACTTAATTATGTTAATATTTAATGCTGTAGAAAGATATTGAATATTGAATGATAATTCTGGAGGTTCAAGTCGCTTTAACTTAACAAAAATAACGTTATACCAATAAAATCTGAAATACATATTGAACTCCTAGCAGCCTCCGTCAAAGAAATTATTTTTCAACGTTTCATTCCTTGGTGCAGCACCACCAATTTATCCGAGTTAGTTAGAAATTCTCCGAGCGTCAAAATTTCTCTTTGTTAAATTTGTCTTGAACTCAAATCTCAACTGGAAGAAAGATTTCACTGTCTTGACTGTATCCACAGACAATAAAACACCACACAATAGAGGTCTTTACCAACAAATTAAATTACCCAATTTATGTTTATTTCTTTCGCAAAATTTGCCGGTTGATCACATCTAATTCCTACTTAATGAGCTTACGTTAGATGAAAAGAGCATTTTACCGAAAGGAGGTTGTGTAAGTTAACTTAATTAATCTACTCATAATTATATAATACTTTAATTGGTTAATGAAATGTTTAAAAGACAATCCATTTACTCAAAACACTAAAAATCTAAAATAAAATACCTCAACGTTTACAACGGTGTATTTTTTAATTAATGTGATCAATTAATCAAGTAAATAAAGAATACAAAAATTGATTTTGTTAAATAGATATTGTACTTTTAGAATTAAAATATTTTCCGGGTAAATTTGGTAGGTAATTATCGTACAAATCCAAATAATTAAATACCAATTATACCATTCTCTCCCCATTCGCTTGGTCATATTAATTAGGGTTATGCCAAATTAATTTTTGAATTTAATTATATCTCGGAGTGTACAGAATAAAACTATGTTATTAAACATGGGAAAATGTTCTGTCAATTGGGAGTTGACATAATCATAGTTGACGACTATAAACCAGCAGTGTATTTGCTGTAAACATGCCCATGCCCAAATGTAATTAACCCATCATATTTAATTAAATCTAAGAAAGGATAAATGATGTTCGTTATAGTAGAACAAGATAAATTATACTGGTAACACATTCTGATCAGGTTTTTTAAACAAAAAGATTGTAAAAAAATACTTATGTTCTTATAAACATCATTGGTTGCAATGTCCCAAATTGACAAAATCAATCCAAAATATATATTTATTGTTTGTGGTTAACTAAAGTATTGAAAAAAAAACTTAACATTGTGTCTGAGTGAATGAGAAAAATACATACGGTAATTAACTCAAACGTTTATGAAAATTTAATAGATTAAAATAAAATTAAAAGATCTATCCAATTTAATAATAATCCCTTAGGGCTATTAACATCTAGGCTTTAATATTGTTACGTCTTATTACTTCCATACTTGGTCTAGCCTTAATACTACCTAAACATCAGGTACCTAGCTACAAACAAACAAAATGTAACTTAAATGTCAATCTGACGATGCTTCTTAGTGAAACGGCCGTCATTGTGATTTAAAACATATTTTTTCAAATAAACTTGGAAGTTACGTTGAAACGAAGAGTTTTTTATTATTCTTAATAAGATGGACTTCCATAAAAAGTCAGAGTTAGTACAATAAATTTAATTTTAAACTATCTACATTTACCGAATGGTTTTTGGTAAAAGCATGTTCGGCAATACTAGATTTTTCTATGCGTCCATATTTTAGATGAGCTAAATGTTCTTTAAATCTTCAACCGATCTTTTTGTTTGCCCACCATACTTTTTATCACAATCATTACACCTTATTTCATATATACGGCTTTTTTCCAGATCTTCTGTTTTATCCTTTGGATTTCCTATATCGTGCTTTGTTTATTGAACCAAACAATGAAAACTTGCCATTTTGTGTTGACTACAGTAAAAAGAATCCATCGAAATATATTTATATTCATATTTATTTAAATGGAAAATATCGAGTATCGAGCTGTCATTAAATATTTGTTTTTGAAAGGCAATACGCCTACGCAAATCAAAGACGAGTTGGACGCTGTATACGGGGACTCTGCATCATCATTTACCACCGTGAAATTTTGGGCTGCTGAATTTAAACGTGGCCGTACCAGCTGGGTAACGATGAACGTTCAAAAACTGCAACAACTGACGATAATATCACTCAAGTTCACCAAATGGTGCTAGACAACCGTCGAATTAAAATTAGATAGATATCAGAGGCTATAAACATGTCCAAATAACGTGTTTGTCACATAATGAATCAAGATTTAGGCATGAGAAAGCTGTCCGCGCGTTGGGTGCCGCGTTTGCTCACTTTGGACCAAAAACGTGTTCGAATAAACATTTCCAACTCTCTGTTGGCGCAGTTTAGGCGCAATATATCAGAGTTTTGGCGCCGACTAATTACTGTAGATGAAACTTGGATACACCATTATTCTCCAGAAACAAAAACACAGTCAAAACAATGGACTGCGAAGGGGGAATCGGCTCCAAAAAAGCAATGGTTGTTCCTTCGGCTGGGAAAGTGATGACAACTGTTTTTTGAGATAGTCATGGAGTTATCTTAATGGATTATCTTCAAAAAGGAAAAACCATTACAAGAGCATACTACGCATCATTACTTGACAAGCTGAAGGCAGAAATTGCGGAAAACGGCCAAATTTCCAAAAAAAAAGAGGATTTTGTTTCACCAAGACAATGCGCCGTCTCACACCTCAGCGGTTGCTATGGCGAAAATCCACGAATTACGGTTTGAACTGCTTAACCATTCTCCTTACCAGATCTAGCCCCAAGCGACTTTTTTTTGTTCCCTAAGCTAAAAGTTGCGCTCGGAGGACAGAGATTTTCGTCGAATGAGGAGGTCATCACCTTCGTAAACAACTATTTTGCAGAGAAAGACGCCGAGTACTATTTGGACGGGTTGCAGAAATGGGAGCATCGCTGGGAG
Organism: Ophraella communa; assembly: GCA_035357415.1. Lineage (NCBI taxonomy): Eukaryota > Metazoa > Arthropoda > Insecta > Coleoptera > Chrysomelidae > Ophraella > Ophraella communa. Next base: position 26,103,789 of record CM068982.1, read on the forward strand.
AAGTGTATAGACTTACAAGGAGACTATGACACTTACAAGGAGTCTATGAGACTTACAAGGAGACTATGTTGCCTGACCTTTGTTTTCAAGAAAAATCTTTAGTTCATCTAGCAACGAATAGAATCGTTTTAGTATGGATGCTCTACTGAGCCAGCGAACGCGACTGAAGTACACGATGTCTTCGTGATCTGAACCGAAATCAGAGAGAAAATCCTGGAACTGTTTGTGATTCAGTCCTCTTACACGTATAAACACTCTGCATTACTTTATCCATCGCGTGTTTCAATTCAAGTACTTTTACACACAGCTGTCCTTGATGAATAATACAATGATGCTGTATGATTGTATGTGTGACGTTCTTGCGCATTAAAGCTACAAAACCACTTGTTCTGTAGTCAATCGCTTAAGTATTCGCTGATCTTCACTTTGTTTCCAAACTGGAACTGTATTTGCACGTTTACGATTTGCCGTATCGAACATACACCTACAATAGTCGACTCAAGATCACACATACGCGATTGTATCTTGTTTTTGCTTATCGAATTTCAACTCTATGTTGCACGTGAAAAAGGCAAGTGATTAGAGTAAACATTTTGTGTCCCTTTAATAATCTTACATTTCTGAACACGGTCGAAGGCTTTCTTTAAATGAATGAAATATATATTAGCTGAATTGATTGTACTAACCCTTACTTTTTGGAAGTCCATCTTATTAAGGATAATAAAAAACTCTTCGTTTTAACAAAACTTCCAATATTTATTAAAAAATTGCTTTTTTAAAGGCTCAGACATTTAAATGTCAATCTGACGATGCTTTATAGCGAAACAGCTGTCATTGAGCCTTTAAAAAAGCAATTTTTTAATAAATATTGGAAGTTTTGTTAAAACGAAGAGTTTTTTATTATCCTTAATATATTAGCTGGTCTGTTGCTTTGATTTTTTTGCTATCTATCTAATGGTAAATGCAGCGTCTGTGCAAGACCTACCCAATCTCATTAGCTTTAGTGAAGTAGTGACAATATTAATATTCCTGTAGTTTACAGGCATTTAAAAAAACCATTTTATTCTCAGATTTATAGATGTCAATAATACAGTTATCTGTTTCGTGTTCTAAATAAAATAAATTCAGTTGTTATAAGCACTGCTGCCAATTATTTATAACATTTTGGTTTGTTTGTAGAGTAAAGAATAAAATATGTTTCATAATGAGTTTCCTTACTGTACGAATTTTAATTATATTAATTTAAACCAGCATAATTGATTTTCATTTTGATGCAAAATTTTCAATTAAAAACTAAATGAATACTCATTCTCAAATCAAGTAACTTTGTAAGTAGTAAATTGAAGCTTCATTTTAGAATTGCCGTAGTATTTTTTGGTTTCTTAAGACGTACTTACAAATTAAATTTAAAAAAATGGGTGATAATGGGTGTAATTTTTGAATCCTTCAGAAAGAGCGAAGCTGCCATTAAGGATTTCTTAACCGTACCATAGTATTTTTCGATGTAATGTGAACTAGTACGTCTTAAAAAAGTAGAATAGGAGTAGAAAAAAATAGTGTATGCAACTTCTAATGGCCATTCCAATACGGGGCATGATCGTTTCATAATATAATATGCTGCAATCCTGAATATAACTTAAAAATTTCCAACAACTCCAATTTCAGAACGATAAAAGTTCGATCAAGAAAAACTCTCTAGATTTAAAAAGTCATCATTATTTGCGACGAATACGAAAAAGATGTCAGAGTGCCCAAAAGGAAACCAAGAATTCAATTATAGCTGTGCTGGGGAATAATTTAAAGATCTATTTTTGATAAAGTAGGTATTCAGTTTTAAGTTATCTTTTGAAAAGATAAAAAGGACCTGTTTGTTTCTCTCTATTTTTTTCTCATTATTTCGTAAAACTCTTTCAATGAAAAGCTTAATGAAGTCTCTTTTTAACAGATAAAAAGTATTTAAAACTGTTATCATTTTCCAATATAAAGGTTTCTTTTTTTATACTATGTTATTAAAAGTTATACATATTTTTTACATACAGTCGACAGAAGCAAACATGGTCCGCGGAAAATATGCCAACTAATTTCAAGGTTATCACAATCAGCCAATCACGAGCCAATGTTAACGATAATATCAATTTTAGTGGCTGCATAAGTGAGATGAAAATACAACTACAGCGACAAGGACACGCCCACCCAGGGTTCATGTTTGCTTCTGTCAACTGTATTTAGTTCATACGATAATTTTAATAAGTAAAAAGTTATAAGTACCTTTACAAGAAGTTTATCAAATGGACATTATATTACAATCGCTAGTAATTTGTCTTTTTAACTCAATCTAACCTACTACTTACTAATGGAAAAAAATTATGAAATTAAAACGATATAACTCACTCTGAGCAGATCTAGGCTAGAGACTCTTCTCAAGGAGTAGTACGGCTTCTAGTTAATGCTACACTATATACTTAGGGTTTGCAGACTATAAGAGTTTAGGGCGCCACTACCTTGTAGATGTAGACGAAAAAAAAAATAAACGAGTTTAAATAGAAAAAGCAAACAAAGGTAAGAAAAGTAGAAACACCTTGTAGAATTTAAATGAATATATTATATAAATGAACAGCTACATTAAACCGAACACGATTCCCTACAACTCTTATAGTGGGTTTGTAATAAAAGTTAATATTAAAATATTTATTTAGTTAGGCTGCCAGGTTAGGTTAGGTTAGGTTAGGTTAGGTTAGGTTAGGTTAGGTTAGGTTAGGTTAGGTTAGGTTAGGTTAGGTTAGGTTAGGTTAGGTTAGGTTAGGTTAGGTTAGGTTAGGTTAGGTGAGGTTACGTTAGGTTACGTTAGGTTACGTTAGGTTACGTTAGGTTACGTTGAGTTAGGTTAGGTTAGGTTAGGTTAGGTTAGACAACGTACAGCATACACTGTTCGAATGCACAAGGTGGAAATCCATAAGAGACAACACATTTAAGGAATTAAGAATGGAAATCAATATAACAAATCTGATAGAAACGATGATAGGTAGCAAGAAGAAATGGGACGAAGTACATAAAATGATCAAAGAAATAATTTCGACAAAGGAGGAAGAGGAGAAAACAATGAGAATAGACTAAGACGAAGCATAAAAATACTTATAAGATAGGTACAAAACAAGAAAGGAAAGGAAACAAGGAGTAAAAAGAGACAAGTGTCGAATTGATGTAATGCCTTACGGCGGTACCAATCCGGCTCCTGGTTAGGTTAGGTTAGGTTAGGTTAGGTTAGGTTAGGTTAGGTTAGGTTAGGTTAGGTTAGGTTAGGTTAGGTTAGGTTAGGTTAGGTTAGGTTAGGTTAGGTTAGGTTATGTTAGGTTAGGTTAGGTTAGGTTAGGTTAGGTTAGGTTAGGTTAGGTTAGGTTAGGTTAGGTTAGGTTAGGTTAGGTTAGGTTAGGTTAGGTTAGGTTAGGTTAGGTTAGGTTAGGTTAGGTTAGGTTAGGTTGGGTTAGGTTAGGTTAGGGAGGGAGATGCCAATAGGGCGAGAGGCTGCAAAATGGTGGCCTGGATAGGGGTAGTGGAGAAAGAGGAGGAAATGGGGGCACAGTTAAGTTTTATCCTGAGTTTGAGGAGATGGAGGACGACTTTTGTGTATTAGAGAGAACATATAACATTTAGTCTGGTGGAGGGAGCAGGAGGGTGAACAAACTATTTGTTAAGGTGGCGTACTCTGTCAGATCAGAGTGCAGGCTAATGAAAGAGGCTGCGGGTGGATCGCAATGAAAAAGCCTGGAGGATTTGGAGCTGAGAGGTTCAGGAACCTAACAGAGGTGGTTTTTCATGGAGACAGAGTCAGGGTGGCGATATATGGGGTGAGAAATGTACGGGAAAAGAAAAGGGAGGCCAAGTCATACGCGTTCATTATGTAGGGGGGAAAGGAAACATATGGGAACATAGGGTGAAGGAGGCGCTAAATGTCGGGGGGATAAAGGAAGGCGTAAAAACAGTGAAGAGCACGAGGGAAGGTAAGCTGCTGTCGACGATGGACAGGGACGAGGCGCTGTGTGAAAGGGTAGGAAGGGCATTAAAGGGGGTGGGAAGTGAGGGGTGTAAGAAAGTGTATTGGTTAGGTGGCCAAGGTGAGGCAACCGTGAATGTCAAAGACTTGGACTCAGAGGCGACGAGAGAGGAGGTAGAGGAAGCGGTGATGAGCACCTTTAAAGACATGAGGAAGGGACAATTCCGGGTAGAACCGCTGCGTCCGGCGTGGGCAGACACGCAAACCTGCTCCATCACGGCGAGCAAGGAGGTGATTGAGAGAATGTGTAGGGAAAAGTTCATGAGGGTGGGACTTGTAAGGGTTAGGTTAGTAAAGAGGGTAGACATGAGGAGGTGTTATAGGTGCCGGGGTTACGGGCACTTAGCTTAGACTTGTGAAGGGGAGGATAGGTCGGGGTTATGTTTCAGATGCGGCAAGAGGAGGCACGACACTAACAGTGCGATGGGGAAGAGTTCTGCCCAGTCTGTAAAGAGGAGGGCCATAGTTCGGGCACGGTTAGGTGTGCGGTATTTAGGAAGGCTCTAGTGAGCGCAAGGGCGGAGGATAAGGGGGGAAGGCTCCAACGGAGCCTTTTATTTATATGTCAGTGTTTGTCCCATTTATTTAAGTGTTGGTATTCGTCCCTTTGGTGTTATTTAATTACGGCCGTCATTGCATTTCATATTTTGCGAATAAATAGTGAAAGTTTAATTCAACCTTTTTGGTTGTTTACCGTTCTTAAAAAGGTGAGGGTTACTGACATGGAGAGGGGAAGGGGATGGTGTGGCATTGAGGCAGAGGGATGGTGGTTATACGGTTTGTATGTGTCACGGAATGTACGAATACAGACGGCAAAAGAAACCTTAGATAAGTTGTTTGAGAAGGCTAGGAACAGAAGACAGGTCGATTATCACGGGAGACGCTAATGCTAAGTCGGTATGGGGGTAAGGGAAGATAATAGGGGAAGCATGGTGACTGACTGGTTGGGACAACTTGGGTGGATCACGTGTAATGATGGGACCCCAACTTTTAGAAGGGGAGGATCAGAGTCACATATTGATGTGAAGCAAGGGCGAATAAGATCGAAGGATGGAGGATTGAATATTCGAACGTGTTCACACACCATGGAACCATATGGTTTTATCCTCAGCCTGACAAAATCTGCAGTTCGCACTCTCTGCCAGTCCAATTGTTTTCATATGCCTATTAAGGCGACTGTATCCAGTCAGTAGTCCTATAATTATTCGTAGGTCCTGTCTGCTCATATTCAGCAGCTCTTGAGACCTCGTTTTAGAGAGATTTCCTACAAATGCCTTTGAGTGCCTTAAACCCTCCAGCTCGAACCAATAAGGTCTCCTCCGATCTACCCAGTTTAATATTGTTCCTCTGGCTACGCTATTCGCTATGCCTAGGAATGGCTCTGGGATACCTTTCCTGGCTAGAAGGCCCGCTTTTTCGTTACCTTCAATGCCGGTATATGCCCAGGTGGCCAAAGTAAGGTTATTTTGTTATTTTCCCCTAGACGTATTAGATCCTAAAGGTTCTTCCGAACTAACTTGGATCCGATTTGATTCCAGTGACTTTAGCGCCACCTGGCTATCAGAAATGATTTTTAGTTTTATTCCTGCAGTCACGCTTAAGCATCTTCTGCAGGCACATCACCATTGCGAAAATCTCCGCTTGGAAAATTGTGGATAGGTTACCCAAGTTCTCTACGGCATGTCAAAAAGGGATAGCTTTGCTTTACTGTAAAATGTGGTCGTTGAGTCACTTTAGAGATGACCTCTTCATACTTTCCTCTTACCAATGTCTCCAGATCGTCTGCGTAGGCTTGTACCTCTATCCCCTGGTTGTCGAGGTCCGAGATCAGGTCGTCCACCAGTAGCGACCACAGGAGAGGGGAAAGTACTCCTCTCTGTGGGCAGCCCCTATCAGCCTTCGCTCTCATCTCCTCGCCTTCCATTGATTTTAGGATCAACCTGCCAGGTTAAAATGGGTTGCTTTGTTTTTAGATGTATTGGTAGACTTTTGTACATTTTTTGCATTATAATTAATAGAAAGTCTTGTAAGATGAGTCATAAGTAAAATAGCCCGGAGCCTTTAAAGCTGTCGGACTGTAAGAATATAGATGTTCCTTCAAGTGCCTCTAAGAAGACACTCTGGACACTAACACCTATAGCGTATATCTCCGCCCGAAAAGAAGTTAGAGCGTTACCAAGTGGTTTGAATAACCGAACATTCGGTCCCATCACCCTCACTCAAACTCTTTCTACTGTCTTGAACCCATCTATGTACCACACATGGTATGGTTAACTTAAGGATACTAGTGGAATTTTTTCCAGGATCCTTAAATTACCAGAGTTTTCAGTAAAAATGTGACCTAAAAAAGAAAAATAAATATTTTTATTACAACAAAATAAAAAAAAAGATAGTTATTTGGCATAGCATATGTTGTGTTTTCGCGTTGAATTTCATTTTCTTTATTTCTTTCCTTGATTGCCTTTGCTATAAAAGAAATCCTTACTGCCTCGAAGACTACAGACAGCGCCAACAAAGGTTGAATATAAACGCTAAAATATATAACTAGTCAATATAGTAGTACGCTCGAACACATAAAGTTGTCCAGTGATTGGTTATGTGATAGATACCGGTACCGGTCCAGTTGCCATCTACAACATCCCAGATCTACAAGAGAGCACAGATAACCAAAAGGTAGGATTTGTATTATTAAGTAAAGGCAATTATATTAAAACAAATTATTGACCAGGAGAAAAAAAAACAGTCCACTTCTCTAAACACAACAGCATAACTGCATAATAATATTCGAAAAATCGTTATATTAACTTGCATGCATTTTTAACAATTTATAGTAAATTAGATTTAAAATTTATAAAACCTTTGTTTCTGGTGCAAATTCAAGCATAAAAAAGTGAAATAAAGGATGCAAATATATTTTAACAAAGAAAACAAAATTATAAAATAAATAAACTTGCATCTGACTTTAGGACGTATTTAGGAAGTAGGTCGCTATCGACTCACTTCGTATATATATTTTTTACAATATGAATATGTTCAATGGGAAAAGCTTAAAGAAAACGGAACAAAAAGTTCTTTTTTAGTATAGATGGTTGGGAAAAATTTTCCCTACGTTTCGCTGTCTTGTAAGTTTGTTGGAATTTTCGGAATAAGGAGGAAAGGGGAGAAATTCGAATCTCTAACACTGAATCACCTCTTTCTCCCCGCGATACCATAAAGTTGTCGGTCCCCTATTTGGAGAGTTTGGTGGATGCCTGGAATGTGTACGCACGGACGCCAGACAAAATAGGGTGAGTTGAAGGCCATTCGATAATGTTACGGGACTATAAATTTCTCCTAACAATAGCATTTTACTGGTTAAGTGACGAGATAAACGGTTGAAACATTAAGCATAAAAATTAATATGTAATAGTGGAATCCAGTTATTAAATATCAATATATAAACCTAATATTGATTGTAGTAAACTTTACTTTGTGGAAGTCTTACTAAAAACAGTGAACAACTAAACGGTTGAACGAAACTGCCATTATTTATTCGCAAAATACGTTTTTAAATGCAATGACAGCTGTTTCGCTAAAACTAGCATCGTCAGATTGATATATTGAAGTTACATTTTGTTTGTTTGTAGCTAGGTACCTGATATTGTTAAGAAGTTAAGACTAGACTAACACATCATCAACATATCTACACCAATACTGCTTTTATAACTAGAATTAAAGATTTTGTTTTCTAAATTATCCATAAATGTATTTGCTAAAATTGGCGAAATAGAACTTCCCATTAGAAGACCCTCATTTTGAATATAAACTTTGTTATCAAACGTAAAATAATTTTGAGTAATGCATACTTCAAACAGATCAATCAATCTGATATTATACTTCAATGGATATTTCTTTCATCTAATAACTTCTTAACTAGAACTATACATTCTTTGAAAACATATTAGTTACATTAAACGATACTAATTTAGTATTGTTTTGTAAATTACATTTATTTAATTTTTTAAACAAATCTAATGAATTTTGTACTGAATATTTAGATGTGGACACTCTGGAATAGAAGGATATGAAATGACAGATACGCTTGCCAGAAGGGCAGCAAATATGTCACTAATGGGACCTGAACCATTCTGTGGCAGAACCTACAGTTCCACCCTAATGAACTCAGAGGGATTGAGAATATGGAACAAATCGAACATTGGGAGAACCTACCAGGGATAAGGCAGGCAAAACCCTTGCTACAATTTGGAGCACACGAAATAGAAGAGTATGACTTACCTAAATTGATGCCGATTGACATCCTAACCTTCATAAAGAAGATAGGATTAGAGGCGGTGCTTTAAATGTGGTAAAACCCACTGTCTAAGCAAGTAAGGGGCACAACAGAGATCACAGGTCGCAGTGGACAACCCCTACATTATATTACATTGATTGAGTCTTCATTTTATACATAAATAAGACGTTATAGTAACACAAATATATTGTTATTGTAAAGATCAGCATTTCAAATGTTTCATTAACAATTTCCTAGGAACGTAACTACCTACTATCTTTTAAAGTGCTGTGTATAAACCACATCTATTGTGCAAATAATAATACAGATTTTCAATAGAATAACACAAGTATACCTAAGTAACTATTTTTCTAATATAAAATCAACTCTGGTTCTCGGTAAGGAGGAAATTCCATATGTTCAAAATGCATAGGAGCCATTTTGACAAATTGTCCTTTTAGATTTTTCTTATCTATCTGTCGCGTCAATTCTAGCTTAATTCAAGATGCAAGTTTTGCTAGTATAAAGTACCGTCGGTCAGATGCTGTTGTATATATTCGCATATTTTCTGTGGGTAATTTCTTTAATAGTATATATTTAGACGTTTTACTACCCTTAGCTATTGCTCTTTAGAATTTACCAATTTCAATTTCAAGTCAACCGTTCCGACTTCTCTCTTAAAAGGTCTTAAAAATTTTATAACTTTGCTGACTTTTAAATGGGTTAAACTCATCCTTTAAAATTCTATCAAATATCAGATTGAATAATACAGTAGAATGTCATCTTGGTCTCTAGTGATGTTAAAATGATTAATCAACTTTACTTTTGGTTTAATTCAGAAGTAATTACGTTAACCCTAATATTTTTTTAGAGACACTAAATCTGTAGATCAAATTTTTATTTCTTTATGATATTCTTATTAAATCATTGTAATAAATGAAATTCAACTTTATATTTTCGATTTTTTGCCTTAATTTTATTCATTTTTGATATATCCAATACTCTTTATTTATGTCTTGTAGTATCTATTTATAAAATTAAGTTAAGTAATATTTATAAAATAGAAAAAATGTAAAAAAGTGTTTAAGAATGGAAAGTTAAAAAGGTGACCGGTCATCTGATGAAAGTAGGTATAAGAAGGTGGAAGGAAGAATATTGGTATGGAAAGGACAAATAATGCGGTATTTAAGGTTAGCGATATTTTAGTTCAAGTTATTTAGCCAATTTTAAAGGAAAGAATAATAAAAAACTCTTTGTTAAAACGAAGAGTTTTTTACTTTTATAAATTATTTTTAACTTTTTTTGACTTTTCTTAAAAAATGCCAACTCACTGTCAAACTTACTTTTCCCTGGCAACCAACCTTCTTCATCACTAATACCACACTTCTTATCAACACTTAATCTACTACAATCATTTTTTACATTACAGAGAATTTTTTTATTAACTTAATTAAATTTTAATTTTGACAATAAACTTCAAATTTTTACTTTTCTATGAAAGTAGTAATTAAACTAACATAAATTTTGATGTGACCCTTAAATATACCTTTTCAACATATTTGCAGGTACGATATTTATTTTATACTTTCTTTTCCTTAATTGTAAAACTGGTTTTATATTTAAGCCCGATGATTGCTTCATAAAAAGCCAAAACTAGTCGCAGTTAACAACATTATATTACCTACATAATAAAACTGTGCAATATTGACCTGGATTTTTACTTTTCTATTTCTGTTACATTTGAGAATTGGATGATTTACTTCATTTAATATAATAATAATGATTATTAGATTATATACTAAATTGGGAGAATCATTTTCAAATTTTACAATACATTTAAAATAATTATCCTTACATTTTTCATCCGTAACGTTTTTCAAGGTCTTTGTTCAGGAGGAGAGGGTTCCCTGAAATCCCACATGTCTGCATGAAAATTGAAAAATTAGAAGTCATTCTCAAATGTTACAAAATAGTACAAATTAAATAATCCATACAAATGCAAACATATGATTTATTGCATAAAATTGAAATTATAAAGCTTTTATGAAAAGATGCCGAATAATCTAATTTTACTTAGGATACCAAACAATTCAATTTGTAAACAAAACAAGAACCACTATTTTATTCCAAAACATAAATTTTTATTCTATGACAGCTATTTTAAAAAACCATTTCATCGTTAGAAAGTAAAGAATAAAACAAAACTTAGGTACTTGAGATTAACATTTTTTTTTGGGATATTGACAGAGTGAAGTTACATTTTGTGTTTCATAAAATAATTCTTTGGGGATGCCATCAGACACTGTGCCCCTAAGACATACGTCATGAAGGACTTATCTTCTGGAAATAGTCACCATGGATGACTGAACAAACAGTCGAATAGTCTAAAAAAATTGGCGCCTGAAGTGGTACACTGCCGGTTCCAAGTTCAAGTTTTGAGGTAGAATATGGAATTTATGGAGAGAACCTTACGAAGGTAATAAGCCCAAATATGAGAAAGTTCTCATCAATTTTCCGTAAGGTGTACGCTATTCTTGTATGTCCGGTCGAAAATTTTGCAAAACTGCAAAAGTACCTGAATAATATTCTGACATCAATAGATCAAAGCTATTCTTGAATGTCCGGTAGAAAATTTTGCAAAACTGCAGAACTACCTGAATAATATTCTGGCATCAATAGATCAAGGCTTCTCGAGAACGCTGAGCAACAACAGGAGTAGTTGATTGTAGAGTTATAAATCACTCTGGGTTATAAAATAAGGAGTATGAGGACAGAGTGTTAATAATAGATACTAAAGATAACCTAATTGGTCTGGAACCTTTTTGGATGGTATCCAACTCAGGCTACTCTAAATAAATAATGCAATAAATCAGCTATTTAACTGTGGAATAATATTCCGGCCTTCAGTAAAAAGACTGCAGCTGGTCCATAAGTAAAAAAAATCTGCGCACCTTGTTAAGAGCACTAACTGACCACTGTAATGGCATTACGGAAGCCAGATAGAAGCTTCACAGAAAGCGAAAAAGAACGAGCTCTGCTCCTGTTAGAAACTCAATTTCTCGGAGGAATAGTCCCTTCGGGAAAACAAGTGTGAAAGCTAAAAGACCTACCAGGGAAGACACTGCAATGGCAGAACACATATGCAGTGAGGAACGGCTGAGATGGGCTATGAACACCTTCCAGCCATTCAAAACCCCTGGAATGGATGGAATATTTCCTGCCCTACTCCAACAGGGCCAAGAGGCAATAATTTCACACTTGATCCGAATTAGTCGGAGCAGCCTTGAATTGGAATACATACCAGAAGCGTGGAAAAGGGCCAAAATCACCTTTATCCCAAAAGTAGGGAAACGGGATACTACGCACCCCAAATCCCTTAGACCGATCAGCCTCACATCGTTTGTTCATAAAACGATGGAAAAAGCTGTAGACAACTACATTAGAATAGAAATCTTGAAACAGGTGCCATTGCAACCCCGTCAACATGCGTACCAAGCGGGAAAGTCCACGGAAACCGCTTTAACACAATTGACTGACGAAATCTAAGACGCTATGAATAAAAAAGACAATACGCCACATGAAACAGTCAAAAGAGCACTGATTGAGAAAGGAGTAGATAGAACGACTTCCATCTGATTGTCGCAACTGCTATCTACAAGAATCGCAGAAATGGAGGCAAGACAAGACACTATATTCATTAATGTGACCAGAGGCTGTCCACAGGGGGGAGTTGCATCCCCACTTATGTGGAGTCTCACTGTGGACAGTCTACTCTGTCAATTGACTAGGGAAGGCATACCATGTCAAGTGTATTCCGACGACATGGTTATCCTGGCAAAAGGGAAGTATGAAAATGTCCTCAGTGATATTGTTCAAAGAGCATTGCGAAACAATGGTGTGACTCGGTGGGACTCAGCATCAACCCCACCAAAACCACACTAGTAGCCTTTACAAGGAAAAAAGAACCTAATCTAAAAATCATAAAAGGGGAAAACATCGTCGAGTGGAAAACAGAGGTAAAATATCTAGGGGCAATCCTAGATAGCAGGTTACTCTGGAATAAACACGAAGACGAAGTAATACACAAAGCAACCAAGGCCCTCATGGTGTGCAGGAACATTGCAGGGAAGAACTGGGGATGTAACCCACGTATTCTGCAATGGATGTACACAGTAATAGTGAGACCAATAATCACATATGGTACAGTGGCTTGGGGCGCAAGGGCTAATCTGAGTACGACGAGGAAAAATCTCTCGAAGATTCAGAGACTAGCCTGTTCATGTATCACTGGAGCAATGGTAACTTGCCCCACTGCTGCAATGGAGGTGATTTTAAACTTGACCCCACTGCACATTCTGCTAGAAAGTGTAAGGAAGAAAACAATATATAGAATGATCAAAGAAGGAATGATCAGGGAAAAACCTCGATCACTTCAATTTGATCAAATTTGGGAAATGCCCCAAGATGATATGCCAAAGAAATTCAACTTTGTAAGAAAATTCATCACAAAGTTAAGTAATAAATCTGAATGGGATGAAGACACCATGCAGAATTTAAACCAGAATGCCAAAAAGTGGTATACGGACGGTTCCAAGCTAGACGAGGGAACTGAGATAGGAGTTTTTGGACCGAGAGCCAAATACTCAGAAAGCTTGGGGAATTCAATATTGAAAGAAACTACCACAGACAAATATAATCAGTTCAAAGGTGGTTTGGGAATGCCTAGGCAAACTAAATTAACTAGGCCAGAAAAACACTGTCACCCTCCTATGGGTCCCGGGACACATAGAAATAGAGGGAAACGAAACAGCAGATAATCTGACAAAAAAAGGAGCTGAAACCCCACATTTGGGACCAGAACCATCTTGTGGGATCAGCAGTAGAGTAATCTTAGGAAAACTAAGGGAAGAAATGGAGAAGGAAAAATCCAAATACTGGAATCAGCAGGAAGGACTGAGGCAATCTAAGATACTACTGGGGAACTATGACCAGAAGAGATCTCTTAGCTGCCTCAACCTCAGTAAAAAAATGCTCCGAATTCTAACGGGAATATTAACCGGGCATTGCCGGTTAAGAAGCCACATGAAGAAACTAGGGTTAGCAGATGAAGCAAAGTGCAGATTCTGTGAGGAAGAGGATGAAACCTCAATACACATACTCTCAGAATGCCCTGCCTTGCAGAATTCTAGGGCTAGATACCTAGGAGCACATGAAATAGAAGAAGGGGATCTACTGATTTGAAGTCCGATGATGTCCTAAACTTCCTCAGGAAAATAGGACTCGAAGAGCTGCTATAAATCTGAGGAAACATCAGAACATGGCAAGTAAGGGGGGACACAATAGATCCTATGGGTCGCAGTGTACCTATCACCCCTAATTTATACATACATACAACTGACCACTGTGGACTAAATCTACACATTCATAACTTTGGGATCAGCAGCACCTAAAATTGGCAGACGGTAAAGAAGAGGGTAAAACGCCCCTAAACATAATGTCTGAGTTCCCATCGCTAATGCAAATGTGATGTCGAGGGAGCACTTAAGGATGTTCTATACCTTGTGCAGACAACTGAAATACGCTAGATCTCGCTGTGCGTGAATTTGAACAAATTTAGTTTATGTACCTATCTTTCTTTATATCCATCGAGATATTTTGTTTTTGTTTTTGAGGCTCTCAATTCGGATTATTAAATAAGGTTGCATACATATTTGTGTTACATTTTACAAGTAGTTAGGAATAGAGCGTTTAATATTAGTCCGCCAAAGTTAGGAATGATACGAGGCAGTGTCTGGGGAATTTTTCTCGTACCTTCTTTAATAAATAAGCTTAAAAATTATAAATTAATTTAGTTTAAATATTTTTATAATATTTTAAACCCGCAAGATATTTACCTACTTTCAGGTAGCTTTATTTTTTAGAACAGTAACAGTAAAATATTTGCAAGTAATGGAAACCACTCTCTGAGATTTTCAGAAGCAGCTGGTGTATAAATACTTAAAATATTGGAAAATGAGAATAAAACATACAAATAAAAAATCTGTTGTGGGGTCAATATCAATTGACAAATTTGCCCACACAATAGATTGTGTCAAATTTATCTTTTTATTTTCCTAAGTAGGATTGGTGCAAATTATAAATGATTTTTCATAATTATCACAATAAAAGTGGTCTTGACTTTAAACCAGTTTTGGTTTCCTTTTTAAAATTCATCATTCGCAATGTGCATCTGTTAGCGTGTTTAATTATATTCTCATATTCCTAAAGAACGTGACCTAAATTAAAAATTTCACGCCCTTGTAATAATTGCCCAATTGACTTGTACATTGGGTTAACTTCTCTTTCCAACTCCGTTAAGTTTTCAAAACGAATTTCAACCCTTTTCTGACCTTTGGTTGCCCCCCTACAAAATTATAATTATAAGTTTTCTAAAAAAGCAATGCCTAATTTTATTTTAATCAATACTTACGGAATTTTAAATTATTTAATGTCCTCAATTGGTTTAATATACGCATTGCTATTGATCTGTTCATTATCGATAACACTTTTGATGCCCACTTTTTTGTTTTAACCATTTTAAAAAGACCGCAGAATAAAATTTTTAAAACATATTTTTTCAAATAAACTTGGAAGTTATGTTGAAACGAAGAGTTTTTTATTATTCTTAGTAAGATGGACTTCCAAAAAGTAAGTACAATAAATTTAATTAAAACATCTTCGAGAGAAGAGTCATAAATATTATTAGTTTGCTTAAATAGAATAAAAGGAAAGACATTTGATATAAGTTTACCTTACATTAATTAGGTATAAATAAATTGTTTTAAGTGTTTTACATTATTTTTATTTCCTATATAAAAGGGAAGTTACAATACCTTAGAAAAGACCAAAATACCCTCCAATAATACCAAATATAGAATAAATTACAATGGTTGTGCACACTGCCTAGTTTTATCTCGTATAAGTCTATAAAAAAGTAGGTTTAAAAATTATCTTAATATTTTGATTATGCAAGAAAAGTTATAAGAATATTGTTAATGTATAAAATGTTTCTTTTCAGATTGTGCTGGTGGGCTTATTTGATTTACAAGTAACTGTACTTCCTATTAAAAATCCATTTTTCGTTTAATTAAAGGAAATTGCTTCTAATATTTTCATCTCCATGTTTTCTGTCGCCTTGAAAGGGATTTTTATTCTGGCAAGTTAGGCCTACTGCGTCATCTTTAAGAGTTCCGGACGAACCGCACCATCGTTCCAATATACATGCACGGATGAAAGCTTTTATAAATCAAGAAAATTTGCCTTGCCCTTGTTCCGAAAATATTAGGAGGGCGTGAAATTAGAATTGATTTCCTTGAGGTCACCGTTAAGGAAAAGCTTATAAGAAAATATCTACTGGAATAAATTACAGGTACTTTAATTTTCTTTTTATATTTGGTTATATTATAGATTTTTTATTTTGTAATTTTAGTAAATGGATTCAATATAGTCAATCAGAAAGTAAAACTCTAGTCATTATTTTTATGGCTAAAATTGCAATTTATTTATTAACACTGAATTAGCTAAATTCTTAAGGTAGTTGCAGCGTGAGATTTTTTTACGAAAGATTTTTTACAAATTTTTTTGACCGGTTAATACTAGTTAAAAACTAAATTGTTGAATCTGGAACCGTTGGCGAAACTGATACCGAAAACTGTTTACACTACCACTACACCCACATTCCTTAATATTTTATATTTGAGGAAGTTAAGATCAGGAGGAAAAAGTTTGCAATTTTGAGGTTTACTTTCCATTTAAAGTATATAAAACATCCGGTCTCTTCAACTAGGCATTTCAATTTATATAAAATCATTCCCTCTACAGAATCGGAAACAAAAGTAGGAGATGGGAAATAATGTTTAAAGAATAAGTTAAAAAAATAAAAAGATATTTAACTGAAAATATTAATTTTTCACAAACAGCATTTCTATGTAAAATAAATAAAGACATAAGCATAACTCCAAGATAAAGTTTGGGTCAATTAAAAACAACACATTTTACTTAATATTTAGCCTGAAAACATTTGTCACTTCGTTAATAATTCTTTTATGTTTGGTAACTTAGGTTTTCCATCATCCAACTTATTAGATATTAACTCAATAACGCAATTATCTCCCACATAATCATAAGCAATTTGAATTATTATACTAACAACATAAGCTCTTTACCAAGAGCAACGTTACCAAAATATTTGAAGGCATGTGTGAGCGTGTATGAGCCGAGGCTTCCAGCGCTGAATACAAAAAGTTCCAAAAAGTAAGGGTTAGTACAATCAATTTAATTTTATCCTGAACTCCGATACCGACCAAATCTCAAACCTTATTGGCAGCAACAACTGATAAGCTGTTATATGTTACCTAATATATAGGAAAGGGAATAAACATTATTATCATTGTATAATCCGTGTATTATTATATTGTATAAATATTTTATTATGTTACCTAATTATAGTATTATTTTAGTTTATTAAATCACACACAAGTAGTGACTACTTTATTTGTAGCACTACTTCAGTGAGTCAGCATGTTTATTTAGTAAGTTTATTTAAATTGTAATTGTAAATTATTATTGTAATTATTAAAAGAAACATTATTATTATCATTATTATTATTATTAATTTTTCCTATGACCACATATGAAAGTGCTAGTTTGCACACTTATTTGTACTTAAGAAAGTAGCTAATATCAATACACGTATTGAAAAGTACAATAAATGTCAAATTAATACTATTATAAATCTATGCAACCAAAAATACACTTACCTAGGTACCTATAAGTGCAATAGGGGTGATTGACGCATACAACAAAAGTAAAACGTAAATGAAAATGTTTAAAATGTGTACTTTACTAACACACAACATTTCTCAAGTTCCAATTAGTTTCACCAACTGACCATTTTACTTTTAATTTTTATAGATTCCACAAAAAAATCTACGCGGCTCGTGCTAAACATCACTCGTGCGTAATACTTCACTTTCCACACTCGTTATGTAATATACTATATTCTAAATAAAGCAAGTCTCCCAAAGTATAATTCTAACCATAATATTAAACTAAACGTTCAAAGTGTTCACCGTTAACATCAATGCAATGCTGCAGTCCAAGTTCAAATAATTGACTAACATTTTTCAGCATATCAACGTTAACAGATTGAAATGCCGCTGTGATTCTCTCTTTCATGTCTTGTCTAGTAGTCGGGGAAGTTTTATAAACATCATTTTTTATAAAACCCCAAAAAAAGAAATCCAAATTAGTTAAATCGGAGACCAAATCTGGGCCAATCATTTGGGCCCCCTCTTCCAATCCATCTGTTATGGAATTCGGTATTGAGATAATATTAACGGTGAGCACTTTGAACATTTAGTATAATAATATGGTTAGAGTTATAATTTTGGAGACTTGTTTTAATTAGAATAAGTTGTTTATTGCAATTTATAGTTTTTAAGGATTATTTGTTACATTCAACGTTTATTTATTTCACATAATAGGTTAATAATGGTTTACAATAAATATTTCAAAATAACTCTGTTTTCATAAACTTTGGGTATAGGGAATGCTTAATAAAAATTAAAGTTACCTAATCGAGTATTCTATTTATGATATAAAATACAGGGTGTTCCATTTAAAAGAGGAGAAAAAATGAAAGGTACGAGTCATCGTCCACCCTACAATAAATATTACAAAATAACTCTGTTTTCATAAACTTTGGGTATAGGGATTGCTTAACAAAAATTAAAGGTACATAATTGGGTATTCTATGTATGAAATAAAATACAGGGTGTTCCATTTGAAAGAAGAGAGAAAATGAAAGGTTCGAGTTATCGTCCACCCTGTATACAAAAGGGAAAATAATTAATATTTAATAGAATAAGATGATATTGTATCATATTACGAAACTCTGTTAGACAAAATACTTTTTTTTTTCTTCAACGTACAATAAGATATAGAGCGTTGATTTACCTACGATTTTCACACAAACGTTTCCATAAATTCTGAATGACTTTGTATAACGTATCACAACCTTATATCAAAATCTTCAAAACAATGTGAGCAGTCCGAATTCGGTATAATATACAGGGGTTCCCATTAAAAAAATCATATGTTTGGTTTGTAACGGAGTTATACAACACTCTGTATAGTTGAAGGTAATTTCAAAATATGAACCCTAAAGACATCCACTATTTTTGTTAATAATATTTTTTGATATCTTCTAAAACAACCCATATATCGAACTTTGTCGTTGTATATATAAATTACATAGAAAGATATAATAGTTTTTGGATTGGTTTTAGTTTGATCGTAGGTCAATAAATGGAGGTTAAGTTCTGAAAGTGGTATAAGGCATGGAGGAGTAAGGCTTTTTGATTTTGTGATTGAGAGATGTATGTTATAGCTTTTAAACTTTTTCAGTTTTGTTTATTATAAATCAACAAAAGAATATTGCAAATGTTTTAAACTTACTAAGTGGTAATATTAATAATACATAAGTTCATACTCATACATAAGGCTAAATGAGGTACTTTCAAATGCAAAGAGTAGCAGTAGATCTGCAAAGACCTTATGGTATTAGGCTATGAAGCTGGCCTAAATTTGTAATCTGTAATTGCAATATTCATATTTACATTAAAAATGATTAATAAATGCGAATAAGCTAATTAAATGCCATTTGTTATACATTTACGACTATTTAAAAATTTCATTGACTTCCATATTTATTTTGCATTTATCTGCTATATAAAGGCAATAAAATTTCTACTCATAGCTTTAATTGCGCAATGCGCATAATAAATTTGTGTTTTTGTATACTTAAGGTATTAATTACTTAGTTATTTCCCGTAAAGGCATAATTAAATATAGGTAAGCGTATTAGCAATAATATTGACTGTATTATATTACATATTTCTTAGTTAGCTATTTTTCAAAAATTGCTCCTTTAAAACTATTTTAAATTTAGAAACGATGTTTATTTCTACATTCCAAGTAGTTTTATTCATTTAGCCTTTGGATTACCAGCCACGATTAATTCACTAATCACTTAATTCAGCTATATATTTCATCTGTAACGTTGTTACGCTTAAATAAGATCCATTTATATTTGGTTTCTGGAGGAGTCACAAGAATGAACACTATACGTGGTTTAATCTATTTCATGTGTTTATGCCTTTACTAAACCTTGTCTAAGAAAGTTATACAGTCCACTTCATATGTAATTTATGCCATAACTGTAAAACAATATTTTGATGACAAATATTTAACAAAAGATAAAAAATGTAAATAGTTTGCAAAATAAATGCATAGTAAAAAAATAAATTAAATGTATTTGTCGTATCAACCGATAAACAACGCACACACCCTTTTTGACATAAACCAAAATTTTAGCTTATTTGTATCTCTATTTAACATTGAAATTAATAAAGCAATTTGGTGTGTTCAACTTTATAAAGAAACATTATTTTTTAGTAAAATAAATGTCAAATTAATACACTTATAAAACAAATTGTCTGGGTTGCACTATCTATGCAACCAAATATATAGGTACTGTATGCCTTTAGTATCAGGGTAAAATAATTATTATTAATAATAGAAGAGTGTCTTTAGGTTTGTTATGAATGCCTCATTATTTTCATAAAAATTGCTTTGAAATTTTAGTATAGTAATTTGGGTAAACTATGGGTGCAACAGAAACAACAAAAATGAAGAATTACAGGAATTAAAAACGTAAATGAAAATGTTCAAAACACATTACTAACACACAAAGTTACTCAAGTTCCAATTAAATTCATCAACTGTCCCAATAACCATTTTACTTTTAATTTTTATGGATCCCCAAAAAAAACTAAATTGTTATTTAGCTAATAAACAATTTTGATGTTAAAATCTGGGAAGGGTTTGATTTTAATTATATTTCCATACAACATCACTTACAATTAAAATAATTTTTTTAATTAATTTCAAGAAATTCATAATTATAAAAAATATTGGTGTCGCAGAAAAGATCGTGTACACAACTTGTTGGAAAGTGTATTACTTGCACTCGTTACGATTTATTTCACATTTATTTATTTTTAATAAAATAAAAAGTATGAATACATCATTAGTACATCTAGACCCGTTTTAACCTTTTATACCTTTAAATCTATCTACTAATCTAATATTAATTTTTAATTTTATGCATATGTTACAACAGTCTTTATTTCCAATTCTATTATCATTGGAAATTTTTTAATAATAGGAAAATTAACAAAATAACAAAGAAACATAAAGTAAATACCAGGTTATTTATGTCAAATACAGTGATATAAAACAATTGTTATATGTGGAAATAGAAGTGTTCTTCCTCTAAAATAAGTACTTCCAATTTCTAGCTCTTTAATAGAATTTTTATTTTTATTTTCTCTTAAAAATCTATAATAATTTGATTTCTCTCGGTATTGTTTTCTATTCAAATTATTTACCTGTTTGCTAGTTTACATGCTTGTATCCAACAGCAACAGCTGCACCTTCTTCAATTTTTTTTAAATATTTATTAGTGAAAATAATAGAAGAAATTGTTAAACCGAGACAGTACGCAAGAATTTTCCTAGTATTCCGAAACCGTTTACACTACCACTACTCCAACCCTCGGTCTCTCAAGATAACTTGGTTATCGAAATGCGCGTCAAAAGTGTGTTGGTGTAGTGGTAGTTTAAACGGTTCCAGATTCAACATTTTAGCTGTAGTATTATTTTTCTTAACTCTCAACAACGCTTTGGGATTTCTAACCCACAGAACACTATTTAAACGTTAAAAGATATAACTGTTCTCTGTGTAAAACTATCGTAACCTAATTTTAGAAGGGGAAGATTTACTGTAAAAAAGAAAGATGAAATTGGGGTGGAATAGGGTAATTATGGAGGGGAGATAGAAGGGTAGATGCTTTGGTTGTGGAGTAAAAAGACAAAAAGTAGCGATGTGTAAGGACAAGGGAGCAAAGAAGACTAATTTCTGACAATGTAAGGATGGAGGGGAAAAGTGGATAAATACAATATAGCCCATGATGTATTAGATGATGATTTTTAAGATGGGGTGGTGAGGAAAGTGGATATGGGGTGTGGATCTTAGGTAAATACTAGATATTTGGATGGATTATAAATGATACAGGAAAAGCTGGAATAAGGGTGATGGGAGAAGAACAGAAAATAGATAAAATAGAAAATTATAATAAGAGCATAACTGGTTTGAAGAAATTTCTATCTCTCAACAACACTTTTACATCCACCTATGGACAAAGGTCTCCCCTTGCTGTATCCATTCGGATAGGTTCAGTACCCGCTATCTCTGTTTTATCGCCGATCCACCGTTTCCTTCGACTACCAGCACTTTTTTTATGTTGTCTTGGGCGCCACTCTACTATGTATCTTGTCCATCTGTCATTGTATTGTCGTGCCACAAGCCCCACCCAATGCCATTTCTGACGTGCGATGTGCTTTATAATATCTTCGACTCATGTTCTTCCTCTAATTTCCTCGTTTTGTCCTTTAGGCTTACCCTAAACATAGTTCTTCCAACTGCTCGTACTGTTATTCTTAGTCTATTCGCGCTTTTAATTGTGAGAGTCGTTGTTTCCATACCTTAAGTCAGGACTGGTCAAAATACAAAAAACCTTTTTTCTAGGTTAATAGAAAGGGTTGGATTTCTTAATGTTGATCCCAATTTTCCTACAGCAGCTGATGTTAGTCGAATATGCCTTATTATTTCGGCTGTTTGATTTTCTTGTGTTATGGTGTGTTGTAACATGTCTATCGTCATGTCACCTTGCACTATTATCGACCGTAAACGATACCGCTATTATTACCGTTAAAACCGACCCCGATTCACTGTTAATGCTACTGTACATGAGACACCCCTTATAGACGCTAACCATTTATCTGTTTGAACGAGGCCAATGAAAGAACGCGTCCGTTGTTTGCAATTGAATAAATGACAAATGACACAAACACGATTTCCGTTTTGAGCAAGACTATTTAAAGACCCACAAGGAAACCATATCTCCTTTTCATCGACCAACAGGCCGACTGAAGCGTCTGAAGAAAAACGTTAAAGTACCTCATCTTGTGAATTTCCTTTTTGGTTGTTGAAAGATACAACCCGCTAAGTTGGAGTCAAGTCAATACGTAACTTTAAAAATTGTTCTTTTCCTTACACTTCAGCTCTGGAATAAAGGTATTCAAGATCCAAATAATGTCAGCTTTCATACACCTATAAACTTATCATCCAATCTGAATAACTGAATAACGGTATAGCTATCTTCCTATCTTATCTTGTTAAACATTCCACCACTACACATATATATACAGGGCGAAGCGAGAGCAGCCATGCACAGATTAATACATAATCAGCAGCACATAAGCCAATCGCATGGGGCTGATAATGGTAAGCTAATCAAGGAACTAAAAGCGGATAACATTTTGGGGCAACCCATTGACGCAACAGTCACGAGATATAGCTTTGCCAATAAATTTAAAATAGTTATACCAGGTAGGGAAGACTGGGAAAAAGGTGTACCCGTAGAGGCGGAGTCAACCTGGTACACGGACGGCTCAAAGACGCCGTATGGCGTGGGAGCCGGCGTAGTCGGAAGGAAACAAGGGATAACATTCCCAGTAAGTCTATCCCAAAATGCCACGATTTTTCAAGCAGAAATCACGGCAATTCACTATTGTGTAGAAGAAATTAAAAGGCTGGATAGGACGTACCGTTCAATAGCCATCTTCACAGACAGTCAGGCGGTGCTAAGGGCACTAGATTCTGTAGAGGTCAATTCTAGGCTAGTATGGGACTGTGTGGATGCTCTGAATACTCTGGGGGATCGTAGCAAGGTTACGGTAGCTTGGGTACCAGGGCATAGGGGTCTAAAAGGCAATGAAAAGGCAGATGAAATGGCTAAACTAGGCTCATCAATGCCTTTTATTGGACCGGAACCCTTCTGCGGCATTGCAAAAAATATAATAAAGACGGCCATGAAAACATGGGTGGCACAAAAATCACGGGAATGGTGGTGGAATTCACCAGGACAAAGGCAAGCGAAACAGTTCATAATGGAACATTCGCAAAAGTTTACGTCAGACTTATTGAGTAAAGACAGGAAAACGGTCAAAACTGTAGTAAGTCTATTGACGGGGCACTGTAAGCTAAACAGGCATCTTAAGCTGATGGGGTTGACAGAGACGGATCTGTGCAGATTCTGTCACCTAGAAGAGGAAACACCAGAGCACATCTTATGTCAGTGCGACGTACTGGTAAATATGCGGTTCCTGACTTTAGGAGAAGAATATCCATTGGCAAGGGACTACATGAAGGTTACAGTCTCAAAGCTTATAGACTTCGTTAAGAAAGTCGGACTGGGGGATGTAATCTAGTTTTTCGAGGACCACAATAGATCTGAAAAGGTCGCAGTGGAATAGGCTTCTGGCTACCTCTTAAACATCTATCTATCTATCCTATCACAAAATGGTGTATATGGGTATAGTGGTTTTCACAATAAATGGCATTGACTGTAGGATTATAATAAAACCAATTAGACCCTTAAGTTGTAAAATCCGAGATGCACATCATAAATGTAAAAGGACCTGATTCAGATAATTTTGTTTCTCAGAGAGAGTTTGTAGAGGATTACAGCTTACACTTCTTGTTCATTTTAGTCTTTGTATTTCATTGGAAGGGTTCACTTGTCTACGACGTGCAATAATTTTATAACATTTATTTGTTATTACAGGCATTAATAGCAAAGATTTTATACCCCAACGTACAGAATAGGCAGTATGTGGCGTCCGTGGACTAAAAGTAATAGTGATTCATCCAGTAGTTCGTTAAAGAAGAATCACTTATATTGTGACGCGAAAATCATTATAAAAAATATGTATAGTTCCTTACTGCTGCAGCAAGAGTAACCAGTAATTTGACGAAGATGTCTCTTACTTCAGTTAGAGGAATTGTTGAAAATTCTATGGAATCAAGAAAAAAGCGTAAAGATTCCGGTATCACAAAAAGTCTAGACGACTGGGAAAAATATTTGATAAGGCGAAAAATCTACACAGCGTGTCCCTACAATCAAAAGCCTGAAACAGCGGCTCATCAATGACGAAACTCACATCAACTGTGGCCTCACTATTCTTTGGCGAGCTATGTCTGCAATGGGCTTTAAATATCGCAAAATTGACAAGAGACAAGTAGTAATGGAATCCACACGTTTAATAAACTGGCGTTTTGAATATATAACGTCAATAAGAAAATACTGGTCTGAAAATTGGCCAATACTCTACCTCGAAGAGATGTGGTTTGACACGCATGACACCCCTTCCTATGGATGGTCTGATTCCTCTGATAAGTGTAAAACAAAAGCACCATCAAATAAAGGGAAGAGAATCACACGCAGGATCAGAATGGTTGGATCCCAAACGCTATGTGGCTTTCTGCCAAAAATATTAAGGACTCTTGTGTTGATTATTGTGTTGATTATCACGAAGATACCACAGCAGAGCTTTTTGAAGATTGGTTTAAAAATTGTCTGTTACCCAGCATTCCGCCAAAAAGCGTTATAGTAATGGAAAACGCAAGCTATTATAGTCGACAATTCCCAAAAATTCCTGGCTCAGAGAATACGAAATTGGAGATTCAAAACTTCATGGCTGCAAATGACATATATTTTGAGGAAAATTATACAAAAAAGAAATTTAACAAGTGCTGCAGTCATTTTCTTAAAAAAACGTATGTTCTTAAGTTCGACTCTGTAGCACATTAGCATCTTTTACCTGATGATTTTCTACACAATGAGATTAAATCGGGTAGTTTATTGCAGTTAATAAGCCAATACCTGGTACTGTGAAAAATACTATATTAGTATCCACGTGCATATATACTCAAGGACCAGATCAACTCCAAAACGTAGTACTCGATTAGTAAATAGCCCAAACCTTAAGGAGTAATTGCAGTACTGAAAATTGTAGCAGTATTTATTAAACTGTGAACGATAAACTGGTATTTTTTTATAACAAATCATTATTATAATGTAAATTCTTTAAGTTTCATTCAGCTTCTTATTGATATATGCAAAGACTTTTTGAATTCATCTACTACAATAATACTGTTAATCACCTGACAGAAAATTAATTAACTTTGAATGTGTAACAAGTATTCATATTGATGTTAATAAGGTAAATATATTTTTAAATGTAAAAAGTATGTAGATATTTCCTTGCCAGTGAGAATATTTATAATAGTATATTAAACAACGCATTTCATATGGAATTCTGTTATGACACGAGTTCAAGTTTAAAAAACGAATCGCGAAGCGATGAGTTTTTTAAAGAACGAGTGTTACAACAGCCATATGAAATAAGTTGTTTATAATATTTTTTATATTTTGCCCTTTTTACCATTTTTTAAATTAATTTTTATTTTTATGTAATTACGAAAATTTTTATTTTAAAAAGTATGTCGGCAGCACTGTGTAATTTATAAAATTTGACAGTTGTGACATTTAAATTATCAAATGTTAATGTTTTAAAATATTTTAAAAAGAATAATATACCAATAATAATATATTATATAAGTAAAATATTATATTCATATTCACAGATACTTTCTTAAAGAACAATATAAAATTAATAAATTGCTATTAGCCACAAATGTCAATGTCAATAGTCTTGCCTTTAGATACTTCACTCATGTCGCCAACCATTTAAAACAAAAATTTGCGTGCGTAAAAGTTACATTACGATACGCAAATGCGTTTTATAATGAAGATTTTTATAAGTGCGAAATATAAAAAATTAATTTGTGACAACAGACAAATCAATCACTGCTCTTCAAGCCTTTAATATAATGTAATTCACATTTCCTTTAAAAAAATGTTAGCCCTAACGTGATCACAAATAAAAAGGTTGTTTTTATGAATAGCTTAAAAATAAAAAATCGACCGATTTCCGGATTCTTCTTTAGTCACCTGCTTACGAAATAACAAATTTATTGCTTTCATTTGCAATATTCTTACAAAATAACATTAAATAAGCTTTTGAGAATATATTGGTTTACTGTGTATTGTGGTAACTCTGTTTGTTCCACTGGTAATTGTTATTTAATGTATCATTCTTTACTAAAAGCTCCCTTTTTAGCTCCCTCTTTTAGGAAATTTCTTACAACTAGGTTGCAACCTTTAGCATTTAATTTCACAAAGAAATAATACTATCTATTTTTTTATTTTAATTTTGAGTCTGTTCTAATAAGCAAAAATATTATACTGGCAAACCAGTTTTTATGCACAACATATAAGATAAAGATAAAGCATAATTATGTATGTAGTTAAATAAAATACTTATTTTTCATAATCGCATTCCAAAGTAAGCTTTAAATACTATAAATTAACTTATAGCTTATATTATTAGCATCCTAACTCAAAAATCGCATATTTTTATATGTAATATATTAAAAAAACTGTATTTATTGAATATTTTACTCTGTAAAAGTCCATCGTATTAAGAACATTAAATATAGAACTTAAACAAAACTTCCTCGGTTAATTCTAAAATATTATTTGTATATTTCTAGATAAACCGTGGATGTTTAGTTAAATAGCTTTTATTTAACTTTCTTAATATTTTTAGTTAACAAACTATTATTGTTAAAAGTTTAAAATACTATAAAAATATTGTCAAAAATCTTTTGATAATGGAAATAGCAAAAAATCTTGTTTTTTACCAACAAATTTACAAACAGTCTCTTATCTTTTTTCATTTTCTTGCATATCACAGTGTCAGTCATTGTTTTTTACCAAAATATTTGTTTAGGAAGTTTACTTGGTCAGCATCTTTGTAAACTTTTTTGGGTCTCATGAAACCGTAAAAGCAAACTTCAATTCATTTCATACTCGAAGCAAAACAAAACAAAACTATTAGTCAAGCTATAGAGAATGTTATTTACTACAGTTTCTTAATAAACGTTTGGAATTGCATCTTTGGAATAAATAAGACATTCCTGTCTGCTTTAATATTAACATGCATATTAATAGTACCTACATTTTGTGCTCGGTTAAACACTTAATTTAATAAATAATGTATATCATTAACGGGTCTTGGTATGCTTCTGCAATTAAATGGCTTCTTTTAATGTGTTTAGTAATTCTGACCAAGTACAGATAACAAAAGTTATCGCAACCAGCCAATTACGTGCCATTGATAACAATTATATATTAGTATTTGTAAATATAATCCTTAGGGTTCCTTTCTCTCTCCTATTCTATACAATTTGTATACAGCAGACTAGTGATGTAAACTTTCGTTACTTTTAAATACTTGTACCAATCAGTTACTTTAAGCATCGATATCCGTTACTTGGGACTGGGTACTTTGGGTATTGGGTACTTTTAATTTTCACATTTAAACTATTTTGACGTAAAATTTCTTTACTTTTAAAAACTTTAACCAATTAGGTACTTTTATTATCAAATACATTTACTTTGTTCTCGTACTCGGTCCCAGCCACCTGTTGGTAAACCAAATGAAAAACAGGTAATAATACTAGTTTAAAAATTTGATATATTTATTACATTGAAATATTATTGTAAAGGTATACATTGTAGGGTTTAAAAATTCCTAACCTAACCTAATCTAACCTAACCTAAAAAAATATTTGCTACGTCATTTGTTGTAATGGTGGATGGCAGATTATCTTGAAGTAAACGACGAATAATATCTGTATTCATTTTTAAAATGTTTAAAACAACAGACAAATTGGTCAGAAATATGAAATGCACTCGATGAAATATAAACAATGAATGAAATAGTATTTCATTCAGATACAATAAAAAGAGGGAGGATTGGATTTCCGAAAAGTGGTACATTTTCCCGAAGAAAATCTTCAGGTAGTTAAGTACCATTGGGACCCAATACGCCTATAAATAAAGGGATTAAAATTTACACATTTTAATCTATGACCTGCCGGGACCGGATCCATCAATAACGTCCGCCACAAACTCACACTTTACAAGACTTGCATCCTTTCACAAATCATATATGCATCGACTGCAGTGGCGGCTCCAGCGGGTAGGCCGGGTAGGCCCGGGCCTACCCTAAATTTTCAAAAATATATATGGCAAATTACGTATTTAAATACGAGCATATATATATAGTGCCTACCCTAAAAATAAATCCTGGAGCCGCCCCTGATCGACTGTATTGGGATAAACTCCTAATTCTCATCTTCAAAGACCCTAGACTATTCAGAATAAAGCTCTAAGACTAATTACCGGGTCACCTTGGTATCTAAGGAATTCGTAGAGACCTTATGGTGGATTTGATAAGCCGCCAAATCCGACTTCGCAACAATGACTTGATCACCTCATTCCATAACCACATAAATCCACTTCTGAAGAGGTCACTTGACTACGATCCTGATGATTTTCTCGGGCCAAACGGCCAAAACAGGTTCCCTACAGGGCCCTAATTTACCTATTTGACTGATGAAACTTCCGTGTATCTAAGAAATTCAAAATTTAACGTCAAACCACCTAGGTCCACTTACAAACAAAGGGCAAAAATTCGAGAGAACTAGCCCAATTCCACCATCCAAAACCAAAGAGAGACACCGAATGATTTTATCAATATATTGTTCATGGAGATTTTCCATATTGAATAGAGTAGAAGACTTCATTTAGATAACTCCACTTTCGGAAATAATTTGAATCGTAATTTCGGATCATTTTTTTTGCACAGATAACACTGATGACACATTTTTCAAAGACCTCAACTACAGAGCTTCGTTGTGACGACGTATAAGATTTTTTTAATGAGATTTATTAAATTTATTAAATTCAATTGTAGTTAAAAAAATTTAAAATTTTTCATTCAGTGATAGTAAACGTTAACACAGCGGTTCTTAAACATACTTAACGCATATCTACTTTATTTAAAAAAAAGCGCCCCTAATTGTATTGCAAGAATTAAAAAATAAATCTGAGGAAGTCAAATTAGACTAAACAACATTGTATTTCCAGCTAATATAGTGCTTGGCACGTCGGATATTTCGTGAAAGATGTCAAAAATGTCATCGAAATGTCTCGCCGCAAGATGCGCGGCAATAAATAGAGAATAGCATTTGCAGGTGTAGCCTTCTGTTTAAAGGCAGTTGCATTACAATAAATAAAAGTTAAACAATAAATTTTTAAGTTTGGTGCTTTCCTACGCTGTAAATATGGATAAATTTTTGACAAAAACCAAAGATATAACTAAAGATATTATATAAAGATATAAGTCTAAAAATCCATAATATGCTCAAGCTTACCTAAATATGAGCTTTCCAACCATTGAAGTCAGTGAAGAAGAACACCCACAATGCACTTTTTGTTTAAAAGTACAGGTCCGTTGTATAGTGCGACCCAAGGAACTTCATGTTAATTTTAAATTTATTTAATAGCGTTCCTTAAAAAAAAGGTAGATTAAAATAAAAATTTAGCTGGATCATAACTAATTTAAAAAACAGGATTTTAGTTTAAGAAATAGCACTTTTTTAATATTTTTAATTCTAGTTTACGATGAAATTTTCCTTTAAACTTAAAGGATATTATCTAAAACTGAATGCGTTATAAAAGATTGAGTGATTGAGTGGAAGAGCAGGATTCTAATGTTGCCTCGCATATTAGAAACTGAACTCTGCCTTTTGGCCACATTATGTTTTTCTTCTACTTATGTCATTGCATTGTAACTATATTATTTTAATGTGCCAATAAAATTATTATTATTATTATTATTCACATGAATATACGAAATAATTTGCATTTGTAATCATGAAAAGTGAATTAATAAACATTATTAAAATTAAATGTTGAACTCAAATTTGTTTTACACCTTACATTAAATAAAACACATAACAAACTTATTGCTCTAATCAGTTATGATAAAATTGAATTAACAGCTTTAACTATACAATAAAACATGCGCTCCGGGTTAACGGGACGCATAACAGAAAAAGAAGAATAATAAGGAGTGATAATTGCTAGAATCAAGACGAGTTATTAGTCGAAATTCAAAAAACTATCTACAAAGAAATAGGAGTAGGGGCTGTCAAGATTTTTTAAACCTAAATATCATATCAGCAAACATTGTTTTACTAGAGTTGAAAGGCCAATTATTTTAGCAGTTAAACAATTCTACTACAGTAGTTAAATTATTTTACCAAAGTGGTAAGACAATATTTCTGCGGGAGTATAACGATATGTTCTATATAATGATCCTGTATATCCTGCATATCCGTATATCCCAATACAAAAAAAGTAATGCTAAGAAAATAAATATAAATATTGAAAAACTGTGAATTTATCAACAACTCATAATGACAGGAACATTAAAGAGAAACCAACCAAACTAATAACATAGCTAAATTTAAAAAAAAAATTAAACGTAAATTAAGAAACATGTTATAACTCTTTGCTATTAACTAATTCTTGCTTCACTCAACTGAATCACACCACCGAAAACAATAATTTTTTCCCGGTTGATTTGCCGATTAGCTTGTCGATTCGTGGGATATTTTGCAGAACTATAGACTACCATAGTTCGAAAAATATTACTATTTCGTAGATTCAATTCGCGTGTTTTACGGAGGTGCTTGGAAAACTATTACTGGTAATGGTGTAATTGCGGCAGCAATAAAAATTACTGATGTAGTAAGCTATGGTAATATAAATATTATGTATTTGATTTCTAGTTGTTGCTGTTACAGTTAAAAATATGACTGCCACAGTAAACATTGAGACGGCAAAATTTTTCTCAGTTCTAGTAGTACGACTAACAGTAGTTGATAGACAATCTAAGAATGGCAGTTAGAAGTAAACTTTTTAGAAGTAACACATTCTTATTGAATACTTTTCCTATGTTTAGTTAAAGCGGTTTATTAAATTTTATCATAACTGATTAGCAGTAAGTTTGTTATCTGTTTTATTAAATGAAAGGTGTAAAACAAATTTGAGATAATTGACGCAACGTCGCTAAAACTATAAACAGTCACAGAAATAAAATAATTGCTATTTCTTTAACTAAATTCATGATTTTTAAAGTAATTAGTTAGTGATCCAGCGAGATTTTTGTTTTAATCTACTTTATTTAAGGTAAGATATCGAACAAATTTAAAATTAGTATGAAATTCCGTTGGTCGCAAAGTACAACGGAACCCTTGTGGAAAACGGTTTTGATAGGAGAACGTGTTTTTGTAATCAAATGATGGAAATGTTAGATAACAACGTGATGTAATTAAAATATGTCTTGTTTTCTGATGAATGCACCCTTCACGGTCATGCTAAAACTATTTGGCCAAAAAGAACTGTTTATGAAATAAAATTTATTGTACTAACTCTTACTTTTTGGAAGTCCATCTTATTAAGAATAATAAAAAACTTACGTTTCAACGTAACTTAAATGTCAATCTGACGATGCTTCATAGCGAAACGGCCGTCATTTTGATTTAAAACATATTTTTTCAAATAAACTTGGAAGTTACGTTGAAACGAAGAGTTTTTTATTATTCTTAATGTTTACAAAATGATGTAATAATATAAAGAGTTAAATATTTCTTACTCTATTCAGTTTTACTATTATAATTTACTTGATATTTTTATTTTCTCGCTATCTTTTAACAACTGGGATTAAAAAAAATAACTTAAAAGCCAAATTATGAATTATCTCCTAAAAATGTTACCTTAAGTTAACATTGTTTTATAGACCTCGATGGTTTATTAACTTTTAAATTTGAAAGATAAAATATTAACCAGATCGTTTTCTCGTCTTTGATCGTTCTCCAGAGATTTTTTTGTATTTCAAACAATTTCAATATCGAGATTCGAATATCCCAGAAGAAATATTCTCAGAAGTTTAACCCTTATCTAAAGTCAGAATCTAATTTCAAGGAAATTTTCAATTAACTCTATCGAGATCCATCATAGTCCTTATCTTGATCCTTGGCAGTGAAATATATAAAAGAATCATTAATGAGTAAGTGAATTTTAATTTAAAGTTCTAAAAGTTAAACCAATTATAGATTTCATAATTAAAAAAATAGAAAGTATTTATAAAAGACGTAGAAAATTATTTTATTAAAACCAAACAGATAACGTTGTAACAAAACGATCACTATTTTATGCAAAACTTCAATAACTACAATGTACAAGTAAACTATGTACCTGTGCTAATTAAATTCCTCGTACAAAAACTATACATTATAACCTTTTAATTCGTTATTTAAACATGATGATTAGTAAGACTGCACAAATAACAAAACAAAACATTCACTGTTTTATTTGATAACTTTACTTTGTTGTCAATGAAAAATTATTTCATCTTCAGAATGACACATTGAAGTTATATATTTCACTTTAAGATAACTGTGCAATGATATAGAAATAAAAACTTTTTCGAGGGGGGAATTAATCCGATTATATAAATTAAAAAAGAGGTTATAAGGCATTACTAAACATCTGCTTTAACCAAAAATAACTCAAAAAGAATTTAACACCGAAATGTGTGATATTAAATCTAATACTCAATCAAAGGAAGAACAGATATTAAAACTGCTCATTTTGAGTTAACGTATTCATCAACAGAGTATTCTTTATTATAGAGATTTCAAGCCTCATAACAATATGACATATGTTACACGCTAAAGGTGTAAACATTTTCAAATATTTTAGTTTTTGAAGCAATCACCTGTCAACGAATTTAAACGTTATTTTGTTATTTTGATATATTTTGACATATTTCACAGCATACAGCAGTCGTGGAAGGCTTTGACAAATTAAAACATCCAAAGATTTTTATAGTACATTTTAAAAGCCAAAATATAATTAAATAATCCATTTAAAAGTATTTGTGGACAGCTTTTTTTTTCTAAATTTATGGCCTTGGGATAACCAATTGGCCAGACTTTGTGGACAGCTACAATACATTTTAAATAGTTTTCCATATTATGTCACTTTTGTTTAAATTAAATATGACAAGAAAAATAACTGTAGCATATGAGTACGGCGTCACCTATAATATAATGAAATGTTTGGCTTTTAGGTTTTATCTCTAGGTAATGTAATAGTATATTAAACAACGCATTTCATATGGAATTCTGTTATGACACGAGTTCAAGTTTAAAAAACGAATCGCGAAGCGATGAGTTTTTTAAAGAACGAGTGCCACAACAGCCATATGAAATAAGTTGTTTATAATATTTTTTATATTTTGCCCTTTTTACCATTTTTTAAATTAATTTTTTATTTTTATGTAATTACGAAAATTTTTATTTTAAAAAGTATGTCGGCAGCAGATTCAAAACCAATTAGACCGGTAGTTTCGTATGTTAACACTCCTAATACTAAAGTAGCTAAAAAATAAAATAGTATCCTAAACAATTATGGTTACACATCTAAATATTCAGTACAAAATTCATTAGATTTGATCAAAAAATTGAATAAATGTAATTTACAAAATAATACTAAATTAGTATCGTTTGACGTAACTAATATGTTCTCAAAAATACCTCCTAAAGAATGTATAGTTCTAGTTAAAAAGCTATTAGATGAAAGAAATATCCATCCAGGTATAATATCAGACATAATTGATCTATTTGATGTATGCATTAGTCAAAATTATTTTACTTTTGATATCAAAGTTTATATTCAAAATGAGGGTCTTCCCATGGGAAGTCCTATTTCTCCAATTTTGGCAAATATATTTATGGATAATTTAGAAAACAAAATCTTTAATTCTAGTTATAAAAACAATATTGTATTTTGGTATAGATATGTTGATGATGTGTTAGCAGGTTTTGTAGGTAGCGAACGGCAGTTAGATATATTTTTTAATTATATTAATACCTTGCATCCTAAAATTAATTTTACTTTAGAAGTTGAAGAAAATAATTCAATTAATTTTTTAGATTTAAGAATTGAAAAAGTTAATAATTCATTAAATTATTCAATATACAGAAAACCTACACAAACAGATGTAACCATACCATATAATTCAAATCATCCACTATCACATAAATTAGCAGCTTATAATTCCATGATACATAGAGCATTTTCGATTCCAATGAACAAAAGTAATTTTAATAAAGAAATTGAGATCATAAAACAAATAGCTACATCTAATGGCTATCCAATACATTTGATAAATAAATTAATTAATAAGAAAGAACAAAAAATGTCACTAGAACTAATATATCCAAAACAAACTAAAGAAATTAAAAGCTATAAAAGTATTACATATTGTGGAAATATTTCCAATGCAATTTCAAAAATAATATCTTCGGCAACATCAACATTAATATCATTTAAAACACAAAATAGTATTGGAACAAAATTGTTAAATGTAAAAACAAAACTACCAAAATTAAAAAAATCTGGTGTTTACAAAATTAATTGTCCAAAATGTAATGCAGTATATATAGGTCAAACACAAAGAAATTTTGAAGTAAGATTTAATGAACACTTAAGAGCATATAGATTACAACAACCAGATAAGTCGAACTATGCAAAACACCTACTGGAACATCCAAACTCACTTATACACACCAATGACATTCATATACTACACATTTGTGATAAAAAACAAAATTTAGATTTTCTAGAAGAACTTGAAATTAAAAGACATCTAGCAGATCAACAGTTTAAAGTAGTTAATGAACAAATAAATCTTGGAAGTTCTCCACTATTAAACTGTTTACTTTGATTAAGTCTTCATTTTATACATAGATAAGACATTATTATAACATAAATATATTAAGTTATTGTAAAGATCAGCATGATATAGTTTTTTCCTGGTTTTTCTATATCATTGCACAGTTATACTGATCTTAGAGGGAAATACATCCAGGATAATCCCTTAGGGCTAATAACATCTAGGCTTTAATATTGTTATGTCTTATTACTTCCTTACTTGGTCTAGCCTTAACTCCTTATCAACATCAAGCACCTAGTTACAAACAAACAACATGTAATTTCAATATGTCAATCTGACGATGCTAGTGATAGCGAAACAGCTGTAATTGATTTTAAAGCGAATTATTCAAATAAATAGTGGAAGTTTAGTTTAACTGTGCAGTTATTAATTGTTCTTATTTTTTTTTTTATTAAAGGACGGTAAGAACGCAACAATAATAATAACATACTATTCCTGGATCCTTCCCTTGTCCTTTGATCTTAGTTGCTGACTGTGTGCCCAATTTTCATAGGGGTTGTTTAGAAGGTGGAATTACTTATTGATTTTTACTACATCTTATTTTCCCAAATAATAATTACTTGTGTAAAAGACAAATACAATGTACATACACTTACCCATCAATTACTGAAAATTTACATCGTTGTAAAAATTAATAATCAGATTTTTATTTTATTCTACATCATCTACGAATTATTGAAAACAACTTTAGTATGGACATAAATCGTTTTATATTATTATTATATACATCTGGATTAAACCAATCAAACTAATTCTGCTTTCATTGGATGGAAAATTGATGAGTTTTTAAATGAATATATCTGAATTTATGTAGGTCTGTTTGGGTTAATGAACCAGAAAGTGTGTTTTATGATACAAGATTTCAAAATAGGTTGGAAGGAACTGGAGAAGAACACTTAAATATTTTGGTTTTGTTTCTTTTTAATAAAAGTAAATTAAACGAATTTATTTAATATAATTACCCGACCGAAAATGACAAAAAAGAATGAACAAAAAATACCTAACTACCATTCCACGAAATACATTTTGTCGAAAATAATCTCTATAACTAATGTTACATCATTAAAACGAGAATAATTCACTTTCTTTGATCCACACAAATTGGTTGTTAAAAAAATATATTCATTAAACATTGGAAAACCACAGCATTTGAAAATTAATGACATAAACCAAAAGCTTTTACTAGGCAACCAAACTTTTATCATGGAACTCGAAACTTTGTAAATATTTGGAATAACTTTGATGCCAGAATAAATTCTGAATTGATTTTACTGTTATTAGATTAGTAATAAAAGAAGAATATCAAGTTCCAGTTTCAGACGTCAAACTATAAACTAAATAAACAAAATTTGGTAAGTTTATTTTTTAAATCTTCTGTCAAATGTATTTTAAAACATCTTCCTATGTTAGACTGATACAATTTTTGTTATATAAAATATATTTGCTGGAGACCATATTGCTTGGGATGACAAATATTTTACTGGGTTGTGACTAAATCAGTGAAATTAAATCACTGATGTTATCTATTTCTGATATTTTTACCAATCTACGCAAAATATATGGAAATTATATGATATGCAACATATTACCATAAGTACTGAGGTAAGACATGCGGTTTATAAATTCTACTATGTCTCTAATATATGGTAATGATATATATAATTTCATATTATTGGTTTGAATTTCTAACTACAAATATATTATTAAAGATAAACTTAAAACAGTAATTTGTTTATCTGATACATTAAATAATATTAAAACAAATTATCGTTATAAATTTTATCATATGTCCAAATGTATTGTTACAGCAATAAATTTAGTGGGTAAGCAATTATAGTACAATAAAATTATTCGTCCTAGTCCAGTAGAACTAGACAAAAACTATTAAAGTTTATTTGTTGCTATTTGAAATGATTCTCGGTATGTAAAAAATTGATTTTTCCTGTGTCCATCTTACTAAAAACAATAAACAACGGAAAGTTAAAACAAAACTTCCACTTTTATTTAAAAATTCTTTTTTTAAATAATTGCAGCTTTTCCTATAAAACATCCAGGATAATCCATTGGGGTTAAAAATATCTACGTTTTAATATTATGTCTTATGACTTCCATACTTAGTCTAACCTTAATACTACAACCCTTTCAGACCCAACTTTTTTAACTCGAGCAAAAAAAATATTTTTACATTTAGTTACCTTTAGGGAGTTACCAAGTACAAAAAAAAGTATTCCTGAATTTTTACGATTGACAGGATGTCCATTTTATTGGACATTGGGTCTATATTGAATAAATGTAAAAAAATTAAATTGCATTTTATTGTATTTTTATAACATATATATAACGAAATCAGAAAGTAAGAGTAATTATAAAGAATAAAAAAAATTAATAGAAAAAATTATCGTAGGTGGAAACTTTTGAAGCAGTTTCTTTGCTTTACGAAGCAAAGGTGTACCTTACATTTGGTACAAAAAACATGAGTTTTCCCCTTACATGAAAATTGTTTACACCTTGTGGCTTCCTTTTCATCATCATACTCGGGAAAATGGTCCACCATATCTTTCTGAATCTCTTTTATTGGTCTAGCTTCTATTACTCTTCGTTTTTGTGTCCGAGGTAAATTCTCACAGGAGACTTTTGGCCGACCAGAATTTCTCTTTATGGGGTTTCCCATCGAAATTAAAGATTCGCCAATATGTAACTTGAACTCCAATAAATCCATTACATCCTTTGGAGGTGTGTTCCCATTATTTTTCCGATATTCTAGCCAACTATTCACACAAGCTACATCAAAAGCGTGGAAAATAACCCGCAATGTCAATTTTCTAGACTTAATGAAAACTCTATAATACGATAAAAGCTGGTCCAGGAGGTCAACGCCTCACATTAATTTATTTTAAAGTTTTATCGACTCTGGCCTCTTTATGTTTATAAACTTTTTTCTTTTCTTTCCCATCTCTCCAAGATATCTTCTTTGCTTTTGCCAACAAAGTTTGACCCTACCGTGACAGGTTTATTGTCCTGCATTTATATAAAACAACGGTTCCTTCATTGTTGACTACTTCTTCACTAAAACCTCGCTCAAATTTTCTAATTCCTTATCCGAAGTAAAAGGTGGTAGCTGGAACCTATCTAATTTTACAGTTCGTACGGAATAAATATACTTTTTATATAACTCTTCAAAGAGTAGGTAACATGAAAAATAGTTGTCAAAAAAAAACAAAACTATTTGCAGGAACATCTTTTGTAAGATATAGTACTACTGACGGTGCTAATCCAAATTTTGTCTTGTCAATGTATCTGTTGGTAACTCTGTTGTTGAACCTTGGTATACAATGAAATCATGAGCAATACCGCTGGCTCCACAAAGAATAAAAATTTTAATTCCCCATGGGCATGGTTTATTTTTTACTTACTGTTTTATTTCCAGACGCCCAGTAAGAGACTTTCTAAGATTGGTCGAACTTTGAAAAGTTTGTCTCTGTAACCTTCCGGTTTTTCAAGATTATTTACAATATGTAAATTTTTTCGCAATTGGAAAAATCTATTACGGCTCATTGTATTGCGAAATATATATTTGGAATTTTTTGTTCCAGTACATTCTTATTCTTGGCAGCGATAGGCAACCCATTAGCAAATGTTCCAATAAGTCTTTTTATCTCTACTTTATCAGTCGGTTTTATTTGATTATCACTCTGCAAGCTGTAGATATTCGTCATTTCAGCCATATTCTCGAAAATACTTTCCGGAAAATACTTCAAAAAATAATCTATAGGATTTTTGTCTTCATCTAAATTGGATGTATTTCGGTTTGCAGTAAAACTTGCGGCTCTGACGCATTGTTTCCTTGATACAAATTTTTTTTGACCATCTTATATTTAGTTTTATTTTTTGTACTTTTTTGTTTGTAGATTTTGGCCTTTGTTTTTGACGTTTTTTCTTCCCGGCAGTAATATTTTTATCCTAAAATGTATATATTTTGTTTTAATATTCCATTACATAGCCCAGTAATTTTAGCTTACCTTAGGAAATTCTGCTAAGTTGATTATTTCTCTATCAACTCCCGTTCTTACAATTATTCTAGTCTCCTCAAGTCTCTCAATTTCCTCCTCATCATTACTTTCCCAATCAGATGCATTCCAAAGAACTTAGTATATTATCTGTTTGTTCCTCAATCTCTTCGTCATCAAACACAAGTGATCGTAATATTTCCTGATCCTCGGGATCATCTAAGTTAAAACCTAAAAAAATTCACTAAGTTAGGCCCAGTGTCCATTACAGTGGACATTACTTTTCAAATGTATGCCTTCACACTATGTACCAATGTTCTGTATTTTTATTAAATTCCTAATACATTTCAATGGTTATTCTAACATGTCTTACACATTTCAGTTATTTATTACAAATTTTAATATCAAATAATTAAACTTTTACTTACGATCTCTCTTGCTTGTTGACATCGCCATTGCACTCGATACAAAAACCAAACTTTCCTAACGGCTATCGAATTTAGACCACAAACCACTCATCCTATAGACACCCCACGCCCGTGTTAGACTTCGTACCCATTTTATAGTTCAAAGCACGATCATCGGATGTCGCTAGTAGTTTTTGACTCCTGCTGGGTAGGCAACTTACAATTTAAACTGCGTCAAGACCCATCTGTTGTTCTGTATCAAAATTAAGAAATATTAAAATCCAACAATGGCGCGAAATTCAAATCCAACAATGGCGCGAAATTCAAAACCAGAATTGCGCAGAATTAAAACTCCCCGAATGTACGGAAAAAAATAAAACAATTAAAAATTTAATTTTTATTTTATTTTTTCGTTGCAAAAATACAAATGATACAAAGAGTCTTAATTCAACAACTTAAATTTGGTAAAGCACATAAACTACTTATACAAATAAAAATTAATTTACATTTGAAAAATACATTACATTTAATTTTAGGTTTAGTCTAAACAACAAATAATTTTTAAGCATTTTCTTTTAAAACATAGATGGGATTTCTGTTTTATATTTTTTATCTTTGTTTAAGTTAATAACATAGTAATGTTTCTGCAGCAAAGAACTATAAACAGCGTAAATACATAAGAGCATAAAATAGCATTAAATAAACTTTTAAACTGTACCTGAGACACTATGCTGAGGTTTTTTAATTTTCTGTTTTTTTATCCGATTATTATAAATTTTAATAGCTTGCAACTTTACACAATTCTTCCCTTTGTACAACACTTTTTGGTTGAAGACATTTTTTATAATCACTATTACTTATAATACAATACTAATAATACAAAACTGTCTATAATAAAAAGTTAATAAGTTTAAAAATACAATGAACACACAACTCCAAAAAAACAAATCACAACTGACAACTTACGCAATAAACAATTACGACTAACGATGATAAGGAAATGGCCGAAAAATAATGGCACGTCACAGGGATGGATGGAAGCCTTGTGTTCTATATCCAAGCATAGAATACAAATATTAGCCAATCTTGGTCTGACAACCAGTATTACTAACGTGTTATTATAGTTGCCTACTCAGACTACTAGCGCCATCCGAGGATCAGGATTGGAACTATTTTTTGGTTCAAGGTCTTGTAACCTACGCGGAATGTCTATAGGATAAGTGGTTTGTGATTTAGACTGATTTGTTTTTAGGTAAATATTCTACTACGAATACAGACGGAGATTCCTGAGAGATAGGCAACTCAATTAGAATTTACAAACTTATATTATTGGTTGCCTGAATATCTATGTCCATTGCAATGGACATTGGGACTAAAAGGGTTTCAACATCAGGCTTTATTATTTTTTATGTGGTTTTATATAGAACTTAAGAAGTGATATTATTAATCGGTTAAGAAATAAACTGGTAAATTAAACAATTGTTTTCATTCAAATTATATTTATCATTGCTGTTTAACAATAGGTAAAGTAATTATGTTCACATATAAAATAAGTTTCAGTGCTTGTTAAATGTCCAGATACAAATCACAGGACACCTGTCTTCCAAATACATACTAGCTACCATCAATGTATAATAATATGCAGTCTGGATTGTTCTCCCCAATCTGGATGCTAAACAGGTGGTAACAACTCAATATTAATATAATTTGTACAATAACAATTAGTTTTCTCGTTTCCACATCACTCTAGAGGTAGAGGATTTGATACATTTTTACATACATACATTTAAATCTCTATTTTAATGTTAGAGTTGTAAAAGATAAAACTTATAATGGCCAAAACAACAGGCCATGATTTTCCATCCCTACCACAGGCAGTTATTTGGGCATGGAATTTTTTTTACTCTATTGTGTATTTGATTTAACGAATATTATGAAAACGAATATGTTTTATAATTTTTGACGATAGTTGAAAAACTTTGGTTGCAATAGATCAATGTTCCCATACTTCTTTTTAATTATATAGGGAGTTAAACTTGATACGCATTTCAGGTAATATTGGTGATAACTTTTTAAATACCCGGTATAACATAATAAAACTTTACATTGTTGTGATGTGGAATTGAAGCAGATTTAAAATTTAAAATAAAATACAGGGTGTTCCATTTAAAAATCATAAGTTTGGTTTGCCACCATCTTATGGAACACCCTGTAAGATTGTAACTAATTTTAAAATGTGAAGTTTAAAGCTGCCTACAATTTTTGTTAATAATTTTTTTTGTAGTTTTTACTATAACAGATCTACTGAGCTTCCTCACACTAATCAATCACCCTGTATATACGGTCATATCGCCCATTTCTAAAACAGCCACATCTCCCTTTCTTTTACACATGCTGTGTAAATATTGAACGTTATTAAATTTGTTTCTAAAAAAAAGGATAATGTTTTAAAAAAAAATTAATCTTTTTGTGTCCAACAGTTTGCTAATCGCGGTAACAAATGGTTTTATGAACGAGACGCCCACAATATTTCTAGGTATTTTTTAACCACTTACAGAAATGCAAAAGCAAACCCTTTCGACATTACAATCCAGCTAAACATAGTGCGCCAATGAATTTTTGCTGATAAACAAATTTCCTTACATATTTAAAACTGATGTGGACAGTTGGTATTTTATTTTTTTTTAAATAATGACCAAAATTTATAGTAGGAATTTTATATACGTATAAATATTGTTATTTTTAATAATATTAACACTTACATTTTAATATTGTCCCTATCAAGATATACTCCTATAATAATAAAGCAAACTGATATTGTTGATATTTTCCCTAACACAGCAAACTCCAGACTGATTTATTTTTGTGTTACTGTAAAATCTGTACCACTGTGTTTATTCAAACTAGTTATTTTATTGGCCAGTACAGGGGGGCGTATGAATTCTCCACGCACGGTTAGAAATTTTATGTTTTTATTACAGGAATTTTCGACGCAAGAATTTAGGTACTTACAGAAATGTAAGTAAGGAATAAAATAAAATTATCTTCGAAAACTGATTACTATAACACTAATTTTACAAAAGCAAGTCTTGTTATTTGATTTGAAGTTAGACTTCCAATCATTCGTTCTAGAAACCAATTTTATTTTTTACATTTTTGTCTTTAATTTTTGCTGTTTTGCTAAGACTATTTATTTTTATATAAGTATCTAACCTAACCTAACCTAACCTAACCTAACCTAACCTAACCTAACCTAACCTAACCTAACCTAACCTAACCTAACCTAACCTAACCTAACCTAACCTAACCTAACCTAACCTAACCTAACCTAACCTAACCTAACCTAACCTAACCTAACCTAACCTAACCTAACCTAACCTAACCTAACCTAACCTAACCTAACCTAACCTAACCTAACCTAACCTAACCTAACCTAACCTAACCTAACCTAACCTAACCTAACCTAACCTAACCTAACCTAACCTAACCTAACCTAACCTAACCTAACCTAACCTAACCTAACCGAACCTAACCGAACCTAACCTAACCTAACCTAACCTAACCTAACCTAACCTAACCTAACCTGACCTAAACTTATCTAACCTATCCTAACCTAACCTAATCTACTACTTTTAGAAAATTAGAAAATGTATACTTGTCTAATAATAGCAAATCTCTAATACGACAACTTTTAATTATACCCATTTTAACAAAACAACATCAAAACTCACAATTATAAATAAAACTGAGAAAATTGTACCTAAGTATAAGAATTTATGTATTTATTTACAGAAACTTGCTAAAACACAAAAAACAAAAATCCTATATAAAATCATTAACAAAATCTTATAAGATATGACATTGCACCTAAGTGATTTAACACTTGTTTTGTGCATGTATTCAATGTATATATTATTTTCAATTTGACGAATAATACACCTCCTATATTATATAATTATAATTTTACAGTTCTAGATAGTAAGAAAAGAAATGTTAAGCAACTATTTGAATAAATAAATAATAGTTATCATTTATACATATCTTAGCTTGTAATGAAATTTTTTTGTAGTTTTTAATTTTTCTAATATTTAAGGGTAACAAATTGTAAGCCTTTGAGGCTAGATGGTAAGCAAATCTTGAGTGTACATTTTTATTTGAGTTAGGTACTTTCAGTAAATTGTTTGTTACGCTGCGGG
Organism: Ophraella communa; assembly: GCA_035357415.1. Taxonomy (NCBI): domain Eukaryota; kingdom Metazoa; phylum Arthropoda; class Insecta; order Coleoptera; family Chrysomelidae; genus Ophraella; species Ophraella communa. The sequence continues at coordinate 26,147,506 of CM068982.1, forward strand.
TTTCAATATTATGCGAGATATGATTTTTAAAATGTTCTTTTTTATGCAAAAATGTTACTAATGTGTGAAAGTACAGTGACCTTATATTGCATATATCATTTCCATAAAGTAGTCTGGTTGGGTATCGTCTATTTTTTTTATTATTAATTTTCAGCACATAATTTTGAATTGTAGATAGGGATTTTAGTGAGTTATTATACAACGCTCCCCAAACCAGTATTCCATATCGTAAAAGTGATTCCACTAAGGATTTATATACGAAAATCAAAATATTTTTACTCAATATATCTCGTAACTGATAAAATTTGTATATCAGTTTTCTAACTCGGTTTGTTGATTCCATTTTAAATTTTTATCTATAATAATCCCTAAATATTTAGTATTCTCAACTTCTCTTATGTCTCCAATGACATTAATATTAATGTTGTGAAAATTAGGTCTATTTTTATGTAATTGGTCTTATCTGCATTTAAAGACAGCTGATACCAATCTAACCACATTTTTATAATATTCATACCTTCTTGAACGCTTTCCTTAGTAACTTGCCAATTATGCCCACTAAATATGGCAACAGTCTCATCAGCATATGATACTATTTTGCTATCTATATCAAGCGTTAAAAGAGAATTTATGGAAATGGTGAACAGTACAGGCCCCAGAACTGTCCCATGTGGCACTCCCACTCTCACGAGTTGCGGCTCACTTAGACTATTATTGACTTTAACATATTGTAAACGGTCATTTAAATAATTTTTAAAAAGATTTAACACAGTACCACGGATCCCATGTCGCTCTAGTAATTTTTCATGATGTACTGTGTCAAAAGCCTTCGCTAAATCTATAAATACTGCGATACAATTTTTACTATTATCAAGGTTGATTGAAACTTGATTAATAACGTCATACATGGCATCTGAGGTGCTTTTACCTTCTCGAAAACCGTACTGATATTCACTTATTATTTCGTTACTATTTAAAAAATTTATTAGTCGCGTTTTTAGACATTTTTCAGTAATTTTACCAAAGTTGTTGATTAAACTAATTGGCCGATAATTTGAAATTTTATTTTTGTCACCCGCTTTGTAAATAGGGGTTACCACGGAGTTTTTGAATTGTTTAGGAAATTTTCCGTTAGTAAATATTAAGTTTATGATATAGCTAAGAGGGCACAGAATGTATCTCGCAGATAATTTTAACAAAAACGGAGTGATTCCATCATAACCAGGTGCGCTAGCATTTTTTAATGAATTGATATGAAGGAGTATTTCATTTTCTGTGACAGGAGTTAAAAATATCGAGTTATTATTAATAGGAATATTATTTAAAGAGAAATCGTGCCGTACATTTATTTTTTCAATCATTTTAGTGCCTATACTAGTGAAATATTCATTACAAAAATTTGCCATTTCTTTACTACTATTGAAAGCATGCCCGTTTTCAATGACGATATCTAAGTTTATTGTAGTTTTTTTAGATTTTTCATTTGTTGCCTCAGAAATGACCTGATATATTTTTTTCATGTTATTTTGATTTTCCGTTATTATATTTTTATAGTAATTATGTTTACACTTTTTTTAGAAGGCTATTTAGTGAATTCCTGTAAGTTTTATATTGTTTTTCTAAGGCTATCGAGAAATTTTTACACAAACGTGTTTTTAATTTATCTCTTTTGATAATTGATCTTATAAGACCTTCAGTAATCCAAGGTTTTATTTTTTTTTGACTTTTGTTCGCGAATAGTTTTTATTTCAGTGCACTCATTCATCAAATGCTGAAAAGTGTCTGTAAAAACATCTGCTGCTACTTGAGCGTCATTTTCTGAAATGACATTTGTCCAGTTTTCACCTTCAATTAATGCTTAGAATTTTTCTGAATTTATTTTTTTAATTGTTTGAAACACATTTTTATTTTCTTGGCTTTTATCATATGTGTCTCTATGAAAAATAGCGGTTACAGCATAATGGTCTGTAATACTACACGTTAATACATACGATTTAACACTTACATTTACTACATGTTTTTGCTTAATAAATATATGGTCTATGCAAGTAGATGTATTTTAGTTACACGAGTTGGTAGTTGTATGTAAGGTAAAAATCCGTGTCTAGCCATTAGAGATAGATATTTATTAGTATTAGCATCTCCGTCCAAAATGTCGTATAAGAAGTTTACCTATTAAGTTTAAAAATATTAAATTGGAAGGGGCAGATTTTATTGACAATAAAGGGATTAGGGAAATACATTATGTGTCGAATATTCATGTTGGATTATGAATCTTTTTCTTTCTAGCAGGTAGTTGGGGACTATTCGCCCGCCGGTACAGGGTAAAAGGAAGGGATGGCTTGGATATTTGACGATTGAAAATATACCTACCTAATGTTTTACGTTTTATCTTCATTTCTTACGAAAAAGTGATACGATAACGACATACATGTGTTCCTAGTTACATCAACGAATTGCATATAAATTACCTACAACCTCTAGTGAGCTGTTTTTATTTCATTTCTTTTTAATATAAATTGGTTACTTAATTTTTTTGTAGTAAATAGGTAGTTTTGCATGATTAGAAATTAAAATTTAGTTAGATTTATTGAAATTAGTTGATCTATTTAATTTTCATCTTTTGATACATGTAGTATTATTTTTAACGTTGTAGCCGATTAATTTTTTTCATTATGCCTCGTAAAAGTAGAGTTAATTGCGAAGAACTGGCTAAATGCTTGTTACAAGTACCTGGAACTTCATAAGATTATTTTTTGAACTTAAAATTTAATGATGGAATTTTAATTAAAGCTTGTATTCAATTATTTAAAAACTCTTCATCGGCAAACATTAATAAAGTTCTTCAAAATTTAAGAAGAAAATACCTACCAATATTAAAGATTTTTTTATGAAAGCTAGTTTCGTTGAGAATAAATCGCAACCCAGCAATCAGTAACTGATTACATTAATATCTGTTTTGATATACGTAATTCTACAACATTGATCAAACCAAAACTCTGTTTAAAAATCTTTTGTTGTCATTTTATAAAAATTATTGATAATGATGTGAATAAGATTGTTCCTAATAAAAAAACACTTTTTTTAAACTGTTTTGGCATCATTATTTTCGGCCAATTCACTAAAAGAAGTATAAGTGAAATTTAAGAATCTCTTAATGATCTGTTTATCTAAAATGATATCCTTCCAAGTAGAGAACAGTTTTTTTAATTTAAATTATAATATTGAAACAATTACTATTGATAATGATACGGATAATATAAAAGATGAAGAGATAAGTAAAACTATTTATAAAAAAAGCAATTTTTATAGATATTTTAATAAAAATTTTGATGAATTGGTTGAACTTTCGGATGTTTATAAAACTAAAAATGAATATTATTATCCAAAATTAATAAATATACTCAAAAAGTATTTACCATTTCTTCCTTAATGGTGCAATATTGTTAGCGATGGAAGTAAAGAAATATTTAGTAACGCACCAGTAGATAATTGGTTTGGTCAGCTACAAAATTATTATAAATTACCGCGAAATCAAAAATGTTATCAGGTTGTGCCTGAGGAACCAAAAAGAAAGCGTGATAATAATACAGACATTAATATAAAAAGCGAGATAAAAGGTATGCTAGCGATTAAAAACCTGGGTAAACATACAAAAAACTAATCACACTTACTTCAATAACCCGATTAACTTACCTAAATCACGTAATAAACCTAGTTTAAAGCAAGTTAGAAAGTTCCATATAGAAAACCGATATAACTTTACAGAAAAAAATAATAATTTTTATTACGATTTCGGTATACCCTAAACCGTCGAAATTTATGAGGGAGCTTAACCCAATTATCATCTTCAAACAGATGATTATATGACACTTACGAGTAATAAAAATACTCATGAAATGTGGCCAAGTAATTTCCTATCAGACATAACTCTTTTTTTTGCCAAAAAACGTGAAAATTACGTATTATATCAAGAACACCTGCAACCGCTAAACACCAGTAATTATTGTCAATCAAAACTGGGATTAATGTTATTCCATAACACGCTAATTGTGGCTCCCGATTTTGTATTTTGTTAAAAATTTAAACGTTTGGATACTGTTTTCAAGATAATTGTGCCAATGTCTTCGGTTCTGCACTCGTACTTTACCGTATTGAAAGTTTGCTTACTAAACAGACACTTTCGGAGAAAAATCTCCAGAAGTCTTGAATATACTGTTGTTCAACTCGTACTTTACCGTAATTATATGACCTGATTTTATATTAAACGTTACTAAACAGACACTTTCGGAGAAAAATCTCCATGGTCTTCGGTCGCCTGCGGTTAAAATGCAAAAATTATATGATATTAATATTTAAATCATGAAAGTTTAGGGATAACACTAAAGGTTAAGAAACAATAAAAACTTTATTATTAATATAATTATGTTTATTAATGTTAATTAATTTTTATATTTTTTATTTTAAAAAAATTATTGTGTATTATATGTGATATTAACTAGGCTCGAATTAATTTTTAATTTGTTTATATTGGAAGTACTTTTTTATTTACCGTGGATTAGGCCTAATAGGGGATACCACGTTAAAAAAAACGCATCAAATCCTCTACCTCTTGGGTGATGTGGAAACGAGGAAACTAATTATAAGTTATTGTGCAAATTATATTAATATTGATATCTTACCACTTGTTTAGCATCCAGATTGGGGAGAACTATCCAGACTGCATATACAGTAGTTAGTATGTAGTTGGAAGACAGGTGTCCTGTGATTTGTATTTGGAAATTTAACAAGCACTGTTACGTTATTTTAAATGTAAACATAATTACTAATTGTTAAAAAGCAATGATAAATATTTTTAATAAAAACACTTTTTTAATGTACCAGTTTATTTCTTGATCTATTAATTGTAAATCACTTCGTAGATATTTTCAGCCCTAATGGATTATCCTGGATGTTTTATAGGAAAAGCTGTAATTGAATTAAAAAAGAAAATTTTTAAATAAAAGTGGAAGTTTTGTTCTAACTTTCCATTGTTTTTTTAGTAAGATGGACTTCCACTGAGTAGGGATTAGTACTATAAATTTCACATAAAAAAGATTGTAAAAAATGTTGAGATTCATTTTTTACATAAACTGAAATGTGGAAAAATGTCTCTATTTAAATTAAAATATAGTAATAACGCTTTAACCCTATTTTCAAAAAAAGGTTTTTTTTATTGCACCACTGAATACTCTACACTTTGTTTCTTGGACAGGAAAAATCCATTGTTACATACCAAATACCACGCGAATCATTTCAAATAGCAACAAATAAACTTATACAAATAAACAGTTTTTGTCTAGTTCTACTGTACTATGACAAATAACTTTATTGTACTATATATAATTAAATTTATGGTACTAACCCTTACTGTGTGAAAGTTCATCTTATTCAGAACAATAAACAACTAATAGGTTGAATTAACTTCCACTATTTATTCTTTAAATACTTTAATTATAATGACAGCCGTTTCGCTATCGAAATAGCATCGTCAGATGACATATTGAAGTTACACTTTGTTTGTTTGTTTGTAACTAGGTACTTGATGTTGATAGGTAGTTAAGGCTAGACCAAGTAAGGAAGTAATAAGACATAACCATATTAAAGCCTAGATGTTATTAGCCCTAAGGGATTATCCTGGATGTATTTCCCTCTAAGATCAGTATAACTGTGCAATGATATAGAAAAACCAGGAAAAAACTATATCCTGCTGATCTTTACAACAACTTAATATATTTGTGTTATAATTACGTCTTATCTATGTATAAAATGAAGACTCAATCAAAGTAAACAGTTTAATAGTGGTGAACTTCCAAGATTTATTTGTTCATTAACTACTTTATATTGTTGATCTGCTAGATGTCTTTTGATTTCAAGTTCTTCGAGGAAATCTAAATTTAGTTTTTTATCTGAATTTTTTTTTATTTGAATGTCATTAGTGTGGATGAGTGAGTGTGGATGTTCAAGAACATATTTAACATATTAATACCTTACATCCTAAAATTAATTTCACCTTAGAAGTTGAAGAAAATAATTCAATTAATTTTCTAGATTTGAGAATTGAAAAAGTTAATAATTCATTAAACTATTCAATATACAGAAAACTAACACAAACAGATGTAACCATACCATATCATTCAAATCATCCTATATCACATAAATTAGCAGCTTATAATTCTATGATACATAGAGCATTTTCAATTCCGATGAACAAAAATAATTTTAATAAAGAAATTGAGATTATAAAACAAATAGCAATATCTAATGGCTATCCAATACATTTGATAAATAAATTAATTAATAAGAAAGAACAGAAAGTGTCACTACAACTAATATTCCCTCAACACCCTAAAGAAATTAAAAGTTATAAAAGTATTACATATTGTGGAAATATTTCTAATACAATTTCAAAAATAATATCTTCGGCAACATCTGCAATAATTTCATTCAAATCACACAATAATGTTGGTACAAAATTGTTAAATATAAAAACAAAATTACCTAAATTAAAAAAATCTGGTGTTTACAAAATTAATTGTCCAAAATGTAATGCTGTATATATAGGTCAAACACAAAGAAATTTTGAAATAAGATTCAATGAACATTTAAGAGCATATAGATTACAACAACCAGATAAGTCAAACTATGCAAAACATGTTCTTGAACATCCACACTCACTCATCCACACTAATGACATTCAAATATTACACACCTGTGATAAAAAACAAAATTTAGATTTCCTCGAAGAACTTGAAATCAAAAGACATCTAGCAGATCAACAATATAAAGTAGTTAATGAACAAATAAATCTTGGAAGTTCACCACTATTAAACTGTTTACTTTGATTGAGTCTTCATTTTATACATAGATAAGACGTAATTATAACACAAATATATTAAGTTATTGTAAAGATCAGCAGGATATAGTTTTTTCCTGGTTTTTCTATATCATTGCACAGTTATACTGATCTTAGAGGGAAATACATCCAGGATAATCCCTTAGGGCTAATAACATCTAGGCTTTCATATTGTTATGTCTTATTACTTCCATACTTGGTCTAGCCTTAATACTACCTAATCAACATCAGGTACATAGCTACAAACAAACAAACTGTAACTTCAATATGTCAATCTGACGATGCTATTTCGATAGCGAAACGGCTGTCATTATAATTAAAGTATTTAAAGAATAAATAGTGGAAGTTAATTCAACCTATTAGTTGTTTATTGTTCTGAACTATATATAATTGCTTAAATCTACCGCCCAGCCTGAGACCGTTCCTATTTGTAAGACGCTGAAAGAATAGAATAGGAACGATAGACAAATTGCTTGTACAATTCGCCTTTTCGAAAGTCTAGACGCCCTCTGGCGGATAAATGATAAACCTACTTTGTGAGTAATCGCAAATTATTTTTAATTTTATTTTGGATTGTTATGTGGAGGTTGATGTTTGATTCTTTTATTTGTATTTGTAAAATTACCAAAAAACAAAACACACAACTCAACCCTAAGTTCGTATACAAACTGACACCTCAAACAAAAAGATTGCTCACAATCCTTCATATTTGTTTACGTCTCTTAGCGCCCTCAACGGTAGTCGAAATCGCGAATAGTAGCAGGAGTTCTAATGTGGTTCTACTATCGATGATAATAATAAAAATAATAATAATATTTATTGCTTCAATTGAACAGAAAATGTCAAATAGCAAGAGTTCACAATTTTAAATCTAATAAAGTATAATAAAAAAGTTTGCATAAAATAGAACAAGATTAAGAAAAAAAGAACAAAAAAAAATAATTATATACACACAGGTGTTTTACAATCATTCATTTAATACAAAAGAACGAAGTTTTAAAACCCCGATAAAAAAATAACAACACATTTTCATAAGTTTAGGATTATCCAGTAATTTCACAAACTGGTCAAAATTTTCCAAACTATAAAGTTGGCGAGGTCTGACTTCACGGTATAGGGTGCAGTTCAAAACGATATGTTCAAGTGTTTCATGCTGTCTTGAATTGCACATCGTACATATCTCCTCCTGATCAATATGGTAGTAAGATCCATTATATGTGAGGTTTAACCTTTCTTTGTAAGACAAACGTATTTGACTGAATAACCGAACAAATTTAATAGGTATGTTACTAAAAAGATACTTCGCCGGTTGAGAACTGACATTAAGACTTTTATACCATGCCGAATATTTTGCCTCTTGTAAAAGCCAACTTGTACCCTTTCAATTTCATGACAATATCGAAGTCCCCATACCGGAAGACAGTTGCTGAGGGTGTTTAGAACTATATGTTTAAATAGAGTAAGCCTAGAGTTCCACGCGGTGGTTTTAGACCGAGCTAATATGGACATAACAGCACTAATGGATTGTGTGGCCTTTGATGTTGCCAGTAGAACGTGTTTTCTAAATAATGATGAAGACGACAACAGAACACCCAAATAGTTGTATGTATTGTCAATAGGAATTTCATGACCATTCAATAAGAAACGATGGCTCTTAGGAGGCTTTGCAGTACTTTTGGAAAAACATACTATTCTGGACTTAGCATTATTTACGCTTAGATTGTTTAATTTAATATATTTTTTAAGTATGTGAAGTTTTCTACCAAGGTCAATCTCCGATTCGGCTAAAATAACTAGATCATCTGCATAAAGCATCATTAACAAATCAGATTTGTTGTCAATAGTTATGCCAGTTACTCCAGAGTTTCTAAAAAAAGATTCAATATCAGCATGGAAAATAGCAAATAGAGTAGGGCTTAGAGGTTCTCCTTGCAAGACACCCTCATTTATTCCGTACGATTTTGATAGATGGTTATTGACTTTTTCATGAAAGTTAGCATTTTCGTACAGTAATTTGATCACGCGTATTATTTTACCACTAACACCAAACCTATATCCCAGAGAATAGAATAAGTAAGGGAGTGGAATGCTCGCTTCAGGTCAATAAAGACTGCAAATATTTTTCTTCGTGGTCGATGTAAATGAATGTGTATACAAAAAGTTAAAGTCAATACAGCCACGACTTTTTTTTAACCCGGACTGTCACTCTGGTAAAACATTAGTGTAATCCACCCACTCATTAAGACGGTTTAAAATAATCGTGGAATCGTGTATTTATGCAGGAAATACCTCTGTTATTAGCTGGATCATTTCTAGGACCTTTTTTGTGCAACATAGTAAGACAGACTGTAGACCACGCACTTGGAATTGATTCTGATTCAAATACTTTATTGAAGAAGTTACAGAGATAAAGCTGCCAATTTTGGGGCAGATATTTATAAAATTCAAAGGTAATTTGTCAAGACCCGGAACCTTTCCTCTTTTGCATGATTCAAGTACAGCTAGAACTTCATTCTGGTTTATTTCACAATCCATCAAAAAAACTTGTAAAAAGTTTTGTTTTTTGGATACACAGCTTATCGTAGTAGGCCTCTCAGGCATCAATCGATAAATTAGCTACAAATTTAATACCGCGGAACTTCCTTGCCGTTCTCCAGAAAGTGTAGCCATCTTTAGAGTTACTAACCGACGCAACTATGTGCTTTTCATATTCTTTTTTTTTTTAACACACAATTTTTCTTTTATAATTTTTTTGCACTAAGATATTCTAATTTGTGTTGACCGGTAAAATTGTTCTGTCTACAGAGTTTTAGTTTGTAAGACACTTCTCTTTTACTATCATACCATGGTTTGTTTTTAGATGAACTTGTACGATTTACCTTGCGTACCATATTACATTGAGTAGATATAATATTTATGGAAGAACACAGATTTAAATAAAAAGTTTCCACATCTGGCTGAGAAACTACATCGATTTAGAAGATGTCGGATTGATTAATCTTTTAGCCAAGATATAAACAAATGACATTTAAAAACTCTTTCAATTTTATCCCTACATAAAAACCTGGCGGCACAAAACACCGTGTTCTGTGACTAACTGATTGTACCAGTTGACAAGATATATGACAGGAGAGAAAATCGTGTTTATCTGTAATAAACAAACAAGACCCCTATTCTTGACGGAGATAGAATAGAACAGCCAATAGAAAATGGGCGTGGTTCTATTGAAAATGCCAAAACCGTATTCTTGAAATTCGTTCTCTCACTGTACCGATAGAAGGGTTGCTCCGAGAGAGAACAATTACTTCTATTGGTTATTTTTGAAGGAACGGCTATAACAACAAGACAAGGCGTTAGAGATTTTTATTTTCGAACCAAAAATAGTATAGAAGTAATTTCTTTCATAAACCAAACACAACCAAACAACAAATTAAACTAACGAAAATGACAGAATATTTTGTTTAGTGTTTTACTCCTTATTAGATAAAGTGTCAGAGAACAAAAATATCGATATGTTTATCTCTTTTTAATGACAACAAATAAGAGAGAGAGGTAAGTTTCTCGGTTAATATTAAAGCATATCGACAACATCGCAAATTTTCTACCAATCTTATTGAAACACGTCACTTACCACTTATGACGTATGTAACCATTAAATTTAAATTTCAAAAGCCGATTATGGCTAGAGGATTAATTTTATAAAAATTTTATTTGTACAGTTGAACCACTAAAAACCTATTTTATAAGATGCAAATATAAAAAAATCACTAAACTAGTCCATTGTACATACTTTTTAAAGGTTAATGAAAAATTACGTATCTCGATAAAATCTGGTTTTTACAAAAAGTGATAAGGGGCAAAAAAGTTTTAAAAATAATGTGTTAAACTAATGGTGCCACAAAATCGATTTGGTTTGAACGAACACAAAAGTTTGGGGGGATTTAGGGAGATACATCCCTTAAAAATTTTTTGCAGTGCTTAGATTTTGTTGTTTGTTTTTTTTATAAATAACGCTTCTCAGAACAAGAAAGTAACAAGCACATTTGGGCATTTTATTACAAAATGTCAAAAAATGCAAAATTTTTATTTTTTATTTTGTAACTTAAAAAGGCAATAACTTTTTTAGTGTACAGTTTTGTGCTAAGGTAAGTTGGGTTCAAATAAATTATTTTAGTACCCGGAATACGTGATTTCATTTGTGACATACCTTTTTGAAACACCTATTATTAATTCAAAATAGTTGTTTATCAACTAAAATAATTTAATAATAGAACTCTAAATGATTTTTAGTTCTTATACATAAAACCTACCCACTTACCTTTTCAAGCAGACTATTTGTTTTAAACACCCACCAGATGAATAATTTATATATTTAATTAAAATTAATTAAAATTAATTAATTTAAGAATTGTTTTATATATTGTAACGTAATCAAATGGCCTTATTAGAAGATTAAAATATTTAACAAGAGAATCTTATTTATTAATTAGAGGGAAGGTAGTTTATTTAAATTTAAACAGTTAAAGGAATGTAATAAAATTTAAATTATATTTCCATAAATTAAAATTGTCAACAAATCACCTGTTACATAATATAAGATTTAATAATATAAGATTTACCATACAGACGAGTAGGTTGATGGTTTCTAGGTATTATCTAAATAAGTATTCATGATGCCTATAACAAATTATTCAAAATTAGTACTTATAAAGTTTTCACTGAAATTTTGCTTACATCTAATTATACAATCTGAAAATTAAAAAGATAAACAAATAATGGGGTTATGAATTAAATGACAGTGACATCAATTGTCATCTGATATAGGGTAGCTTCTAAAGAGATGTTTTGATATGTCAACTATGACAGAAGAAAAAGGTTAACGTAATTGACATAATTTAAATAATAAAAGATGTGATACAAACAAATTCCAATTATTTAGAAATATAAGATGTAATGTTTCCTAGTCTCAAAACAAAGCTTTATTAGATATTATTAAATTTATTTATAAAAAAACCATAAGGTTAATTTGATTGGACAATATAAGCATAATTAGAGATATAGAGGGCGAATTTGAATATAAAAAAAGAAAAAAAGGAAAATCGGGGTAGTTATTGATTTTAAAAGGGGGAATTAGTGAATTTTTGGTTTTGGAAGGAATAAAAAGTTTTTTTTTGTTAAGAAAAGTTATTAGAAACAGATTAATCAAAATCATATATGAAATTTTGTTAAAATTGTAATTAGATAGTAAAATAGTGATTTGTGACCAGTGTAAGTTACCTTTAAAAAGTTCCCAAAGTAAAAGATGGATCCTGAGTGATCTTCGTAACATCTTGAACCGGATTCCACGTGGGAGGAAGGCAGGAGACCCACACGAATAGTCAACCACGGTCTACAAAACAATATAAAGGTATTCATATTGTTTAAAAACATCGAGACAGTATAAAACGCTATTAGGAGAAGTAATAAAAAGGTATTTAATGAATTCTTGTTAAATAAACTTACCAGTGTGTGAGAAACTAAATTTTCAATAACGCTTAGTGATCTATCGTCCATTTTTTTGTAACTGTAATTATAGAAAGGACTACCAACTGTAAAACTTATAAAGAACTCACACATAATTGTTATGTGAGTTGCATAATTAATTGTAATAGTATTAGTTTCATTAGTGTGAATGTGTGAAGTATGAAAGAACATTTAAACGATCATGAATTTGTATTTGTATAACGAAATGTGTTAATATTTTTGAAACATTTATGTAATAAAACATTACATTGAATTTGGTTGATCTGTTTTGCATTTAACAGTAAATTTAATTAAAACTTCCATTTTTTTTAACATAATAATAATAATAATAGAATAAATCAACAATTGATATAGGGCGTTCAAATAACTACAATAATAAATAATAATAAATTATAATACCTAGAGCCTGTGAACCCACAGAACCCTGAGAAGGAAAGTTTTTTTATTTGTTTTAGTATATAAAAGGTTATGTTAGTGTCTGTAACATGAATCAATTATTCATGTAAAATCAGTTTCATTATAACATAAATCATAAATCATACATACACAGACAAACATAACAATATATACAAATATTGGTTTTAAAAATCTATTTTTTAATTAAAACGTGACAGTTTTGTTAAGAAGTTTCATTTTTTATGTTCCTAGACATATGCGTTGAAAATTCACTTATAATCCATTTTTAGCCTACTCGGAACGATTGTAAGTAACTTTTGAATATGATGAAAGAGAATTGTTTTTTTACCTCTGTGCAAAATTTCATTCATGGATATCTTCATTTACCCTCCAGCTCTAATGAAAGAATCAATAATATTTTTTGTTTACTATTAATTCAATGACTTTCATGTTTTATTATCGGGAGTGAATTAGTACAACAAAACTTAAAAGTAGTCAATTTTTTTGAAAATTATAAGAAATATTAAAATTTTGTATTTTATTTATTTATTTTCGTATTTTACGTATTCAATTTAACGGTTTCACACTATTTTTATCAAAAACAACAAAGCTTAGTTTTTGACTAAAATTCGAAGACCTCCAATCCAAGAGTATTTCCTCTGCCATATTCTTAAGTTAAATTTTTTTGCTAAAAAAAATTAAAAATATGTAGAATAGAGGTTTTTAAGACGCTAAATAGACTAGTGCATTCAGTTTTTCGATAGGATTTGTAGAACTATGTGAGATCTGGAAGGGAAAGTATCGGGAGTGACGAAGTACCGCAAAACTCAAAAGTAAGCATTGTTTTTGAAAATTATAAAGAATTTTAAAATGTCGACGGCATTTTCGTATTCTACATGTCTAGTTAAGCGGTTTAACAGTATTTTTATCAAAAATAACAAAACTAAGTTTTTGCTAAAATTCGAAGACATCATATTCGAAGGTGTTTGCTCTGCCATTTTCTTTTTCTGCTTAAAAATGCTTGAAATTATGAAGAATAGAGTTTTTTAAGACGCTGAATCGACTAGTGTAATCAGTTGTTCAATGGGATGTGTAGAATACTGGGTGGAAAACTATAGGGGGTGAAGTAGTGTAGCAAAGCTCAAAAGTAGGAAATTTTGACGATAATTTCGTATTCCACATCTCCAATTTAGAGGTATTGAGGGTGAATTAGTACAGCGAATCTCTAAAGTAGTCAATTTTGTAGGGAATCATTAGAAATTTTGCGACATTATTTTCGTATTCTACAGGGTTGATTTAAGTGGTTCTAGACTATTTTTATAAAAACATTAGTTAATTAAGATTTTTAGCAAAATTTGAAGAAAGCAAATTCTAAGGTGTTTGCCTTGCCATTTCTTATCTAAAAATATTTTGTCGTCCAAAACACTTGAAAATATGGAAAATAGGGTTTTAAATATCGCTTAATCGACTGATGCAGTCAGTTTTTTGATAGGATGTGTAGAACATTGATAAATCTGGGTGGGGTATTGAGGTTGAAGTTGTAAAGCGAAACTCAAAAGTAGAAAATTTTGGGAGGAATTATTCGGAATCATTATTTTGACGTTATTTTCGTATTCTACGGGGTAGATTTAGTGGTTCTAGACAATTTTTATAAATCATAGATAAATTAAGAATTATAGCAAAATTTGAAGAAATTGAAATAGTACGAATAATAGGTGTAAAAGGTCTGTTAACAGCACGAAACCATTTAACAGGCATTTTTGGTGTGAAACTCAAAACAAAATTTAAAATATTTCTTAAGTGCAACACAAAATTCAAAAACAACATACGATTCAATACGATTGTTTTAATTGGAACAAAATCATTTGTTTTTTGGTCCGTTAGTCGTACGAATATAAATAAATATAAATGGGTATTGACGAACTAATTAAACTTGTGTGTTTATTAATCTTACTTTTAACAGTTTTAAATATATAATCGAAATTAGATTGTGTCATTCTAGTATATTCAATAAAACATTTATTATTCCTTCTCAGTTCGTTATAAAAACTTTCAATTTCCCAATTTTCTTTTCTTGATGAAAAAAATCGTTCACACAGAAGCATCTTTTTTGTTTTTCAATAAGAGAAAAGTATCTCCAATAAATATGCTTCAACAGCTGAATCCATTTCACCTTCAGTACGAAATACAAACTTTCGCGTCCATATTTGCAGGAACAAATTTCTTAAGAATTCGTATCCACTTTAACCACTGCCTTAAGCTTCGGTAGGCAAATCTTGTTCAAGGAACTATATTCTGGACTTGATGCCTTCAAAGATATATTAGTTCATCTGCAGTGATGGTCGGTATTTCATTAAAAATGTATCCGAAAATTTCTCACCTCTACTTTTTAACCAATAAGACGCCTTAATTTTCTGTAGTTAAAAAATTTTTGGAAATTTTTTTATGACGCCATGATATTTAAGTGGAAATTTTTTGACAGCTAAAACAACATAAAACGCTAAAACCTTAACGTACATATCACGAACAAATAATAGTATATTAAACATTTCATATGGCCTGTTATGATACGAGTTCAAGTTCAAGTTTAAAAATCGAATCAAGAAGCGATGAGTTTATTAAAGGACGAGTGTCACAACAGCCATATGAAATAAGTTGCTTATAATATTTTTTATATTTTGCAATTTTATCATTTTTTAAATTAATTTATTATTTGTATGTAAATTACGAAAATTTTGATTATAAAAAGTATGTTGGTAGCACTGTGTAGTTTATAAAATTTGACAGTTTTGAAATTTAAATGATCAAATTTTATTGTTTTTAAATAATTAATACAGGAATAATAATATTTTATACAATTAAAAGATGATATTCATATTAACACATACTTTCTTAAAGAACAATATAATATTAATAAATTGCTACTAGCCACAAATGTCATTGTCAATAGTCTTGTCATTAGATACTTCACTCATACTGTCAACCATTTAGAGCAAAAATTTGCAATTTTATTCCGGCAAATTTTCTTTTGCGCACGAATATTTGAAAAAAGTTAATTTTATTCTTAATTTTAACCGGTTTGTCCCATCGATCATGATAAAAATTTACAAAGCTCATTCCACTATTGACGTTTACCAGTGCCAGTTGATGTTAATATAATTAGAGTTTAATACCATTAAGTGTAAATCATAAAGTTTAAGATACATAAAGTGCATTGTAGCAAGTTATTTTTATTCAATAACCACTTATTGAATCATTCCAAAGCATTTACTTCCATTAATAATAAAAACATAAGAGAATCGAGACACGTCGATAGAAAATATAAAATTTCATTTTATTTTTTCTTAGAAAACACCAGAGCAGATTACCAGTAATCTCGAGCAATCTAGAGCGTAATTTAATATGAAAACATTTTTAAGAATTTAAGTTAGTTTCATTATTAATTAACTTTAAAACCCATTTTTAAGTTTTTACTTGGGTTCAGTGATGTTCAGAATAAATTAGAATTAAAACCTTTATTAAATTACTAACACACTAGCTGTAGTGGAGGGGCGGGAAACGCTTCGCTCACAAATTCAAGAAATTGTTTTACAAACGTTTGCTTCATTTACAATTAATCGTGCATATTGCAATTAGAAAAAGCTTACCTTAGTATAAAAATAAATATTTAGAGGGTGAGTTTAACTTTTTCTGACTTTTTCGCGAAAAATATTTTTTTGTTTGTTATAATTGCACAAGTGCATAAAAATTACCGATAATTTTGCAAGAAAGCGTGTTATCTAAAAATTGCACAAGATTTTTTTGATATTTTGGCGAAAGAGCCCGACTCCGAAGGAAGAGGGCTCTTTTACAAAATATGAAAAAAACGGAGTGCAATTTTTATAGATAACACGCTTGAATGTAAAATTATCTGGTCATTTTTATGCACGAGTGTAATTCAATGGAATATTTCACGAATAAAGAAATAAGTATTGATTTTTTTCTGAGAAAAATCACATACTACTGACAAAGACTATAAATAAAATTATGCTAGACATGCTTTCAAACAATTTTATTTATCAGTATTGTCAGTCAGTGTTGTTGTTATTGGTGTCATGCCGACGGGATGTTTTCGCAGTGCAATCATCGCTCCGCAGTGCAATTACCGCTGTAATTTTTCGATAATTGCATTCCTCTTATGACATATATTATACATGAGGGAAATATTCGATAGCTTAGCATCAATAAAAATAGGTATCTAATATGCTATGAGTTGTATAATCAATATAATTTTATTAAATTAAGTTGTTTTGGATAATGTATGTTTACGTTAATATTATTGTTTAAATTAGCCTTTTACAGTCTTGTTCTTGTGTTAATAAAATTATTTATAGTGGCAATAAACTGAATGTTTTTACACAACTTGACTCTATATTAATAAAGGCGATTTTATTTTGCACGAAATTCATTTGATTTGAACTAGAAATGTTTAATATTTAATAATACCGTAGATATTTTGTAGAACTAAACATAACAAAACTCTGAGAAACTTTCCCATTAGCTGCCAGTTCTTGAGTATCATTGCTCCGAATAGATAAGTAGGTACAGTCGGTTTTAGAACAGCATATACATGTTAAATGTGAATTTCGTTTACCTACCGAAGTTATAAAAACGCCCTTTAAACGCCTACATTAAATGGTTTTTGGGGGTTAAGTTTATTTACAAGGGACAGAGTGACAGGCACCCAACTAGCAAAACTTATTTTATAAAGGTTGTAAGTACTGCTATACAGCAAATCTTATATAACTGTAAAAATCTTATAATGTGGCTATAAACCACTATACAATGTCTTTACAACCAAAAAGGGCCCCAGTTTATACAACAGTTCAGTTCTTATAGAACATCCTTTAGTAAACTATACAACTGTTATAGAATACTCAATATGATGATTATATAATTGTACTATAAGTATTTCTTCAAGATTACTTATACAATATCCTTACAAAACTATTTGGGAACTGCTATAAAACTGTTGAATAAGCACTCTTATTCTACGGTTTAAGAGTATTTATCGAACATTTATAGAACTACTAAAACAGTATTTTATAATGCAGACAGAACCGCTAATACAATAAATTTGTTTTCTACTGTTGAAATTTGGAATATAATTCTGACAATATTATTTTATTGCATATATTTGCATTGTGTCATGACAGAGTCGTGTAAGGCATTTATTATGATGGTGGGTTATATTATATTGTATCTGTTGTTACTCATATTGAATATTTTAAAGACATATATCACTACTCCAGGGGGCCAAATTTATTGGCGCAGCTAACTTTTCTGACAATATAATATATATTTTGTTGATAAAAATTAAAGCGCCTCAGTTTAGCAACATTTTATTGATATTATTAAAAATAAAAAATGAAAAATTATATCTAATTTGTTAAATTTTCAAATCAAAACAAAACATGCATATAGTAGCTGTTGTGAAAGTGGAAAAAAACTATATTTTTTTAAAAAATCTATTTTTATTTCACCTTTTTACATTTCTATATATGATTTTTTCACAATGGCGGCGATTTCTGTACAGCTGAACGTTTAATAAATATGGCGTATGGTAGAATACAAATTAGATACCTTATACAATGATTCTGTTTTTTTCTGAGCTGTATACGATATTAAAGTTTTATTATGTTGTTTAATGCAGCGCCATAGCATTGTATTTGACAGTCTAAGAAGTTAGAGGTGCTGTTTGATTCTTGACCACTTTTGAATGTTGCCGGATTTAAAAATACCTATAAAATATGTTTCAGTAGCATTTTGTTTTCTAAAGAAAAAATAGGTTGGTATTTATATAAATGATGAGGATTGGACAACGAGTAAAGTGAGTGGTCAAATACTTTGCGTGTTCAAAAAATATATGTCGTTGTTTTCCATAAAGTGTAGGTAAAGAAGATTTTTTGCAATAAACATAAAATAAATACAAGAATTTTATTTTCTTATTAAAAAATAAAGGGATCTGCCAATTTTACGTATGTTATAACTACTAACTGTCCAAGCTGGCAACACTGAACGTAAGATTTACGTATTATCCTTTAGTGCATTGGTAAACTACATAATAGAACAGAAATATCTCTTAACATGCATGCGGTACAACAGTAAACAATTATTTAGTTATATTGTGTTTCGAATAACTTGTGTATACAGTTTCTTTCCAAGTGTGAAATAACCTTCATCAGCACTATTAATTTTGCAGCTTTCTTTTAACATATCATCATTGTCATAATTTTCTCCTAATTCTTCTTCAATATTACCACTGCTAGCTGAAGCCAAAATTGTTGTGTCTTCTAGATTAGCCTTGTTGTTACATGCCACTTCAACTATAGCAGGTTGATCAAACGAACTGCAGGACTGAAGTATTCTTTCATATTTCTTTTTAGCTAATCTTTTAAAATTACCACTCTTTTTATTTGTTTCCACTGATTTCTTGCCGAATTCATTTTGTTAACAAAACCGTCTAGAAAACACTTTTGTAATTTTTATATTACTATATGGCGGGTATTTATATTCGTATAGATTTCAAATAGATTTTATAACGCAGAACTTGGGATAAATTTATTCCTAGGAACTACATTTTTATTCTAAAAGCTCTTTATAAGAGAGAATACTATTGTAGTTATAAGATGATTATAAAATACTTTTATATTTATTGTATAATGTTTTACTTCTGCGTAAAACAACAACCATATTACTTTTATTAAGGAACTTTAATACAACTATTTATACAGCTTCCTTTACAACCATCTTTTAACGTCGCTATTATAAGTAATACAATAGCTATGCAACCGTATTATAATGCGTATAACACAGTTTTAAAATTATTTTATAGGAATTTTATAGTACGTTATGCAACTGTTATAAAATTTGTATGCTTTTTGTCGTATGATATGAGCTGTAAGTACGTCTATACAATAGTATTATAGAAATCCCTCTATTTTATAATAAAATTGTCGTATTAAGACGCATTTAAAAATTAATTTTGTCTTTCAAGCAGCGCTATACGATAATTATGAAATAATTTCGTTCTTTTAGAGATCTATTTTGCTAGTTGGGCAATTTGTCAATAAAATACCTTATGCTGCAAACATTAAAGATGTGGGCGTGGACAACTGTTAAACTGATTTCAAATTTATTATTATTTAAACCGTGATTGGTTATACACAATAAATAGGCCGTCCTTAAAATTAATTAAGGCCGTCCTTAAAATTATTTCATTGTAAGCGATTTGAGTTTGAAAATGTATATGCTATTCTGAAGCCGATAGTACTTGTTCATTCATTATGAACGATCTTAGTTTCATTGCATTTGTTATGAAATGTACCCATTGACTTTGCAGTTTTGGGGTACCAGTATTAAGCACACCAGACATCCAAAATATATTGAAAATTCTCTCTTTTTTGGGTTAAAATTAAAAATTGCTGCAATAAATTGCATATACAATATAAATTACTAAGTGTAAAGTCGCTCTTATAGAAATTTAAATAGCTGTAATTTGTACAAATTGCATTCGAATACTTTGTAATAAAATAAAAGGCGCACATCTCTACCAAATTTTTCATTTATTTTACAATCGCTGTATACCAGATATTCTAGTCCGGTCCTAGACGGTTCCTGTTGAACCGTGCGGTATTTGAAAAATTTGAATTTAAAATATTCCTCAGATATGCGTAGATGGGCAAAGAGATTTATTTTGTGGAAAAGCAGCGTATCAGCTTTTTTTAATAATGCAACCTGTGAAGCCTTTTATCTTTTGAATTTAGTTTTGCATAAAGAAGACTGCAATACAAAGTTTGTTTTGATACTTATGCCGGTTTCGTATACACTAAATTTAATGTTGAAAGTGACAAAACATGCACAAGGTATTCATTTAATTTTATTATTTTAGGAACAGTAGGACAGTAGTTTCCACGAAAAATATTATTGAAAAATAAACTGCCTAACCAACGATTTGAAATTTTATTAAGGAAATTGACTATACAAATTATGTCATACAATACAAGTTATTTTTAAAAAATAAAAATAATATAGTGACTTAAAAGATAACCTTATAATGTAAGGAATAATTACAAATCAATTTACTGTCTGTTGCATAATCGAAAGAAAAATAAAAGCAGTCATTTATCAATATAAATTTGGGTCAGTTATTTAATTTAAAAGATTAAAATGCAACATAAACTTGCTATAAGAAAAAATATAAATAACTAAATTATGGTTTTATAAGTTTAAATGTGAATTTTGTAGGAAAATTCTTTTTTGCTTGCACAGGAGATATTATTGTGTTATTTTAACACAATTTAACATTAATGTATTGCTCCTGATATTAATTTTGAAGCATCCGCCATTTTTGTGGCCATTTCTTTTTGTTCAGGATCATCTATAAGTACTGCTAATGCTTAACGCAAAGCATATTGTGTTTTGTACTTTCATTAGGCACATGTCAGTTTTCTTCAGCGAATCTGACAAAACAGCCATTACCTCTGGGTTGGTCTGAGGACTCGCAATTTCGCAATTGGATGAAATTTTATATTTTGCTCCATAAACTCTTTTTTTTCTGCACCCTTTGTAATGTAATGATTCCATCTATTGGCGATTTTCTTATAAATAGGTTCGCCTAGATTAGTATTTAGTTTACTTGACGGATTACTACCAGAAGTGTATTCTGAAGAGTCACCTAAGTAGTGAAAATCTGGTCTTAGTTTTGTTTTTATTATTAATATAAAATATAAGCACAAAATTAAGTTAATTAACATATAGTAATTCCCCATATATTTTTGTAAAGTTATGTAGCCATAATTAACTTTTTCGCTTTAATTAACTACTTTATAGTTAAATCAACTTTTTTGAAGTCCCACCAAACACCCTGTATCACGAAAGTAACATTTCAGATGTTGCCTTTTGTTAGAACCGTTTTACACGGAATACCGAAAATTTCACACCTCTACATTTTAAGATTGGATTAATAATTTTTTCCAAATTATGGTGTGAAATTTTTTTACCGAATACTACTCAAGCTTAAATTATTCTAGGAAATTTTTTTTCGGGTACGAATATTTTAAGAAAATTTTCAAAATATTCGTGCCCTCAAAAAAACTTCCGGAAATAATAGGTTTGTTCCAACCAAGCAAAGAACCGTTCTAGAACGGTAATATTACCACTCACGAGACCAAATTAGTGTACTGCGCAACTCACTACACCACTGCGCACAAAAATTACTGTTTTAGAACGGTTCTCTGCTTGGTTGGAACAGGGCTCTGATTCTAAGTGAAAATTTCGACTCGAAATAATTTCGACTCGAAATTGTCGGCCATGACAGTCGAAATCTTTAGCGATTCCAAGTCATTTCGACTTTTGGTAATATCTGGGGATAATGAATTTATGTTATTGGCATCGCATAAATATATGATTGGTACGCATTTTTATATTTTGATCAGCTGTTTGTAGGCAGGTTAAGATCATTAGTTTGTTTTGTTCCGGTTGTTTAAATTTTATTTATTATTATATAATAATCAAAATGAATTATTTGGAAGACGAAGGTGATGGTGTAACCAAAAAGTGTCCTTTCAGCAAAAGGAAATGATATTGGGTTTCATATAAGAGCATCTGGATTTTATAAACAATATTCTGGGATAGAAAAGCCGTGTGGGAAATCTTGAGCACCCTGTTGAATAGGGCAAGGAAAATAAGCCAAAAATGGCAGCGAGTAAGTACAACTATTTTACATATATAAAGCAATATTTTTTTAATAGATTTGTAATATATTGCCGTTATTATATTATTTAATTTCATTGACAACAGTTTTCATAAATTTACAAACTTAAGCTTTCTTATTCATTTTATTTATATTTTTTAGTTGGGTGAAAAATATCAGTTTCAACAATGGCAGGAAGATTTGACAAAATTTACAGTATCCTGAATATGGATAGGGAATCCATAAATTCAAAGATGTACATATTAACTCAGGAGAAGCAACAAACAAACAGCAATCTCAAAATTTTTAAAAAATAATGGTTATAGTATCTAGGTTAACTTTAGGATACTTTTAGGTTTTCTATAAAAAAATTCTTTAATAAAATATGACATAAAATGCTATGCTATTTTAATTTTTTACCTGATGCAGACATAAATTATGTTATATAAACTTAATTTATATATTGAACATGCCATGCCACCAACTACATCTAAGTAAATGTTGGGCTTATAAGGCTACACCTATTTGAATCAAAACCTTTTTACTTATTTATGTGGATGCTAAGGGTAGGTACATATTTAGCTATTATAGCATTATAGAGTTTTAAGTATTAAGAAAATCTTAATCAAACATAAACTTTGTTGATTTGAGACTAATTTTTATTAAAAGTCAAATTTCTGTACAAGAGAAATATTGTTTGATAAAATTTATTAATAAAATAAAACAAATAGTTATTCAGCACTGTTAGCACAGGAAAAACATCACAATACTATAATGGAAGGACCAACCAGGAGCTGCTGTTGTGTACTAGCTTCGTTTAAAAATAATACATATTGCCCAAACTGGCTATTATGAAATGTAGAATGTTTTTTGAGTGTCCCGTATAATTCCGGTTTTCTTCTGATTCCAGCTCCGCTATTATATTGCTACTTGTTCAAATAATGCAACCATTATTTATAACAGAACCTATTTATTATCCAGATAAAGCTAAATACTCGATATAATTTATATATTCACAAATTAACACCACTAAAAAATGTATATAACATACTGATACTAACTAAACTGACGGGTAACCTCAAAAACAGATTTAATGTAATTTCTAAAAATGTCATAATTTCGAGTCGAAATCCTCATTTCGACCTAAATGGTCTAGTCGAAATTAATTTCGACTTGTCGCGTTTTCATGACGTCATATGCTCACTTTGCAATAATTTCGCATTTCGACTCCGCCATGACGGTCGAAATTATTTCGAGTCGAAATTGTGAATTAGAATCAGCACCCAGACCTAATATAAGCTCTTTTGTCGACACAGCATTGTTTTTCTTAATTGTCGATAACATTTTGTGATTTGTAATCCTCAGAACACTAATATAATATGTTTATGCCAGAAAACATTTTGAGTTCTGTGTATAAAAATATCAAAGAATATTTTTAAAACGTCTCAGATCTAAAATAAAAATAAAATGATGTATTAATGTAGAAAAAAAATTACAAAAAAAATATTTTATGATTTACCTATCTATTATTGATTTCTAATACCTTAGAAATGGAATATGTTGCGCACTACTGCTTGAGGAGATGCTATCGTTTACCTAAGCGAATACCGGAGATATTACAGTTTCTTACGCGCATATCTGCTGAACTAATGCACTTACACTTACGATTATTTACTACAAGAAAAAGAAGAGTTTTATGTGTGGTATAATGAAGTTAGTTTAAATTTGACCAATTGTGGAGATACGACAGTTTACTGATACATCCTTCAGCTACTGAAGAGCTTTTCTATTTCCCATGTTTTTTTAGCATTTCAAACGAAGAACCTGCCTCAACAACTAAGTTTACGATATGCGACGCTTCTGCATTATCCAGTTTTAAAAATTTTGCGATGCTTCCTATGGTATTTTTTCCAACAGGTTGGAAAGACTCTTTCTGTAGGTAAGAAAGAATCTTCGCTTCTTTATTCCAGCTGGTCCTAATGGTGCGTACTTTTTTATTAAATTTAAAGCGCCTAAATCTTGTTCAATGATAGTAAAACTTTTTGAAGTTGAAGTTTTAGTTTCTGGTACCTTTATAACCAAGACCGTTCCTCTATCTTCAATATCATCAATGGTCATTTTGACCAACTTATCTCGTCTTAAACCTCCAAAAACACCCATTACCAATATGACTTTGTGTACCAAGTAGATATCATCAGGAGTCTTCTTAATAAATTTTATTATTATTGCGAGTATTGCGAGATGTCTATATTTTTAAAGACCATTAACGTAGACTTTAGGTTAGAATAATTGGTCCAGAGAGAGTTCGGACTGTATTTTTCCGACTAAAAATATTAAAATTTGTTAAACATATGTACCTATTAAAATAAAATCAATAACTTACCAGTTCCTGAAAATATGCCATTAGAACGGTTTCGGTTATTTGAACAATTGCGTTGGCATCTTTCCAAATACCAAATATGCCATACTTCCGATCATACTGTTGCCTTGATTTAACTGGCAAAAGATTTTCGGTCGCTTTTATGGCCTTTTCTCTTATATTTTGTGGAATTTCTTCCATTTTAAGCAAATATTTAAACAAAAAATGCCAACTGACTAACTGACAGAAACATCAAAGTCAAACTTAAATAATCACTGCAAGTCACTTGATAAGTTTATGTAGAATTATTTTTGTTCATTTGTAGGCCAAATATAAAGCATTGTATGCACCACGGGCATTGTTAATACCCATCAGGCGGAAACCTTCCGGGCATTATCATCCTTACAATGCCCTTGATACATAAATAGCTATTAATTTGCTCAAGTAAACGTAAAAATAAAATAGTAATGTATTAAGGTTATGGATAAAACAGCTGCTATTAAACTAACATTGCGCAAGCGCTTCGTGTAAATTTTGAAGTAATTTTCGACATAATTCTTTGCCGTGTAAAATGGATCTTAGATAAGGTAAAATTGCAGATGGTCGGTTACTCTCCCTAAGCTCTAAAAAGAAAATTTTTCTTTTACTTTTTATCCTAGCTTGTATCTGGAGATTCTATCGATTCCAAAAGTTTAAATAATTTCCCTTTTACATTTTTAGAACATTTGCTTGGTATCTTTGGCATGGTTTTAACTAGGTTTAACTGCAAAATCACTACCATATTTTATTAACTTGAAAACACTGTCGCACATCAAAAATTTATGGCGTCACTAACAGGCTGGTTGAGATGATATTGGTGCCGATGGTGACAATAACTTATCATAAATATACAGTTTGTAAAGTACGTTTCACAATAAATCGTTGACTTGGTACCTGCTCTTAACTGCTCTTAAGGGATTACTAATAAAAGGTGGTTAATATTTCTTCGAACATTTACAGAAAGGTATTATTTATTTTTGTCCAGGAAGATATATACGTATACGTATACGTAAGTTTCAAGTTTTGTTTAATTTCAATTAATAAATTAACTTAAAATTTGTTTGTTTGTTTTCAAAAAATTTCGTGATTTTTTTTACAAAATATATTTAAAATAAAGGAAAATACCAAAATCAGTGTCACAGGTTTTTATTACATAAAGTATTGTTTACAGGAACAGCGACTAGTTTCGGCCTACAAGCAGGCCATCATCAGGCTATAAAAAACAAATGTGAGAGGTAAAATTATGCAAAATTACAAGTTTCAACAGCAGACCTACCTTAAATTAGTTATATAAAATGTTCAACAGATCATATGTTCGATCGGACCAACAAAATTATATATTAAATATTAATTAATGAATGGGGTAAGTTAAACCAGTGACAAAGAGAAAAAATATATGTGACATAAAGATTATAAAATTAATATATAAGAGAAATGATTATATTAAAAAGAGGTATGAAAATGATTCATTGGAAAATGAATCATTGAGGAATCAGTTAAGAATTTAAATATTTTATTCCATTGTATGTGGTACCGTTGAATGAGTGAGGAAAAAAGTACCAATATATGGATAGAAAAAGTAATGACTACCACTGTTATGTGATAGAAACATAAGAGCGGTAAACCATCAAAAGGAAGTAACCCCAAAGTGAGATTAACTGGAGATACCAGTGACTCCGGTATCAGAGAAGGCCCTACATGGACATCAGAATGAAAAGGTAGAAAGATCATGAATATGATCGAAATTCTTAGTAAAAGATTAATAAACATTGTGTAACAGTGTAAAAATAGTCCATCACACTGAAAAAACACTAAAACTTTTCTAATTAAGCACTAGCAAAGTAATAAACGCACACTATGAAAGCAATGGCGGCTAACAGAACATAAAAGTCCAGAAGAAATCAAGGAACCGAAACTCTATGGAAGAGCATATATTACGGAACAATAAAATCTATGGATGAAAAATGTCAAATTGAAAAAGAAAACTAATTAATAAGGAATTGGAATCAAAAATTAGTGAAGGTCGATCGACACATGTAACAATAATCAAGTCAATACAAATATGGAATTAAGTAATAAAAATAACATATTAAAAATTAAATTGTTGAATAGCCAGTAAAATCAAATTACAGTTGCTGTCAACTATAGGTAAAGAAGAAGAACTAGGTTAACTATTAAAGTATACAATAATACAAATGATATATGATATAAATCTAGAGAAAAGTACAACAATAATTGAAATAAGAATGAATACCATGTGGAGGAGAAAAGGCATGACAAATGTGTTAAAATTAAAAAGGAAGATTTAAAAAAATGTATGGGTCTTTGGGTTTAAGCTGTTCATTCAAACACAACAGATCATCTCGTTTGGCAGCTTCATTAATCTCCATTATTTCTAAGAGATTCATTCTAGGTCCTTTAAAACATTTATGTAATCTAGAAAAATTAGAATCAGAAAAACTATGGTTTTCAGAGATAATGTGGTTAGCAAAAGCTGAATGTGAGGTAGGTGTTTCAAAATCTTTATATTTCTTAATTTGAATACGATGTTCATTAATTCTAGTAATCAGGAGACGGCCTGACTGGCCAATGTAAACTGCATTACAATCATTACAACATAGTTTGTATATTCCAGGTGTATGTAAACAAGAAACTTTTAATTTTTACACTGTTACACAATGTTTATTAATCTTTTACTAAGAATTTCGATCATATTCATGATCTTTCTACCTTTTCATTCTGATGTCCATGTAGGGCCTTCTCTGATACCGGAGTCACTGGTATCTTCAGTTAATCTCACTTTGGGGTTACTTCCTTTTGATGGTTTACCGCTCTTATATTTCTATCACATAACAGTGGTAGTCATTACTTTTTCTATCCATATATTGGTACTTTTTTCCTCACTCATTCAACGGTACCACATACAATGGAATAAAATATTTAAATTCTTAACTGATTCCTCAATGATTCATTTTCCAATGAATCATTTTCATACCTCTTTTTAATATAATCATTTCTCTTATATATTAATTTTATAATCTTTATGTCACATATATTTTTTCTCTTTGTCACTGGTTTAACTTACCCCATTCATTAATTAATATTTAATATATAATTTTGTTGGTCCGATCGAACATATGATCTGTTGAACATTTTATATAACTAATTTAAGGTAGGTCTGCTGTTGAAACTTGTAATTTTGCATAATTTTACCTCTCACATTTGTTTTTTATAGCCTGATGATGGCCTGCTTGTAGGCCGAAACTAGTCGCTGTTCCTGTAAACAATACTTTATGTAATAAAAACCTGTGACACTGATTTTGGTATTTTCCTTTATTCATTGGTTTGTCACATTTGATACATGGATGATCTATTTCAAATATATTTAAGTTTTAGTAAATGTTACTGAGTTTTATTTAAATCTATTTTGAAAACCGGATTACGGATCTGTTAATGTTTACTGTACAGTGAGAAATTTATAACCTTTCATTACTAATCCCCTAAGGTCAGGTACCGGAGTCAACGAATTATTGTGAAACGTACTTTACTTATATTTTGGAAAACATACATGCGAAATATAATTTATATATATAATTATGCACCTCATAATTTAAAATGAACGAAAGTAATTAATTATTATAGCCCTGGCAGATAACAATCATCTTATTAAAAACATATCACTTTAAGACATGCGCAAACAAAAAAGCAATTGAAAAGGCTTCTTGTAGTTGGGGTATCCCTTGGTAACTATATATTATAATCCAAATTTAAAGAGTCAGTTCCATACATTAAATACGACTAACCTAACCTAATTATTTATTTAAATTGGAAAATTTTAAAATTATAGAAACGTAATTAAGAGGGGCATTTCTAATTTGGCAAGACATCGATAATTAAAGAAGTTGGAGGGTAAACTTGGGGAGGTGGTGTATTGGGAATACATGGTGGATATAATGTTGAGGGGGTAAGAAGAATGGGAGGAGGTAAGTTGAGTAGTTAGGGGCATGGTTAGGGAAAGGAAATGTTGTTGAGGGTGCGAGTGGCAGGAGTAAAGGAGAACATGTTAGGAACCACCGCCCGTCTAAAAGTATGCTAGGGTAGTGATAGCGAAATGAAGGTAACGGTGAGTTTCGAGGTAGGTTTGGTTGGTAGGCATCCCCATTGTATGGCTTCTGGAAAGGATCCATTCGAACAAGACTATCCCATCTCAGCCGAAAGAAAAAACCACCTCGATGATAAGGCAGATGGGACCGTTCTTGAATTATTGCACCTCGTGCTTAGAATTTTTTGCTAGTGTGTAACTAGCTCCTTATCCTACTGTGTACATAATATACTATTAATTTATAAATATGGTGTCAAAAAGTTTTTGGAATACAGAAAGTGAATCAACCAATAACAGGCAGGGTATATAGAGTAAACGCATGATGCGGAGTTTGGGGACTCTAAATCGGCATGCTTAGAGAGCGGCCTTTGAATAATTTTCGTAGATCTACGATTTTATAAAAACATAGGCGCCTGTGACAATAACTGTCATTTTCTGTTGTCAAAAAAAGTATTTACGAAATTCGCTAGACGTTACGTGTAGAGGACGACGAAATGCAAAATGCACCTCGGCGAAAAACTGTCTATAGTAGGTGCGTTCGTTTTGCACACTCGGAGTGAAGACGGAGTTGGAGTGGAGTAAGAGTGGCGTATACATCACGTGACTTCAGAGCTAACGGAGTGGTCTCGTAATCTCGAACGATTCGGAGCGAAAGGAGCGGAGTGATTAAATTCTAACCTCACAGTTTGCAATTGCTGTACTTGGTTTATCAAAAAAAGCGTGTTTTCTCGTGTCCATATTTTTGTTTCACTGCTATGTTGCTCAGGTTCCATACTATCAGCAGATTTCATATCGCCTACAATTGCGGATATGTTTCTTTGAACCAAAGATTCCAAATATAAAATACCTTCACTTACCTCCGAACATTATAAATTTATTTTTTTTATTTCAACACCACGTTTAACCTATAACCGTGCCTTCACGTAAACAAAGTTCAAATGACAGACAATGCGAGATAAGCATGACTGCGCATGACCACTCCTGTTACTCTCGTTACTCTACCTCGCTACGCTGGAACTTTTAGAGTAGCTCCATTCGCGCCGAGAGCGCTCCGAAATGTTGAAAACGAACGCGAAAGGAGTAGCTCTATTCACTCTAAAAAGCAATGGCGAACGATTTCGGAGCGATTGGAGTAGATGGAGTAAAAGGAGTGTGCAAAACGAACGCACCTTATCTCGCCTGCGATTTCCATGCTCGACTATAATAGACAGTTTTTCGTCATTGATAGGTACAAAAATAACTAGTTTATTTTATATTTTCTCCATTTTTTAATCGTAATTAAAATAATTAATTTTTGCGATATATTTCTTTAAATCCTACCATGTGATTTTAATTTATTCAAGAGTTCCAGAGGTGGGACTTTTTATAAGAGATTTTTTCTATCCCATCTTGAAATTTTTTAAAAAGTTGCTATAGGTCATTCCGAATTGAACTAGTGGTGGATCATAATGTTCACTAAATGGGAACTTGTGACCCAGACTATATTATTGTATCAGTTTTCTAATAAATGATTCTTGTTCGAAATAAAGTGGCTAGCTTTCATTTATTGTCCTTTTTATTTTTTAATTAACCTTTCTCTTGAAATTAATACATTTTATAAAGAATTTTTGTAAAACAATAAAGTATAAAACTTAATTAACCAACCTAATTTTAAGAAATTACTTAATTACACTTTCAAAATAATGAGGATAAGAAACGTTTAGTTTATGTGAATAGTTCTGAAAATAAAAAAAATTGTACAGTATATTGTTATGAGTTTTGAAAATCAATATATCATAGGTACAAAAAGTAGTTTTGCATTATTTGCTTTTTATTTCTCGACCGATTACTATAGAGTACAAAATCCTCAATACATATATTAAATGAAAGTGCTCTAATCTTTAAAACCCAATCCTTTTAGCAGTTTGCTAAGTAGGTATAAAAGTCTTTATTATTTCCATATCGTTGGTTGCATTTTCCTCGTCACAGTAGTAGACACAGCACTAACGAAAGTGTGCGTGTCTGCTAATAATAATCTGAATGCCACTTGAAAAACATAGTGAATGTGACGAAGTGGAGTCGACGAAAAGCGTGAAAATGATGGAAATCATTGAGTGCTACAATATAGTATAAAGGGTTGAGGTAGCCAAGGGGATTTTTAAATAATTTCAAGAGAAATCGATACATTTTTCTCGCTAAGATTAATCGAAAGGCGTAAGAAACCTATTATTATCATACAACTATAAAATGTACAGCAAATAATAATAATGATTCAAAGTTTAAAAGGACCAGCCGAGGAAGCGTCATGAAAATGTCCTTAATTAAATAAAGATTTCAACTTGACAGGTATTTTTTATCATCAAATTATGAACTTATCTAAATTTTTAGACCTATAAATCCTTTTTTTGGCAAAACGGAACTAACTTTGTTTTTTCGTTTTCTTATATCTTGATCAATTTTTGATTAAGGAAACATTTTTTTTCGTTTTGCAGAGAGTTTCTAGCGAATAGCATTTTATCGGCCATTTTAAAATATGAATTTGCCGCAATGGTGTATGAATTTTTGCATGCAAAAAGATGATATGGCCGAGATCGGGACTGGCAAGGCTAAAAAGACAACTTCGACAGAGTTAAAACTAAACACCTCACCAGACCAAAAAACAAAAATTATTCACAACTTTTGAGTAAGTAGAACTTCTTACCGACGATGAGCTAGGATCTCACTTTGGAGGAGCTTTAAGAGTCAAACTTAAAATGCCTCTGAAAGAAAGCCTAGACTAACTGTTTGCCAAGAGTGCGGATTAGGTGGTAAACGTCTCTACCATCAAATACTGGAAGGGAGCTACTTTTAAGGTTTTGAAAGCAAATGATATCCCCAAATAACATACATGCACGGTACCTGATAAGAGACGACGAAGGCTAGAGGCAGAAGTTACCCTATCTAGGCTTAAAAGGGCTAACCGTAGCGTACAAACTAATCTCTGGACCAAATTAGGTAAGACGTCAGTGGAAAAGGGCGCTCTTCACGAACCAAAAATCTCTGTAGGAGCTCCATTTAAACCAAGAGACTGAAACAGTGCCGATGAAGGAAAACTTCCCACAAAGGATGACACAATTGACTCAAGCCCCCAGACAGAGGCAAGCAAAGTAAAAAAGGCAAAAGCTTAAAAGGAGGCGGTGTCCAAAAGGTATTTCTTTACATCAATTTATTACAGTAGAGGGCAGTAAACTAACCTTTGTCACGGCCACTAGAAAAGAGGTACTCGACATAACAGTCTGCTTAGACCCGTATTTAAGGCACCGCCTGTAATCCTATCTTCTTTATGAAGGTTAGGATGTGGATCGGTATTAATTTAGGTAAGTCATCCTATTCTATTTCGTGTGCTCCAAGTTGTAGAGCTCTTGTATTTCCTAGAGCAGGTTCAATTTAACTATTCCGCCTCGACTTATAGTTCAATATAGAAATCGGAAAAAGTGAGTATTTGAAAAGGGGGAAGATTGGCAGGAGAGGTTTAAATAACCTAGATAAAATAGTAGACCAAGTAACACAAAGGAGGGTACTGTAGGGCAAGTAGTGTTTGTGGATAAACCAAACAACTCTTACATGCAGATACTACAGGAAAGCTCAACATAGATTACCCAGGCACATTTTTCTGCTCGATAAGTTGTAAATAAATCAAGCGAAGTGAGGAAAGTAGCCCAGTCTTCGAATAACTAGAAACTGGCAACATACATAACCAGGGCCAATAAGATAGGATGGGTCATAAACAAATTTAATCCATGTAAGTCCCCTTGATCAAATTGAATATATCCCATACGGCTCCAAGAAGGAGTGGATTTGGTAATTCCATATCTATGTCAAAAGGTGAAGGTCATTATTTCCCCAAAGTAGGGAAAATACAGCACAAAATACCTAAAGCCTTTAGACCAATGGGTATCATTCTTGCTTAAAACGTTAGAAAAATTGGTGGATAGATATAGAAGAGACGAGTTACTAAGAGTACAACCTCTTAGCAATAGTCAATAAGCCTATCAACCAAAAAAGTGACCTAAATAGACTGATAGCAAAGATCATCTTGGAAGAACAGGAAAGTGCAATAGCTGTATTCCATAGTCTTACCCTAAAAACACTAGTTATATACCCAAGGTGATCTATGGCGCGGTAATATGGTCACCAAAGACAGAGCAGGCTGACCTTAATGTCATGAAAAGTACTCCAACAGCAGCTCTAGAAGTCTTTTTAAACCTAACGCATCTACCACTGTTTACTCGGGCGCAGGTCAGGGCTGTCACGTACCGGCACACTTAAACGAGAAATCTATATGAATCTTAATATCTCAAGCTACAAAAGGAGTTGTCCAGCGACTATATATTCGAAATGCCATCGGATCCGGTTCCGATATATAGAAAACTTTTAAAACATTTATAACTGGAAAGCTTGGAAAAATGTACCGCCAATTCTACCAGAGCTTGTCTACTGGAAGAGCAAAAATAAGCTCACAATTGCGTGGGTACCCAGTCGTAGTATGCACAAAGGGGACGAAGAGGCGTATCTACCAGCCCGAGAAGGCACAGCAAAGCCTCTTAAAGGACCAGAACCTTTCTGTGGCAAATTCAACAATAAAGTAAAGCACATGACTAAATGAGCACAGATCACCAGGTTTGAGGCGGTTGAAGGAATTCATAATAGACCTAATGGACAACAAAAGTAACAGAATATCTGTTGAAGTACAAAAAACAATACGAGAAAACTTGTAGCTCTATTAACATGGCACATTTGGCCCAACAATGCATAAACTAAAATTTGCAGATGTGCAGATTCTGTCAGCGAATCTAAAGGTATTTTCTGATATTTCTACCTACGGCTAGAAGCTACGAAGGGGAATCACTGGACAGAGTAAGGGTTAGTACAATAAATGGCTTAATGAGCCTATTAGAAAAGACAAGGCTGGACCAGATTATATAGGGTAAAAAGGACTACCACAATAGATCTGAAAAAAGACGATATGGAGAAAGGCGTGTAGCAGCAAACACAATTACTCAACCTAAACAAGCTTTTAAAGGTATTGATGACTATGGTATATTTTATACATTTTCTAAGCTAATATTAAACAATATATCCATCATTCTAACAAATATTTCAACTAGTCTCTGTAATATATACAAAAGTTATATATTTTTAAAATAAACGTAAATACGTAGAACCATTTACACCTATTGGCTTCGAACCAAATTACCGTCTGGAAAATCTTCCAATCATCTTGTCTTCATTAGTAATCAGTTTAATAAATTGGATAGTCTCCCTCTGGTTATCTGAAACTTAATTAACGACGAATCATGACTGCGTCGCATCGTTCATTTGATATTTTGAATATTAGAATGTTAGCCTTTCGTACATCTTTTAAATGGAAAGGCAAATGATATCCTTGAAAATGTTGAATAATGAATAGAAACATTTTGCGGTAGATAATTTAATTTTAAAGTTAAATTTCCTAAGGATATTAAGGTGGCTATAAATAATGAATGTGAACCAGAAAATATGCAGATGATTAAGATCATGAATCAATAACGGTACTGATTAATAAACATTATTGTAGTTAACTGAAAGTATTTTTAAAATATTTTTTTATATAAATAACTATTAGAATAAATATAAATAAAGAATTAAGAAACAGCCAATGCAACCTTTTAAAATAAATATAATGATTTTATTATTATGGATTACATTGTACATGACGGCACTATTCTCGTTAAAGGGACGATGAAAAAAGAATACCGGTACCGGAAGTCAAATTTTTTTTATTAAATCGGTGATTTTACCCCCCTCCTCAGTGTAACATGTCTATCGTCATGTCACCTTGCACTATTACCGACCGTAAACGATACCGCTATTATTACCTTTAAAACCGACCCCGATTCACTGTTAATGCTACTGTACACGAGACACCCCTTATAGACGCTAAAAATTTATCTGTTTGAACGAGGCCAATCAAAGAACGCGTCCCTCGCTTGCAATTGAATAACGAACGCATTTCTTCTGACAAATGACACAAACACGATTTCCGTTTTAAACAAGACTATTTAAAGACCCGTAAGGCACCATATCTCCTTTCATCGACTAACAGGCCGACTGAAGAATCTGAAGAAAAACGTTAAAGTTCATCTTGTGAATTTTCTTTGTGGTTGTTGGTATGTAGACTTTTTTCCATTCTTTTTATTGCTATTTACATAATTATACTTTAATCATAATAAAAAACATTTTCTACACAATTCACACACAATTTGTACACATACTATTTGAAAACTAATAAAATGTATTAGAAGCGTGCTTTCGAAAACGTGTCTTCAATAGTTGTTCAAGGTAAGCTATTACTTTTAGACAAAATATAACAATTGATGAGTAAACAGCTAGAATTATATTTTCCGTAAGTTAAAAACATAATTATTGACAAATTTTAAGTTCATAAAAATCTTAGAGCGTAGTCTTCAACCACGCTATTAAAACTTGCTTTAGAGTCAAACAATTAATAATAGTTATTAAACAATAACCACTTCACTGTAATATTTTTAATGTTATAAAAAATAAATTTTTCACAAATAGGCATTTAGTACAAATATATGATTGTTTCAAAGTTTTACTAGAACTAGTTAAATATATACCTTTTTTATTCAAATCACATTAGCATATTGATAATTTTTTTGCATTATAAAGAGCAGGACAGGCTTCACCGTCCTGTACATTAATAATTTTCAATATTGTTTAAATTTTCAATTAGTTTAAAATATTTATGGATGCTGTGTTGGAAAACTTTAAGATAAGATAATTTATTTGTTGAAATTTAGTAATTTGCTGTCCTATCTGAAAAGTCTGTCTAATACTAATGCCCATACCTTCATGATTCCTTCTCACACACATAAAACTTTTAGAAAGATACATCCCGCTAAGTTGGAGTCAAGTTATCGCTAAGATACCGCTAAGTTGGAGTCAAGTTATCGCTAATTTAGAGCCCAGTTACCGCTTTTGGAAGGTCCCTATGTGAAGACAGTCCTTCAAACCACTTCTGAGCTGTTAAGAAAACTATTACATTCCAAGCAGCCAGAACCATTAAAGAAACTTTCATCTCTCCACGAAGAAGCTGAAGCCGCCCTCCTAGACAGCACAGAAACCTAAAGTTAAATCCACTTTTTACAACTACAGTTCATTATCAGCAAGTACTTACAGTTTCAATAAATAATCAATTTAAAAAAAAAACAGCTTTATTTATATACCTTAGACTATAAGTCTTAAGGGTGTAGCGTGGTCGGTCTTTATTTCAAGTAGCTTCTTTATTTGTTGTTTAATTAAAGTAATTACAAGGTCTTTCTATCTTTCTCACCTTAGTTTTTGTGTAGTTTGTTTGATTAATTGATAGCGTTCAAAAGATAGTGGCGCCCTTATTACTTATACATCCCAATCCTTCCTGTAGTGAGCATTAACTTGGAGTCGAACCACCCCTGGAGAGGGTCTCTTAGCCGGGATCTCTTTTGGAGAGTTTTTAGTTACAAATTGGCTCCCTACCTTTTTGGGACTAAAAAGGGTTACATCAGTTATTCAAATACTTGACATTGATTCAGTTAACCTTACCTTTCCTTAAAAAACTATAATACTTCTATGCCGTCAGAAAAGGGGGGTCATAGGATGAAAAAATCGTGAATCAAAACCCGATTTTTACCTCTTGCGGGGATGGTCATTTTATACAACCTAATATTTAGCTTTTTCAATGCTATATCCTTCAAAGATAACATATTTTACTTTCGTCCCTTTTATAAGGTATAGTATGCTGAAAAATGTTTTTGATGTCGAAAAAATACCTTTGTGGCTGACATATGGTTCTAAATATAGATAGGGACAACCTAACCTAACAAGTAGTATAAAAATGAGACATTTTCCTTCGCTTCTCTTCTTCGATAATTACACTCTGTAGTATCGCTTATCGGCCCATCGAGGTACGTGTTTTTAAAGTGATTCAACAAAAACCCGAAACAATCCAGTGAATCATAGAAGCGGCAGGCAAACCATTTCGTTTTTCGTACTCATCGAGAGTACATGATTAATAAAATCGTACGTAAAATATAATTTATTATTGTTTAATTGTTTAATTTGCGACTGTATAGTGAACACACGTGTAAAATGCCTAAAAGAAGTAACAGTGAGGTGGACGGTATCTCAAACAACGAGAAAACCAAAAAAACAAAGCAAGATAGTAACTCGGATGACTGCCCAAATAGCAGCGATAGCGAAAACAATTGTAAGTATAAACCAAATAGCTCTCTATACTCACAGTACAACTAAAATTGGTTATAAAAACTATTCATTTAACTTGATAATAATAATAAACACAGCCGTTATATTGTCAATAAAAATCATAGTTTTAAATTAGACGAATTAGTTGAAAAAAAATAACACATTAATTAGGCAGTCGTTATATTGCCAAAAGGAATAAAATAGTAGTCGTTATACTGCTAACCAAAAATAGGCACCCATCTAATAGGGGCTCCCTTGCTTGCAGTGTTCTCCGAATCTCCAGAACATCAGACAGAACCGGAAATAATATCAGTCGAAGCCGACGTCTATCGCACCTCAGACGGGGATATAGCAAATACTACCACAACTGAAGCACAAAATCAAGAATGTTTTGACTTTCTTGGGGCTCCACCGAAGCAAGTCTCTTAAATGAAAGAACACCTTTATGAACAGCTTGCGTTAAGATGGTCTTCTTATATTCAAAACGGTATAGAAAAGGAACAAAGAGACAAAATTGTATCTAAATATCCCCTATTTGAAAACTGTGCCTTACTAAAAACACCTGCATTGGGACCTGAGCTAGAGTCTTGTTTGGACTCAAAGACTCTACGTCAAGATAAATTCATGGCTCATTTACAAAATCAAACAGGACATGCACTAGCTGCGCTAGGGTCACAAATAAACAAACTCCTAGCTTCCGGCGCCAATACAAATAAGGAGGCCATAACTGTTTTAGCCGATGCATCCCAATTAATATGCAATGTTCAGCTTGCCTTATCTACTCACAGAAAATACAGTATACTGCCTTTTATAAACTGTTCATGCCGCAAGTTGGTAGAAAAAAGCAAAAGTGATGACTTGTTGCTCGGAAAGAATTTTTTTGAAGACCTAAAAACTAGTGAAACCGCTAAGAAGACTAATTTAAACGTCAAGCGCCAGACCTCCAACACCAGGAAAAAAACCTACAACCTTGGATTCAGTCAATTTCGCAAGAACAGTTACAAGAAACCACAACAATACGAGCAACAGAACTAATGGATATTCAGGTAACGGAAAATTATGCTGGGCGATTAAAAAATCATTTGACCCAATGGGAAAAAATTTGTCGCAACCCTGTTGTTATGCAGTGGATAAAAGGGATAAAAATTCCTTTCAAAAGAAAACCCATTCAAAAATTTTGTAAAAACATTCACATTACTATTGAAGAAATGCCCCTATACAAACAACAAATCAATAGGCTATTAAAAATTGGTGCAATTTCAAAACAAAAATTAAAAATTCGGGAACTTCTATCGCCTTACTTTTTAAGGCGAAAACCTAATGGCAAATTTAGATTTATTTTAAATTTAAAAAACTTAAGCACCTTTATAGAAGCCCCACACTTTAAAATCGAAGATTATAGAACTTCCACTCAGTTAATCAGTAAAGAGTCGTACCTAGCTAACATTGACTTAAAAGATGCATATTACTTTATTGCTATTCACAGGAATTACAGAAAATATCTTCGTTTTTCATTCGATAATGAAACATATGAATTTAACTGCCTCCCTTTTGGGTTGAATGTAGCACCATATATATTTACAAAACTGCTAAAACCGGTTGTAATAACCTTAAGAAAACTTAATATTACAATTGTAGCCTACTTAGACGACCTCCTCATCATAGAAAATACTAAAGGAGGATGCCAAAAAGCAGTCACCAAAGTCACTAGGTTGTTAAATAGTCTAGGGTTTTTAATTAATAATAAAAAAAGCTCGTTAAAGCCAACCAAAAAACTAACCTTTTTGGTATACACATTTAATACCTCATCAATGACACTGCGTTTTCCCGAAACAAAAACAGAACTTATTTATAAAGATCTCTTGTCATTAAAAAATAACCCGCGATGTACAATAAAACATTTCGCTAGCTTAATTGGAAAACTGGTTGCAGCTTGTCCAGCTGTTACGTACGGTTGGGTACATATCAAAAACTTCGAACAAGCGAAATACAGATACCTTAAAAAATATAAAAAATATAACAAATTTGTTAACCTACCGAACGACTTACACATAGATCTTAACTGGTGGCTAAGGAACATAAAGAATTCGTTTAAAAAAATTGAAATAACAAAAACTTATAACACTGTAATTTACACTGACGCCTCAAAAACAGGGTGGGGGCATATTGTAACGGAACGTCAACTCATGGGTTTTGGGACGTTCGGGAAAAAAAAAATATATAAATGTTTTAGAATTACAGGCAGTTCTATACGCATTAAAATCTTTTGGCAAATATTTCACTTCTTGGCACATTCTTTAAAAAATTGATAATAAAACCGTAATTGCTTGCATAAAAAAAAGAGGTAGTGTGCAATTTAAAGAATTAAATAAAATATCTAGAGAAATTTGGGATTGGTGTGAAGACAAAAATATATTTATATTTGCATCATATATACCCACAAAGCAAAACACAAACGCAGATTTAGAATCCAGGTCTAAGCACATCGAAATACAGCAAATTTTCACAAATTTGTAAATGCTTTGGAACACCTGTAATTGACCTTTTTGCTACCAAATTAAATACAAAATGCAAAATTTATGCTTCCTGAGGCCCAGATCCTGAATATATTGATGCTTTTACATTCAAGTGGGACACATATTTTTATGCTTTTCCACCATTCTCGTTAATATTAAAAACACTAAATAAAATTATCACGGACAAAGCCACTGGCATCCTCGTATTTCCCTACTGGCCTTCACAAAATTGGTATCCACTGTTTAACAAATTGCTCTCTACAAAACCACTTATTTTTGAACCCGAAAAAAACTTGTTACTATCCCCTTTCAGGAACCCGCACCCACTACACAACACTCTTACATTGGCGATAGGGAAATTATCAGGCAATCTATGCTAAGGAGAAATGTTCCAGAAAGTGCCATCTCAATAATAATCTCAATATCCGAAGGAACTCTAAAGCAATACGATAGCTGCTACCGGAAATGGTGGGATTACTGCAGTGAAAACAATTTTGACATTTTTCAATTTAAATTAGAACATTTCTTAAACTTTATTCAAAAACAAGTCTCAGAACGATTATCCTACTCATCAATTAATATTTACAGATCAGCATTAAACCTGATAAACCCACCAAATTTAGAAGACGAAACCCTCATAAAAAGGTTTATTAAATTCGTATATAACTTAAGACCACCCCAACCAAAATACAAGCTTACCTGGAATCCTCAAATTGTGTTAGGTCACCTAAAAACCCTCTATCCTTTAGATTCGCTAGATTTGGAAAAATTAACACACAAACTAGTAATGCTTCTAGCTTTAACAACAGGACATCGTGTCCAAACTATAACGAAAATCAATCTTGACAATATTAACATAACACCTACTGTTACATATATCAAAATATCTGACAAAATTAAAACCTCAGGACCAAATAGGCTACAACCTTTATTAACTTTCAAAACGTTTCATGAATGTCCAGAACTTTGTGTCGCGTCAACAATTAAATATTACATAGAAAAAAACACAACCCTTACGTAAAAACGAAAAATATCTTATCCTCACACACAAAAGTGACTTTCCAGACAGTCAGTAGATGGCCGAAAGAAACTCTAAAATCTAGCGGTATTGATACAACTATCTTCTCAAGCCATAGTACAAGACATGCTGCCACTTCGGCAGCATGTCAATTAGGGGTAACAATCGACACAATAAAAAATTCCGCAAATACATTTAGTAATTTTATAATTTACCAATACTACAAAATAATGAAAACTTTGTCAGTGCAATACTTGACCTAGGTACATGTGTAATTGCAAGATAAGCAAAATACTTACCTGTATAAATGTTTGTTTATATTATAAGTACATTAAGCATATCACCTTTTGTTCTAGAGCTTAGAGGCTCAACTTTTTATTAGTATTTAGTCCTTAAAGTTATAATTGCTTCTCTTACTACTCATAAACAAAAAAAAACAGCTATGTTCTATTTTTCCATTTATACAATATATAGCAATTTTTGTATTTGTATTTGTTGTTGTTATTGATGTTACTCGTATATGATATGCACATATAAATTTCTCAAATCGCACTCTTATTCTTTAAACAGCTACAGAGTGTAATTATCGAAGAAGAGAAGCGAAGGAAAATTAATAAATTGATCGACTCACTTGAAGGAAGGTCAATTTGAATTTTCCGAGCTTTTCTTCTGAAGATAATTACAACCCAGCCCCCCCAAAAAAAGTACCCAAAAGTGCGATTAGAGTTCCGAAAAACAGAATGGTTTGCCTGCCGCTTCTATGATTCACTGGATTCTTTCGGGTTTTTGTTGAATCACTTTAAAAACACGTACCTCGATGGGCCGATAAGCGATACTACAGAGTGTAATTATCTTCAGAAGAGAAGCTCGGAAAATTCAAATTGACCTTCCTTCAAGTGAGTCGATCAATTTATTAATTTTATACAACTTTTATTTTTTAAACGGTACCCTTCTTGAAATAATTTTTGTTTAAATGGTTGTAATATGCAGATTCTCATGCTGAATAATATAGAATCGACGAGTTCAAGGAAATCTTAATGGGTTTTCGGGAAAAATTAAGACAAAACACGGGTAAAAATGAGACATATTAATTTTTAGTGCTTATTTTATTGTTGGTTTTCTGTAACAATTATAAGATGGCCTGGTTCTAAATGAGACAAAATTTTATATGATTTTTTTCAGATTTGTTTAAAAATGAAGTGAAAATTAATACA
The DNA here is from genome assembly GCA_035357415.1 of Ophraella communa. Taxonomy (NCBI): domain Eukaryota; kingdom Metazoa; phylum Arthropoda; class Insecta; order Coleoptera; family Chrysomelidae; genus Ophraella; species Ophraella communa. The sequence continues at coordinate 26,189,563 of CM068982.1, forward strand.
AAAACAAAAAAAAAACATTTTTTGGGTCATTGTTACCCTAAATAAAAAGCAGTTAGGTAAGGCAAACTCACATCGCATTTCACAAATAAAGTAAAAATTAATAAACGAAAAGTAAATTCTAAAAAGGTGCAATAGAATAAAAAATAATAACACTGATCAACACAGTAAATAGGAACTCAAGTTGCAGATTCCATATAAAAGTAAAATTGCAAAATAAACTGTAGTATAGTAGAGTGTAAGCTTTAGTTAACATTAAATTATTCTTCGCGTCTCCGTTCTTCTATGATTGTTGATAGATACACTTTATTGTGGATCGCGCGCAATATTTTAAAGCCAAAAAAGTCAAAACTGGAATGTGGTTTACGATAAGCTAATGAGTCTAATGACAATAACCATGAATCAGTTTCATTTTATTGCGCTTCGCGTGTAGTTTATTATTAGTGAGAGTGCTAAAATTGGAAAATGCCAAGAAAAACAGGAAAAAGAAAGGCTTTAGAAGAGATCAAGGAATTGAAGAAGAAGATGTCCCGTTTAGAAAAAGTATTAAACACTTCTACATCAGAAAGTTCCGGATCTGAAGGTCAGTTTCTTTTCTTTTTATCAGTTATAAAAGTAAGAAAATAGACATTCGCAGGGGCGTAGTTTATTGACTACTGAAAACCCGCAGATTATTGTCTGCATATGCATGTAAATTTAAATAATTAGAAGGGTGTGATTCATTTGATAACTGTAGCCCGCAGATTATTGTCTGCATATACATGAAAATTTAAAAAACTAGAAGGGTGTGATTCGTTTGATCACTATAGCCCGCAGATTATTGTCTGCATATACATGAAAATTTAAATAACTAGAAGGGTGTGATTCGTTTGATCACTACATCCCGCAGATTATTGTCTGCATATACATGTAGATTTAAATTATTGTCTAAAATTTAATGCCTATTCATCCTCAAGCCCTCAGGATTCTGAGAATGAGAATGGTCCAGCATTACAATTTCTGGGAAAGAACCCTAACGAGCCTAGCAATATGGGAGCCGAATTGCACCAAGAATTAATAATTCGATGGTCGAGGTATTTAAGAGAGGGGGTACCGACAGATGATCGAAAGGAATTAATTAAAAAATTTCCTATTCCCGCAAATTGCCCGGCTCTCCAGCCACCCAAGATGAACGATGAAATAAAATCGATTTTACCAAATCAGATTCAGAAGAACGATTACTTTTTCGCTAATCTTCAGGAGCAAATGGGAGCAGCCTTAAGTGCATTGGGCCAGATTATTAATATAAAGATTGTGGAACCAAATAACCAAGTTACACTAGACGAAGAAAAACTGCAAAAATTAACAGATGCAGCACAGTTAATTGCTGCGACTCATCAAGCAATATCGATAAAAAGAAAATTTGAAGTTCAACCCTTTATTAATGAGGATAGTAGATCGGCTGCACAACAGAGTCCAATTGATGAATATCTCTTTGGATCTGGGTTTATGGATAAACTAAGGTCTTGTCAGACAGTCCGAAAAGCGGCTGACGAAATAAAAAAAAGCGAAAAAAATATTTACTCCCACTGCTAGTTCTTCACAAACTCAGCATTTAAACTTCAAGCGCCCTCAGTTCAAGAAGAGGATAAAAGAGAGGAGAGACCAAACACAAGCGGAGAATCGATTCTCACGGAAGCCTGCAAATCGGTTTCAGACCCGGGAACATTACTCGAAAGTAAATCATCATCACCAATATCAGAAATTCAAGAATTCCAGGGACCGGAACTAGAGGTAAATATTATTGCAGGAAGATTAAGATATTTTGAGACCAGATGGAAGATTTTACGAGGTTATGAAAAGGTTACACATTGGTTGAGAGGTATAAAATTGCCATTTTCTCATGAACCAAATCAAAAGAGATACAACTTATCTATACCGAAGTTAAATCCGGAAAAAAATTTAATAATTGAGCAAGAGATCAAAAATTTGTTAAAAAAGAAAGTAATTGAGAAATGTAAATTTGTAAAAACTCAATTTCTATCTTCATATTTTTTAATTAAAAAGCCGGATAGTAGTTATCGGTTTATACTAAATTTAAAGTCACTAAATAAATTTATCCCTACAGATCATTTTAAATTGGAGAGCTACAGAACTGCTACTAGTTTAATATCAAAAAATTCGTATTTTGCAAAATTAGATTTAAAAGAAGCTTACTTTCTTTTACCTATAGATGATAATTATAAGAAATATTTTAGATTCGTCTTTCAAGATACATTGTATCAATTTAATTGCCTCCCATTTGGTTTAAATATAGCTCCTTTTATTTTTACCAAATTGTTAAAACCTGTTGTAGAGCACTTAAGGGAAAGAGGTGTAAAACTTGTTATTTATTTGGACGATATTTTGCTTATAGGCAAGGACTATAGTGAATGCAGCAGGTTTTTAGAAATTACAAGAAATTTATTAAATTTCTTAGGGTTTGTAGTAAATTTAAAAAAGAGTATCTTGATACCAGAAAAAGAAATTGAATTTTTAGGGTTTATTTTTAATTCAAATTCAATGGATATAAAGTTACCAGAGAGAAAGATTGAAAATACAAAGAAATTAATAAATCAATTTAGATGTAGAAACATTTGTAGAATCAGAGAATTTGCATCTCTTGTAGGAAAACTAGTATCAATAGCACCTGCATTTAAATATGGATGGCTTCATACAAAACCATTTGAGAGAATAAAACAAATAAATTTAAAACGGCAAAGACAAAATTTTAACAAGAAGATGCAGATTTCCTCAGATCTACAGAATGAATTTTGTTGGTGGCTACAAAATTTATCTTTGTCTGGTCAGAAATTTCTTAAAGAATCTTAGTCCTTAGAAATTTATTCAGATTCTTCAGGAAAAGGATGGGGGGCACATATTGCTAATTTAGAAGCAAGGGGGTTCTGGAGTGTTGGAGAAAGAGGTAAGCACATAAATTTTTTGGAACTTTTAGCAGCATTCAATGGTTTACAGTCCTTAGCTAAAAATTATAGAGATTGTAATATATTACTCCGTATTGACAATATAACTGCTATAGCATGTGTAAACAAAATGGGAAGTGTGAAATACAAAAACCTTAATAAAATTGCCCGAGATATTTGGCTTTGGTGTGAATCCAGAAACATTTATGTATTTGCCTCTTATATTAATACTCTTAAAAATTCAAGAGCGGATCTTTTATCTAGAACAAAATTTGAAAATTACTGTTTAGATAATATTTTAGGTTTTTTATTGGAGATGGTAGACAAGAAATTGTCTTATTCTTCAATTAACTGTTCAAGATCAGCATTATCCTTATTATTTGATATGGGGTCTCATGAAATAATAAAACGGTTCATGAAAGGCGTTTACAACAAAAACCCGTCAAAGCCAAAATACGAAAATACTTGGGATACAGGTGCTGTTTTGGAATATTTGGAAACAATGTTTCCCTTACAATCACTATCGCTAAAGGAAGTAACACAGAAGTTAAATGTTTTATTAGCCCTCACTTCAGCACATAGAATGCAGACTTTATCGAAAATTGAACTAAAGAACATTATATCCTTTCCCTGACAGGTTAGAAATAAAAATCTCTTCAACAATAAAGACATCGGGATTAAATCGTACTCAACCTGTTCTTATTTTTCCATTCTTTAAGGAAAATCCCAAATTGTGTGTAGCTTCTTTAATAAACTATTATATAGATATTACAAGAGGAATTAGAACTGACGATCTTCTAATTTACACTTATAAAAAACCTTATCACGCAGCATCTACTCAAACTCTCAGCAGATGGATAAAAGAAATATTAAGTAAAAGCGGTATTAATACGAATATATTGTTATGGTATGCTCTTTAGATAACTTTTAAATTTTGAATTTATTTGAATTATTTTTCAGGATGTTAGGGTTCTGGATTTAAACTCAAATTTATTTTAATTTTTGTACTGGAAAATTATTTAAACAAATTTCTACCTAGACAAATACCTAACTACTTATCTAACCCTATTATCTTAACTACCTTAATTAACTTAACTAACCTTATCTACACTTATTGTCCTTCACTCTTGTTTTCTTTATATTTGTTCTTTCTCTTGTAATACAGTTATTGTCCCTTTTCCTTTTGTCGTCCAGTTGTTGTCCTCGTCCTTTATCCTCCAGTTGTTTATTCTAAATGGTTTTTATTTTATGTTATTACGTCCGTTGCACAACTAATCAGTAAAATGTATTAATTTTGCTTTATAAATTTTTGTTGCTGTTTGAATTTAATAATTTAACTGATTTCTTCTAATTTATAATTTCAATAAACTTTGCTTTTTGCCTTTTTATTTGTATATAATTAACTTTTTATCTTTGACTTTTCTTTTTTTTTTTACTTTTTGTCAAAAAAAAAAATCTCATCACCTCGCAACGAATCTTCCTCATCACTATCTCCGACACTTCTTGTCTATACTTAAAACTAATACATTTTTCAAAACATTACATAAATTTTATTAAAACTAGCATCCTATGTTTGACATAACTTTCAAATTTTGACGTTTCCGAAAAACTAACATTCTATGGTTGACATAAACTTCAAATTCTGATGTTTCCGAAAAACTAACATCCTATGTTTGACATAACTTTCAAATTTTGACGTTTCCGAAAAACTTCACTCAAAATAAATTTTGACACATAAAAATTATTATTATTATTTTTTTTTAATAAAATAGAATTCACCAAATTAATAATTTCATAAATTTCATATTTAATTTTTTTTTACTCGAAACAAACCATATCAATATATTCTGGTTATTCAGTTAGACATGCAGCAACATCGTCAGCTTTTCGTGCAGGGCTAAACATTGATGCAATCTTAAAGACGGCGGGTTGGTCAACAAGTTCAAATGTTTTTAACAAATTTTATAACAAACCCACTATTGAGGATAGGGATATTTTTGCTAAATGTATTCTTAAAAGAAAGGTAGGACAACCGAAAACATAAAATATTTTGTATTGTATTTTGTATTCTTGTATTTTGTTATTGTAGGTGCATTAAAATATTATTGTGTGTCTATATTATAATTGTTTAGTTGCTAATATGCAAATGTTTACTTAACCATAATTTTCTTAATTAGAAGATATATATTATATTACTAATTGTTATTAAAATTATACATTTTCTATTTTCTTTTCATTTATAGAACACATTTTAGGACATATTAGCACTCTCATACTAGAGGAACTCAAAACTGCACTCAATTATTCTTTAAACATCTATTAACAATCATAGAAGAACGGAGACGCGAAGAATAATTGTAAGATTAATCGACTTACCTGTAAGGAAGATTGATCTCAATTATTCGAGCGTCGTAGTTCTTCTATGATAGGGCCCACCCTACCCCTAAGACCAGGACCCAGGTAGAATTGAGGCAGTTTTTTTTGAGACCAATGAAACTGATTCATGGTTATTGTCATTAGACTCATTAGCTTATCGTAAACCACATTCCAGTTTTGACTTTTTTGGCTTTAAAATATTGCGCGCGATCCACAATAAAGTGTATCTATCAACAATCATAGAAGAACGGAGACGCTCGAATAATTTGATCAATCTTCCTTACAGGTAAGTCGATTAATCTTACAATTAATTTCTATCAATATTAAACACATATTGCTGTGATACCCTAGCAGTTCCTCCATGCGTTGTTGGAGAAGGTAGTTCCATGACTGCGTCATCCTTTGGTACTTCATATTTCTGTGGTATTTGAGAAAATATAAAATTTTTACTCTTTCGACGCAAATAGGATACAGAAAATTCTACTAGCGCATTGTGGCTTTCAGGTACGTAAACCTAAAAATTGTATATACGTAAGTAAATAATAAATGATATAGAAGCGTTGAAGGAGCGTATCAGAAATAAGATTGCACAAATAACGCCAGAAGTTCTCATAAACGTTAGAAATTAATTTTCTGCTCGACTGTCTCATTGCATTATTGCTGGAGGTCATAAGTTTAACATAATTTAATTGTTAATTAAATATCCAAATAATTACATCCTTGTAAAGACGATTAGACGACCTTTCCAATGAGGTGTCATAAAAAAATAGCCCTTAATACTGCTGTTCGTTACATCTACATCATATGACGACGATTAAAAAATTAAAATTGACCTATTATTGAACTTTTTTTAAAAGTCGATTATTTTGAAAATAGTGAATTTATTCCATACATTAGCAAAATGCTATATTTGATTTTAAAACCAATGGTTCAATAACTAAAAACTTGTTTAAAATATATTAACGAAGTGACTTTACATTACACTAATAGAAATAAACTGTAATTTCTTAAACAACGTATTAATTAATTTACCATTTCCATATTTTGATTAAATTTATGGCAGTAGGGGTTGTGCGTAAAAGGGGTTCTTAATATTAAGTAGAAAGGTATATTTTTGTTTAAACAGTGTCCTAGTGCGATAGAGTCAACCAATCAAGTGGTATAGTGGTTAGGCCTCGAGATTGCAGTGAAGGGAGCTCAAAAAGCTGATTGATTAATGTTAAGCTGCTTAAGAGAAAATTATCTACGCAATGAAGGGCCAGTGGATGTTTACTATAGAGTTTTATTACGGTCAGCTTTTGCATTTAATAACTAAATTTTAATACTATTTCAAACATAAGAATAAGAATAACATATATGTAATAGATTGCTACCGCTCAGCAAAAACCACGTAAAAGTAAAAGCCATATTTTCGTACCAAATTCTCTAAAATAATAATAATAATATTAAGAATAATAAAAAACTCTTCGTTCTAAGGTAACTTCCAAGTTTATTTAAAAAAATTAGGTTTTTAATCACAATGACAGCCGTTTCGCTAAGATTAGCATCGTCAGATTAACATATTGAAGTTACATTTTGAGGGATCTATGTCATTTTTTAAATTCCCTATAAAATATAGTATCCGAGTAGATATACTAGGAGAGTTCTAACCCACTAGAGGAGTGGGGGTACCTCCGTATATACAGCATAGGAGTTCTGGAACGGTTCTGAACTGTGGTTCTGAATTGTGGACCAGTTGTTTATTTGGAATAGTTGTGTTATATTATGATGATTAAATAATCGGAACGAATTTTATTGGAGTTATTAAAGAATTAAACGAGTTTGTGTTGTATTGCGGGTTGCCTGCTGGTTTGAAAAAAAGGGGCTGCGTGGCGGCCGCTGGTGGGATTTAAACCACGGACCGTCGTTAGCATTTTTACAATTTAAGCGCCCTTACCCACTGGGCTGCTAACGAAGGATTATATAATGTTATGAATGGGTATTTAAACTCGCGTCGCGTATTTTGATCGTTTTCATGGAATTTGGTCTGTGATAGATATCTTGTAATCATATACAGGGTATGTGGGGATACTAAACAACTTTTTTGTATTTAAAATATCAATTTGATGATATGGTACGGGTTAGATACGGGATATATACAGGGTTTGTCGCGAATTAGATCGTCGAAATATCGAATTATGATCATTCTTAATACGCAAAAATGGCAAAAATGTCGGTACGGGGGTATGGTCGTTAATTAAAAATGTCAATTCGATCATTCGTATATTATGATGTGGGTAAAAGATAATTTCGAGTGTACAGGGTATATCGCGAATATCATTCGTAAGGGAGATGTCAATTTTTCATACGGGATATACAGGGTTTGTCGAAATATCGGATTATGATCATTCTTAATACGGAAACGGTTACGTGGCAAATAAAAATGTTTATATACGTGGGGGGTATGACGGTTCTCCATTTTCTGATCGAACAGTAATTCTCTCTTTATACGGGAATGAATTATGATGTAAAGTTGTGACACAACGATTGTCAAAAGGGTACCAATTATTCGATGCTATGACGTCATCACACATATTTTACAAGGGTCATGCGATCGACAACGACCAGTTACATTATGTCTTCAGAAGAGCACAGTCATGGAATTGAAGACATTGCTTTTTATGAAGATAAGAGTAAGGTTATGAAACAAACTAGGGAAGCAAGAACAACGTGGAGCAGTCTAAACTGGGATTGTCGTAAATTACCGAAAACTACTTATCCGTTAAGACGTATTCAACCATGTTTAATAGAACTGAAGAAGAAGAGAGCATAAAAAATGAAATTAATAATGTTTTTGCCATGTCATGTATAATTTTAGCATCTGTCTTTGTTTTAATTTTAAAAATTATTTTAAAAATTGTTAATCGTAAATTTGAATCTTCGTGTAATATAAAAGTTGATGAATAAACAACTTGTTTTATTTCTAAGTAGAGGTGTATAAAATAAAAACTCATTTGTGGTTAAGGTTTATTTATTTTATGGTAATACAGTATTCAAAAACCAGTGGCGGAGACGTTGTACGTTTCGTTCGGTGCACGAATATAGTCCAGAGGTGTGACAGGGGTTTGGATCCTTGGCAAAGTTTACTGTTGCACACGGTGTACCATCGAACTTGCCGACTTCGCAAATGTGAGGAAAAACATTGAAAATGTTACATTTATTTTGCAGAAACTTGGCTTTTTGTTGACCACGAACGTAAATGTAGTCTGCAGCATACAATAGCTTGCTTTCCAATATTTCATTAACTTTAGAATATTCTACATCTCCTGAAGAGTATCGAATTCCGTGCACATTTTTTTCCAAGTAGGTTGCAGTCTTTTTATCCTCATTACTTAATGTAGAAAACGGTTGAGGTGGTAAAAACATGTAATGTGAACTTTTGAAACCAATTTCTATCGTTAGTTCTTTGACAACGAAAAATCCATCTACGACAAAGCCTTGAATGTCTACAAAAGCTATTCTCATGTTGACGTCTGCTCGAACACTAACTCTAATCAACGTCTAGTTTAAACTTTTAACAATTTCGGTGAGGGGGAAGTATTCCATTACACAATCATGAATTATGATGCAATAGACTTTGGTATTTTCGGGAAAGCCTATGTTTGCTTCAATATCAAGTTTCACATCGACTGTGGACGCCTTCATGCTTTCTTCCTGTTTGGAACAATCGATAACAAACAATGCCCGTTTCTTGAAAGAGGAATAATCCAGCAGGGGGCGCTTCTGTGTGGAGTTCGCGTAGTTGGGATAGAATTCAATATAGTTAAAATATGCTTCATTGTAGTCAGTTTTACTAAAATCCAATTGCATTCTTTCATTGGGCCAAAATTCACCATTAAGTGACAGTCTTATACTTTGTACATCTGCATTGTCAATTAAAGTAGGATCGGCTGTGCTCACGTTACGTTTGTCAGTTTGAAAGAAAACAATAACAAAACGGGGTCTTTCAACTGAAGTGGATGTTTTAACAGCCCAAACCTCACGTCTTGCACCTTTAGTAATTGAGGGCAATTCGTGTAACTTCCACTTTCTAAATGGAATAACTATAGGCTGATCTTTTTGAATGGATTTCATGAGATTTATCTTTATATCATCATTGGGAAAGATATGTTTAACTTTTAATTCAACACTTGTAATGTTAATTTTAGCAGTTGTACTGGAGACCGTACCGGACTTGTCGGTAATATAGATGCAATCATTATCATTTCGTGCTCGAACTAATCGTATTGTTTGTCGTCCACATGTAATCATAGAATAATCGTTAAAAATGTTGAAAATATGTTTGAGAGGTATTTGAAGGTTGAAGGACTTGTCGCTGACATTTAGAATAGGATCTTTCGGGTAATTCCAGCCAGCTATAGCCATATGATTGGAATCTTCTTAGTTATAACAAGTCATAGCACGTACGGCACTTACAATTCCAGGATCTCGAACTGTTTCCATTTCCCTAACACTTTCACTGTACGTACATGAATCGAAAAGAAAGGCTCCAAAATTATTTGCTAATTTTACGTCTCCTGCTCCGTGTGTTTCGAGGGAACCTTTAATGCACAACAAAGTTTCGCTCATTGCAAAGAACGAATCAACCTGATTAATGCTAAACACAATGTCCACAATGTCACTGCAATTGAATGATTTGATAAATGGAGCATAGGTTCTGTATTCAGCCTTTCGAATGGAATCATCAAAGACCGGCTTACGGTAGATATCAAACATCGAAGGCATATTGTCATTTTGACGAAGTCGTTTTCCATACATGGTTGCCATTTCAATCTAAAACCCAGCGATTGCAGCACCAATTTGTTTGCCAACGTGAGTTGTTTCACCGGCGGCTGCTTAGCTAATGAAGTTGGAAAATGTGTAAACTGTCTTTTATGATGATGATTGATTATTAGTCCCATCTGTTTCGCGCTCTAAGCTCCAATATCAATGTACTCGATTCACCTCTAAAGTTTACAGGTTGACCGTCTTGATCTAAGGCAATGACAGTGATGTTAGTTATTTCACGTTGTGGTATAACGGGTAAGTAGATCAAATTATGAGGAATTTCGTCAATGGAATATCCTGGATCTACTTGTATGACGAATTCGTAGATTGTATGGGCAGGTCTGTTCGCATCAAAGGCTCCAGTGGTAATGTTACAATCGAAGCGAATACTGGATACTTTAATGATTTTGACGGGGAGATCTGAAGAGTGCATTTCGTTGACGTCGAGTATTTTCGGTGAAAACCCCAATATTCTTCCAAGACTATCAGCTTGCATAAAGGAAATTTTATATTTACTGAAAATTTCACATTTCAACGTATTGTGATTAGGTTTTAGTGAAAATATATCCTTCGGTGGTGTTATTGAATTGCTTGCGTCCATTTTATCACTGATAAACGCTTCAAGATCAGCAATTTCATAACATCCTGTAGGAATATTAAAACATTGAAAATTGTACGTTTTTATAACCCAACATGTCGTCTATACACTTAAATAAAAAAATCATCAGTTGGTAAATTGTATAAGAATTCTTCATATTAAAAATGCGTATCCAGCAGCGAAGAATATGAAGACCGTATCGAATTCGCTCCCGAATTTCCAAACAAAAACAAAACCGAAGATGAAACATAAAAACGATATGATTCGCCACACTCCGCTGCCAGTTTTCATGGTTACAACTTTTATTTATTGAGGACTTTCGCACACCTAATTTTAATAATGCATCTACCTGTGTCGGTTCGATGTTAAACAAGCTTCTTTATCACGTGCATTATTTTCGATGGTTTTTTTATACGGGGTGAGGCATAAGAGAGGATAAAATATATAATATACTATTGTTCAACAATTGTAGAAATCAGAAAACATTGATGTTGGGTCAAAGTTTGAAGTAAATAATAGTCAAATATGTTAAGCCATGTTAGGCAGTTAAAATAATATTTTAGAATGATCATCTTCAAAGGAAAGAGATATGCCATCAACTTCCAGAACTACAGAGCCAGGTGCAATAGGAGAACAACAGTTATTGTCAGGGCCTTCTACTTTAAAAATAACAGGTAGAATAAATTGGAATTTTGAGTAATTTTACTTTCCTTCAATACAAACATCTTTTAAATATCAGTTTTTAAATTTTTAGATGATTTGTTTATTGAAAATGCAGCAACAGAAAATAGTCACCCATCATCAACATTGATACATCATTTGCATGGCTCAAAGAGAGATATAAATTTGGATTAAAAACAATCAGGGTCGAGCTACTTGTAAAATACAATTTTACATTTGGCTGTGCAGTACTACTTTTAAAATATGCTGATATGTTTGAAAATTTAATGAAAAAGTGTATTTTCATTTTTCTTTTAAATATTTATTTTATATCGTTAACTGTTGTGAATTCTAACAATTTGTGTTTGTAGAACCTTATTTAATTTTGTTTTTCAGAAATAAGGTTATGCTACATAACAGTTTTTCTGAATTTATCTTATTCTTTTAAGACTGTAACTCCCTTCGGAATAATTTTGTCGTTTAGAAAGTATTTTATTCTTAATCAAATTAGTTAACGATATATGATTAATCAACTAGTTTTATAGGTACAGTCATAGTCTTATCATCTTTACTTATAGATGTATCAGTCAGTACCTTTTGTGCAGGCGGTCGGCTCGGTAGTACACAAAAGTTATTCGGAAATTAGCCGGTATACATTTAATAAAAACGTATTTTTACGGATTTAAGTGCGCGTATATATACAGATTTTTCTTCTAAATAGTGTTTGTGCGGGAAAAAAGTGCCGGTTATTGAAAAACTACAGTGTTAGTGTTTTTTAAAACTGAAATATGTGAATGTTGACAATGGCAGTTCAAAAAGTGATGGTTGAAAAGCAGATGATGACTGGCCAATCGGTGAGTTTATTTAATTTATTATTTTTTATTTATTTAAGAGAAAAAAGATCGTTTTATAAGCCGGTTTTTGTTTGAAATAATGTGGAGTACATTTTCCGTTAGAAATTGAAGAAATTAATTCAAATTAATTTTCTAGATTTAAGAGTTGGAAAAATTAATGATTGCATAAACTATTCTTAATTATAAGTTACTGATTTACCGGTATAAAACAATTATTTTCAAATTATTATATTTGTATGGTTAAAAACCTTATTACTTAGAATATAACCATTCTTTTTTTTTTATTAGAGGTAAAAATTCCATAAAATGTATTAAAAAACCTTCAATATCGACTATTGTCTTTTTATAGTTGCACATTTCATTTATTAAACTCGTTTTAAAATAAATATATTATAAATTTCTTATTTGATAAGTAACGTATATGATACGTATTGAGCAAACTATGCATCTATCGCACATAGAGGGTTATTTCCTCAGCAGGTGGACTGGTCATATTTTGTTTGTTTAAAATATAGTAACTAATCTTATATATTTTTTTCTGTAATAATTATACATAAAATTACAGTAAAATAATATAAGAGTGAGTTATCTTCGTATACAGTATGATGCAAATGTATGGAATACATTTCAGAAACAGACGACTTTTAAAAAAAATCTTGAAACATGTCAATTTTAATTTTTGAATGGCCATCAGCTGCTATAGATGTGTTGGACATTACGTCATTGGTGACGGTGTAATGACGCCATGGACAGCTCATTTGAAAGGTCTCCTTATCGTCTTTGCAACAATGTAATTATTTGAATATTTATTTCTACAGTGTTAACCAAAACTGTTGGTTTATTAATACAATTAACTTAGAATAAATGTTTACTTAAATACAATTAAATTACAACAAATGTTCAAATTGCCGACTTTCAGCAATGATACAATGAGAAAGACGAGCAGTAAATTCTTTCCTAACGTTTTCGAGGACTTCAGGTGTTATTTGTGCAATTTCCTTTCGGATTCGCTGCTTCAACTCCTCTACATTTTTAGGTCGATTTTGATTACTCTGCTATTTATATATCCCCTAAAAAATAGTCTATCGGAGTCAATTCTGGATATCTTGGTGGCCATTCGATAGGCCCCCTTCTACCTATCCACCTTCCTGGGAAAACGTTATTAAGGTAATTTCGTACCTCAACGCCATAGTGTGGAGGAGCTCCATCCTGTTGGTACCATAAATCATTTCTATTTGGAAATAGATGATTCAGCTGTGGCAACAGATAATTTTAAAGAAATTCTAGATAACTAGCAGCAGTTAGGTTTTTCTCAAAAAAATATGACCCTACCATTTGATTGTTTATAATGCCGGCACAAACATTCACCTTCTCCCAATATCGACATGTCTGTATGAGGATTTTCTTGAAACACCAGTACAACGTCCAGTTTTTTGGCTTAGGATATTGATATTCTACCACTTCTGGGAAGATCTTTAACATGGCTCGTTTCACTAATTTTTTTTTTCAATTTTACTTACTGTTGATTGAGTAATTGGATCCGGATTGGGGTATTTAGCATTAAATAAATTACGAACTTCTGCTTGAGTCCTCACTCTATCTCCATAACCAATCATGGTTAAAATCTCGATTCGTTCTGTTTCTGTTTCATTTTTGTAAATGCTGTTATTAACGTCGGCAAAAAACTTGACAGATTCACAGATCATTGACGAATAAAGACGAGTCAATGACAATACTGATTTAAATATTTTTGTAAAAATAATTCCGAGTAGCATTGTTTTTATCAATGTAGTTTTTTTTAAACCAACAATAAACACTATTTTGTTTTATTCCTAGTGGCGGTCCTTAGTGTATTTTAGTTCAGTGAATGAATATTTATTGTAATTCCATGTTACTTAACAAAGTTCATAATTTTGTTTAACCCTGTAGAAATAAATATTTAAATGATTACATTGTGGCAAAGGCGATAAGGAGAACTTTCAAATAAGCTGTCACGTGACCTCCGTTTGTATTTAAAAAAATCGTCAATGACGTCATTACGCCATCACTAATGATGTAATGTCCAACTCATCTATAGCAGTTGATGGCCATTCAAAAATTAAAATTGTCGTGTTTTAGATTTTTTTAAAAGTCGTCCGTTTCTGAAATAATGAATTTATTCCATACATTTGCATCATACTGTATAAGTAGTTAAGATTTCAAGTTTTCCCTTTTTCTTTTAAGTTACATTTTCCCAGTCAAATAAATTTCTCGCCTTAGCGACATACAGAGTGATTATTGAAAATGTTATATTATAAAATAATTTCTTTTTGTTACAAAACAAGGTTATCTCATCAAATAAATGTAATACCAACTTGTTTATTTTAAAAATGGTACCTACACTTTTTATATTTTAAAATTTTGCTAATTTTACTTTAAATATATCTCTGTTAAAAACCTTGCAAAACATACATTCCTGATATAATTTAGGACACCTTGTATATATTGAAACAAAATTATCTATGCAAGTTTTAATTCTTAGTTCTTATTTCTTACAGATGAGTATTGAAGAAAATTTCGTCAGATCTTCAAACGGCGTTCTTCACGATCATCAGTTGGGCTACTTTTTAATAATAAAAGGGGTAAGTGATATAAATATATATTTTATAAATTAGATACACTGTTAAAATTATAACCATCAAGTTTTTCATAGTAAAATAAATACGCTGAGGTCAAAAATAAACGAAATAATTTTCTATTTAAACAAATTACTATCGGTTTTATAATATTTTAAAAATTATTTAGTTAGAACAGATGATTTTTACATTAATTTAGATTGATTTTATTCAAATTTAAACTGATACATTTTTATTAAGTAGCCCATTCAGAACATTTCAACCCACAGTTATTAAATTAGGAAAAAATAGTAAAATTATTTCTCTTAAAGTACCTCAAAACTAATTTACAACAATTTATAATAACAGTACTTAAATCTTAACTCATATAAACTAATTATTTCTTTCTTTTGTTACAGGGTAAGTCTTTAAAAACATTTACTATCTGTATCGATTTACGATGTACTTCAAGATCGCCACTAGAATTTGTTTTTCAAAAAGGTAGGAGCAATTAAATATGGGAACTCAAATGATTTAATTGACTTTCTGTAGTTATTTTTACTGCAATAATTTTGTACATTTCCATATATTAATAGTTGACAGCCTGTAAAATAAATTTAAAAAATGCGTTTAAATTTTTTTTTTTATAAAGGACATAATTTAATTAGAAATTTTGGATCAATTAAAAAATAAGACCTTTCGAAAAGGTTGATTGTTTACAAAGTAAATTTGTTTAAAAATAATTATTTTAAGGTAATTTATAGAGAAAATATATTGTACGTTTTCTAAAATTATTAGTTCACTTAATATATTTTTTAAATAGAGTAAAACGTATATTTTAGAAAAAAATATAAAATTTAATCTTTATTTGACGGATTAATAAAGTTCTGTTTTATTAATGAAATATTTTATCTTTTTTGGTCAATTTTTGAAGCATTTTAATAACCAATATTAAAAAATTACGTTTTATTTAATGTTCTATTTAATTTTGTGAATATAGCTAGATCAATATTAATTTATACAATTCTGATATAGTAATAGCGCTATCAAATTATTCATGAAACTTTAGTATTTAAAAACATTTTCTATCTGTATTGATTTACTTCAAGATCGTCACCAGAATTTGATTTTCCAAAGGTAAGTGAAATAAAATGGGAATTTAAATGATATAATTGACTTTCTGTGATTATTTTTATTCAAAATGTTTTTTTTATTGCGTAAAAATGTTTAATCTGAGTTAATTTATGAGAAAAAATTATTTTAGGTTTTCTAAAACTATTATTTTACTTATGATATTTTTGATAGAGTTAAACGTATATTTTAGAAAAAATATTATGAAATTCAATTTTTACTTGGAGATTTTTCTTGGAAGTTTTTTTTTATATAAATGATATATTTCATATTTAAGTTCAAATTTTGAAACATTTTAATAATCTGTATAAAAAAAGGATATTTTATTTAATGTTTTATATAATTTTGTGTATATAGGTACATACATTAATATACATTTTTATATTATATATATATATATATACTTTACACCTGCGTATATTTATAGTTAGAAGAATGTAAAAGACAGTTTACAAAAGCAGTAAAAATTTTTGTATACAAGGTGGAAACAATTAAAAAATAATACCTTTCAAAAGGTTGTAAATTTCATTAAAAATAAATAATTTGAGGCATTTTATAAAGAAAATCTATTATGGCTTTTTTAAAATTATTATTTAGGTATATAACGTATATTTTATAACAAAATATTATACAAACACAACATTAAAAAAACAGTTTCCTTTATTGTTTTATATAATTTTCGTGTAAATAGGTAGATTATTATAAATTTTTACATTTTTGATACAACAATAACGCTGTCAAATTATTAACAAAAATTTTTAAAATTTGGAATTTTTTTTACGAATATATTAATAATAATTTTTCATATTTTTTTAATGTCAAACAAATTAGTAATAATGATAATACGGAAATAAAAAAAAATTAAAATAATCTATAACAAAATTTTTTGCAAACTATCAATGTTTTGGCATTGGCAGCATAAATTATTTTTCGTAACAGTTTCAATTTGATCATTAAAAAAATTTTAGAATGTATACAGTGTCCTTAAAATCTAAGTAGCACTTCACCATTATCTCTTACGACAATATCACTTGGTCGAACATCATCAGTATTAATTTTGTCCTAAGAAAAACTCACCCTTTCAAACTATTTTATGCTTAAAAAACTGAAAATCTATTCTAACCTGAACTGCAGCACTATTCCCCATAATACTTATTTCTTCTGCCTCTCAAGATGAACTCAATCTGCAAGTTATCCATACTTCGCTTTTCATAAGATTCATGTCCTCATTATCAAAATCAAGTTACTCCAAGCAGTATATTTAGTCTACAAAAACCTTATGTCACCATACATCAAAATCTCTTCTCTAAAAATATCAAAACTTAACTTCATTTTATCCCACTACATCTTCCAAACAATATTCTTTTGGAAGAATCTGAACATCATTTGGAGACTTGTTTTGCAAAAGGTAATAAACAAAGACTTTTCTGGGTGATAATCTAAAGTGAAAAAATGTTTGCAGATTATGAAAGCAAGAAAGAAAATTGGAGATTTTGTTATATCCTGCGAAAAGAAAATTGGATTGGGACTAAGACATCGAAAACAACATGAGGCAGAATCATTGAGTACCTAATATTCCTGCTAGGTATCATAGGAGTGCTGTTGGGACAATGCTTCAGGTAATATCAAGTTAAAAATTACATTTTTTATTGATCTAATATATTAATTTGTAAAACAGCTTTCTAGAATTTTACAGGAACGTCTTTGATTGGATATATCCAGACATGTGACTCTGGTCTACTTCATCGTCTGGTGATTTCTTTAATTTTTAAAACATTGTAAGTTATTAGGTATCAAGAAATTTAGGTTTTAAAAGAAGAATGATTGTTCTATAAAAGGTAACTTTTTTTATTGTAGGTTTTTACATTTTTATATGATGATAAGACATTGCAAATAATTGTTTTGATTTATTAATTACAGGTCTATTATAAAGAACATGAAAGATATTTTTAGGTATCAAGAACATAAGTCTATATGAAAAAATCTTTATATTTCTATACAAGGTAACAAATCTAAAGGTTTCACCAAATAAAATGGAAAGATATTAAATTATTTTTGTTGTTTTTATCAGTTGCAGATATAAATATGGAAGATATTCAGATGAAACTAAGTACAAGATAAATGCAGACCATTTTTTACAAATGTACCACAGAAACCAACATTTTTGAAATTGAATACACATCGCCATTCTATAAGTACTTGTTAACAAATTTATATTTATTTCAGATATAAAGGAAGTATATCTTTATAAAAAACACTTTTATCGTTTTATACAAGGTAATTTTTTTTAAACGCATGTTTTTCTGCTTTGATAAGTTTAAAAATGGTATTGTGGAGCTTGGAGTGATGCGGGAATGTTATGGTGGGTACTAATCTGGATTGGGAAAATATATAATTGAGAAAGCATGTACTTATGTAGCATTGGGATAGTATTTCTAATACTTTGTATATATATTATTTGTTGCAATATTTATGTAATCGCAATATTTTTCATTATTATAAACTTTTGAGTTATTACAGGCACTGTTAAGAAACTAATTCTTAAGACTGTTTTTCAGGAGGTAACTGCTTTACATTTTAGTATACACATATATATTGTTTGCAGAAGTTTTAAATCCAAAGTATACAACTCTTTGAAGGTTACATACAGAAATTGTTTGGTTTGTTATGAAAAAATTAAACGAGAATAATTTGAAAAATTATTTCAGGTTAAACAGTTGGCAGATACTTACTAAATGATTGATAGATTTGACAAACAATTGAAAATTCGAAGAAAATAGTGAAGAAAAGACAGCCCGATATTTCTGATGTTTGTTTTTGAGGCAGATGATTTCAGTGTAGCTAAAGGGCGGTTCAAAACGGCCACTTGGTCAGTGCTTGCACTGACTAACGTCGTTTATTATCAGGGTGAGTACAAAATTAATTTTTGTCCAATTAAAATTCCGGTTAAATGTATATTCATGAAAAATGGATATTTTTTTCAAAATCTTCATGTTCTCACCAGTATATTGACAATAAAAGAATATAAAGAAATAGGACCTTGTCCTTTCCCCCTCAACACTGTTTTCAACCCCCCATATGCCGTATCTCGAGGGTTACAGGAGCTGTGATATAGGGGCCCCAAAATAGTATTTCGGAATTTTTCAGGAAAGTTGAGTTTTCTAGGTTATTATTAAACTTTTCTTAAAAATAATAATAATATTTTGGCATTTTTTAGACCCGATAAATATATTATGCATAATTTTTTGAGTTACTTTATTATGGTCCCAGTATTTGTAAATCTGGCTCAATTTCGTCTAAGTCTAAGGTTCCTTATGGTATAAAAGGGGCGGTCGACTTTTTCTACACAGAAATACGACAGGTACCACAATGTGGGAGAAGTACTATAACTTAAGGTGTCTGTTAGTCTGGCTTACAAACCCAGCTGTCACCCATTGAGTTGAGTACGTATAGTATTTTCTGTTTCTGGGAAATTGTCGCCTGATGGCTATTAAAGAACCGCCTGTGGCCTCTTCTTATAATCTTTATTTTATCCTCAATTTTACATATATTTTAATCACAAGTTATGGTAATAGCTACAATAATGATTTAAGATATTGTGGCCTGCACCGTTCTTCTGGTGGAACCATTCCTTGCGATTTTTTCCTGTGGCCTCTTAACGTGTTGAAATTCGATTTCTGCAAGTGATGTCAATTATATGAAAGATAATCAGTAGCCTTCCGGTATGAAGTAAATTATATCTTCTTCCTATTTGATACAGAGACCTTTCAGAACTTCACGTACTATATATAATTTTATGTAAATCGAAGCACAAATAATTGTAATTAGGAGGTCTTTTGATGTAACGCTGAAAAAGCAGTCCTAGGTACAACTAGTGGAAGAGGAGGTGTTTTTAGCAGGTAGGTCACTGGAATTGAGGCCGGCGGTGCTCGATGTCTTCCCTAAAGGGGGATAACGAGTGCCGCCGGTCTTACTCTGGTGGAATCCTGCACACCTGGGATACGCACCCAGATGTCTTACGAAGATTTTCACCTCAGGAAAAAAAAAGGAGGCCTTTTGATATCTCTACTATATGCAACTAGTTATATAAATAGCAATTTTGGTTGGAAACATGGTAACCTAAAAAGGGTTTTTTAAAGCTTTATTTTGTAATTTATATATACAATTTATATTATTTTTTGTTGTAGAGAACCAAGCTGATAATATATTAAATTACTTTGAATGTGTGCATAGTATATTAAATACGCAGTTTTTTAGATAAATCTCCCATTCTTTTAATGGCCCTAATTAGAGAGAATATTTTTGAAGAAACGTTACCTATTGAATATGGGTATACCAATTTAAATTGTTATCAATGAAAAGCGCTATTGACAATGCAGATGTACAAAGTATAAGACTGTCACTTAATGGTGAATTTTGGGCCAATGAAAGAATGCAATTGGATTTTAGTAAAACTGACTACAATGAAGCAAATTTTAACTATATTGAATTCTATCCCAACTACGCGAACTCCACGCAGAAGCGCCCCCTGCTGGATTATTCCTCTTTCAAGAAACGGGCATTGTTTGTTATCGATTGTTCCAAACAGGAAGAAAGCATGAAGGCGTCCACAGTCGATGTGAAACTTGATATTGAAGCAAACATAGGCTTTCCCGAAAATACCAAAGTCTATTGCATCATAATTCATGATTGTGTAATGGAATACTTCCCCCTCACCGAAATTGTTAAAAGTTTAAACTAGACGTTGATTAGAGTTAGTGTTCGAGCAGACGTCAACATGAGAATAGCTTTTGTAGACATTCAAGGCTTTGTCGTAGATGGATTTTTCGTTGTCAAAGAACTAACGATAGAAATTGGTTTCAAAAGTTCACATTACATGTTTTTACCACCTCAACCGTTTTCTACATTAAGTAATGAGGACAAAAAGACTGCAACCTACTTGGAAAAAAATGTGCACGGAATTCGATACTCTTCAGGAGATGTAGAATATTCTAAAGTTAATGAAATATTGGAAAGCAAGCTATTGTATGCTGCAGACTACATTTACGTTCGTGGTCAACAAAAAGCCAAGTTTCTGCAAAATAAATGTAACATTTTCAACGTTTTTCCTCACATTTGCGAAGTCGGCAAGTTCGATGGTACACCGTGTGCAACAGTAAACTTTGCCAAGGATCCAAACCCCTGTCACACCTCTGGACTATATTCGTGCACCGAACGAAACGTACAACGTCTTCGCCACTGGTTTTTGAATACTGTATTACCATAAAATAAATAAACCTTAACCACAAATGATTTTTTATTTTATACACCACTACTTAGAAATAAAACAAGTTGTTTATTCATCAACTTTTATATTACACGAAGATTCAAATTTACGATTAACAATTTTTAAAGTAATTTTTAAAATTAAAACAAAGACAGATGCTAAAATTATACATGACATGGCAAAAACATTATTAATTTCATTTTTTATGCTCTCTTCTTCTTCAGTTCTATTAAACATGGTTGAATACGTCTTAACGGATAAGTAGTTTTCGGTAATTTACGACAATCCCAGTTTAGACTGCTCCACGTTGTTCTTGCTTCCCTAGTTTGTTTCATAACCTTACTCTTATCTTCATAAAAAGCAATGTCTTCAATTCCATGACTGTGCTTTTCTGAAGACATAATGTAACTGGTCGTTGTCGATCGCATGACCCTTGTAAAATATGTGTGATGACGTCATAGCATCGAATAATTGGTACCCTTTTGACAATCGTTGTGTCACAACTTTACATCCTAATTCATCCCCGTATAAAGAGAGAATTACTGTTCGATCAGAAAATGGAGAACCGTCATACCCCCACGTATATAAACATTTTTATTTGCCACTTAACCGTTTCCGTATTAAGAATGATCATAATCCGATATTTCGACAAACCCTGTATATCCCGTATGAAAAATTGACATCTCCCTTACGAATGATATTCGCGATATACCCTGTACACTCGAAATTATCTTTTACCCACATCATAATATACGAATGATCGAATTGACATTTTTAATTAACGACCATACCCCCGTACCGACATTTTTGCCATTTTTGCGTATTAAGAATGATCATAATTCGATATTTCGACGATCTAATTCGCGACAAACCCTGTATATATCCCGTATCTAACCCGTACCATATCATCAAATTGATATTTTAAATACAAAAAAGTTGTTTAGTATCCCGACATACCCTGTATATGATTACAAGATATCTATCACAGACCAAATTCCATGAAAACGATCAAAATACGCGACGCGAGTTTAAATACCCATTCATAACATTATATAATCCTTCGTTAGCAGCCCAGTGGGTAAGGGCGCTTAAATTGTAAAAATTCTAACGACGGTCCGTGGTTCAAATCCCACCAGCGGCCGCCACGCAGTCCCTTTTTTTCAAACCAGCAGGCAACCCGCAATACAACACAAACTCGTTTAATTCTTTAATAATTCCAATAAAATTCGTTCCAGTCGCTCAATTATTTAATCATCATAATATAACACAACTATTCCAAATAAACAACTGGTCCACAATTCAGAACCACAGTTCAGAACCGTTCCAGAACTCCTATGCTGTATATACGGAGGTACCCCCACTCCTCTAGTGGGTTAGAACTCTCCTAGTATATCTACTTATCCGATTAAGAGAATGGGTAAAGCGCACTGGAAATATCAAATTGGATTATAACTACCCTGAAGTCAGTGGTCAGCGAAAAAACGAAAACACCTCACACCACCGAGGTATATCATGATAGGAATTATTTTGCTCTTTATGAATACCATCTTTGTGTTTGGGTTTAGCTTACTGCTTCGTCCGAGTAATCTACCGAGCCTGGATCTTGCCTGTTTGACTTTTGCGTGAATGTGGTCAGTGAAGGTGAGTCTTTTATCTAGGGTTACGCCAAGGTATTTGGCTTTGTCTGTGCAAGGGTTATCTTCTCCGTCCATGTCGATGTTTGTGTTAGTTGTTAGTCTTCTTTTTTGGAAAATTACCGCTTGACTTTTTTCCCGGTTAACTTTAATTTTCCAAGTAGTGCACCACATCTCTATTGCACTGGCTGCTGTTTGTAAACTTGTTACGTTATTTATTTTTCTACATCTCGTTGCTGTAGCAGTGCCATCTACATATAGCCTAATTATGGCGTTCTCTGTTTTGCATATGTCAGATGTGAATATACTGTATAGTAGTGAGGATAATACCATTCCCAGCGGTACTCCCACTTTCTTGTTACCTTTTGAGGATCTGGTGTTTGCTACCTTAACTTGATTTTTTTTTCTTTAAGATAAATATTTTACAGATATTATGTATTATGATTTAAAATTTTTTTCTGCGATTAACAACGAATCTTTCTAAGTGATAGTTTATTGACTCGGTGTTCAATCAAATAAGGTACCATAAACAAGGTTTGACATGCATTAGCATCTTTGACCGCAGAGCAACTTTTTAACATAACAAATCGTGCTATGGTGGAAAGTTGTGAAAATTGCTTAAAACAAAAAGTGGACATTTCTAAAAATTTGCTATGAAATGTTAAATTTGTTTCAGTACATATTCATCAAAATCAGTTCTTAGAAAAAATAATTTAGTGCCTTCAAATTATGTTGAGTAAACACCAATAAAATATTGTTCTGGGAACATATCTAAGAAACCCTTTTCAGCCACCATCGGACATTGATGGAATAGCTTCTAGGGCGAATTTACGGGGAAAGGAACTAGCCCCAAATTTTTGAAATAAATATCTTAGATACAAAAGCAATTTGATTATTTAGTTAATCTTTAATAATTGTAGTCACATAAAAAATTGTAACATGTCTATCGCCATGCTACCTTATCTTAGTTTACCGTCCTTTCGAACTCTAAAATCATCCCCGACCCACCGTATATTAGACACAACCTTACCACAACTACCAAACCTACCCCTTACAATAGAACGCACCTGAAACAAAACCCTTGAAAAAAACGAACGCAACCATCCAACCGGAAACCATTGTCAACCCCCTTTATAAATTAAGGCACACGCTCTGCCTCGTCCTTTTCCTCGACAAGAACCAGACTGGCAATTCGAACATTTCATCTGTAAAATTCAGTTAACTGTTTTTGGCTGTATTACAGTATTACATCATTATTTTTCATTTTATTTTCTTGATTATTCTAAACTTTTTTAGAAGTAATTTTAGATATAATTTAATTTTATTTCTTTATTTTTTTAGGCCAAATTGAGCAATTTATTTATTAAAATCTAAAGCGTGGACCCTGTAAAAATGTTATCGGATACTATTTCCATGTAAAATTATTTAACGTAACTAGTAAATACAAAATGAATTTTAATACTTAAAAAAATATCATTTTTTGTTGTAAATTTATGTATTTACAAAACTAATTCAGAGAAACACATTTTTTTAACATGATATATATATATAACTGAGTTTATGTAAAACATAACCAGCCTACACTTTCTTAGAACTCTTTTAAAATAATTAAAACCTTTTTTGAACAACTACAACCATTTCTTTTTAAAAAACTAATTATATTATTTTATAACTTTTGTTTTGTGCTAATAATAAAACTCGTTAATAATCAATCACACAGAGCCGGCTTCACCCCTCTGAATTTCAGTAAATTTATTATTTTCATTCGTTTTTTATTATTGAATAGGGGGCATTAATGTTGGAAAGCTTTTAATACTAAGTAACCTTTTGTTGTAAAATATTTGCCGTCTTTTTGACCCAAAAGCTAATCAACATCAACGCCCATAACATTTGGACTCCTTCTGATCCACTTTACGACTTGTAGGAAGATACAGCCCGCTAGTTCGGAGAGATATACCCGTTCGTACCCACCATGGTAGCAGTCCTTGTGACGAGAAATAGTGCCCATTTATTGCAGCAGTCCGTTGATTAGCTCTTATATAGAGTAAAAGCAACCACCACCAGCCAACATCCCAAGTACAAGTAGCAATGAACAAATCGAGTCCATCAGTTTTATTTATATACCTACTGAATATAAGTCTAAAGGGTGTAGCGTGTTCGGTTTTCATTAAAAATAGTTTTCTTTGTTTTCAAATTCGGATTAATTACAAGGTGTTTCTATCTTTTTCACCTTAGTATCTATGTGTAGTTTCAGTTGTTTAATCGTAAACGTATAAAAATATAGTGACGCCCTTAACCCTTATATATCACCAATCCTTTCTATAGTGAGCATTAACTTGGTGACGAACCACTCTTTGAGATAGTCTCATAGCCGGGCTCGCAAAGAAGGCGGTCTTAAAGTTACAAAATATCACAACACACCATTTCCACTAAAACAAAGTATACTGAAATTATTTTTTCCTGTTCTTCCAAATGCTATTATGAATGTATTTTGATTATTATTCTTGATTAAGAAATTTCAAGCAATCTTTTTCTTGATGCTTATCGCGCCAAATACATCAACTGACAATCATGTCATACGTCATACATTTTCAGTTACAGGCACATACATTATACGAGGTCTCTGGTGGTCAGGGCGAATCCGAAAGATGTAATTAGGCAAATCCTATGGCGGCTGATATAGTACCTGACGAAATATTCCCAAAATTTGTTAACAAAAACGGAGTGTGATACTTTATAATTTTATCAGTAAGTAATGATCTCGTTTCTTAAACAATCTGTGTCTATATCATGTGTTCCTGGAATGATTGTATGTGTAAATTCAAAAGATGTTCTAATTAAATTTTTTGCAGTAGCCCAGCTAAGGAAAACAAATTTCTTGTGGTTGGAAAACTCTGGTTTATGTTTATCACAAGAGAAAGTCATCTACACTAATAGCATTACAGTTGATTATAAAAAACAGTAAAATATACTACATAAATATCTCAAAATCATTTTAAATAATTTTTAAGGCGCCTACATTCTTTAAGTGATTTTTTAATTGCGAAATGAAAATAAGTGGAAAAGTATATATATATGGAAAATTATATGCAGTTAAGAAAAGCCTTTAAATAGTCAAGTAGCACCTTTGTAAAGTCTATTCAAAGAGTGTATTCACCCTACTTTTAAAAATAATTGTAAGTTTGAATTATGTAAAGACCCTTTTTGTTTTTCCTGGATGAAAAATTTCTTTTTAAAAAGATTTTTCAGTGGAAATTACCAGTGTTTCATAGACGATTTTATGCTACATGAATCGCAACGATCGCTTTGTTACCTCTTTGGCCAGTTAATGTTTTGTACATTTATAAGCACCATAATCTTTTTTAATTTCATTTATCTCGTTTAGTATTTGACTAAAACAGTTACTGAATTTCACAAGTAAAATTGAAACGTAGATAATTGTTTCAAAATGGAAGTAAACAACTAAACTTTTTAATAAAATAACATTTAGATAATAATGTTTGTTAAAACTCAGTGGAAAGTTATAGGACATACGAAACAAATTTACTTTAGAATAAAATTAAATAAATTTAATTTAATAAAGTTAAATAAATATGTATAAGTATGTGATATTGATTCTTTACCATGGCAATGTAAAAAATTCCCGTAAATTTTTTCATGGCGCCACGATATTTAAGTGGAAATTTTTTGACTGATGAAACGACATAGAATGCTGAAACCTCAACGTAATTTTCCTGGAAATTTTCTTTAGGGCATGAATGTTTTAAGAAAATCATCAAAATATTCGTGCAGTCAAAAAAACTTCCGGAATTAATTTAAGCTCTTGTGATATTATAAGTGATAATGCCAGCTGTCTTTCAATTCTGATTAATCTGTCAAGTTCGGTGTTTTTAACGACGTAACCAATACCAATGGCAAAGCAAAGTTTGACGTCTGTCAAAAAAATGATTATAGCTGTATTGACATATCACTTTGTTCTTGATATTTATAGTCCACAAAATACTATTGGTGATAGAATTTTATCTTTTACTCGTAAACCAGTTTCGTTTAGAAGAAAATCGACAGACTTATCTAGAACATTCTAGTGGTATTATTGTTATTGATAATACTAGCTGTTTTTGGCTTGTGATTGGTTAGATTAGATGAACATTTTAATATGACTTATGTCAGAAAAATATATAGATTGTGAATAATGCTTTTCACAAATGCGAGCAGATAATTAAGCTACTTTCCTAAGAAAAAGAAATATCTTGTTTGTTTTTTATAAATAAGCTAAGGTCCTTTTAATTTAGGTACTTTAATTTTAGTATTTTTCTCACAATTAAAAGTAGGTAATTATTAATTTCTTTTTGGACAATGTGTTCTCTTGAAAGATTTTAAATAAAAAGTTTTCATTGTAATTATAAAATAAGAAGCCTTATCCTTAAAAAAAAAGAATTTAAACTCTAATACACTACCGATCAAAAAATTTATATCACTTTAAATAATTTAAGAAATAGCAAATACTCTTGAAAATAAAACTAATCAGAGAGTGATGGGCATAGTAGGCGATGAAATTTATATTGTTGTATATGGATGCTATTTGTCATAGTTGGCGCCTGTCACATTCTGACACCTTATTTGCAACTCTTGTTAACAACAAAATTTAGCACTAATTACGAATTCATATTGCATTGATAATTTTTCAATTTTATTCTCTAAAACCGATCCGTTGTGTGGTTTATCATGTAAAGTAACGTTTCATTGATATTTTTTTGTTTATTTACTGGTCCAAAATGCCTCTAGATCCTAATATTGTGGCACGAATTGTAACGTTCCTACAAGATGGTAAAGGACAACGTGAAACCGCCAGAATTGTTGGTAAAAGCCTCGTGCTGTACAAAATGTGTACCAACGTTACTAGGAGAATGGTCTCATAATCAGACGACCCGGATCTAGCCGAAAAAGAGCCACTAGTCAAAGAGATGATAGATTTCTTCTGCAGTTTCGCTACGTAATCAGCTTCAAGAAACGTTAATGTTAGCGAATGAACAGTTAGAAGAAAGCTTCGTGCTAGTGGATTGTCTTGCAGAAGGTTGACTACAGGGCCAACATTGAACCGCCAGCATCGAATTGCAAGATTGAATTTTGCTCGAAATCACTTTTTATGGAACGATGACGACTGGAGCATGTTAGTCTTTACAGCCGAGTCTCGTCTTTGCCTCAATGGATCAGACGAACGTCGAAGAGTGTGGAGAAGACCTGGAGAAAGATACGTCCCCGCTTGTATTGACCATAGACGTAAATTTGGTGGTGGGTCCATTATGGTTTGGGGAAGTATTACTTCAGAAGCACGTACAGAGTTGGTTTTAATAGAGAACAGCTCACAGATATGTAACAGAGGTCCTGGAAAATCATTTTGTACTTTTTATTTTCACTATGGACGAGCCAGGCATTTTTATGCCCAATAATGCAAGGCCACACGCTGCCAGGATTGTCAGTGAATATCTAGATGAGGTAGGAATTAGGCGGTTTGATTGGCCAGCATGTAGTTCAGATATGAACCCCATCGAACAGGTCTGGGATAAGTTAGGGAAGCTTATTCGAAGGCAAACACCAGCCCCAAGAACTACCCAGGAGCTAAGAGAGTTCCTATTGCAGGAAAAAAACATTTTTTTAAATAAATAGTGGAAGATTTGTTAAAACGAAGAGTTTTTTATTAATCTTAGTAAGATGGACTTCCAAAAAGTAAGGGTTACTACAATCAATTTAACATGGATCAGAATGTAATCCTTAATTTAATTCAGAGTATGCCTCGTCGAATGCAAGCGGTCATTCACTAGTTCAGCATAATTTTAAATCAAGCAAATTTGGTCATTTTTATTACGAACTTTTACAATAATTTAAAAAACTACTAAATAACATAAGTTTTGACAGAACTTGCTATTTTCTATAATTGTACATTTTTTTTAAATTTTATTGATTAATAAAAGTCAACCATTTTATTTGTAAATTGATTGTACTAACCCTTACTTTTTGGAAGTCCATCTTATTTTTTATGTGTTCTTAATAAAAACATTTGTATTAACCTCATCGCATGGATATACGCATTTTATTTATTCTCTCAAACAAAACTAGACAGAACCTGTTATTTTATAACAAAATGATAAACAAAAACGTAAAAAATTAAAATAGGCAATAACTTTAAGAATGTGAGCTCATCAGTATTATTGTTATGTAATCCGTATTTATCCAATGTAGCCAAAGTCTCTCAAACAAACCAATGAGGACGTGTGCGTTGGTATTTTATCACGTCCAAATACCAGTTAAAAAGCTTTTTTATTCAGGGCGCCTGGTAACACGTACTACACGTGAAATTCGAGCGATGTTGCCATACAGTTACTTAAAATATTACTTTGATTTGATGAATGAATTGAATGCGTTCAATATTCAATAATTCAGGTTTTGAGATAATAGATTGTTTTCCCCTTTCGATTTAATAGATTTTGAAATATATGAGAAGTAAAATAATGAAAATAGTGCATAAACAGTTCTTTATAACACGCTGAAATAGAGCAAGTGTTTTTAAGACCAGTTATTCAAGAATACGCTATTTTTTTATTCGTACACTTTTAAATCTTTACTACAAAAAATGGGAGTTAAGAATGGTCGAATTTGTGATGTACCTCTGAATTTGTGATATACCTCTGGTATACTGATTAACTGTAGTCACCGCAGTGCTTAAAAATGAATTCTAATATCGATTTTTTAAATAGTAAAGCAGAATCGCGGTTGATACCGCAAAAATCTAAAGAAGGATATGGAACAGAATATTGCAAGTTTATCACATGGATGAAGGATCAAAAGGTAACAGATCTTAAATAATGTTTGAATAAAGGCTTTAAATTTGTTAGTAATATTTTATTTGACGTTACAAGTATACTCCTGTCAAATCAATAATAAAAAATTGTCATTTACAATAAACGTTTTTAAATTTATGTTGCCATGGTAACATTAAAAAACGCGCGTATTTGAAAGTTCGATTTAAACACGCTAAGGAGAGCTTTAAAAAAGCAAAATAGGGTACCAATAAAAAAATTCTTTAATGGTTGACAAAATTACGAAAACTATCTTTGATAATCTAGAGATCCCTGATATAACCTGCTAATGGGAAGCATTATTACAATTGGAGAAATTATGGAGGAGAGTATAAGCTAGGAAGTATTTACTTAAAATCGCTTAATTATTATTTTTAAAATATTGGTCCGATGTTATTTTGCTTCTTTATATCATCATTTACAGTGACCTAGAATCTTCGATAATATTAATTTCGTAAACAATACAACCTATTCACCAACGCATTTAGCAATTATTGATTGATTAGAATAATTTTATAAGGTTTCTCTCAAGGTTTATAGTATATCTGGTATTACTACAAAAGCTATCAACTTAATGTGTCAGGTAGGCCGATATCATAAAATTTTTAAAATTGCAACCAAGTACAATTACAGACCAATTTCGTTATTGTATAATGTGGAAAAAAATTCTATAAATATATATGGGGTAGACTCCAATATCGTGAGATAAAACTCAAACTCATGCCCAAAGAGCAACACGGTTTTAGACAGGACAATCTAATACGTGTATACTATAACTACTTAATTTTTAACTAACTAGTTAACAGGTTTACTGACTATCTGGTATTACTTCTCAACTCATATCTCGAGGGTAGATCTTTCTACATGAACATTGGCAGTACCGAGGTAGGACCATACCACTCTCTATAATGACGTTTTTCTGGTAGAGCAGCGAGATCGGTCGAGTTGGCACTTTGCGGAGTCGAACATCAGGATAAACTTTATAACCAGATGAGTCGGCAAATAATGTTGTACTGCTATCCCGTGTTTTTCAAGGCTTCAAAGGGCTTCTTCCAACGAATGCAAGTGGTACAAACCAAATGTATCCCTATGGAGGTTTGAAAAAGGCCTAGCTATCCGATGAATATATGGTTACTAGACAAAACTAATATTCCGTTTATTAAAGATAATACTGTAGATCTAGCAAAAGCATTTTATAAATTTGGTATTAGAGTAGATTAGATTATGTAAGAACTCTATATCTACACGCCTTAAGCCACATCGACCTTTTCAGATCTATTGTGGTAGATATCATTAAGTTGTATAGTGATTTCCCCTAATAGTTTATAGCCATAGTTTTTTCTTCGCCTATAGCTAGAAAGGTCTTGAAGACCACATTCACAAAGAATGCGTTTAGAGGTTTCCTCTTCTTCCTGACAGAATCTACATAAAGAATTATCTGTCAGTTTTAACATGTTGTGCTCTGTTAAAAGACCAACAACTTTTCTCGTATTGTATCTTTTGTGATTTAACAGATACTCTGTTACTTTTGACGACGGACCTAGAATGAATTTCTCAGCCTGACTCATTCCTGGTGACTTTTCCACCATTCCTGAGACTTCATTATTGTCCATTTGTCGTTGCAACTTTATGGTTGATTTTGTCATGGCACTATGACCAAGTACCCACGCAATTGTGATGTCCACTTCTGCCATGACTTCTAAGCAGTACCAAATTAGAGTTTAATTGACCTACGTTGCGTTTCCCCTCTTTATGGCCGCTTGGCTATCTGACAATGTAGCAATTGTACCTACTTGTACCTTTCGCCTATTGATTTCAGGAGCTCCGCAATGAATGGTAGCTATCTCTGTCTGGAACACTGTGGCATACCTTCCCACAATATAAGATCTGTGTTAAAAAGCTCTGCTTGAATTGGTGGACCGTTTTACCCTGTCCCTGATCACAGTTTTAAAAGTTTTCTCATAGCTTTATTTCGGCATCATTTGATCTGATGGCATTCCGAATATTGGGTCGCTTATTGTAAAGATCAGCATGATATAGTTTTTTCCTGGTTTTTCTATATCATTGCACAGTTATACTGATCTTAGAGGGAAATACATCCAGGATAATCCCTTATATATAATGTAACTTCAATATGGCAATCTGAAGCGAAACAGCTGTAATTGCATTCTATACGGCATTTTTCGAATAAATAGTGGAAGTTTAGTTCAACCGTTCAGTTATTTATTGTTCTTAGTAAGATGAACTTCCACAAAGTAAAGGTTACCACAATCAATTTAATTAGTATTCAGTTTATGGACGGTAATAGTTTTGGTTGAAATATTTTTAAAAAAGTAAAAAATTAACCTTGCATATAGATGCTGGAGTAAACAGGCTTTTAAGGCATTTACAAAGCTAATAATTTGACATGGAACGTTTCTAGTATCCAGTTTGTGGGACCAGAACGTTTTAGCGGTATAGCTATGATTAGCTTACGTAAGCTGAATATAGATTCTGTAGAAAAGAGAAAAAACTACATTGTAGTCGAAGCTCAAAATAGTAATACACCATTGCTGTTACTCTCACAGCTACCATTTTTTATCAAGGACATAGGACGATATGAGAATTTATAATTTTAGATCAGTTTTGTTTGACATAGTAATTTTTTGTCCTTTTTTAATTGCATCCAACTAAAAAAATAAATACATATGATGTTTATGCACCTACGATTATAAAACAATAGTTTTATATTGTAAAACAAGGGCTTATGGTATTTAAATAGTAGATTATATTACTAGGAGTAGAAGTGACTCTTTTTGTGTTGAGTCCTTAGTATGCAGCCGAAGCGAAGCTGAGGCTGCAATCAGGACGAAACGCAAAAAGAACGTTCTACTCCGTGTAATATATACTATTTTTTCTTCAAGCGTGTAAAATAAATAAACATTAAACAAATATATTTACCTACCTTAAACAACAAACTTTAGTTCTCACTGAAATAGTTGTCGCCATCTTACTTTTTTTGACAGTTGTCAAAGTAGTTGGTATTCGCGTATTGGAAAATAATATTCAATAACAATAACTGTTGTTTAATACCTATATATTTTTTTAATTTGGATAATTGACAAATATTAATTAAATATTTTGTATAAATATTGAACAATAAATCGGTATTATTATTTAAGAAATTTTAAATGAACCTTACTTTATGACGTCATAGGCTCCGCCCGTAATTTACTTTATCTCCCATGGCCTTTTAAAGACGTTATCCCCCAGTAATCAATAAAGACGTACTTTTACTACGTATATACAAGCAAATAATGATGCATTTATTGACCGGTTGAAGAAAAAATATATTATCTTCAATTCTAAACGTCATAATCTACGGATTTAAAATAGGTAGTTATAATTAAAAAAAAATGTTTAATTAGATATACAGGGTAGGGTGTTTCATTAAGAATTATCCATATAGTAACTGGAGAAACCTCAGCACTAAATATGAAGATTTAGGCCAAAACACTTAAATAAAATATTCCTCCTAACCGAGATATAGGGTGTTTTATTTTAACTATTCTAAATAATTGGATCCCATATTTTTGACACCTTCTAATATTTTTTGTTCATACTTGGCAAAAAGTTTACACATATTAGGTTACTTTAAACAGTGGTAAATGATATTTTTTCTCGATTACCAGAGGCGTGCGGTAGGGATGGATACTTTCTTTTATCCCCCTACAATTTACACCACTGTCGTAATAACTGTTTCTGCATGTCACTTTCTACGTAAATATCATCCTTTTGTCTTAATACGATAGAGTGAGTAGTTTTCGAGTTATTTGCATTTAAAGGTAATGTTTAAAATATCCATTTTTGTTTTATTGCTTATTTAACATGAGATTCCTTAATAATCTAACCACCTTGACAACAAAATTTGTTAATTCTAATCGTAAATTCACATGAGTCAATAACTATTACACTGAATAAATAAAATTTATTAGTTTCAAATGATTTTTTCATATTAATATTTATCAAAATTTCAGTTTTAAATTTATAACAAAATAGAACTATGATTTTCATTACGAAATAACATGATGAATACATAAAATAAACGTACTGAAACAATTATTTATTTAGACTACTGTAAAAAAAATTCTAGTTAGTTAACATTATAGTAAATTTTCGAAGTGGCCTCCATTGACTTCAATGCATTTATTAATCCTTTTGGAAAAATGTCTCCTAACCTTTAGAAATATGTTGGGTTGATTAAATTATTAAGGAATTATTGGAATAAAATGAATATTTTAAACATTACCTTTAAATGCAAATAACTCTAAAACTACTCACTCTATCGTATTGAGACAAGAGGATGATATTTACGTAGAAAGTGACGGAGAATCAAAAAAACATGCAGAAACAATTATTACGACAGTGGCGTAAATTGTAGGGGGATAAAAGAAAGTATCCATCCCTACCGCACGCCTCTGGTAATCGAGAAAAAATATCTTTTGCCACTGTTTAAAGTAACCTAATATGTATAAACTCTTTGTCAAGTATGAACAGAAAATATTTGAAGGTGTCAAAAATATGGGATACAATCATTTGGAATAGTTAAAATAAAACACCCTATATCTCTGTTAGGAGAAAAATTTTACTTAAGTGTTTTGGCTTAAATCTTCATATTTAGTGCTAAGGTTTCTCCATTTACTATATGGATAATTCTTAATGAAACACCCTGTATTTAGAATGGAAACACATATGTCATTAAAAATTTACTTCGACTATTTAATACTTCATAAAAAAATTTGAAAAACCGCTTTAAAACTTATTTTAACTTTACACATTTCACTTCCTTTGTGCAAAATTCTAGCTCTATATTTGTATAACTACTAATTAAACCTGGTAATTTCATTTTGTGGTTAACGAGATCGTCGTCGCATAACTTGTATACTATTAATTAATTCGGCAGGATACGGGACCGACTCGTTTGTTGAGAATAAATCTAATCGTCTTAAATAGAAAGACCTGATTCTTTATTAATAATGAAAAACAGAGCCTTTACAGAGCTGATAAGATAATTATTCTAATTTAAATCTTAAAAAGTTATAATTATACATATCTTGATATCTTTTTTATTTCACTCCAAATGTTAAAACTTTAGAGAATCTGCTTTATTTATTTGCCCTTACGAGTGTCACAGCCGAGTATTGATTTACCTAAAGATATACATTTAGGATCTAAACAACTTTGTCTTTTATACTCTTTTCTCTTTACATACGAGAGGCCCGAAAACAACCACTTGTTCTGTGTTGCCTAAAAGCGGTTTTCCACGGCGCGAGATATCGCGGACGGACGCGGACCAGCTCGCACCGACGGACGGAGACGTACCACACGTACGTACATTCATTTCAAAGTCCAAAGTGAAAGAGAACGTATCATTGCAGCTGCTGCGGCTGTAGTATTAATTAACAATTAAAACATTATAAGATCCAGTAAAAGAAAACAGAAACGACGCCGCAGAGGTGGTTATCAGCATACAACAAAAGTCATTTAAAGTAGAATGTATCATTTTTGTTTGGTGTTCTGGCGCTGCAGAATTCCATAATGATGGTTCATTTTGATATAGTGTTACCAGCAAAAAAAAGAAAAAAGCCATTAATACAAGGTAGAAAAGGGAAGGACAGGATTTGAAGGGACTTTATAAAGGATTGAGCTTGCTAGTTAAATATTGTCTCAGACACAGGAAGGTTGGAACAATTTCGGGTTCAAAGCGAAAGCAGCACTTCTTTGTCGTATTCGATTTGTATTTATTTTGGTTGTTGTTTTTATGAAAATGTAAAACAGTAAGTATTACACAAAATAATAAATAAACAATTTTAAATATAAAAAGAGTACCTTTAAGGGTTTATCTTGGTTAGCACAGAACAGAAGAGTCTTACCCCTAATAACTTCTAGAAGTTCTTTGGAGGATACAAATATTAGTGTTTTTGTGTAAAAGATTTAAAATTGTACAATCTTATAAAATAACTGATTAATAACTGATAACTTAATCAGATAAGGTGAAATAATTATTCTACAAACGCTAAATAAACTAAGAATCATTTGTTAAAGTTTAACATAATGTACTCTTATTTTTAAATAATAAAGTTTAAGGCTTATCTGCTCAGTTCTCTAGCTCTCTGGAGTCCTTGTTGTTGCAGGTTTAGTAAAAATACCTCAGGACAGCTTGATACAATACTCTCCTACTGGGTAACTGGAGATGTTAAGTAGCTAGATCAGGCACTATGGTACAGGTATCTTTATTATAAATTGTTTCCTAAAGTAGGACTTATGAAGTCAATATTCATAGCCATTAGATTGAAAGGAGGAATAAAAATAAAAAGGATATGGAGTATGATGTTATACCTTACTCTCTTTATATTAATTTTTATGAGACTATGTCTCCTAATTTTTTCCACCATTGATCAGATAATTTATGGTCACGGGTTTTGGAGATTGATCTCCCTTTTCCGGAGAACTCTCCATTTTGGTTCCTTCGAACCTACCAGTTTCCAGTCTTCTATCGACCAATGGTTTTGGAGATTGAACCCCTCGTCTAGGGGATCTCTCCACATTTTTTCTTCTTCTTCTAACCCCGCTATTAAACCAGGCCAGTTCCTGATTTGGTCTTGGAGATCGATCTCCTTATTTTGGAGAACTCTTTACAGGCCATTCTATAGAATGTTGATACCTGGTTTCATTCTGAAATTTTTACTTCTTTACGCCAGTTTTTCTTATTTCACACATCAAACTTCCATACAGTTTGTTCCAATAATTTAAACTATTTTTAAACTACCTTTTTCAACCTATTCTATTACTCTAACTTAAAATACTCCCTTTTTCTTATTCACAATATCTGTTATATTTTGTTTAAACACTGCAGTCTGCACATAGAGGTGAGTTTCCAAATTGTATTATGCATTATAAGATATTTTATGTTTTTCACATTGATTTTGTTTGTTCTATATATTTTATAAATATTTTATAAACTATAATATTTTATAAACTAGATTGACTGTTATAAAACTATCATTTTCTATTTTTTGTTAGATTTATCTTATATGATCTGACTTTTATACATGTTATATTTGTCTTTTTTATATATTTGACTTTGTATTTCATTTCCCTGACATATTGTGTTCTTTTCTTAAAGCCTGAAGATGGTCTTGTGACCGAAACATGTCGCTACTATAACATTTCATTAAATTACATACTGTGGGTTGACTTTGAGTTTTATTACTACTATTACTACTAAAAATAAAAAGGCCTGAAATGACAATAATAGTTATTAGTAATTTGGAATAATATTTAAATCAAAATTAGAGTATTTAGTTCTAAATTAGAGTATTTAATTTATAAAGAAGTATATTTAATTGATTTTGTTTTAGTAGTTTATTTTGATAAAGCCGTAAATATTAGAAATTATATATTTATTTTAAATAAGTTTGTATATAGTTATTTTATTTTATATTTTTTTTAATTAGTTTCTTTTAATAGTGTTTATTTTTATTGTATTTAACTCCCCTCTGTTGGAGTAGGGCCTAATAGTAGATGCTCCAGATTTAATTGATTTCTTTGTTAGATAAAAAATTTAATTAAATGTATCCAAGAAATATACTAATCGATAGGCCTAAAATAATGAAATATCCTTTTAGATTATTTAAGATTGAAATTTAAATTTGTTGATTCAAAATCACTGTCTTTCATAAACTCACCTTAGGTGAAATGTGGCCAAAAGATACTCCGTAGAGTAATTTGTATTAAAATCTAAATTACAAAATTAAATGAAAATTATATATCCACACAAGTGTTAATTTATATAGCACTCACAAATTAATATTTTCTATTTTTTTGAAATTTCTCATAAATCCGCAAAATGCGTTCACTTTCCTTTACAGAAAACGTGATTTTTTAAAAGAAGGTTTTTAAAAAAAAAAAAACACTTTTTTGACTACTTAAAGGTCAAGTTTATGCCGGGAAAGTTAGGGAATTTATTATTTAGTATTACCACCACTGGTATATTTGTAGACCTGCTACAGTAGATACCTGTAATTAAGTTGCTAACTTAACATTAGTAATATGAGCTAGTTTTAAGCAAACAGTTTTTAAAATATTTGATTTAATTGAATGTGATGACGTCATTAAATGTTTGGTTAAAGAAGGATGTCTGAATAGTTATGATCTAAATTGTTTAATTATTTTTGACCCGTAACAATAGATTTAAAATTCAAAAAATCAGTATCGGTTGTTTACTCCATTTTAAGTAAAAAATAATCAAAATAAGCAACACTACAGACAATTAGTTCACACCGTACCTTTGAACTTACTGACTCTCGATGGATACATGCGCACGGCCTCAGACGGCCCATTACCACGTCGATGCGAGCTGGTCAGCGTCCGTCGGCGATATCACGCACCGTGGGAAGCCGCTTTAATAAAAACTCGTAAGTAATACAGTGCAGTGATACAAGATTTTATCGGTTTATTCTTTTCGGAATATTATTATATTTAGAAAATGCAGAAATTGAATGCATCTTGTGAATTAGGAAAAAGCTTTTAAAAAAATGTAGAAAACATTTAAACAATGTATATTTAAAAGGTGACGATAAGATAACGGCCGAAATAGGAGCACATGGTGGAAACAGTCTAACAGAAATCATTAAAGGCTTGGAATGAAGGAGTGTTACCAGCTGACTGGAGAACAGGAATTGTGATGCCAATACATAAGAAGGGTGATAACAGGGATTTTTCCAACTATAAAGGCATTACCTTACTAAGCATAGCATCAAAGGTGTATGAAAGTAGGTATACTAAAAAACAAACTGAACAAAAGAAATATTATTAGACGTTATCAAGTCCAAATTTCCAAACTTTAAAAAGATTCATGGTTAGTTTTTAAACATCTTTGTGGTGGGTTTCATGTTGATCTCCTATGTTTAGTTTGGAACCTATTTTATTTATAAAATATTAAATTTATAAAAAAATTGACTATAATTATATCTGAAATTGATTGTGTTAACCTCTACTTTTTGGAAGTTCATTTTACTAAGAACAATAAATAACTGCACAGTTAAACTAAACTTCCACTATTTATTTGAATAATTCGCTTTAAAATCAATTACAGCTGTTTCGCTATCACTAGCATCGTCAGATTGACATATTGAAATTACATGTTGTTTGTTTGTAACTAGGTGCTTGATGTTGATAAGGAGTTAAGGCTAGACCAAGTAAGGAAGTAATAAGACATAACAATATTAAAGCCTAGATGTTATTAGTCCTAAGGGATTATCCTGGATGTATTTCCCTCTAAGATCAGTATAACTGTGCAATGATATAGAAAAACCAGGAAAAAACTATATCATGCTGATCTTTACAATAACTTAATATATTTATGTTATAATAATGTCTTATCTATGTATAAAATGAAAACTCAATCAAAGTAAACAGTTTAACCCCTTCAGACCCGGCGTACATCCCCATGTACATGATATTTATCAAGGGTTTTGTAATTTACTTGAACTATTTCTGATAATTGAGTCCCATTTTACATACAACTGTACATCCAATTTTCGATATTTGACACATGTAGCGCCATCTGTGCATTAAATTATAATTATAATTATAATTAAATTTTATATATTCCTTGAAAATATAAAATTCAGGTCTGAAGGGGTTAATAGTGGAGAACTTCCAAGATTTATTTGTTCATTAACTACTTTAAACTGTTGATCTGCTAGATGTCTTTTAATTTCAAGTTCTTCTAGAAAATCTAAATTTTGTTTTTTATCACAAATGTGTAGTATATGAATGTCATTGGTGTGTATAAGTGAGTTTGGATGTTCCAGTAGGTGTTTTGCATAGTTCGACTTATCTGGTTGTTGTAATCTATATGCTCTTAAGTGTTCATTAAATCTTACTTCAAAATTTCTTTGTGTTTGACCTATATATACTGCATTACATTTTGGACAATTAATTTTGTAAACACCAGATTTTTTTAATTTTGGTAGTTTTGTTTTTACATTTAACAATTTTGTTCCAATACTATTTTGTGTTTTAAATGATATTAATGTTGATGTTGCCGAAGATATTATTTTTTAAAATTGCATTGGAAATATTTCCACAATATGTAATACTTTTATAGCTTTTAATTTCTTTAGTTTGTTTTGGATATATTAGTTCTAGTGACATTTTTTGTTCTTTCTTATTAATTAATTTATTTATCAAATGTATTGGATAGCCATTAGATGTAGCTATTTGTTTTATGATCTCAATTTCTTTATTAAAATTACTTTTGTTCATTGGAATCGAAAATGCTCTATGTATCATGGAATTATAAGCTGCTAATTTATGTGATAGTGGATGATTTGAATTATATGGTATGGTTACATCTGTTTGTGTAGGTTTTCTGTATATTGAATAATTTAATGAATTATTAACTTTTTCAATTCTTAAATCTAGAAAATTAATTGAATTATTTTCTTCAACTTCTAAAGTAAAATTAATTTTAGGATGCAAGGTATTAATATAATTAAAAATATATCTAACTGCCGTTCGCTACCTACAAAACCTGCTAACACATCATCAACATATCTATACCAAAATACAATATTGTTTTTATAACTAGAATTAAAGATTTTGTTTTCTAAATTATCCATAAATATATTTGCCAAAATTGGAGAAATAGGACTTCCCATGGGAAGACCCTCATTTTGAATATAAACTTTGTTATCAAAAGTAAAATAATTTTGACTAATGCATACATCAAATAGATCAATTATGTCTGATATTATACCTGGATGGATATTTCTTTCATCTAATAGCTTTTTAACTAGAACTATACATTCTTTAGGAGGTATTTTTGAGAACATATTAGTTACGTCAAACGATACTAATTTAGTATTATTTTGTAAATTACATTTATTCAATTTTTTGATCAAATCTAATGAATTTTGTACTGAATATTTAGATGTGTAACCATAATTGTTTAGGATACTATTTAATTTTTTAGCTACTTTAGTATTAGGAGTGTTAACATACGAAACTACCGGTCTAATTGGTTTTGAATCATTATGTAATTTAATTGTTCCATATAATTCTGGACATTTAGGATTTTTATTTACTAGGTATTTTTTATCGAAGTCATTAAATAGGTAATTTGAATGATTTACATGTTCTCTTATTTGGTTAGAATATTTCTGTGTAGGATCGTTTTTTAGAATTTTGACATTACTTGACATTATGAAATCATTCACTTTAGATTTATAATCTTCTCTTTTTAAAATTACTGTTGAGTTACCCTTATCTGATTTTGTTATAATTAGGTTATTTTCATCTACTTTATTTTTGATTGATTTTAAAGCTAAAATGTCATTTTTAATACTTTGACTTTGACTTTTAAATTTGTTTGGTTTTATATCTTTAATAAGATTTGCTATTTGCATTTTTTCATAAATAAAATTATTTGATTTAGTTTTCAAAGCTATTTCAGAATCTGTGGCTAAAATTTCTTTTATATTATTAGTGAATTTAGGAGGTATGCAATATTTTAAACCTTTACTTAAAAATGTATTTTCATTATTTGAAAAAATAGTGTCTGATAGATTTGCGAACCGAGGAGCAAAATGTACTGGTATGTGAGTATTTAATGTGTTATTGTGTTGTGTATAATGTGTTGTGTTGTGTTGTATATTTATTAATTTTTCTAATTTACTTAATTGTTTTTGATATTTATTATGTTTCAAAATGCTAACCTGTTCTCTAATTTTATCATCTAAGCAGTCAAATTCTACTGAATGCATGGAATAAGTTAACTCTGAATGAACAGTTTTGATGTAAATGTCTAGAGAATCTCTAATTTTAAACCATTTTCTACTTTCCTCTTTAATCCACATTCTTTGTGCCTTTTTAACTACTTTTTGTGCTTCTTTTGATTGAGTATTACATTTTATATTTACATAACTGGGTATTAAATTCTTCTTAAGACATTCTTGGTTAAACCAGATGTTTTGGGATGCCTTACACCTTTTCTCATGTAACTTCTTGTATAATCGGGTTAATTCTTCTCTCGAAGATGATTTAATGAAATTGATTGTGTTAACCTCTACTTTTTGGAAGTTCATCTTACTAAGAACAATTAATAACTGCACAGTTAAACTTCCACTAGTGGAAGTTTAGTTTAACTGTGCAGTTATTAATTGTTCTTAGTAAGATGAACTTCCAAAAAGTAGAGGTTAACACAATCAATTTCATTAATTAAATGTATCCAAGAAATATACTAATCGATAGGCCTAAAATAATGAAATATCCTTTTAGATTATTTAAGATTGAAATTTAAATTTGTTGATTCAAAATCACTGTCTTTCATAAACTCACCTTAGGTGAAATGTGTCCAAAAGATACTCCGTAGAGTAATTTGTATTAAAATCTAAATTACAAAATAAAATGAAAATTATATATCCACACAAGTGTTAATTTATATAGCACTCACAAATTAATATTTTCTATTTTTTTGAAATTTCTCATAAATCCGCAAAATGCGTTCACTTTCCTTTACAGAAAACGTGATTTTTTAAAAGAAGGTTTTTTTAAAAAAAAACACTTTTTTGACTACTTAAAGGTCAAGTTTATGCCGGGAAAGTTAGGGAATTTATTATTTAGTATTACCACCACTGGTATATTTGTAGACCTGCTACAGTAGATACCTGTAATTAAGTTGCTAACTTAACATTAGTAATATGAGCTAGTTTTAAGCAAACAGTTTTTAAAATATTTGATTTAATTGAATGTGATGAAGTCATTAAATGTTTGGTTAAAGAAGGATGTCTGAATAGTTATGATCTAAATTGTTTAATTATTTTTGACCCGTAACAATAGATTTAAAATTCAAAAATAATCAGTATCGGTTGTTTACTCCATTTTAAGTAAAAAATAATCAAAATAAGCAACACTACAGACAATTAGTTCACACCGTACCTTTGAACTTACTGACTCTCGATGGATACATGCGCACGGCCTCAGACGGCCCATTACCACGTCGATGCGAGCTGGTCAGCGTCCGTCGGCGATATCACGCACCGTGGGAAGCCGCTTTAATAAAAACTCGTAAGTAATACAGTGCAGTGATACAAGATTTTATCGGTTTATTTTTTTCGGAATATTATTATATTTAGAAAATGCAGAAATTGAATGCATCTTGTGAATTAGGAAAAAGCTTTTAAAAAAATGTAGAAAACATTTAAACAATGTATATTTAAAAGGTGACGATAAGATAACGGTCGAAATAGAATAGGAGAACATGGTGTAAAGTGTTTAATAGAAATCATGAATAAGGCTTGGAATGAAGGAGTGGTACCAGTTGACTGGAGAACAGGAATTCTGATGCCAGTACATAAGAAGGGTGATGACAGGGATTGTTCCAACTATAAAGGCATTACCTTACTAAGCATAGCATCAAAGGTGTATGAAAGTATACTAAAAAACAAACTGAACAAAAGAAATATTATTAGACGTTATCAAGTCCAAATTTCCAAACTTTTAAAAAATTCATGGTTAGTTTTAAACATCTTCGTGGTGGGTTTCACGTGTTGATCTCCTATGTTTAGTTAGAAACATATTAAATTTATAAAAAAATTGACTAAAATTGTATCTACAGTTAAATGATCTAATTTATGTAAACATTGAAATTGTTTTTTTTTATATAGATTTTTATACACTTTTACTTAAATACGCTGTAATCGCCTAAAGTATGACAATCTGCGAAACTCTATGCTTTCGCTTATATAATCGCTGGGTTGCGTAAAATTCGTCCTGCACACTAATTTATGTTCTTAACCCTAACCTGATACCCCAATTATAGATTAATTTATAATCAGTTGCTTGAATGACGAGAAATGAATTTGCTTACTGAAAACATCAAAATATATAAACCAAATGATAAACCCCAAGTTTATGTCACAGAACAAATTCTGTGACATAGTTTTTCATTTGGTTTCCCATTAGTCACATTTGAGATATGGATGGTTTATTTCGTTTAACAAAATATATTTTTCTCTCACTGATTAGTAAATATAGTACCTATTGTACAATGGTCTCTATTTCTCACTAGTTACTATGGAAACTAGTGCACAATATGTCCATTGTGCACTAACAAATATAAGAACATAACTAATGTAAGAAGGTTATGTCTTCAAATAAATAACAATTTTGACAGTTGGTTGTCACTATAGCTTACAAAAGTCAACATAGTATTATAATATAAGTGAATTTTTACTTAAATTGAAATAGAAAATAGTGATAGTGAATTAGAATTAAAACCGCCTGATTTTTCAGAAGCCTCAATTGATATTTGTGCCAAATAATACTGGAAAAATCGAAAGAAAAATACCTCGTATATAATTCGGACATTCAATGGCGTATAGAGCATAAAACGAATTCACTTTCTGAAAATATTCTGCTGGTGTATTTTGGTTTTATCTCCAAGAAATTTAAATCTTCAACAACATTATGGGCACAGTATGCTATGTTAAGAACAACTCGCTTCGCTCATGGCACAAACTCGTATTTTCGTGCAAAATGGGCATCATTTCATGCTTGTTGCACAATATACTATTTTGAAATCTACAATG
This sequence comes from Ophraella communa, assembly GCA_035357415.1. Classification (NCBI taxonomy): domain Eukaryota; kingdom Metazoa; phylum Arthropoda; class Insecta; order Coleoptera; family Chrysomelidae; genus Ophraella; species Ophraella communa. The sequence goes on from CM068982.1 coordinate 26,233,914, forward strand.
AAAATGATCAAAAAACTGAATGAAAAAAAAATAAGGATATTTAACTAAATACCAAATACATTTTCCTAATCAATATTGTCTACTTGATTTCACTCATTGTTTATATTATTTTTTGGAGTCTATTGATGGCTCTTATGTTTCTCTTAAAAATGATGTTTCTTCAACAATAAGAATAATTATTCCACGTTGTCTTTTTGAATATTTTATATTCATTAACTGCTAACAAAACATCTAACTCTCTTTCCTCCCTCATCACCGTATTTGGTTTTTCATTCTTCTCACAAGAAACTGAACCAATTCTACTAAATCATTTTAAAATGCTCGTTTGTTAGGTTTCCAGCGATGAGGATATCGTTGGTGATATATTCGGTTACCTAGTAGACAGTTTTTATCACACTCACCCAAAATCCATCTCATATCTATTTTTACTTCTTTAGAAAAATTCATATCGGCATACAAAATAGCTTAATATTAATTTAAAGGAATCGCTTTTATCTCAATATACAAAAACCGGCATTCTAATTTATAATATTTTAAGTAAATATTAAAAAAAGGTACAGTTTTTAATACTAACATCAAATTAAATTTATTGTACTAACCCTTACTTTTTGGAAGCCCATCTTATTAAGAATAATAAAAAACTCTTCGTTTGAACATAACTTCCAAGTTTATTTAAAAAAATTTAGTTTTTAAATTACAATGACGGCCGTTTCGCTAAGATTAGCATCGTCAGATTGACATTTAACTTACATTTTGTTTGTTTGTAGCTAGGTACGTAATGTACAGTCGACAGAAGCAAACATGGTCCGCGGAAAATATGCCAACTAATTTCAAGGTTATCACAATCAGCCAATCACGAGCCAATGTTAACGATAATATCAATTTTAGTGGCTGCATAAGTGAGATGAAAATACGCCCACCCAGGGTTCATGTTTGCTTCTGTCAACTGTATTCATGTTATTTGCTTGGGTATGCTTCTGATTTGTTTTTTGTATACTTCATGAACTGCCGCCTCCTGGTGCTGCAATGCTTTTGACTGTGACTTACTAATTTCAACTGCTCTGCAGAATTTAATTGCCTTATCTATAATGTCAAATCAGACTCCCTTAAAAGCTTTTCTTGAGTGTCTTTACTGTAAATACCCATAACAATCCTGTCACGAATCATATCATCTTGGTCATTGTACTGGGTTGACTTTATAGTTTTTCTTAATTCTGTTACAAACAAATCAAATGGTTGCTGTTCTTTTTGTGCTATGATATTAAACACGAATCTCTCAAAAATTACATTTTTCTTGCGTGCGCAGTATGCTTCAAATTTGGCTTTGATATGTGTCAAACTTTTTTTTTCTACGTCCACTATGTCTGTTAACACCTTAGACTAGGAAAGAGAGAGGACAGCGCATGGCAATGAAAACCTTATGCGTGTGAGTGAAGCCAATTTTCAAACGTTTGGTGGTAAACAAATTTGGAACGTCGAATTGTATTTTTTTAGTTTTTTTTATTAATTTTCACCATTTTTAATTCCCTGAATAGACATTTTAAAATGGTTAATTGTGCAGCTAATAAGTGCAACAGTCAGAGTGCTAAAAAAGAGGAAGGAATTTCATTTCATAGGTAAAAAGTATTTTAAAACTATTTCCTTGAAATTTATTTTTATTAATATTACAGCTTTCAGGTAAGAGATGTTAAACTAAATCACATATGTTATGTATGATAACTTAAATTAATAGTACATACATTTTGAAAATGGTTTTCATTCAGTTTTAAAGATTATTTTTCAATTAATTGTTATTATTTTCTCATAGATGTAATAGTTTTGCAGTGGCGTGGAACAAGAACATATATTTAAAATAGATAAAATAGATTAAAATTGTAATATTTATTAAATAAATATGTTTTAAAATGATTGTTTTTTTTTGGAGCAGTACATATTTAAAGACTTTTTTAAATTAGATTTGTAATACGAAATAATGAAAATGATTGTTTAATAATCGTATAAGAAAAATCGTATGATACGCCTATGTCAATATTGTCCGCCATTAGTTTGGTGGTAAATGGGTTACATAAATTGATTCCAATGCGCAGTTCTCTCTCTTTCCTTGTCTAAGGTTAACACGAATGTGTTAAATAATTCCAATCCTTCATCACCTATCATGTTTAGAAACACAGCCACTTGCCTTTCCTCAGATTTATTTTCTAACTCTGTTGCTGCCATGAAATAATCAAATTTTTGTACAAAAAGTCTCCAATTTTCTGAGATGTTGCCATCTAAGCTCAATGGTTGTGGTGGTTTAAACATTGAATCCATTTTTCTACGCGTTCTATTTTCAATTCAGCCAGCGGTTTGAAATTTAACTTTTCCAGCCGTACCTGACACCATGTATTATTTCGAAGGTTGTTAAATAAAATCACACGACTAATTAACTAAACTTTATTCCTGTACCCGGCATGGCAATATGACAACTGAGAACTTATATTTTTTATATCTAAAAATAGGTTATTCCTATTCTTCTGTGTTGCTGCCTGTGGCCTTAGCTACTGGCATTGCCAGCATTACAAAAATATAGATACTGAAATTAAATAGGTTTATAATGAAACAAAATAATACATGGGGAATACTTAACAATATCAAAAGTATACTTAAAGTACTTTTTCTTAAAAACCTGAAATAGAGGGCGATCCATTTAAAAAAATTAAGAAAATGATGTATTCCAGTTGTAAACAAAATTAAGCAATATCAAAAAAATAACATTTGGGAATACAACTTGAGCATACATTTTCTTTTTATTTCACTTTAAAAGAGTGTTGAGTCCATGTTTTTTACCTAAAAGTGGCTCCATTTTCTAAAATACTCTAGCAGTGTTTAAACACAATATTGTTGATGTGGAAAAATTTAATATAAAACACAGGGTGTTTCATTTAAAAAATATATAACTTTGCGCTGCCCCCACTACGTAATGGCACACCCTGTATAGTGGGGCCTATAATTGACTATGATCACTTTTTTGTGTTTATCTTAAGATAAAGGATATATCGATCTTTGTCAGAGGTTTGGGAGGTTAAAGCTATATTCATAATTCAGCAGCAAAAGTTGATATGACAAAATTAATGTAATCAGTTTTATCTTATATATTTTTGTAAAAATGTCAATATAAGATTTCACAACAAACACAAAATAAACTGATCTAAGTGTAATTATAACTCTATTCTTAATTTATTCAATAGGGATTTTTATTCTACAAAACTAACATTTTTTTTATCGTCTGCCCTTAGGAATTCAAAATAATAAGGCAACACCGCGAAGTGCGCCTCCGCTGGATGGAAATCGAAGGTTTTGAGAAAAGGGGGAACCGGCTCTCCTACTACACAAAATCAGACTCCATCAGTTGTTTACTAGCTGTGTTTGGATGATGGTGTAGTTTGTGCATTGCGGGTGGGCGCGTAACATCGCGTAGTTGAAATGCGGAAAGACTTCTGTGACCTAAACGTTTATTTTTAAGTTTATATATTGCTTTAGTGGATTTTCGGATATTAATAGTGAATGTTGTATTTGTAATTGTGTAGGTGTCTAAGGTGTTTAGGTGAAATGTTCATCAGGATTACTGCTTACGAAAATTTGTAAAGTTTAGGATTCTTAGCTTTCTTTGACATTTTTAAGTAGCTATAGTTAAATGGCCCAATAGGACAAGCTGCTTTGTAAATGGTAAGCATTTAAAAAATATATCTGATCACTCATTTTTACTAGTAGAATATTTGTGTACAATTTTAAATGAATTATTTACTAATAAAATTAATAACATTCATGTTCAACTTAATTGGTCATTTTTAAGTTAAAAATGTACCCACATTGTTTTCAATATAACAGTGTTTTTATTTAATTTATATATTCCTATAATTGGTAAGAATGCAAACAAACTGTATGTTTAAAAATTTAAACAATATATTGGAATACTCAGAAGCGTTATCTATAATTGCACTTATTTTAAACTATAAGTTTAGTTTTGTTTTGAATCTATTAAATAGTTAAAAACGCAAACAAAAAATATTAGTATTTATCTACGTACAGATTACCTATATAGAGGTGGGGGTTCACCAACCTAACCAGCTGTTTTACAGAATATAAAACAAAACAAACAAAAAATGATAATATTGATACGTTATCATTATTTTACATGAAATAGAAATGCAACTGAAATAGCGTGAAATAGACAAAATCGAAGCCAAACTATTATAAATAGTATAGGATCACTTTAGTTACTAAAAAGTTATTAAACTTAGGTTAGGTACAAAGGTAACTTTTATTTTGATCGATTTTTACGAAATTTTTATATACTAATTTTCAAATATTTCGAAGTAATAACACCTAATAAATAAATAAACATGTTACGGATCATTGCTTCATAATTTCTGAACCTGCATAATTATAGAATTATATCTATTAATTATATCTATCAAAATATAATTTAATCGCACAACATACAAATGTATAAATATATCAAGTATTTTCTTCACCAGATACTACTTATTTTATTGATAATAATCTTAAAAGAAAGACTGAGAATTGTACAAGCAAATCTAATGATTTGGATAGAAACATTATTGAAAATTTTAACACTCTGCAAATACTATTTTTTGTCTCAAACATTTCTGAAAACACAATTTTACCATCTATTTTATGAAATTTTTACATTTTTAGACTATCCGTTTATTTCATGTTATTTTACCGAGTACTACCGAGTTTCCAGTCCGTAGTATAAAATTATGTTGCTAAACCATCTGCTTCTACAACAACATAGGTACATAAATTAAAACCGAGATTAAAACACTCCTTTTTTAATTATTCACCACTTTTGTACCTATTTGCCGCCAATAAGTATTTTACTATTTTACCAAATCAGTATTTTTAACACTAATACCCTCGCTAATACCTCGACTAATACTGATAATCACGAGGATAATCACTTCCTTCTATCTTTTGTATAAAAAAATAATTCTAATAGGTATAAACAAAATATTATTTTTCACAAAAACCGAGTTTAAAACATATACGTTTTATAGTAAATGATGTTTTTTCATGACTCTCGACGTGTTTAACTATTTAACATTTAACCTTGTTTGCCTTTGATATTGAAATTTATTTATGCACTTAGTAATGACAATTATTTATTTCATAAAGTGCTCGATAAAGTGGAAATGATTTCCAGTCGATCATAAAGTTAGCACCTCCGTTAGCACCGAGGTTAGCACCCCATTTTTTTTTAATTCGCTATTCTGAACATTGTACTAGTTTGTACTCGTTTTGTACTACAAACTATATAGAAATATTATGCAAAAATAAAAAAATAAAAATAAAATAGATAATAAAAGAACCGTTTTTTGAAGTAAGTAGCACCCTATTTTTCGAATTTCATTATTTTTAATGTTTTACCAAATTGTATCGTTATTTCCTCGGTTATTTCCGAGTTCCTAAATACCCAAAAATTAAGCACAAATTCTAAAAAAAAGTTTTCAAGATAGTTATGATTTCCGTTCAAGAGGAAACTAGCACTTCTGGTTATGTACTGATTATCAACGTTTTGAATAGTTTTCGATTTAGAAGGTTGGTAGCTTGGCTCCCAAAATAATTAAAAAAAAATGATTTTAGATCAAGAGTAAACGAGCAGTTTTGGTTTTGCACGGAGTTTTGTACTGATTACCAAGTTTTTGTACGAGTTGGACTCGAGGTTGGACTCTTTAAAAAAAAACATAATTTTAAAACGGAGAAATTATTTCCGTTCAAGACTTAACGGGTAGGTACTTCCGGTTCTGTACTGATTACCAGCCAAACAATTTGTCGATTGTTAAATAATTTGAAAGGTAATCCCTCGGGTAATCCCCTTTTCGACCAGTATATTCAAATTTTCCGGGAAATGTTTACTCCTGAATGGAAATAACCTTTCTATTTTAATGTAGAAACCAATTTTTTACCTACCTTTTAAATTAGAAACTTAGCTTTTTTCGGCTTTTTTAAATGAATACAACTCGGTACAAAAAGTTGGTTATCAGTGCAGAACCGTAAGGGTCCGTTTAATCTTGAACGATCTTGAATGGAAATCATTGCTACATTGTAAACAATTTTTCTCTCCGATTCCTCTCTATTTGAATGTAATTTTTTGGAAATTAATATTTGGGTACTTTCTAGAGAACAATGGGTACAATTTGGTAAGTACAACATTCAAAATATGGAATTTTGAAAAATGGGGTGTTTTAAGGGGTGTTTACTTTATAGACATTAGTATATGACAGCTATTTCGATAACTGTTTAATCAAAACAGATATTACTTTGTAAATAGAGCTAATTTTTCATGGAAGGAATTCACAAAAATATTTATTTGACGACAACAGAGTAAGGATTAATACAATCATTAGTCAATCAATTTTTTGTATGTCCGGTGAAAATATATTTGCTTTAGCAAATTACATATACTGAATCTTCCAAGTTTTAAAAGCTTTATGTGTAAAACTCTTAATATTTTAAACTATTTAATCAGGTACAATCAGGTGCAATAATTTAACATTTTTTTACAGCAATTAAATAAAAAAAATTTTTGTCAATTAAGTTCGAGATTTAGTTATAATAAAATCTCGAATAAAATTAAGTTACAAAAATTTTAAGTATGGTGTAGGCGGCCATTTTTTTTCTAATTACACAAGTAATAATAGTTTACCCGAGAAATTACCTCTATCAAAAGTAGGTATATTGCTCAGTATATTGTTAACAGTAAAAAACCGAGTAAAAAACACTACAGTAAACATTTTAAGATGGTAAAGTTATGTTATTAAGTTGTTTTTTACATTATGTAGTCCGAGATGTGCTCTTTTTAAACTCTATAAATACCAGAACGAATCAATGACTAATAAAAAATAATTATTATCAAAAATTTTGGTAAGCTGAGGTGAATACCAATATTTAAAATTAATTTAACTTACCTCTTTTTCTTATAAGCATTGCAATGGGATATTCTCGGGGATACTACACTAGTTTTTGAAAAGTGTTTCAATTAGGTCCTCCAATGCTTATAAACTACAAAAAAAATCACATTTTTATTCAGTTGCTAAATACTCTAAAAATTTGAAGAAAATTATGTACTCTGTGGTCGTGACGTCAGTTCGCTGCGTAAACAAAGGCGCGACGTTTTTATAACAAAAATGAGCTGTTATTCTACTTATTGTTGGTATGCTGTTCCGGAATGCAAGAACACTAGCCTAAAAACTCCGGACAAATTGTGAATTCAAGTGTCAAGTAATTTAAATTTGAGAAAAATTGCAAAAAGAGATCTCGAACTATTACACAACTCGTTACACAATAAAACCCCCTTTTGTAATTTTGATCATTTTCATCTAAGTACCTATATGCATTACCCATCTAATCTAAATGGTTTTTTACCCGAGTTTTTACCATAACTAATAACTACAATAAAAAAGTATACATACATTTTAGAGTACATTTTTTTAATAAAAATCCTCGTAAAAATCATATTTGGAGGTTATATCGATGGTTATATAAAAATCGAGATAAAAAGCAAGCACGATAAGTTGACTGTCATATACTATATATATAAATCTCGATATAAATATATGAAATTAGGGAAATTAGTCGGTGACTAGCTTTGTTTTGGTCTCGGTTCGCACGTCTGCAGTTGGTAAATTATATTTAGTCGAGTATTTAGTTTTATACAGAAATTTTTTTAAATTACGCTTATTGTGTTTTATTGTTTACAGAAGTAATTCAAACTGATTATGGAAGAAGTAAAACTAGTTTTTCTCTTATAGAGTAAAATACTCGAGAAAATACCGAGGAAAATAATACCCTATTGTCAGTATTACGACATCTTTCTACTTTTGCTTATCCTGATGAAAATAATTTAAAAGATTATAATAATTTCTCATAAAATTGTTCCAACAACTTTCTAACTCATGCCGGGTGTCCTTGCAGAAAAATCAAATTGTGTAAGCGAGCTGACCTTTGGAGAAAATGGTCTATGCGTATGAGGCATAGTACTTAAAATAAATTCAAAGCTAAGAAAGAATACATAAAAATTTGATCTGAGTATTGTTTGTATAAAAAAATATATCGGTTACAACTGGTAATACATCTTTAAGTACCTATTTTAACTATTAAAATTGTTTTATCTCCTGTTTTATAGTTCATTCCCAGACTAAACATTTGATACTTATTTCTTCTCGAATATTTGTGTAAGCTATGTAGTTATTTTATTTATTTGTAGGAGATAGTTAACTCTTTTATAAAGTTCAATTACCCAAAAAATTGTATAATACCTATTATAAGCATCGTGATGGTTTGATCGGTTTGATGATGTTAGGAGTGTTAGCTTGTTTTGGTTCATTATTATCGTGTTATGTTAAAAATTATACGGTTGAAGTCTGATGGTATGCTATTATCAATATTAGCCATTTAGTTAAGTATTTTAGTAGTTGACCTTGACAGTCTCCGCATTCACATTGAGATGTATGTATGCTATTAATAAAGGAAACACATAGTTTAATTCTTACACTACTACAGACCGGTTAACAAGAAGAAACATCATTTTTACGAGGTTAACTAAAAGTATTGTCAACCTACGCATATGAATGTCTTCTTTGCAATACTTAAATAATTTGAAAAAATTAATGAATCCCCTTCTTTTTTAAAATTTTTAAAACTGAATTTAATATTATTTATTAAGCTTATTAAACCACTGATAGGTACTTTCAATGTGTTGATGTTCCACCAACTGTATGATTTACAGAATATTATAGAATGCTATGCGAAAATTCAAAAAAGTACAAAAGATAAGGTATAAGAAGACTATTTTGATTTGTTTACATCTTTTCCATTTGTTTTCATTTGTTTGGTGGTGTTTTAGTTTTGTGGTATTTTTATATTTTATTATTTTTTATAAAATATAAAATGTACACCAATTTCAACGTGGGAGAAGTGGCTCCTGGCTCCAAAACGGTAAAATCGATTTGGCTACTCCGCTCCGCTATATAATATTCCGTCCGCCGGTTACAAGGGAGTTATTGAGGGAGTTATCATAATATTTAAAATAAATTATAATTTTATTCTAGTCTTGGTAGGTATTAATATTTTTATAATACTAAAAAAGGTCGGAGTTCATAAAAATCTTTAACAATAATAATAAAAACATGGTTTCCTCGTATTTGAATGTATTATCATGCGCGAGCCGAGGCGCGAGCGTTCAATTTTACATACAACTTGGTGGTCAAGTTTAAATGCACAGTGGATTTTTATTCGCTGTTGCCAAATGGGTTGGATCTGGGGTTGTATGTCGTAGTTCTACGGTAGGAGCTAGGAGCGACTGTTGTTAATTCCTCAGCTAATTCGTAAAAGGCTCGGTAAAAGGTGAACAGAGCGCATAAAACAATTACTATATATAAAGGAATATTCCGAAAATTATAAATAATTTGGCAGCTTCATAAATTAAATCGTCTTTAATTAATTATTAGGAATTATATAAAAAAATAATACAATAAAAGTAGGCACCTTTTTTATGAAACGTTTTTAATATCGCCAGAATTATATAGCTCCAGAAAAATCGTTCCCCCACATATTTTTGCTGTTGGGCAGTGGCAAACAACTCATAAAAGTCCACACAAAGGGGAAATAAAACCTAATCACCGAGCTAATTACGTATTATATATCTCATGGGCTTCGCGTGATCAGGTAAAATTTTAAAATACATTTTTGGTCAAGATAGGTGACTAAAATATTTTTTTTAATGATAGTATAAGTTGTTTAATATGCAGTCTAATTTTTCAACAAAGGATAGCTCGAGAGGGGTAGAAATAAACCCACTACAGTGGATTTTTTTAAAACTGATTGAATTTAGTGAAAAAAAAATGCTTCTTATAACTAGATCAATAACTTAAACCTTTAAGGATTTTCCGAGGGAGTTTCAAAACTCGTTTCAAAATGATCAAGAGTTTATAACTCGGTTTATAATTATAAATACCTACATTTCCAGGTGAATTTAATTTAAACATGATTAGAAATTCAATCTCTATCAACTAGTGGATAAAACATTTCATAGTATACACAACCCTGTGAATCTGAGCGCTGTCTACACTTTCAGTTCTTAATTTAGGTCATTTTTTTCTAAAAATAGTAAACGGTCTTTTACCCACTGATGAATATGTTCAAATATTAACCAGTTTTAGTGTTGGGATGTTTCTTTTTGACCGAGAAATTTCTTTGAAGACTCTTAAATTATCACTGGGGTGTAATTAATTTTTAATGTTATGTTTTTTATAGCTTTCAATAGGTATCAACAAACAAACTCTTATCAATGTTACATTATTAATAACTGATAGATACATATTTCTTTCGACAGCAAAACATAAGTGTCTAAATATAGGAATACAACATAATGTATTTAGAATTAACAGGAACTTTAATTTAAAAAATTTGGTTTTGTGAAATACAGCAACATATATATGTACAGGGTTTGTCTAGTCTCTAATCTACAACCTCAGATTGGTGTTAAATGAACAATCACTTGTCACTTGTAAAATAGGCTGTTTGGTGAGTTATTGAAATCTATTTTTTATTATGTAGTAGCGAGTGTAGTAAAGTTCAAAGAACCCATTATAAATATATTTTTCTTCACTTCTGGTGCATAGCTGCTGAAAAATATCAAATTAAAAATTCAATACTAAAACAAGTATTTAAATAGCATGTCAAAACACATATTTTGACAATCTACATTTTTTGCAAACAAAAACAAAACAAAAATTTACATTTTATCAGTGACTCGATCAGTGATTTATGTACAATGTAAATGCGAGTGTAAATGTAAAGTGGGTTACAAATAGTGTGCAGTTCCAAAATGTACAAATTCGTCGGTAAAAACTCTCACCATGATTGCGTCGAAGATAGATCTGTGAACTTGCACACCATATTTAAAAATCTTTAAGTTTTTTTAGAGTTCTGGGATCCTTTGCAATAGTTTTAGAGTTCTCTATAAGTATTTTCAATAGTTCCGGTTATTAAATACAAAAAAAATCGAATTTTAAAATATGGTGTGCCAAGTTCACGCAGCGCACCGTTTCATGAAAATACATTATTTTTTCGGAGTTCTAGTTAATTTTAAAATAGTTCAGGAGTTCTATATCCATTATATTATTAGTTCTAGCAATTAAACGCAAAAAATCAATTTTTGAAAACTAAGTGCCTAAAATGTAATTTGGTTTAAAAAATAATTTTTTACGAGTTCTAGCCGATCTGATTTGAGTTCTGAATAGCGTTCCTTTAGTTCTACACAAAATCCTTGTGACTTTTTCCAGCAAAATATTTTTTTTTCAAGTTTTTTTTATTATGATATGAATTGTAAAATTAACTAGAACTCCGAAAAAATAATGTATTTTCATGATACGCCATATTTTAAAATTCGATTTTTTTGTATTTATTAACCGGAACTATTAATAAAAACTTACAGAGAACTCTAGAACTATTGCAAAGGATGCCAGAACTTTAAAAAAACTTTAAGATTTTTAAATATGGTGTGCCAAGTTCACTGGAATGTCCAGGATTGCGTTGACTTGGGCCAGGTTTCTGCTGTGTCGGGAGCATTTTATGTCCCGTGACACCTTTAATAATGCATTTTAAATAAAATAATTACAATAATTATTACCTCCTTAATAACTTATTATTTTAAACCTACCTTAACCAATAATCAATTCTAAAATCTCTTTATATAATAATGACAGTAATTGATAATGTATTTTTTGTTTTGTAAAATAGCCTATTATGTAGTTTGACTCATTCCATAAGGAATGATCTAGATCATTGTGACAAAAAAGAAAATTATGGAGCATAAAAAATTCCAAATGTTAATAATCCTAAAAAACCATTAATTATAAATTGATTGTACTAACCCTTACTTTTTGGAAGTCCATCTTATTAAGGATAATAAAAAACTCTTCGTTTTAACAAAACTTCCAATATTTATTAAAAAATTGCTTTTTTAAAGGCTCAATGACAGCTGTTTCGCTATGAAGCATCGTCAATCTGACGATGCTTCATAGCGAAACAGCTGTCATTGAGCCTTTAAAAAAGCAATTTTTTAATAAATATTGGAAGTTTTGTTAAAACGAAGAGTTTTTTATTATCCCAATAATTATAGTTCGTAAATAATAGTTATTAAAAAATGAAAAAAAAAAACAATAGACAGCATAACAAAAACAGATGCTGTATAAAATCGTGAATTTGCTGCATATTATATGCACGTATATGCAGTAAGTACCTACGTATACAGGGTGGTCCGTAAGTAATGGGCCAAACTGAAATGGAAGATTGTCGGCCTCAAAATATTACGATCTGACGCAACTTGCTTTAATAAAATATTGATAATAAAAAAGATACAGGGTGGTAAAGTTGAAATGTAAAAAATAAGTTTTCGCAATAATTTGAAAGATATTCAATGTATAAACTTAAAAATTTAGTATAGAGTGTTTTATTGTATGAAAAATCATAAAATGATATCCGTTTTAATGTCATTACTAGAAGGCGCCACATGAGCCATCTAACTGGTGCAAAAGCTTCCTTAACTTTTTTACCCTTAACGTCAGCGTCTTTTTGATCAGAAAATATTAAAACTACATCATTTTTATGAAAATAGTGTATACCTATCATTAGTCTCAAAAGTTACTAGTTTTTGAGATAATCGCAGTTTAAAAAACCATTACATAATTTTCATTTTCTTTATTTTATCACTTTAGTCTTATTAACGTAGTAGGCGCTGATGCGATGTCGTTGAAATTATGACAAACATTGATCTAGTGGGTGCCGATGTCATAATTTCTACTGTCAGTTAATAACTTGGGAGCTGACAGCTAAGTAGTGTAATTTTCATCGTGCAAATTTTAATTAGTATCAGTTAGTTAAAGAAAATTAAGAAATGCCGAGGCATAATAATTTTACTAACTGACAGTAGAAATTATGACATCGGCACCCACTAGATCAATGTTTGTCATAATTTCAACGACATCGCATCAGCGCCTACTACGTTAATAAGACTAAAGTGATAAAATAAAGAAAATGAAAATTATGTAATGGTTTTTTAAACTGCGATTATCTCAAAAACTAGTAACTTTTGAGACTAATGATAGGTATACACTATTTTCATAAAAATGATGTAGTTTTAATATTTTCTGATCAAAAAGACGCTGACGTTAAGGGTAAAAAAGTTAAGGAAGCTTTTGCACCAGTTAGATGGCTCATGTGGCGCCTTCTAGTAATGACATTAAAACGGATATCATTTTATGATTTTTCATACAATAAAACACTCTATACTAAATTTTTAAGTTTATACATTGAATATCTTTCAAATTATTGCGAAAACTTATTTTTTACATTTCAACTTTACCACCCTGTATCTTTTTTATTATCAATATTTTATTAAAGCAAGTTGCGTCAGATCGTAATATTTTGAGGCCGACAATCTTCCATTTCAGTTTGGCCCATTACTTACGGACCACCCTGTATATAATACTAAAATATATAATATAAATATCTTGTACGATACAATCAAATTTATTTATAAATTGTGACGATTTTAATTTTATATTCCTTTCTACATCTCACTTTTTTGGATAAATTCTAACAAACTAATTAGGTAAAGATCAATCATTTATCTTTATGTTTGTAAATACAATTATGTAATATTTATTTACTACTTATATTTAGTAACAAAATGTTGTTTTAAAGTCATTTAAGTTCAATAACCTAATTATTTTATTTCCATTAATATTGTTTAAATATGCCAAATTCTAAAATGTATTAATTAATTGAACGTATATTATACGAAAAACGAAACGAAAAAGTTTCAAAAGAGAGTAGAGAATTACAGAAAGTTAAAAAATAAAAACCTGTTGAACTAAACGCATCTATTTAAAAATGTAATACCTTTGCAATAGGTACAGAACAGTTAAATACTCGAGAAATAATACTTCTTCAGTGTGACCAAACTATGCCTTTATTATAAAATTAATAATAAATTAGTGCTCGACTTGCTAAATTAAGGGGTCACATTTAATACAAAGCTATTTAAAATGATCTTTAATGGATTCCATAAAATACTTGTTTATTTAAGCTTGGACCTCATAAAAGATTTCAATGCAAGAGTAAGGATATGTAGCCTGAAATAAAACCTATTAGCAGTTGTCGAGGTAGTTGCAATTATTGTATAATTAATTGAAGATCCAACCAAATGTTATTCAGACCAAAAAACGTTTGTAGTAGTTGAATTGGGATGAATAATATGCAATACATTTACAAACATAACAGAACTCGGAAGAACTATTACAATTTTAAACTTGGGTAGGTAAATAGTGGGTTTTTTATGCCTCAAGGTATATATCTTGACATTGATATTGTTGGCTGACTTAATTTCCCATGTAGAAAATGCAAACAGACAAGATAAAAATGAAATAATTAGCTCACTTTACGGAAAAATATATAAAGGGTGTCCTACGACGAGTGCCACCTAGAAGTTTATGGGGAAGGAAAAACGCGAGATTAATTAAATTTGGTATGCAGGGGTTTTTGATACTTCTGAGTTTAACTAAAATATTTTCAATTTGATCTCACTTCCGGTTATACCGGAAACCGACACCAACTTCACTATTTTAAATGCAACACCCTGTTTATTTTCTTATTTTTGGTTAGTTCGTTAAATTTAAGTGTTGGTTTATGTAAGGTACTTTGTATCTAAAATTAACCGTTTAGGAGAAATTTAATGTTTTTCAAAAATTTTGACAGAAATCACGCTTAATAAACTGATGATTATTTCGATACCTAAATTATTTAAATTAAAAAGTAAATGTATTATTTTGCATATAAGATCTTAAATTGTAAGTAAATAAAGTGTACTTAAAAAAATATTATACAGGGTGATCACACTATTAAGTTAAATTTTAAATTAAAAAAACGAAGGTATCTTCCTTATTTCAAATAGCAACACATATTTTTTTTATTTTAATTTGATTCCTTATAAAAAAATAAGGTAAGTTCATATTTACATCCCTATATCAATTCCTAATAGTTTTTGAGATATTAAATACTTTACGATTTTCGGTTACAATGCAACTTTATTTGGCTTTGTTTCATTATTGTTGTTTAGTCTTCGATTAAAATCAAATTTGTTTTGAAAAAGAAATAGAGAAAATGAAACATTTCAAAAAAAAACTTTTAATTTAAACAATTATTTATAAATGAAATAAACAAAATCAAACAAAGACAAGTAGGTAAGTAGTGTTCAAATTAAAAAAAAACTAACAAGTTATCATTTTGTGAAAAAGTAAGACCAAAAATTATCGTAACAATCGTAACAAATATTCAAAAATCGAGTCAAAAATATTAAAATATATGAAAAAATCCATCGGGGTCATGTCCGGAGATTCTGGGGTGCGATTAAATTAAAAATATTTTAGTTAAACTCAGAAGTATCAAAAACCCCTGTAAGTATACCAAATTTTACTCGAAATTTTATTAATCTCGCGTTTTTCCTTCCCCATTAACATCTAGGTGGCACTCGTCGTAGGACACCCTGTATATTAGACAAACTAATAAATGTTTGATGGTTAAAATCAACTTATTTTCATTTAACTACCATTTAATTTTATCATTTACGAGATTTCAGAGAAGATTTCTTATAATTTATAATATTGATTTAGTTTGCTATATTATATTAGAGCTACAATGAAATATATTGACAAAAGAGAATAGTTTTATTAATGGCTTTAAATGTTAATTTAACTCATTTGTTTAATAATAATGTCCCCAAGGTCATTTAAGAAATAAAAGACTATTTTTTTAGATCTATTGTATCAAGTGTTAATATTAATAGTTTTGGATAATAAATAAGGATTAATCATAATACTAATAAAATAGTTGATTATTCGCGTAAACTTTGTCCCTTGCACTGATATAATTGGTTATTTTAACAATGCTATCAGTGATAAACCGCAAACACAACTACCTAAAGACATACAGTTTTAGACATTTTTATTTTGTCATACTTTCGAGTAATGATCATAAATGTATATAATATGTTAATTCTTATTGGTATAAGGTGAACGAAAACACAATATTTTTGTGTGTAAAACTTTATTTAAATATATATAAAGAGATTTGTCTTGATAATTTTTATATCGCTTCTTATTGCACTAAAAAAAACTTCACTAATTATTTCACTTTGGCATAACGTAAAAATTAATTTCTAAATAACCGAATCGCTTATTACATAATCGAATTAACTTCATTCACCTCATAAAATAAGAAATAAAAATAGTAAAGCCTGTTCCGAGGCCTGCTCATAGATTTAAGAAAGTGGCTAAAGCGGATTATTGAATAATTGTCATAAACAGACAATGAAATCAAATTTATGACACGATCTTTGTTCTTTTAGACCAGATAATCTTTAGTCCGTATTTATCTCGATATTTATCTATTTTATCTAGTTTTAATCTAGTCCAATAATTATAACCAAAGTACAAACTTGGTGGGTCAAATTTCTATTCCACATCCTCAAGAGGTCTGCACTAAGGAGTCAGTTAGTCACTTTCTTAAATCTATGATCAGGCTTTACTTAAATACAAAATGCAGTAATACCAAAAAAATTAATTACCTGTTATTTTAGCCAGAATAAATTTGGAGTAGCATATCAATCAAAAATGAAAAAAAGGAGAATCTTTTTTTTTTAATATGTTAAAACCGAGGTTAAAACCGGGTAAAACAGACTTCAAAATATGTTTTCTACTTAAGTGTTAGTCAAATATATTTGAATAGTATTGAATAATAGGTATATTAAAAAATATTTTAAATTATTTGAAAAACAATAAAAAACCAATCTAAATTTCACATACTGAATAAAACAATAAACGTTAGTCGAGTTGTAAATGTAAAATGTAGTAAATTCACAGACATAAAAGTTTATATGAAGATTCCTGCATCTTATCAACCACTACTACACTCTACAGAATGACAATATAACAAGATTTTTCTTTCCGGCAATAAAAAAGAAAACGCAAAGCAAGTATTACTAGTAAAATCCTTTGTTTTATTTAACAAAACCTTGAAGTTTGTCTAGCAAAAACTTTTATTTTGTATTCTGTCATTTGGATATATGACAATGTATTATTCCAGTTCTCGAGTTTTGTAGCCATAAAACTAACTGTGTGTGATATATGTTTGAATAGATTACTTGAGCAGAATTTATGATAAAATAAAGAATAATAATCCAGCTGTTTGATTATACTTAATCGAGATTATAATATTAAAAAAATGGATATCATTAACAATGATTTTTTTTAAATATGCACTTAACTAAATGACACTATTAAAAGTTTTAAATTTTAATATGTTTCAATTCAAAAAACTATACTAAGTGACATAAAAATCCGAACACCCAGTTTAAATGATTTAAAGCCCTTTTACCTTTAATAATGTGTGGATGCACCAACGCATGCCTAGGCGCATTCTCCAACGCCTCTCGAAGTTCTTCTAGAGTCTGAGGAGGACGTTGCAAATTGAGCAATCACCTACCCATCATATCCCACACGTGCTCATTTGGGGATAAGTCGGAAGATCTTGGTGGCCAAGGTAACAATGTGATAACATTATGTTAAAAGAAGTCTATTGCGACTCTTGCGATATGTGGTCGGATATTATCTTGTTGGAAAGTTGGATTTGCCAGGGTGTCAAGATAAGGTAAAAGATGGGGTTCTAAAACTTCTTGGATATAACGCTGCGCGTTCATGTTACCTCTGATGAAGATTAAATGTGATCTCCTACCATAAGCTATAGCACCCCAAACCATAATTCCAACAGTTTGATGAACATGCCTTTAAACAAAAACGTGGATTTCTCCTTTCACCAAGTCGTCTTCTAACCCTCGCTCGACCATCGTGCATGCCTAAACAAAATCGAGACTCGTCACTAAAGACAATACTGTTCCATTCCTGATCCCAGGGTGACCGTTTTCTGCACCACTCAAGGCGATTACGTCTGTGTTCTGAAGTTAAAGGGAAGACCCAGTGTGATCGGTATGAAAACAGGCCAAAACCTCGTATTCGTCGGTAAACACTTCGCATACCAATAGGTCTTCCGTGTTCTGCAAAACATTCATTTGCAATAGACCGGGTAGTAGAGAAACGGTCCCCTAATGCCAATAGTCTTAGGCGGCGATCTTTACAGTCTGTTGTTCTACTGGGGCGTCCAGAGCCCCTTGCTCTTTGCGTACTACCTAACCACAGTGTCTACACATCTTTGCACTCTTACTGGAATTTCCCGAAAAGAAAATCCAGCTTACCGAAGTCCCACTATGCTACCCCTATCAAACTCACTAAGTTGACGAAATCGTAAAGAATGTCAAGAAACAAAATCCGCAAAATTTGGATCTTTACTACGGCTACAATATTCATTTTTGGATTGTTAGTGTATTTCAAAAAAAGCAGTATAAAAACCGGAATCTTTCACTGATAAGACTGAAAATTTTATCAATTGTTTATTTCAGTAAAATAAGTAAATTCACCACATTTTATTAAAATAAAATCATTTAAACTGGGTGTTCGGATTTCTATGTCACTTAGTATATAATGGTTTCTTCCTGCTATACAGCCTTTGATATTGATATTCGAAAATTCTAGCACAAAAAAATGGAAAACAGAATCCTAATTATAAGTGGAGCAATCAAACAGATTCATAAGGAATTAAAAATAAAACAGATCGGAGATCGCCAACAAAAGTAACAGGATGCTCATCTCGAAGGTTACCAGGAACATAAACTAAATCGTAATGGCAGATAACGACAAAGCAAATAGAAAAGGAACGTTTTGTCGTTAAAAGACAAATGACTGTAATGAAAGTTATGTTCTATAAATCTAATTGTGAAAGGAAGACATTACGAGAGCAATCAAGGATGCAATGAAATTATACAATATTAAAAAAAGAGTAGATCAGATTATGATCAATGGGAACAACTCAAGCACAGCAATATAATCTGAAAATAACAATGAGTAATTGGTTAATCTAACTTATATATCAACAAAAAAAGATCGAGCTTTTAAAACAACAAAACTAAACTATTTGATAATATCAAAAGAAAATATAATTCTCATTAGGCTGTATTTGTTGATTAAAATAATTGATTAAACTGTTCAATGCTGAAGATCTGAGCTAATCTTTAAAAAATTTAACAAATTGAACCTGCCCTTTTTACACTTGGGTAAAATTAAAACGTCAAAGGAATTCCATAAATGAATATAAAACTCAGGTGAGATTTTATAATCTAAATCTTTATAACTTCTATCCCAATTCTTTTGTTCTAGAATGCAATATTCAAGTCTCTGTTTTGTGTTACAAATGTATTTATTAAATTTTTAGATCTTACACCATCGTCAGATGCAGGTCAGACTCAGACAAGATAAAACGAGAATAAGGGCCGGTTGCATAAACGTTTGTCAAACCCCTGTTAACCCCTGCTAGTTGTGAACTTTTGACAAGTGTATGTGCGATGATAGCGCTTGGGCGAGCATTTTAAATTTATTGTAATTTAGGTGAAGTTGACGGTGCGGTGTTGTCGGCTTAAATCATTTTTCCCTTGATTTTTCCTTATAACCGCATAGTTAGATTTTAGTTAATTACAAAAAAAACCGTTAATTTTTATTGATTAATGGACTTTGCTGCCAGAATCTATAAATAAATGATTCTCTTGTTTTTATGGTAAGCTGTAATTTTTTAATATGCTTTCAAATAAATAATGAATAAACTGGAATAAACACATACATTGGTAGGAAATTCTAAAACAGCATTAAAAATAGAAATGAAAGTTGTTTGTTTTTTCGCTATTCAAATGATGTATTTAGTTAATATTAAAATCTCTTGTTTTAATGGCAATCTGTAATTTTGATAAACTAACTGTCATTTACTTATAAGATTAAAACCAATAAACCGTTAAAATAATTTAAAATATTATACAGTAACAAAACATAAGAAACGAAGTCCGTTAAATTTCAAAATATATGCAATTCTTCTTTCCAAAGTGTACTCTACTTATTGTGACAATGTAGCCTACGAATAAATTTTTACATCTCTCGTCGACTAATCAAATTAATCTTAAAAATTTCAATCGCCTCAGGGGGATGTAACTTTTACCAATCTAACATATAGTTAACATGTTGTTAAGTAACAGAGCTTTGACATGCGTTTATGCAACTGGCCCAAAAAGTATCAAGAAATTAGTTAAGAAAGGAAAATGAATATAAAGTATGAAGGAAAATAATATTTTTATAACAACCGTTACCGGTAGAATAGTAAAATACTTGGTAAAATATGTGTATTTTACTGATATATTTAGTATTAGGCACATTTAAATTATGTAAAGAGATCAGTTCCAGACTTGTAATTTAATTAAATAAGCCACTATATAATAAATAAATGTAATGTATGTATTTTTGGTAATAGGTACCAGTTTTCCAATTCGTCCATTTATAGAATATCAATAGTTGTTAAATTTCTTTTACCATTTTTTGTTAAAAATTAATTAAATAACTTAAATAACAACAATTCATAAATGGAAAAAATTAATAAACTCTTGTTAATCGGCATGTAATTAAAATTAATTTTGTACTCAATGTACAAACATTTGTGTTGTGTTAATCCTAATGTCTCGAAAGAAAAACACAACCAATGAAGACAAGATAACACCGAGATTGTATTTAATCATGTATCGAACTGACTCATCCTTTCCAAGGTTATTCAACGTTGACCACAACTGTTGTAACAAGCTTTTTATAATATATAATCAAATAAAAGCAGGCCAAACCAAACCTTTGCAATATAAATCTCAAATTAAAAAAAGTTAATAGCTAAAACTGATCGACCAAAAGATTTAACTGGCGGATAGCAATAAAGGAAAAAGATATTGATTGTTTCTTATATTGTAGGCCAGGAAGTATAAAAACTGGTATTGATGAAAATTGCGAAAATTGTGCAGCGTAAAATATGAAAGCGTGAAATATTATCTGATCTTTAGAATAATTAATTTCATTTGTTTTCTTAAATTAAATTACTTAAATAAAATTATTTTACTAACTCTGTGGAAGTTCAATGCACTAAGAACATTTAATAAATAAACTTTCATAACAAAATTCTACGGCTATTTCAAAAAATTTGTTCGCTGACGATGTTAGTTTTAGCGAAACAGCTGTCATTGTATTTAAAAAGATAATTTTATAAAATAAAAAAGTTTGTGAAAATACTTTGTATTGGCAATAAAATAATCTCGGATTTAATGAGAAAAACCTAGCCAACTAGATATACAAATCTCCAAAAAATAGCTCTTATTTTTGCACGCTTCTGCCTTTATATTATTGTGAGCCACCAGCATCTAACAATTTTATTCAGTAACCAATAAACAGCTTTGACTAAAAATAGAGTTAATTAAAAAATGGTCATCCAGCAACACCGCCGAGTTGGTTAATCGACAGAAGCAGATAGACAGAATTTTTTATTGTTTTTTAAGGGTTTTGTGACATTCGAGGTAACATTGGATTCTAATCAATCAGTATGTGGAATGAAGCTTATTTAGAATAAAGAATAAAAATAATATAAATTTCAATTTGTTTTATTTTTATAGGTACCTGCGGGGTACCTGGGTCATTGACCATAAGATAAGAGATAAGCAATATATTATTTTGTTAAATAAATAAAAACCAGATTCATCTTATCCAAAAATCAGTGAAAATTAAGTATGATAGAAAAGTAAATATTATGAAGCTAGATAATCTGACGAATAAAAGAGGCAGAAAAAATACATCGGGATGATCTTTACAACTTACTGTATTTTGTGGCACTTGCACATCCAGGTATGTTTTATCTATACAGATATCAAATACTCGATCAAATATGAGATGAAGTAATAACAAAAACTACATTAACAAGTGAAGCAGTGGAGAACTTATCTTCCTTAGCTTATCCTCTAGTAGAGTCTATTTCTTTAAAATATCCAGTTCCTTCTTGATTTCTGTGCAACACAATACAAAATTGAAATCAATTAAATAAATGCCTTATTCCTTCAGTACTTGGTCTAGTCAAAATATTATTAAACTATCATTTCGTTTGCCGGACCACTGCAATGTCCTCCAATAAATAAAACGGCCAAGTGGGTACATCAAATTGGAGTGAGTCCAATGCCATCAAATCTCTAAGCTTAATCTACCTGACCTCAAAGGTGGTTCTACCATACCGTAAAACCTTAAATGAGCTGAATACTAAAATAGGGGTCATTATGGCTACCCGACCATAGAAACATCGATAGAGACATATGGCGAACGAGTTAGAGCTGGTACAATGCTCACAGCTATATCCGCTATCACTAGACTAGGAGCACCTATAGCTAAAAGAAGGAAGTACTCCACTAAAGCAACTTTGGACGCATCTTCCTGCACCTTGTCAAAACAGCAATGGTCATAGGTTGACCTGCAATGCACCAAAGACACTGTAAGACTTTCCTGGAACTCTATTGGAAACGCGATAGCCAACACTGGGCACTGGCTGAGAGGGTGACATGCTGCATGCATGGGATCCTAAAACATAATGACTTCTGTGCAAGCTCCTGAAAATGTTTGACAGCCTATCCGATTGGTATCATCAGCCTCATGCTGTTCATCAACTGCAGCCAATGAAAGTGAGAACTGCAAACTATAATTAAAATGTTAAATATACATTTTTAAGTTCTTTTGCGACCCTGTTTTGCGGCAGGAATAACCACATAAATATTCTAGGAAATCTCTTGCTACCCTGTTTTTAGGATGTTTTATAGGAATAACCACTTAAATATTGGGGGTTATTATTGAATTAAGTAATACAATCATTTGATGTGATTATCAAAAACGTCTGGATAGTGTCCTAGGGCAAGGAACGGCCGCGGCGGTCAGAGGTTAGAAGTTAGAAGATAAAACTATTGGTTCAGAAATTATCCCAAACCTCCGGCTCTTTTGTCCCTTCTCTCTGTTATAAAATTTCGATGTGTATTAGTAAAAGATTAATCATGAATAAACAAAGCTAACTATAGTGTCCACATTTCTATAATAGTAGGGGAGCCCTAAGCTTTTTAATTAATTAAGTTCAATAATTAGAAAAAAAAAATTTAATTGTCAGATTTTAATTGTCAGATTTTAATCGTCAGATTATGATACTGCAGCGTCTAGGGCATAAAGATGAACCATATATTATGTCTTAATCTGACGCGCTTGAGTATTTCAAAATGGCGATTTCTTTTTACAAATTCTAATAACGGTCGCGAGTCTGCGTCACATCCAAACCGTCAGATTATTATGTAACAGCTTTTTTTAGGTTCATCTAACCTCCCCTCAAAAAATCTGACGCGCTTGAAAAAAAAATTTTGTTCATTCCTTACGTACGACCACCCCCATCATGGAAACCGTCAGATTAACACACGTACATTTTTAAAAATATGCAGGACATACGTGATATCAATATCTGACGCGCTCGAGTATGTCCATGCAACAGTTTTTTTTACATTTTTGAAAATCTACAGCCGCTCCCCCCATCGATGAAAAGGTGTACATTAACATTTTTTTCTTTTTATCACCTAAGCTTCTCAACCCAATAGGTCTCTATGACGCTCGAGTAAATCCCGATTTAGCAACGTGGGCTCCCTTACTATAAATGTACAAATATTGATATGTTTCTATGATTGACAAATATACTCAACGAGATACTCAAGTACAATTGAAAGTATGAAGGTTTATTTGTGAATGTCAAAATATTCATATAAAATACCTTTTAGTGATAAATATTTTAGTTTTTAACGTTCTAAGTAATTATTTAGGTACACCCGATAAATATTCACATTAGGTCCAGATTAATACTTCAAAGATATTTATTATACGTAATGTAAGTATATAAGTTATGTACCCTGTATAACTTAGAGATCCAGTTTCAAATACCCTTCCAATAAATCTAACTAATGGGAAAGATTAACCAAATCAGTCACTTAGTAAGGAAAATGTGTGTATGCTAAGTGGTGTAGTATAACTTTGGGGCGTAGTGTGTAGGTACGAATAGATGCGATTTATTTTCAGAGATTATTTTCATATAAATAAATAATGCTCAATCAATATGCGTCTTTTGCTGAGATCAGCTTAATGCTATAACTTTTCTCGTACATTTCACATTATCATCCTTACAATACTGAATACCGTTTACACTATTACCGTTGATTGATAAGTTTTACTTATCAATCAACGCTATTACTAAACCAACACACATTTTTTTTACATTATAACGCGCCTTTCTATAACAAAGTTATCTTCTTCTCCAGAGAACGAAGGTAAACCAAAGCCATGTCCACAAACTGACCTTATATATATTGTTATGGTTTCCTTTTTATTAATATTTATATGGATTTTTATTTGAAGGAATGTACCAAAAACAAAATTTAGCTACTAAATAAAAAAAATATATTAGAATCTGAAATTTTAAATAGGGGCAAGTTCAATATAGTTAATTATAATTCAAGTATTTTAATAAAATTATTAAATATCAATAAATAGGTATCTATATTATCGAGTATATTCTTTAAATTTTGAAAATCTTTGATCCTTTGATATCAAATTATAAATTCTTCCTGTTGTTCCGAACGGTTACTTTATTAATTTTGTTTTTAAAATAATTTTTAATTCTACAGTTGTCAATTTTGATATAATTTTACAAATTAATATCAAACGTCATTTTTATATACAATTATTTATGTAATTTTTAATATTTAACTTTTAATATAATTTTGATCCCCTATTTTCCATAACAATATATTACATTTTTAATGCCAAAATTTCTGTTTTGGCGGCAAAACCAATTTTAAACGTGAAAATATTCTTACAATCAATATTCTTTTGGTAAATTATTATAAAGTAAACTATCTGAGATGGGTTCTTTGTCCTTATTTAATTTTTTTTCCAATTTTTTTTTGTTATACTTGAAAATTTGTATACTTTCAGATGCACCCAACATTTTTTTTTATACATTTTTAACAATTCTAAACTATTTGTATTAATCGAATGGTTTTTTTGTAAAAGCACGTTTGAACAGACAGTATAAATGGCGACAGTTTATGGATTTTCTTTATTCATGAAATTCAATTAATTCAATTTGTGCATAAAAATCACCTGGTAATTTTTCTTTTAAGCGTGATATCTTATACAATTTGCATTCGGTTATTTTCATATTTTATAAAGTGTCCTCGTCGTTCGGATTCTGGCAAAGAGTACAGTATCCGCGCAAAAATAAACAGTACCGAATATAAAAATAAAAAATGTGTTCAAAATGTTCACCATTTCAACGCAAACAAGCTTTATATCGATTTTGTAAGTCAATAAACATATTTATAAAAAGTGGTTGATGGTACTGCCGAAAAATATTTTGTTTTCTTTCCCGTAGTTCGGCAATATTCGCCGGCAGATTTTCCGAATGAAATATGTTTTCCTTCATTATGCCCCAAATGTATGCGTCAGATGGCGTCAGATCAGATGAATGAGAAGGATATTCGAAGTCTGTTCCCGGAGAAATTATTCTATTATTGAAATGCTGACGGAGTAAGTCTAAGGTGGCCAACAAGATGGCTCGTTGCACTATCTTGTTGGAACCATTGTGTGCGAAACTTTAGATTTCGTGCACGGCAAAAGTTATTTAGATCTCTCACAAAAAGTATAATAATTTTCTCTCCTTAACGTTCTTGGTTGACAGTAAGTGGATTCTGATTATCATCTTCAACTAAATAAGGACCAACCATTCCATTACCAGATACCGCGCACCAAACGGTAACTCGAAGACTGTGGAGTGGTTTCTCTACAATGACATCACGACGTTCAAATCCAGGAAATCTGGTTGTTTGTCGATTAATAAAGCCGCTAAGATGAACGTGACTCTCGTCTGAAAACCATATGTTTTTCAAAAAACGTTTCACTAATGTTGAGATTACATGCAGTTCTTATAAGACTTCTTTGAGGTTATTGCACAACTTGGTTAAAAACACGTCCTTAATTTTCGTTAGTGTATACTGTTTTTCGACAACTTGAAGAACCTTTACGTTGACACAATATACTACCAGTGCGACGAAATTTTTCAACAACAGCTAACATCACACTTTTACTAGGAGCTGCTCTCGGAGCTGCTTTATTAAATTTTTGTTGATATTTTATTGACACCTGTTCTAAGTTTGGACCATCATTACGACCTTTTCCGTATGAACGAAAATAATGCCCTATACCAAAAACACTTTTTCTTCCGTTGTTAGAACCATTTTTAAATCAAATTTAACTGCAGCGTACTATTATTATATCAACGAATGACAATTAAGTCAAATATGATAAATCCATATAAAAACTCCACAGCACTCTCTGTTTCGGTACCTCGTTCGGTACTGTTTATTTTGGCGGATACCGTATTAAACTGAACTCTAGCAATTTTTAGATATCACGCTTTCTTCCAAAATTATCGGTAATTTTTATGCACTAGTGCAATAATTATAACATAAAATGGGTAAATTAAAAATCAAAAAATTTAAACTTTGTATTTTGTGCTGACTGTAATGAAATGAATTTACTAGAATATACCTATCTCGATCTAGACGTAGCGGTGTCTTTCCTAAAAATAGCAAATTCTAAGTTATTATTTCTAATTACTAATATTTCTAAAAACGGTTTATTATTTTCCGGTTCATATGTGAATTTTATGCTTGGAAATTTTGAATTTAATTTTGAAATGATATCTACTGTATTAAATACCTGCTGCAAAAATATCATCTACATATCTATATTATATCCTTGGGAATTACTCAAGTTCTTGATTAATCTGTGTAAATTGCTCATAAAAAAGCCTACTTGCTCTAAACGGTGATAAGCAATTACCAATTGCTGTTTCTTCATTTTGTTGATAAAACTGATTGTTATATTGAAAATATGAAAAATTTTTATCCATGCCTAACTCGTTGCATAACTTTGCTAACCGTAGGTATTTTATTTTAACTTCAACACCTAGATTTATTCGAGATAAGTGAACAGTAATTTAACATCTTCAATGTTGTTTATAAATTCTGATGATTTTTTAACTGAAAAACTAACTAAAAATTAAATGGGTAGATTTTCAAACTCGTTCTATAAAGCCTTCAGAAAACTTAAAACTAGGTGTACATTAAGCTGAAACAGCCTCCTTTGACAATGTAGGATTACCAATATTTAATTTATAGTTTATTGATTTGGTGACAAGGTTTTACAACTTTTGAAAGTACCGTTTTTCCCTCGGTTTTTCCTGAAAATCATTTTATTTAGGGGATTTTTTGAAATCATAACGTAAAGACCACTCTTGACTCGATCAAGTAATCTCTCTCGGAATAGTCTTATTTGTCCATTACAACCTCGATTATAACAACATTGTTTCCTTTGAGCTTTTAAGTAACACCATTCCTTATGACTCCGTCGAGGACTTCGTCTTTTGACAATATTTTTAGTTTTCTTTTTATTTGATTTGGCTTTGATTTTACTATTTTTTACTCAAATTAGACATGTTCTTCGTAAACTCTTAAATTAATAACCCCAAGCACCTTCCTGTGGAATTCACACCAATATTCATATTCTACATTACTTAACTTATGTGTTATCCGTATACTACTAATTCAAGTATACTTCGTTTACTCTACAGATATTTGGTTTCCAATGCATTTTCCTCGGCATTTTCTTTTTGTAATTTCAGTTTATCTGACACCGCACTTTAACTTATATTTATTTTTATTTTATTACAAAAAATATTTGGGGCCGGTTGCATAAACGCTTGTCAAACCTCTGTCAGCTAACAAGTTGTTAAGTTATATGTGCAACGCTCGGTGCAACGATTTCAAATTTATTGATTTTTAGATGAAGTTGGTGGTGCGGTGTTGTCAGCTTAAATAATTTTTCCCTGAAACCGAATAGTTAGACTTTAGTTTATTAAATTTTATCATAAAAAAACGAACCTTAGTATTTATAAATTAAAGGACTTTTATTGCCAAAATCTATAAATAATCTAGTAAATACAAACGATTCTCTTATTTTCATGGTAATCTGTGATTTTAATTTTTTGATATGGTTTCAAATGATTAAAAAATGTATAAATTACCAGAATTAAAAATAGAAATAAAAGAGGTTTCTTTTTAGTTATTCAAATTTTATATTTAGTAAATATTAAAATTTTTTGTTTTCGTGGTAATCTGTAATTTTGATGATCTAACTGTCATTTACAGATAATATCAAAACAAATAAACCGTTAAAATAATTTAAAACACCTCTTTAAATATGTCATTTACGTTAATTCATTGAAAAAAACTTAAGTAACGAAGTCCGTTTAATCACAAAACATAATATATAATTTTCGTCTTTCCAAAGTCTAGTCTAGTCATTAACTCTCGCATTAACTCTAAGAAATGTAAGAAAGTATAGCCTAAGAATGAATTTTTACATCTCTCGTCGACTAAACAAATTATTAATTTACCAATTTAACATACCTAAAGCTAACACGTTCTTAAGTAACAGAGGTTTGACAAGCGCTTATGCAACCGGCCCCTAATTTACCACATGATTTTAAAAACCAAATATCAGTTATTAACATAATATTATTAAGCTTTACATATCTGTCCTGTTCCTTACAATTTTCCGAAACAATATTCTGAGGTGGTTGTATGAGGCTATAAGGGATAAACCTCGGGATAAACGTCCTCAAAACATTACAAAATTTTGTTGTGCACAACCCATGCAATAGTAAGTCTCTTTTTTAGAAATTTCTTGCAGATACCATTCTACATTTTAACTTTGTAAGACTTTAATATTTTTCCTTTTAAGGTTTTCAATTAGAAATTCTTTATAGAAAATCCAATGCCACATAAACATGTAAATTTATGTCTGCGCTAAAGCAAAACCTGTTTCTGCCATGAAACATTTTATGTTGACTATTGAAAGACTGTATTTGTGGCTTTGAACCCGAATTTCATTGACTTGCCTAAAAGTAATTGATTGAAATCAATAAAAGAGGATATAACCTCTTTTGAAATAAAATGACAAAGGTATTAAAGGAAAGGCTGAATTGTAATTTATCTTCTCTCTTGAAAATCCGAATCGTTATATGACTTGATTGGTTCTGGTTGAAATAAAGAATGATTTTAATCGAAAAACTATGTGATATCTTATCGAAAATTGTAATTTTTGAGAATGGTCAATACGTTCATACTTTTAGATAAAGAAAATTTTATTTTATATGTCAGTTTTTAAAAAGAGAAACATGGTATTTATTAAATATACAATAATTTAAATACTAATGGTAACTAATCATATATTTTTGGGGGAGGTTGTATTATTATTATATGTACGGGGAGATGTAATGACGTCATATAGACATTTTCAGAGCGGTGGACACTCTATACGCAGCATGATTTTTGTCGGATAAGTTGACCACAATTTTTAATATAATTTTAATAAACAATTTTTAAAAAATCAAATATGTATGTACGGGGAGTCATAGTGACGTAATATCGACAATTTCGAGAATCGGGCATTCAAAAACGCAGGAGCACAGAAAGTTTTCGCAGAGGAAAAGTTTGTCGCACTCGACGCAAAGAAAGCACTCACAAAGTATGAAATTTGTATGTGTCAAAAAAAATTAGTGGTCCTTGCACGGGGGACTATCGTAAATATCTATTAATCCAAAAGAACGATCAAATAAGTCCGCTTGAGACATAAGAGCTCATGCAAATTACATATATTTATTATTAAAAACTAATTTCCAACGAATTACAGTAATTTATTAAAAAGAAACCTGAAATTTCTACTTATTCAAATAACACAAATTATTAATTTACTTTACAATATAATGATTTAATGTTTTTTTTTTGTGAAAATGTGGGATAAGATTAATAAAATCCAGATTTTTTCTAAAATAAAGATGATAATTCATAATTCACAAGTCTAAAAACAAAAATTCAATACATTAAAACCAGTCATTTCAATATATTATTCAACTTTTTTGTGAGTTGTTTTTTAAAGTAGGTACATATTTGGTGTTTCCTTATTATATCAGTAGATATTTAATCAAGGGAAATTAGATTACAAAATATTTACGAAGCCACAGCTTAAATACCTTGAATATTTAATTGATTTTGTGTATCAAAACTAATCCAAATAGTTAAAATGGAAAATTAGCTATTAAATAAAAAAAGTTTGTAATACATTTAAAAATTTTTTTTTAAATTTTTTTGCGATGACTGTTTTTGGTTTTAATAGGTAATATTTTGTATTGAATTTTATCATATTGCAAAATAACTACACTTTTGGAGAAAAAACAAATTTTATCCTCAGATGGTCAATATCTGTCGATCTATCCCTCAATCTATCCGCTGTATTGAATCAGGACGAGCTACTAAATTTATTATTTTTATTTAAGTAAAAAAACTAATAACGTAACGTTTTAAATGTGGCAACAAAGCCAATACATCGTGAAGTTGTTTGCATGCTGATTACAGATGGCTACGTTATACGAGTAAGAGGTTTTACTAAATTGGTTTATGTTATTAAATAATAATAGGTAAGTACATATTTCTATTTAGGTGTCACCTAAATATAATTGAGATAATTACTTGTTTTGCCAGCCAAACTTACTAAATAGTAGTTGGAGTACAAACAGAACAAAAATAAAATTTATTGTACTAACCCTTACTACGTGAAAGTCCATCTTATTAAGAACGGTAAACAACTAAAAGGTTGAAATAATCAACATCAGGTACCTAGCTATAAATAAACAAAATGTAACTTTAATATGTCAATCTGACGATGCTAATTCTATAGCGAAACGGCCGTCATTGCATTTCATATTTTGCGAATAAATACTGAAAATTTAATTCAACCTTTTAGTTGTTTAGCGTTCTTAACAAAAATAGTCTGTAAAATTGTTAGGTTTTTGCATTTTTTTCAAACATTACGACAATATTAGAACGGATTCTCATCCCGGCTAAACAAGCACTATGCCATATTTTCTGTATAGTTGTTGAGGCGTATCAAACAACACCCACAAATATTATGAGATTTTCATTGTGTCAGGTGTTTATAAAGGGGATATTGTCGAAGACAAAGGATTTGCGCATTCAACTATGGGTGTTTACTAAAAAATAAGTCAGAAGAAAGGCTGCAATAAGCAAAAAATCTTTTGTTTAGATTTTTAAATAAATTAGTTCACTTACAAAGAGAGCTGATAGCATAATTAATAACAAAGAAAAATTAAGCAAAATGTCATTTTAACACTAGCAAACATGATTTTGAAAGAAGAACATAGCAAATGAAAACAGAAGATAACTTAAATAAGTTATTCAAGAAAGTTTAAAGATATCGCTTTTCAACATCTTTATCACGTTTCTATCGTGATAAAGATGTTGAAAGAAAAGTTGAAGTAAAGAAAACAAAAAAACAACAACTAGTGTAATAAGTGCAAACCAATACGAAAACCGCTGCCAAAAATATTCGCACTAAAATTCACTTTTTGGTTGAAATTTCCTAATTTTCCAACATATTTTTATACTTTCCCATAAAATACCCCGCATTTCCACATTAAACACCCCCCATTTCCCCTTATAAGCAGAACGCCAATATCTCTTTGCACTTCACCCTCGACTTCACCGCACTTCCCTGTTAAAATTCCAAATTTCAACGAAATACCCCAAAAATTCCAAACTTTCCGAACTATGGAGCTAACTTACCAAGCGAACAGAACTAAAATTTTCCCAGCGGTTTTCCCCTCGGTGCAAACAAATATATTTTTACGGGTTCACAGATATGACAGAGGCATTAAAAAGAGAAGAAGTATCTGCTGGTTTAGCCCTGTGAAATTTGTTATTTAGTAGTTAAGATTCGAGAATCGGTCGAGAAACTCGACCAGATAACTCGAGAGATAACTGGTGCTTCAGAATGGACGAGGAACGATCCCGTCATAAGGAATCTTCTGGAGTATAATAGAATGGACCACCTTCCAGTATTACGGGAAGTATCGTCGTGCTCTCCTCTCTTTTAAAACCCTTTTTGGTCCAATGGAACTCTTTAACTTTGGATTGTGGGCTCCTTAAAAGAATAGTTGACGTGTGAAGGCTCGGAAATCAAGAAACAATTGGTGGTCCCAAGTGGTCATGATGACATTTTTGGAGGACACATGAGTATAAAGACGCTGCTAAAGGTCTGACTAAGATTTTATTGGGTAAATGCTCTAATATTGGTGCCGCAAATGCACCACATGCTCTGCCAGTAATGAACCTAACCGTTAACCTATAACAGAGATGCAGCAATACCGGAATTCCTTTCGAAAGAATCTTAGTCGATGTTTTGGTAAACGAGTTTATCAGCCGTTTTAAGGCACCATTAGAGCCTCACACAGATCAAAAAAGAAATTTTAAAAGTAAACTATTTCAAGAAGTCTGCAAAAGACTAAGTATCCATAAAACTAGAACCACTGCAAACAATCCGAACCGAACCATTACAAATTATCTATAGATAGTGATCTCGGAACTCCAGAACAATTGGGATAAATATGTGCCACTATTTCTAATGGCTATCCGATCGGCTGTCAACGAATCTACCTGTTAATATCCTGCAAAAGTCCTGTTTAGTATAGAAAGTCGATTACCTTGTAAGAATGTAGACCTGGTGAAGTAGCGGCCAGTAATGAATACGTCAAAGAAGAAGCGTGATAAATTACGGCTACCAACTGACGGGATGAAAAGGTACTATGACGAACTAGCAACAGGGAATACTAATGGGAAGGTCCGTATATTGCCAAAAAGAGGATCAATGATGATCTATCGAATTGCTAGGATTCCCAAGGTAAAACTATGTAGTCCACCATAAAAGGTGAGCGCTATATTAAGGTGGCCACTGTAGGGGGTGCGGCAACTACGGAAAGATGGTCAGGATCATGCTCAGGAAGATATATTTTAGAAGATGCAAGTTGAGGTGCGAGAAACAATTTTAAATATTTAAATTGATTTATTGTCACCAGTATTTTTAAATTTGTTTACATTAATTAGTTGACGGATTGCAAACTGACAGTTAATATTAGTATGTTCATGCAGTGCAATAGTACTAAACTTGCGAGTAATATGTACTCTAGAAAGATATATTAAAAGTATTGGCGTTCTTGAGTTTAGGTATATTAAGGTAGACACAAAAAATCTTAGTAGGTTAAAGTGCGTATACCACATAGCACAATCTATTCTAATTTTAACTTGGCATGCTTAAAATTATATTGGTGTAAAATATCTAAGTAGGTAACTTCTTAGAGGGTATGTTTCTCATTTTATAGGGACCAAAAGCAACTCTTTCAATAATAAATTAAATGAATAAATTTCCTAAATTTTGTATATAACTAGCTTTTTATCCTCTAAATAATTATTGTAATTAAAAATTACTAAAACTATAAATCGGGTAATAACTACAAAATATTTATTATACATTTTAGTAAATTTTAATATCAAACATTTCAGTCTCATAAAGGTATTTTTATTTTCTTTATAGTATCTACGATTAGAATTTTCTACATTACTTCATTTTCAACATTTTATTTTACTTCTGGAAGATGCAAGGATTTATCTCAGACTAATTGTATTCGTATAAATAAATCCAAATACTCCTATATTTCTATTTCACTTAATCTTTCCATACATTGAAACAGAATTCAATGATTCTTTTTAAAATGCGAGCAAATTCATAATTGGAATGACTCATAAAATTAATCTCAATTGCGGATTCAGTAACTTCGTAGTTATTTTGACTCAGCGTATTACGTGTTAAAATTTTAAAACAATGTAAGTATAGCGCTGATTGATATTAAATAATATTTTAAAAAAATTTTAAAATAAACGTTTATGTTGCTTATTTTATCAGCGCAAAAGTTTTCATACAATATAGGTGCTCTTTTGTTTCATTTAAAGGAGGTCATCCTTGGCATATTTTCTTATCTAATGAAACTTGAAGAGTGTCAGAAAAACATTTTGCTAATATTTTGTCACTTTTTTCATCGTATTTGTACTTTATTATTTATATAGCATTTTTCAAGAAAAATAGTTAACTGCAGTTCGACCATAAACGTACCTGATTAGCCGAGGGGATTTGAAATAGGCATAGTAGGTAAAATTTTAAGCTTTTTTGGTCAAATTTGTCAGTTATCACTCTATCATTCTAAGAAATTCTAATATATTGTAACGAATATTTTGATTTTAATAATTATTCATTGCTTAATTTATTTCTATTTATAAATTTTGATTTATTAATATTTGAAATTATTTAAATGTTCTAAAGTAGCAAGATCTTCTTTTTCTCAGGGTGGTTATGTTCTGCAAGCTTCTAGTTGGACAATTAGGTAGGTATATGAATGAAAAATTGATTAATTATAATTACAAATTTATTATTATAGATTTAAGTTAAAACATTAATATATTGAATGTATAATACTGAAAATAATTAGTAGGGAAATAGGAAAAGAAAGGCCTTTTGTTAACTAGAAAAGAAATTGTGCTAAATTAATTATTGTTATTCATGTAATGGTAAATAAGTTATTACCGAAATTCATTCATTATTGAGTATCTAATACATTATTTTGTTTTAAATAATATAACTTAACTAACTACTACAAAAATTCAAAATGTTTACAATGTTATCTGACCTTATTACGTAGAGTCCTGCTGTCTGATTTGTGGAAAAAACCGTAGTCGCTCTACGAAAAACGGAAACCAACGAAGGTATCCGTGGAATCTCCGACTTTGGCAAAATATCGTGGTTGTTAGAAGTTTGGTTTCTTATGTAATATAATTGTTCTTCCAAATCGATTTATGGATATAGTTCAATGTTTGTTGGATTATAATTCTTTTAATATTCACGTCACACTTATACTACTAAATAAATTATAAGTTTAATTGTAAATTGAAAAAAAATAAAATTAAAATTTATTGTACTAACCCTTACTTTTTGGAAGTCCATCTTATTAAGAATAATAAAAAACTCTTTGTTTTAACGTAACTTTCAAGTTTATTTGAAATATTAGGTTTTAAATCACAATGACACAACCGTTTTGCTAAGTTAAAACGAATAGTTTTTTATTATTCTCTAAAAATAACTTTGTATTACGAAAGTTATATCTCTTTAATGCACCCGCGCCCGCTTTACAGGACATATTCGTCCGTAAATAGGTATCGATGTGAATACGAGACGTTAATTACTGAAATATTTATTTAAAATCGTTTACACCACAATCTCAAATCATAATTATTAAACAGAGGTAAAAAAAAGAACGGGAAATACGAAAATAAAACAAATTCATAGCGGCACAAATTTAAAACTTCACAGATTATTTAAAACATTTCGTGCATAGAACAGATGTTATCGAAATACCACAGTTATAATGGAAAAACTGAAATGATCAATAATGTAACGTTCTAAAGAAAAAGGAAAGACATTTTAATGCAATAATAACCCTTTTGAAACATGATTCATTTTTATAATGCTTATAAAAATTTGCCGGTTTTATATTAAGAATTCATAAACCAGTTTCAATTTAAAAACAAGAAAAACTATCCAAAAACTTTTCCGATAAATTTGAAGTATTCTAAGCTTTTTATTAAAAGCATACACTTCATTTTAGCCGCTTTCAACTTAATTTTAAATTCCGAATAATTTTTGCTTGGAACTTGCACTTTTCCATTTGCACAAAGTTTTAATGGTATGCAATCGATAAGTGAGCACTTCCCGGGATCAGTTTGTGTACTTTTGAAGAGTTTTCGAAAGATATTAATGAGAATTCTTTTTATTTATACTGCCCGAAAACAATGATCACACAATTGTTTGTTTTATTTTGATTTAGTTAATCTGTTAATGTGTTGAAAAACAACAAATAAATAACGTCAGTTTGTTACGAGACGTTGGTCATTGTTCTTTTACTAATTAGAATTTATTGTTTCTTTATTGCTGATTATTGAAGTAATCAAATTAGAATTCATATTATCTTATATTGGTGACTAATATCATGCAAATAAAATTAGTTTCAAATGGTATCCAATTTGTTACTGTTGTAATAGTTTAAAATCATTTTTTTACAAGCCACATGTTAAAGATAATTTCAACGAAAACATTACTAAATACAATTTGGGAATATAAAATCTAAAGATCAAATTCTATTAACCTCTATGCGGCAATTGCATCCAAATTAAAATTCGTTTTCCAATACCATTTCCAATATCTCGAGGTAATTCAGAATTTTCTGGTTTAGGATATAATTTGTTTGTGTATTATTCATTATGTAAAAACCAAATAAAATTGAATTTTAGCAAATATTTTTTATTTTTTAAATAAAAGTGTTGTAAAAAATGTTTATTTTTTAATGTTCTTAATAAACAGATTTCATATGCAAAACGTTTAAGAACAGAGGAGTCACTTGGCAGGAATCAAAGGTGTTGGCACAAAATAGAAGAGACTGGAAAAAATTTGTAAATGGATAAAAACTAGATGATAAAAATCTACCCCTACACCTGTTTTGGTAAATGGGGAAACATTTTGAGATGAATAACTAAGCTCAAAAAATTAATAAGTAAAAGTTACCTCAATAAGTTATAATAAAAAGGATATCTTAATAATTTTCATTTAATCATCAGCTACTTCTTTATTCCATCAAAATTATTCAATATAATAATTTCTTACAGTAAACACTCAAACAGATAGAGGATGTACTTGACAAATTTATCTTGGATAGGATCCATGGTGATCAATCAATAACAATCTAAACATGTACAATTCCAATAACTATTCCCAATTCATGTATTAATGTACAATTGACATAGCTTTATGTTGAAGTTAAAGTGAAACCTAAAACAAATATAAAAAGGAACAAAATTATAAACTATTAATCTCACCAAGGTACAAGTCGATCAATATGATTCTTCGAAAGCTCAACAGGTTTTTAAATAAACCATCACAATATGATATGTACCTGAAAACCACAAAAAAAAACAGTATAAAAATTTGTTATAAACAAAGTTAATTTCAGTGTACAAAATCTTATATCTGAATTTTGGACAAACATCTTGTACTAGTGATAAAGACCACTCCTATAATGTAGAGTAAAAGGACAATATCAAACTATAATTAATAAACATTTATAGAAGATTTTTTAGTTAGGAAATTTATATGTAAAGTTTATTTATTAGATATAAGATATTAGTTTTTGATAATATCAAGAGATATTAAGTAAATCATTGCTTATAACAGTGAGTACATAGCTCAAACAATAAAGTCATTTAAAAAGTTTAAATTTTAGTTCTTAGAGGTTAAAATATTATTTAAAAGTTGAAATAGAATTAGTTTAATAGATTTATGAGTAAATTTAAGAGTAATTTATAGTTTTAACTCAAATTTTAAAAGTGTATAATGTATTTGACAGGACTAAAAACAGCCTATTTCAAATCAAATTTTTATAGGGAAAAAGTGAGATAAAAATAATTTAAATAGATTTTTGGTAGGTATAAGAAGATAAATTATCTTTATATTATCAAAGATATGATCAAGAATGTAAAATCATTACCTCATTTTTTGGAAATTTAGGTTATTTTTTGAAAAGGTAAACAGATGAATGCTGATTTATATGTCTAAATTGTTATAATCTGGCGAGACTATAAAAGGCCAAAAAAATTAAAATCGCTCTCTTGTTCTCTTGTTCTCTGTTTCCTGTTTGGATTCACACAGAAGATGTCAAATGGTAACTAGAAAATTATATAATTAATCGAAAGTTCATTTTATGGAAAATTAAAACATTTACATCAAACATATTCATAAAAAAGTATAATAAAAACATAGAAGCACTTACCAAAGAAGTAAATTCAAAATAATATATCCAGATTACTGCTGAATTTGATAGATTATATTTTATCACCATCACTCCGAGGAGAACCGGCAGACATCTTGAATAAGATTCCGTTTTGGCATCATCGTTGGAGCCGATCTCTTTGTTTCGACATTTTCCGCCTGACGTGGATGAAATTCAAAAAAAGACCTTGATATACGAGGTACGTTGAACAATTAAAAACTTATATTTTCTTTGTGATTGTGTATAACAGTGTGGACTAGAATTTTGTACGGTATAAATTTTTGTATACTCTCAATTGCGCTATTATTATTGCATCTTCCCGTATAATACAATTTAAGATCAATTTTATATGGACCCTTAACGTATGTCACTCAACGATTACTAGATATACTAAGAGAACAAATAAAAAATGTATTACTTACATACTTTATTTTTCTTGGAAAACACATAGAGGATGTTCTTTATGAATTCTGCAGATGGGGAATTTTCATACTAAATATGCGACTCACAATATGCTGCAGATTGGAATAATGGAAAAGGTAAATTACTTGGTGGAACTGAAATACTAAATAGTTAAAGTTATACACCTACTGAAAGATGTGTCAACGCCTCCTGTTTACCTAATCACTTCTAGAAAACTAATTTCGTAAAATAACAAGAACTCAATAGCATTTAGATTTTTTTTAGAAAAAAATCAAGGCTCTTAAACTACTTGTTGTCAGATATGAATAAATAATTTTAGTTATATTTCACCTTATATTTAAAAAAATGACAAAAACATTGAAATACAAAATTTTAAAAACTAAAATAGTTTTGTACGGCACTAACAGTAATACTAACTTGCGTCCTATGTTATGTATCAACCAAGTAATGAACCATTCTGGAACGGTAATATTATCAGTCACTAGACCAAATTAGTGCACTACGGAACGTACAAGACCACTGCGCACAAAAATTACCATTTTAGAACGGTTCTTTGCTTAGTTCCTACTAATACTGGACGCGGCATTATAGCTAATGTATACGGTATTCAGCTTTTCCAATGATAAAGTGAAGAATGAAGCTATAGTAAGGACAAAAATGAGTCGGGAATTATCCAAATTTTTATAAAACAGCCATAACAGGACCGGTTTCGTAAGTAACTACAAAGAAAACTCAGGCAACAAGTTAAATAAACTTTTAATTTAAATAATCTTTTAATTTAAATTTATCAGAAAACACAAGTCACACCAAGTCAAATTATTACTTATCATAAATTAATAATTAAAACTGACACTGATTAATGCATACTTCTGCCCTGCACAAATGCACGCCATGCTGTCCGAATGACACAAATGACAGCTGCCCCTACTAGCTCCATCTCTCTTAGTCAACGACATTACCTCTTTGTCTACGCCTCGTCCAGTGTAAATGGGTCTATGGTTGGAACAGACCTCTAGTTGCATTCCTCTATGGTCCGTCTCACCTTGAATTTGCAGTACAGGCTCTTATGGCCAACAGCGATGCCAAATGTCATCAGAATATGATTTTTTAAAAACCGGCACAATAATCACACTAATGACTAAAACATTCAAGGGCTTCCAGAATTGAAACTAAGTTGTTCTTATCTGTGGGCAAACGCATTAAAATGATAAATTCATGACATACGTCATTAGCATTAAAATTAAAATCGGCATCGCCGCGATAAAAACTCACATTGCCCTATGTTCCCTGTACTACAAAGTCAAGGTGAGACGGACTATAGTTATTATCTCGGATAATTGACAACTAACTGAGAGATTATAATTGTAAAATCAAGTCAAGATGAAATAGCTTGAAATTGAGCTTAATGCACAATCAGTTTATCCCCGATGTTAATACAAATGACGGCCCTCTTTTAATATAAAAAACTTTCATGATAAAATTAATCATAAAACTGGACGAATCTCGCGTAAAGCTATTTTTTTTCTAGTGCTCAAGTTAGTTAATTAATTATCTGTATATCAAAACTACGTGTACATTTATGTAACAGTTCAGTTGTTTATATAAGAACCAATTAATTTAGCCGTATTAGCACTGGGAGGGTAAATTATAGTAATTCAATGGTTCAATGGGAACCTTCAGATGTCATGATAACAATCACTCCCAAACGGACAGTTTCGTTTTAATTTCATATGACTAAAGCTGTAAAATAAATGTTTTGATGTTTTTTGTACTAGCAACAAATAAACAAATTGTATGGGTATAATTGATTTGATATAAAAAGGTAATAATTTATTGGGGAGATTATAATAGATATTTACGTTATAGTTCAGAAAAAATAAAATATTAATATATTTTTGAAATTTGTATTCAATGCCTCGATAGCTGACATGTAGTTGGCAAACATAGATTCATAATGTTATTGTTTTCATCTACTGCCATATCAGTATTTCCTTGATTATGTGACAAACTACACCTGGTTAAGACCATAGTTACACAACAGATATGTAATAGCGATCCAATAATATATTATATATTACATATCTGTTGATGTTAAAATTCATGAAATTAGTATTACCTGTCAAACTTCAAAGCTGTAGTGGGTTAGAGGTAGAGCGTTCGCCTTGTAAGTGACAGCGATACCACGTACGAAAAACTGTTCTAAAAACGTAATACAATCAGAGACAACCAAAGAGACGGTCAAGTACATGAGCATTTTTGTTCGACTGTCCAATAAAATAGTCCTGCTAGCTCTATCCTTGTTTAGTTTACAAGTGTATGAAATGTCACATCTCTGTCATATTTTTGGAAAGTTAGCGCAGATGGCACTAGGAGCATGGAATTTTTGACACAACGCAAACCTTAGAACATAAAGTTTACTTAATATTCTGTGGTAAATGTGAAATGTGACGTGTCAACTGCCAAAGTATTCAGTCGCCATTATTGTTTTGACGAGTTGTATTAACTGTATTTTTTGTGGCGTTTTTAGAATAAATTCAAAAGTTAGAGTTCTTATTTATAAACTGTGTAACAGTGGGTTGTAGAACAATTATTTTAGACTTTTGTTTGGTGATTAGTTTGTGTGTAACGATAGTTAAAAAACGATGTGTTGTTTTATGCATCCTTTTAGTCTATATCTTGTCATTTCTTTGAAAAGTTAAGAACCACTTCCATATTTCACGTTAGGTATGTTTTCATTGCTCCTGTAATTTGTCCAATAGGCCATATATTATTTCGAGGACTACAATCATGTTAACTAATGATAATTATAATATATTGTTTACATCATTTATGTTTCATATAAAACTACTTTTTGTATTATTCAATAAAGTATGTTTTTTTAGTTTTGTATTTAATTTTTAATGCAAGAAATAAGAAAATAAACGAAAAAGGGTTTGCCCGCGCTTTTTTCAATTTCCTGAGAAGCGCGAGCGCCATCTTAACTCACTTTCCGGTTCTGGTGGACCAATTCATTACTGTAGAACAAAAATTTAACATGTACTTGGGCGTCTCTTGGTTGTCTCTGATACAATTTAATTTTTTTTATTTATTACGTGTCAAATTAAGTGCCAAAAACTAATCGTTATATTTAATGTCAATTTAGTTTGATTCAATTGTACGTTATATCCTCGGTTATATCACGACCATTTATACAAGTGTATATATAAAGAGTTTTTCGAATGGTAGCTTTAAAAAATTATTCTCATTTTATCATTAACATTAATACAAAATAGTTTTTATAAATTCTTATATTTGGTATATATTTATATAAGTTTTTATAAGTTAAAAATAAATGTGTACATAAACATGTTCTTAGAATATGTCGTAGTTAAAGTTCGTTACTCGCAATGTTATCGCACTCGGCTTCGCCTCATGCTTACAATTTTGTCGCTCGTACGTAATTGACTCCTTAACCAACGCGTTACATAATATAGAATTTTATAATTCGCTTTTACTTCATTATAACACTCAACGGAATGTGGAAATGATATCCCTTTCCACACTCGTCTAGTTATTTTTTGTATCACAGTTAATAATTGTGTGCATTTTAATAGACAATTTTTAAATTAACTAAGACGGTGACATAACATAGAAAAAATTGGTTATATTTATATATCTGATATATTCTTAAATTAATTATAACTATAATTTAATATTCAAATCAAATTTAAATTTCAAACTTGATATATCCGACATATTATGTCATTTTAGTAAGTACCAATATATTTTAATGAACACAAAAAGTACTAATTGCTGAATCATTATATTTAAAAAACATAAATAAATGAGAATTATAAAAAATATTCTGTAATACTTTTGTCACAATGTATAGATAACTATGCCAATATAATTAAACTAAATCCGTAAATAATGTCTGTATTGACATTTAAATATCGTAGTTCACAATTCTTAATCAAAAACTAATATCTTGCTAAGTAATAATGAAATATTTAACTGAGACTCACCGGATTGAAATTTTAATAATGATGATTGGTTACGGCGATAATTGCAGAAGTCAAGTTGAAGTAGCAAACTTATTTAATCAGAGGTATCCTCAGTTGGGTAATATTTCACAAGGTACTCTGTTTAAAATTCATGCACAATTCAGAGAACTTGGACATGTCAAACCATTAAAGAGAAAACCGCACTTCGTTGAAGATAATGTGAAAGTGGACATTATGATAAGTGTCGTGGAGAATCCAACGTCAAGTTCACGTCAAATTTCTTGTCAAAATAATGTGAGTCACACAACTGTCCTAAGGTCTTTCCATAAAGAAAAACTTCATCCATATAAGTTGACTTTTGTGCAAGAACTAATAGAAGACGATCCAGAACTTAGAATGGATTTCTGCGAAAGAATTATTAATAAATTGAACAGAAATGAAATAATTGTTGGTACAATTCTTTTTTCCGATGAATCAACATTCACATTGAACGGGGAAGTAAACAGACAAAACTGTAGATATTGGTCAGAGGAGGATACTCATTGTATGCGTGAGACAAATACTCAGTATCCTCAAAAGTTGAACGTTTGGGCAGGTTGATCATATTATTGGTTCTATTTGTGTAGATGGAAATTTGACAGCCGAAAAATATTTAAGCATGATTAGAGACGAAGTTGTTCCTACGTTGGCCAACTTATATCCCAACGCAATAGATCCGACCTACCGGATGAAAATATCTGGTTCCAGCAGGATGGAGCAAAACCCCATTATGCTTTAATTGTAAGAAATTACTTAAATGAAGTTTTCTCCAATAAATGGATTGGACGAGTAGCCAGCTAGATTGCCGGACCTTACG
This sequence comes from Ophraella communa, assembly GCA_035357415.1. Classification (NCBI taxonomy): domain Eukaryota; kingdom Metazoa; phylum Arthropoda; class Insecta; order Coleoptera; family Chrysomelidae; genus Ophraella; species Ophraella communa. Next base: position 26,277,171 of record CM068982.1, read on the forward strand.
CCCTTGAATTTTTTTTTCCTGTGGGGTTATCTCAAGAACAAAGTACAGCCTCAAAGAAAGGATAACTACAGATATACGGGCTATTTCATCTTAACCTTTAAACAAAGTTCGAGAGACTGTGGTATTGCCAACAACAAGTTGGAGAACATTTTGAGCTTTTGTTTTAATGTAAAAATCAATTACGTCAAATATTTTATGTATTATCTTGAACAAAATTATAAATAATTTCAAAATTTCACCCTGTACATTTCATAAAAGACCCTACATGGTTTAGTTTGTTGAAATCGTATCGTTAACGAGGTTTTAAAATCGTAAAAACATACAGTGTTTCATTAAAAATATAGATCATGGACGATGCCAGATTTGCCTGTATCACCCTGTACATTTAAATTTATGTTTAAAAAGCTCACATTTGAATTCGGGGTCCCAGTGTTTTTTATAATCTTCTAAACTAACCCCAAAAATAATTTTATTTCTTAAGTGGTTTCCATACTGTATATGCACGTTAAAATTGTACTAGATGAAATATGGGAAAAATAGATGAAAGCAGTTTAAAATAAATAATATAGAGCCTTTTATTATTCTTTTTTTTAATACTTACGTTAAGTTTTTTATAACTGATCCACTATCTGATGGCTTAATTTGGAATTGGATGGTAATCAACTGTCTAACATTGTTGTCTATTACAATTAGACCGTATAAATGGAATGTTTAATGCAAGCTTAAACTTAAATACCGTACAACCAGTACCTTTGTTGCGATTACAGCCGCCAATGTATATTTATAGTTTGTTGTAGTACTCGTACTTGCATCGTTGAGATCACTCAACGCTTGCATGGCTGATTAATATTAAACGTAGGTTTTGATAGTATCGATACTATTTTTAATTTAGTCCAGTTATAAATATTTAATTTTTTACTGATTTATACATTTACAGGCGGCACAAAATAAGCTACATACATGCCAGTTCATCAAAGTTGAATTATTTTTTGAAATACTGTTACTCGAGTACTTCAGTCGAGACTTCAGTAAATGCCATTTTCATGATTGGGCAAGGAAAAAATGTTGCGACAACACCACTTTGTCTTGAACTACTTAATTCCAAGTTTTAATCTCTTTCATTACCAATTATTTAGATTAAAGTTTTAATAAACTAGAAAAAATTTCAGGATTTTCTATCATGTTTTTGCGTAAAATGTGTTAGAATCTAGTTCACCAGGTGGTCTTTTTGTGCTTTTTTTGTAGCATTTTTTCCATAAAGTTCTGGTGGACTGTTTTTCTTGTTGTTTAATTTCCCTCGTATATCTTGAAATTTTATTATCAGTAATAATATAACAAGAGAGTGAGAATAAATTGAAAATAATTTGACAGATTGTTTGAAAACTTGTCGCCAAATGGCAACAAGTTTGAACAAAATCTATCAAATTATTTTCTAATTTATGTAATTATCGAGTTATATTTGACAAGATTATTTTTTTATTCACAAATTTTTACAAAAAAAAACTATCATAAAATTATTGAATAATTTAATTTAATTAATTATTACTTACAATATATTTCGCGTTGACACAATTAAGTAATTATTTTGACAACTATCTGACAGTTGCTAGGCAAATAAAAGCTACAGTGATTATTCCCGAAAATACTCACAAGAGATTTTTCGACGATCGTTAAAAAAAGTCCACTTTTTTTCACAGTTATTAGTTCATAAAGTACCACTTTTTTTCACGTGTTAAAAAAAGTTACTTTTTTTAACATGTTAAAAAAAGTAAAATGACAGCTTACAGTCTAGTTATAAGAAGTTTTGTCATCAATTTAGTGGTCTGTCACGATAGCGTATGAGCAAGCACAAGGTCCTACTAAGCAAGAGGTCGTCGGTTCGAATCCCGCGTCGGAACTATTTTTTTTATTTATTAAATACTTATACCTATCCAGGGATAGGTTATCAAAACTGGGAAGTATTTAAAATTATTCCTGTTAACCAAATTATAGAAAATTTCATTATAAAACACATAGAATCGGCCAATCACGTCACCTATGGAAAACCAAATAAGAGTTGACATTTTAGAAACGCTAAGTAATTTGTTTGTGATTTGACAGTTAGTATTTCGTGTACTGAGTAAAATGGAAGAAAATAATTCGAATTTCGAGGAAGAAACATATATTTGTTATATTTGTTCTCTCTGTTTATTTATCTACAAATTAATAGGCTACATTCTGTTACTAATTCTGCAACAAAACGGAAAATAAAGTAAGTATGGGACAAAATTTCTTACGATCGTCGAAAAAATATTGTATGCAACACATGCATAAAGTGCCTTTTTTTCACTCTTGGGATTGCGGCACTCACCTTCGGTTCGTGCGCGCAAATTTCCCAATCGTGAAAAAAAGTACCACTTTATGCACTTGTTGCATAAATTATTATTATTCCCACTATAATAATAACATAAGTGGTTAAAACTTACCCTTGTGACAAATAAAGAAGCGAGGGGGCCGACACGCCCTATTTTGGTGTACATTATTTCAAAAATTTGAAATATATTTCAAATATATTTCAAATATTTCAAAAATATTTCAAATATTTCAAAAATATTTCAAATATTTCAAAAATATTTCAAATATTTCAAAAATATTTCAAATATTTCACAAATATTTCAAATATTTCAAAAATATTTCAAATATTTCACAAATATTTCAAAAATATTTCAAAAACATTTCAAAAATATTTCAGTAATATTTCAAAAATAAATATTAAATTATTCAGAACGGAAACAATATTGAATTGAAGACGTTCAGAAAGCCAAAAAAATGTAGAAAAGGCTAAGATTACAGTTTACACTCTTTGAGCTTTGACTGTAAGCTAATAAGTAGTTGACTTGAATCTTTTGCAAGATTTATAGAGAATTAGTTGATGAAAACAGATAAAAGTCTTTCATGGGGTGGTAATCAATAGAAAACGCTTTCTAAACATTGGGCGCGTTCAGCCAAGCTAGCGTTACACAAGCGTTGACTAAGCGGAGGGCGAATTTGACCGCTTAGTGACAGCTGTAGCGGTCGCCATTTTTTCCAGCGAATTTATTTTCTGCTAAGTTGGTGAGCGGTTCGATATGTCACAACAACAATCAACAATTATAATAACCATTAGGTTAGGTGAAAATTTCTATATTTGATTTTTATTAGTGTATAAAATTTAAATATCCTAGAATACATATGCAACTGTAGAATTTAATGTTGGGGGAAACATAATAGGTAGAAATTAACTTTATATGATCTATCAAACAAAGACGTTCAGCCACCTTCAAGCGCCTTCACAGAGCGCCACTGCCAGCGCTAACTTTGTGCTAGAGTGGCTGAACAGTCATTTTCTTTGGAACAAAAGCCTACAATAATTTAAAAAGTAAGAAACACAGACACTTTCTTGTAAATTGTGCTTAAGTAAAATATAAAATAAAAAATATTTTTTTCTAAAAAAAAACAATATTACTTAGTAAATCTTTATCGAGATCTTTATAACTTTAACTAATATACTGATAAATAATACTGTAAAAGTAAATCAGGTAATCATAGTAATTATTTTTTCAATGTTTTGTACTTTTTAATTATATTAACTCTATCACACCTTTTCAAATAAAATTGATGTGTAGTACCAATAAGCTGAATTGGCCCATAAAAAATATACTTTCGATCCACCACTTGAATGTCATCATAATATATTGTAAGAATTTTATTTTGATTCCTTCCTTCATGAGTTCATCATTTTGAATAGCTATCATATGCATCCTAAGTATCAGTTCTTCATGTAATAAACGGCATAATATCTTTAATTTTCTATTTTGATGACTGATTCTCGATCATATTCTGAGTTCTCAGAATTGAACTGTTCTGTGTCAGTATCATCCATTAGAGCAATACTGTTATCGTTTTCCGAGGTAGAATCAGAACCAGAAGTACTAGGAGAGGTAGCAGCAGTGCTGGAAATACTTTCAATTTTTTGAAAAGCATCCGCTGAAATTGTTATCTTTCCATTAAATGTATACAGCACAAATAAAATTCGATTTTCAAAAACGTATACTAGATATTAGCCAGTACTAGCTCCGTTTTATTTCCTTTTTGTAGCTCGTAAAAACTGCCTAGACATCCTTACATTCAGAATATTCCTACCGGCAAGCATGGCACAGCTAAACGCTTCTAAAAGTCGCGCGCTGTTGCCAAATTATTTATAAAATAAAAAGTAATACAAGAATATTTCAAATATTTCAACAATATTTCAAAAATATTTCGAAAATATTTCAAATATTTCAAAAATATTTCAAATATTTCAAAAATATTTCAAATATTTCAAATATTTCAAAAATATTTCAAATATTTCAAATATTTTGAAATAATTTCAAGTGGGGTGTACATTATTTCAACGTATTTCAACCCGTGTCGGCCCCCTCGTAAAGAAGCATTTCATTGGTTTTAAGAAACGTCAAAAAATAATCAATTATATTTGTTAATACATAAATTAACTAGAAAGAAGAGATAATACCAGTACACTAATAGTTTCTAAACAAACTAAAATTTATAAAAACATTACACATACTGTGAAAATATTTCCCATACAATTTCAAAAATCAGATTTTCAGCGATAGACAGATGAAACAGCTGTAATTGGTTGATAACGGTAAATTTTTAAATAAATTATGGAAGTTGGGTTAAAAACTTTTTTGTGAGATTGTGAGATTTTGCAAGCTAAATTATTATATGAGAGTAACGTACTCTTATCTCTATCGTCTAATTGGCCGTAAATACCTTATATCTCACCTGTTTTAACTGGATTAGTAGTAAAGACAGAAGGGGTGTTATAATAGATGATACAAACGGAATTCATAATGTATTAGTTGGTTTCACTTTTTGAACCAGCAGATGGACTAATATTTGTTGGATAAGTAATTAATTAGGAGAATATGTATTTTTTCGAAAAGGTAACTGGTTTTAAGAATTAAGTAATTTATTCGAAACAAGCTAATAATATGTAAGAGCGGCTCAGATAATTCTGCTAAAATTGCTGGACATCGAGCTGGTCATGATAATGATAGAAATGCACACATTCTAGTAGCCCAGCATTGAATGATGTCACGTTTTTATACCGAAAAAGACTAAGAGGACTATATATTTTGTTCAACAAATTAATTTTTTTTCATAGCAAATAAATAATATCATCAGATACACAATACTGACGCTATAGATAAGCATCCTGATAGTATTTAGGAAAAGTTTGGACAAAATAATTACTAATATCTTAAAACCTAAATAAAAATGTTCACTGGATTTCGGTGACAATGGGCAGGAGTGTGATGTCACAAATTGTCGAACTGTGAAAGGTCAACAAAAATGTTTCCAAACAAAACAAGTATTTTATTATTATTTTACATTATGATGTAACTTAAATGTGATAACTATATAAATGTAAACAAAATTTTTAAAAATTAAATTTTTAAAGTACCATTTTTTATTACGTATTCCAAAAATTTATGCACAAGTTTGAAGGTTATGTCATAATGCTTTTACGGATACATTTCGTACATCTACTTTATTAATATATAAACATGTGAACTCGCATGTAAATGAACAATTACCAATGAAAAAAAGCAATTAACTTAACTTAAAACAAGAAAATACAATCAAATAGTCAATAACTCATCACACACCATCAATAAAAGTTGTTTAGAATCATTTGGTTTGAGAGTTCGAAAAACTTACATGCAGTCCATTTTAAAAGGTAATATTGAACTAATAAAAACATAATTGCTTTGGAAGTAGCTACTAATTCATATACATTTTTTAACCATGTTTAGCTTTTCCTGCAAAATAAATAATCATTTTTTGCGTATTTTATTTGACAATCAATTTGCGAAAACATATATCTTACGTAATACTGATGCTGTAGGTATTATTCGCATTTAAAATTCAGATAATTTGTATATATGATTATTATTACTGCTACTTACGTAATCGGCGATGATGTAATTGGATACTATGTTCTGTGTGTTAAATAAACGGTGTCATTTTATCTGGAGACGATCCAAAATTACATCAATCAAATATGTTTATTTAAATAATTGTACTGCATTGGTAAATTATAATGATATATTAAATTCACGATAAGCTGCTGGTTTCAGAGAAAGTAATAAAATAAATATAGTTATTATAAAATAATGTCTGTTATTTTGTTGTAATCGTCATGGTTTTTATAGGGACACGTTTCTGATTGTTTTTAAATTTGTTTCCACGCATGCGCCCTGTTAAAGAAATTTGAAATTAGTCCACAACTGTTCTGTTGGAAAATTGTAGTGCTAGAGTTAGCACATCTCTTGGTAATGGCCAAACTTAGCGGGAGCAGTTGTCACAGTATTTTTTGGTGCGCTTGCACCCCACTAAGGTCTGCGAGGTAGTTTATTACAACATAAAGACAACTTTAAATATCAATCAGCCGATGCTCTAAACAGCTGTAATTGTAATTTATTACCTAATTTTTTAATTCGAAATTCGAAAAATTCGCTTTAAAACTCAATTATAGCTGTTCCGCTAATAACTAGCATCGTCAGATTGATATATTATTAGCGAAACAGCTGTAATTGAGTTTTAAAGCGAATTTTTCGAATTTCAGTAATTTATTGTTCTTTGTAAGATGAACTTTCACAAAGTAAAGGTTATGACAATCAATTACATAGAAAATACATTTAAATAAAACAAAGCGCAAAATACGGAATAAAGAGAAATAGCTGGTAGTAAACAATGTAACGAGGCTAGGTGTGAAGCAAATATTTTTGTTTTTTAAATAATATTTTTTGATAATTTTACTCTGATGCTCAATTCTATATTGCCACCTTCAAAATAACTTCCTTCTGACAAAAAATAATTTGTATAATTTTGTGAAAAACTAATAAAGAAAGGTTTTTTATGAACTAAAATATCATAAAAAGCCATCTGTGTTAATATGTAAGACGAAGTGAGAAAAGCGGAAAAAAGATAAATGACAAAAGTATATTAGAGATCTTAGGAATAATTTAACCAAATTAATATTTTCACCATAACTTGATCTTGTTCTTAAAAACCCCTCCATGAATTTTATGGAATCGCAAGCCGTCTAAGGGGTAGAGTGGGGTCAATAATATAGAGAAGTTTTGACAAACAGATTAGAGTCCCTAGGAAATATTTAGCGAGATATTTAGCCAACTTAATATTTTCTGTAGTAATATCACAAGAGAGTGAGAATAAATTGAAAATAATTCGACAGATTTTAGAAAACTTGTTGCCAGGCAATAGACACGAGAGCCCGAAGGGCTCGAGTGGCTGTTGCCATATGGCAACAAGTTTGAGAAAATGCCTGGAGAATTATTATCTAATTTATCGAACTCTCGTGTGGTATTCGATAGATTATTTTTTGACGTTACAATCAAAATCACTTTTAGAAAATAATTTGACAGATTTTGTTCAAACCTATTGCCAAATAATTGGAATTGTTTCCAAATCGACGCGCTGCTTATCATGGTATTCTTACATGCACTTTCAATGATTATATTATTTATTTCATCGACTGATGATTCACTGAAACGTCTGGGATTCATTTTACGAATTTCTTGAAAATTTATGACAGACGCGTCAGATCAAGAAAATACGTTGTCATTTGGTTGTCATTCAATAAAAACAATGTACATTGAATTATTCTCGCTGGAATAATGTAAGTAGATTATTCCCACTATACTAATGTTTTGATTTGCTAGAACGTATATGAATTACTAAAATTGAAAATGTCTATTGGTTTCGAGAAACGTCAAAAAATAATCATCATAACTTCATCTTGTTCTTAAAAACCTCCTTCATAAATTTTATGGAAGCACAAGTCGTCTAAGGGGTAGAGTGGGGTCATTAATATTTCTTTGCGCTTGCGTCTGATTGACAGTTCCTTACAAAATCCTATGACAGTTTTCAAACCATTTGCGTGCAACTTTGGAATTGCTTACTATCAGTTACCACACAGTCATATATGTATTGTTGTTGGAACACTAAAATGCATTACAATCTCTGATAGTTTCGGATATTTCAAAATAATTTTGAATTAACATGAAAAAGCTTGAATTGAGAAAGTTTAGAGAAAAGTCAAGAAAATGTAGAAAATGCTAACATTACTATAGTTTACACTCTTTGCACTTTGAGAATTAGCAACTTAAGAATGAGAATAAATATAAATAATATGAAACATTAAAACTTATCTGATTATATAGGATGAATAGCACATTGCACAAACAAAAATTCTGACAAAACCTCACATTCCTACCTGACGTTGCTAAATTATCTAGAAAATCGTAAAAAAATTACAAGAATGTTTCAAAAACATTTCAATAATATTTCAAAAATTTTAAAATAATTGTGGTTTTGTATAGAATATAAAACAATCAATGTTGTGATTTGTATTTTTGTGTATTTTAACTTGTCACAAACTTTTATATTTATTTGTAATGTGATTAAATAAATCTATTTATCTATATAATGTACAATTTTTATTAAATAAAAAATTCTATAATCAACCAACTTCGACTGGGCTATTGAATTTAAGTTTAAGTCAACGTTTTCAGATCGCATTTTAATCATTTTGACCATTGTTGTCATTAAGTTCGGCGCATACATTTTCAAAGCCACAGCCCATGAGATTTTCAACTGCCTCGACATTATTTCAACATTTTTCAATCCATGTCGTCCCCTCAGTTGAAACGAACCTACAACACATCAATACTTTGAGGAGTTAAAACTAGTAATTTAATTTTACATTTACCAACATCTTTTAGTTTGTATTGAAAAAATGAAAAACCAAAATAAAAATATTTTTCAACCTTAGGATACTAGTGGGAAATCATAAATTGCGGATAAATTTCCATAAAGTAAAGTTATATAATTGATTTAGTTTACCGTTTTGATGTACCATGTACTGCCATTAGCTTCCTAAAAAAGAAAATAAGTTGTCCAAGTTTAGAACGTACTCGACGGGATAGTTTACTCCCCACGGTCCTGCTTGAAAATGAATGAAAGTAACAGCCATTCATTCACCATGGGAACGACTACGAAAGACAGGAATAACACCCCTGCCGACCCTTTATACGCAAAGATATAGGGGTTGCAATAACAATGGCAAGCGCAGACACAGGTTTTATTCAAAAATCGATAATTGCAGTTGGCATAATGTCATCTTAGTCTGACATAATCCGTGAATACTCGAGGGGGGCTATTTTACAGTGGCGCAAACAAGCATACAACAAAAAAAAAATATAAATATAACAATAAATTCCGGCAATAAAATTATCATAATCCTCGTTTACATAATGACATTGTCCTCGTCTGAATTATTTTGGTGATTCATGATTAAAAATAAAAACTTGGTGAAATAAGTTTAATGATATACCTAAGTTTGGTTTATTATAAAATAAAGTTTTTTTGAGTAATAATTACATTGGATACAAATGTTGATAAATAAAGATGCGTCTACTGGAGCTGCTAAAACAAGATTATCGGAATAAAATTGTGAATCATAAAGAATTATATGGTAGAATACTCTTGATAGCGATAAGATATAGTTTGCCGCCCCTTAAATCTTAAATATATAAGTTTAATCCATGGAAACTGTATTGTTTTTTTGAATATTAGTTACAACAACGTTGGCGCTATCCTCGCTGTATGATAGAGTTGCTGTTGCCTATCTATTTTCTCTGTGTTTTTTATCATATTCGCGATGGGTCTAGGAAAGTTCACCGCCAGCAACTCACTGACAACAATTTACCGCCAGCAGTTCACTACAGACCAGTTTACCGCGTGAGCAATTCACCGCCGCGCAGTCTTTAATTTTCAATATTTATACCAGATTATTTTTTAATAATTATTAAACCCATGACCATAAAAACTTTATTACAAAATTTGACGTACTGTATGTAATAAATATTTACAGTAAATTAAAATAATATATGTAAATGAATGTAATTACATTTCAGTTAATAAATTAAATTATGGGCTATTCCTCTAATATAATTTAAAATGTCATCTGGATTATATTGACTTACAATATCTTTAATGAGTTGCGCATAATCTCTGTATTTTTCTTCGATGGTTGAGATACCATTCTGCTGGTACATTGTTCAATTATGACTTCGTTTACTCTCTGTTCTTTTTTAATATCAAGGTGACAGCAGAGTTTGCATCAGCTAAAGCAAGACATGTGTTTCTTAAATAAAAACCCGAAATCAATTGTATTAATGTGATGGGTTCATCCACTTTAGAGCCACGCTCTACCAATGAGCGCAGCGACACCTTGAACAAACGCGCTGCTGTTCAAGACGGCAGACTGTAGTGACGTTATTTTATCCTGGTCAAACTCCAACGGAAATAGGGTGAAATAACACTCAATTTAATAAAGAGTATCTATTACTATTATAAGCAATAAGTTGTAATGCACCAGCATATAATCCCTACCAGTTACTTGCTGGTTACGAAATTTAAAATGAATGAACAATATTTCTGGCTATTCCAAAACCGGGCCTGCTTTTCTTAGTCTCCAGGAAATGGTGTATAACTAGAGCTGTATAACTGCACTAAAAATGTTGTCGATATAGAAATTATAACTATTTTTCTCGGGATGAGATTGTGGGAAAGAAATTTTTTACTTTTTCTTGACAAGAGCCAAACTAACTGTCAAAAACCCATCTTTCTCCATTTTATATCAAACACACTCTAGTTTTTCTAATCGGACATACCGATGACGGTTGTCGCTAACTGTCACGATCAAGTGAAAGGAATATATTATTTGTTTTTAAGTAATATGAATTCCGAACATCAAATTTTGTTTATTTTTTTTAATAGTGGAATACTGAAGATGTTCGATTGGAACAATCAAAACCACTCTGTTTCCAAAGATACAACCTTAATCCAATATAAACTTTTATGACAGAACAGGTGAAATCGAGATTCTTTTTCATAGCACTTTTATATTCACTGTCAATAAGAAATTATTGTGCCAACTCACTGCCTCTTACATTGTGCCGCACGGGGCGCGATTCTTAAATGTAATTTCTGTACCTAGTCATATGCTTTGAAAAAGTAAAATTCTCTGGGGTACTTTACTCGATTGATTTACTTTATTAAAACAAAATTTGTCCTTAAATCACTTTTTTGTCTTTTAAATTAATATTTTCTTCAACCTTATCTTTTGGTTCCTTGTTTTTATTCCATATAATTTCTTCCAATATTTCCACATTTTTATTTCAATTTCTAACGGAAATAATTGCTAAAGGGAATGAATCAATTCTCCTTGTTCTGTTTTACCTCAAAAAACTATTTCGACATCGTAATCCGATAATACCTGTAAAATTCTTCCCAAATACTAGTTTATTCTTTTAGTTGTCTATATACCTGACTAAGAACGTGGATTCTGTCAGCCATATCCAAATCATGAGTTTCACTAAACAAATTTATAAATATTAAAGGTGTTATAGCATATCGAGGGGTCAAGCATATACGTTTGCCTCACAGTCACATATTAAAATATGAGTTCTTCGTCGTTTGATGGTGACCCTTCCAAATTGCGATTCAAAAATTCTTGTATAATCCTAAAAATTCCCACCATCCTCCTTTGCCAAATAACGGCAATCTACTACTACTTATGTAGAAGAAATAAAAAGGCTGGAAATCTGTAGACATACCTTTCAATAGCTATCTTTACAGGGATAGGTCATTTCTGTACTAGTATGGAATTGTGTGCTTGCTCCTAATACTCTGGCAGAATTACTGTAGTCTGGGTACCAAGGCATATAGATCGCAATGAAAATACTGATAAAATGACGAAATTAAGAAAAAGGCTTACGGTTACCTTTATGGGTAAATGAGCTTAACCTAAATTTAAATTTAGGATAATAAGTTAAACTCTCTATATACAGTTAAAGTTCTATATATTATTTAAATATCTAAGTATTAATTATAGCATACCACGATGTTACTGCCCCAACAGAGACCCCAACCTATATAATATTTTTAATGGAAATATCTATGTCGGATTTTATCTGAAAGTTTATGAATTATTTAAAATTCAAAGAACGTGACATTCGTTAAAAGTGCGAAATTTTCAAGAGTTCCATTGAAAATAAAAAATCTACACTTTTTATTTTTAATTAATAATATTGTCAGTTGACAAACCTTTTCCGGAATTTGGATGCATAACAACGAAACTTTTTTCCGACATAATTTTCCACTCTGGCCTTAATATTAACATCTATAGATATTATCTTTCGTTTCGGTCGTATTTTCTTGGATTCATTATTTTTTTTTATTTAATTTTTTTTATTTGTATTGTTCGTATGTTAAAATGATTATTCTTAATAAATATCTTTATAAAATATACGGTAAAACCTATGTTGTGCCCCATTCTATTTTTATCATATTTACTTTCCATATTTACCAACCAATGAAATTACGGCTTTGATGATAAATTTCAACACCCTCATGTAATTTGGGAAGTATGCTTACGGAAGGTGCATTATTTATGCTGCGATTGTATCATCTCCGGTCGGGTTTTGATTAGCTGACTGGGATCCCTATGTTAAAGGTTAATTGGTATAATTTTAGGACCGATATAGTTTTAAAAATTCGTTTTTTCACTTTATAGACACTTGCATTGTGTTGTCTTTTAAATTATTGATTTCAATAAATTGGAGATAAAAGTTTTTTTTGCTTCTTAAAAGATTTTAATAAATTGGAGATTTAAGTTTGTCTATTTATTTTTACCCTTTTCCATTTTTATTTTTTATTTTTGATAAAAATAAATAGTGATCTGCCTTCTGCCTTTCGTGACTTTTACTTCGTATTTATACTATTTATCATCACATAATCTATTATAGATTTCTCTCCTCTGCTTATTACTTCTCTTGTGTATTTCCTTATGTTCGTAAAATGTATTTGTGATAGTTAGGTTATTAAATATACAGAAATCTATTATTCGTTTCCCATTATTATTTCTATGTTCTTCCCCATAAATGCCAATTGTATCCCCTATTTCTTCATTTTTTCTCCTACCCTTCCATTTAGATCACCTAAAATTATTAACCTGTCGGTTACGTTATCTATCGTATCATCAATAACTTTCCAAAAATGTTTCTACAGTTCTGATTTCGCATCTTCGTTCGGGCAATACGCAACTATAATCGTGGATTTTTCATTCTTTTCTACTTCCATTTCCACCTTCATTATTTCTTTTGAGACTTCTGTCCACCTGTATATGAATTTTATATTTAATTGAGTAATTATAAATCCTACCACTTCTTTTGTATGTTGTTTCATCTCTACTACACTATATATCAGCAAGTGTTCCGTTTATCAATTTTTCTCCTTTTCTTTTCATTTTTGTTTCTGTAATACCTAATATGTCCAAACCTAACCTATCAAATTCATATTTCAATTCGATTTTCTTTCCAGCCAATTTTCCATAATTGCTAATTGTTTTTGCATATTCGTTTAGTACTTTCAATTCATTACCGTCATCAACTCCTTAGTCATCATTATTGCCTCCCATAGTATCTGCCGTATTTAGTTTTTTCTCTTTTTTGTAGCTTTCCTTAATTGTTCCTCAACTACATATGTTATTACCTGATCTTTCGCTAACACTTCTTTTGTTTTCATATTTACTTTTTTCTATGTCCTGTCCATTTTTCATCCTTAGATCCTTTAGTTCATACGTTCTATTATATATTACTTGTTTATTGCATCTTATATTATGCTTTCTCTTTCTTATCTCTTTCAAATAGGGAATAAGTGCTTTTCTTTCTTATAGTATGTCACTAGTAAAATCCTCTTCAATCCAAATGTTTGTTCCCTTTAGCGTTGTGGTTTCCATTTTTTTACCCGTAGCTAGTTTCATAATTATATTAACCATTACTAGTAGGTACTTCGGAACCCACCAATTCTTTTAAGTTCATCAATGTCTATATTTTCATTTAATTGTATAACCATCTTTTGTATTAGTGTTTTTACTATTTCCTTTTTTTCTTTTCTGGGCTCTGATTCTAAGTGACAATTTCGACTCGAAATAATTTCGACGAAATCATTCCGGTCGAAATCAGAATTTCGACTCGAAATTATGGCATTTGGCAATTACATTATACAGTGGGTTGCCAAATTAATAGGGACACTATGAAAAACATCGAATTTTAGTTTTGAGGTATAGAATTTTTGGATTTATTTGATTCAGTATTTGTAAATTATGTCTTACTGACATAAACATGTAATTAGTAACATAAAAACACAATAAAAATAATGAAAATAAAATTTATTTTAGCTTTTAAGGACACAGGACCGCACAAGGTGGAAAAAATCAATATTTTGTGATTCCGCCTTTTGCTGCAATCACTGCTTGCACTCGTCGTGGCATACTTTCACTGCATTTTTTTGCGGTTTCCTTTAGTTGTGGAGAGTGATGCCACACTCGGATGAGGGTTTCGATGAGCTGTCTTTTTGTCGTGATGACTTCTTTGGCGATCTCTCTCTTGGTGAATTCCCACAGGTTCTCTATGGGGTTCATATCCGGGGAATTACCCGGCCATGGCAAAACCTCCACATTTTTTTCAGCCAGAAATGCAGTGACACTCCTGGCTTTGTGACATGGTGCAGAGTCGTGCATGAATACGTACTCCTGACCACCAGGGAACCATTCCTCGACTTGAAGCAGGAGCCGATTTTCCAGTACTTGCTTGTATTGGTCCTGCCTCATGGTCCCTTCCACGATGTGGAGGCGCCCCATTTCTCCGGAAGAGATCACCGACCACACCATAACACTCACAGGATGTTTCACTCTCTCCACGAGACATTCCGGCTTGAAATTTTCTCCTGGACGCCGTCGAACAAATGACGATTTTAATTTAAAAAGTAATATAAAATTTATCATAAATCAATAGAAAAATGCATAAGACTTACGTTTTTATCAAGATAAACTAGTACACTTCATGAAAACAATGTATTTCAATATTTCTTTGAGCACACTCTAACTAACGTTCTTAACCAAACTTTTGACAAACTGAATGACAGTTAAAATACTGACATGTTTGTTACTTTTCCTGCCACTGTCAATCACGAAAAGCGTCACCAAGGTTGCCAGAATGAAAAACACAATTGATTGTGTTAACCTCTACTTTTTGGAAGTTCATCTTACTAAGAACAATTAATAACTGCACAGTTAAACTAAACTTCCACTATTTATTTGAAAAATTCGCTTTAAAATCAATTACAGCTGTTTCGCTATCACTAGCATCGTCAGATTGACATATTGAAATTACATGTTGTTTGTTTGTAACTAGGTGCTTGATGTTGATAAGGAGTTAAGGCTAGACCAAGTAAGGAAGTAATAAGACATAACAATATTAAAGCCTAGATGTTATTAGCCCTAAGGGATTATCCTGGATGTATTTCCCTCTAAGATCAGTATAACTGTGCAATGATATAGAAAAACCAGGAAAAAACTATATCATGCTGATCTTTACAATAACTTAATATATTTATGTTACAATAATGTCTTATCTATGTATAAAAATGAAGACTCAATCAAAGTAAACAGTTTAATAGTGGAGAACTTCCAAGATTTATTTGTTCATTAACTACTTTAATTTGTTGATCTGCTAGATGTCTTTTAATTTCAAGTTCTTCTAGAAAATCTAAATTTTGTTTTTTATCACAAATGTGTAGTATATGAATGTCATTGGTGTGTATAAGTGAGTTTGGATGTTCCAGTAGGTGTTTTGCATAGTTCGACTTATCTGGTTGTTGTAATCTATATGCTCTTAAGTGTTCATTAAATCTTACTTCAAAATTTCTTTGTGTTTGACCTATATATACTGCATTACATTTTGGACAATTAATTTTGTAAACACCAGATTTTTTAATTTTGGTAGTTTTGTTTTTACATTTAACAATTTTGTTCCAATACTATTTTGTGTTTTAAATGATATTAATGTTGATGTTGCCGAAGATATTATTTTTGAAATTGCATTGGAAATATTTCCACAATATGTAATACTTTTATAGCTTTTAATTTCTTTAGTTTGTTTTGGATATATTAGTTCTAGTGACATTTTTTGTTCTTTCTTATTAATTAATTTATTTATCAAATGTATTGGATAGCCATTAGATGTAGCTATTTGTTTTATGATCTCAATTTCTTTATTAAAATTACTTTTGTTCATTGGAATCGAAAATGCTCTATGTATCATATACTACACATTTGTGATAAAAAACAAAATTTAGATTTTCTAGAAGAACTTGAAATTAAAAGACATCTAGCAGATCAACAGTTTAAAGTAGTTAATGAACAAATAAATCTTGGAAGTTCTCCACTATTAAACTGTTTACTTTGATTGAGTCTTCATTTTATACATAGATAAGACATTATTATAACATAAATATATTAAGTTATTGTAAAGATCAGCATGATATAGTTTTTTCCTGGTTTTTCTATATCATTGCACAGTTATACTGATCTTAGAGGGAAATACATCCAGGATAATCCCTTAGGGCTAATAACATCTAGGCTTTAATATTGTTATGTCTTATTACTTCCTTACTTGGTCTAGCCTTAACTCCTTATCAACATCAAGCACCTAGTTACAAACAAACAACATGTAATTTCAATATGTCAATCTGACGATGCTAGTGATAGCGAAACAGCTGTAATTGATTTTAAAGCGAATTTTTCAAATAAATAGTGGAAGTTTAGTTTAACTGTGCAGTTATTAATTGTTCTTAGAAAAACACAAATTATTTTCTGTATAAAGACAGTAATTTGCGAGTATAGTTCATTAAAATTGAGACTATGTAAAAAATATCTAGTGTCCCTATTAATTTGGCAACCCACTGTATATGTTTTTTAGGTTACCCGTCCGTTTAGTTAGTATCAGTATGTTATATACATTTTTTAATGGTGTTAATTTGTGAATATATCAATTATATCGAGCATTTAGCTTTATCTGTACATTAATTAGGTTCTATTAGAAATAATGGTTGCATTATTTGAACAAGTAGTAATATAATAGCGGAGTTGGAATCAGAAGAAAACCGGAATTTTACGGGACACTCAAAATACATTCTACATTGCATGACAGCCAGTTTGGGCAATATGTATTCTTTTTCAACGAAACTAGTATACACTAGTACACAACAGCAGCTCTCTGGTTGATCCTGCCATTAGTCATAGTATCGTGATGTTTTTCCTATGCTAACAGTGCTGAATAACAATTTGTTTTATTGTATTAATAAATTTTATCAAATATTTCTTTTGAACCGAAAAAAAAACCGTTTCCATTTTGACTTTTAACAAAAAAATAGAGTCTCAAATCAACAAAGAATTTTCTTATTACTATAACCATTATTTTTAAAATTTTTTGAAAATGCTGTTTGTTTCTTCCTTCTCTTGAGTTAATAGGTATGTACAGCTTAGAATTTATGGATTCCCATTCCATGTTCAGGGTATTGTAAGTTTTGTCAAATCTTCCTGCCATTGATGAAACTGATATTTGTCACCCAACTAAAAAATATAAATAAAATGAATATGAAAGTTTAAGTTTGTAAATTTATGAAAATTAAAAAGATGGTGCTTGAAGAGATCACCAATAATATTTAAACTTCTTTTTGAAACTGTTGTCAATAAAAATAAATAATATAATAACCTATCTACTTGCTGCTTTGGAATGTGACATTCATAACTCATGAGTCTTGGAAGCACCACTTTATGAGGGACTTTTTCCAGAGAGCTTTCTTTATTAATGTTTCTTGAAGGCATCTAAAAAAGGGCTTTTTAATAATAAATTCATAATCAAGAAATTAATGTGAAAACTTACAGAATAATAATATTGATCTTCCAGAGAATCATTATTGTATTTATGTCAGATGACAATGTGGTCCCGATTGGCTGACTGCTGCTGCTTTGCTTATCAATAGTTTTTGTTGTTTTTTGCTAATATAATTTTTAAAGGACGCCCCTTGCTGTTGGTCTTAAGGATTATTTATTTCCTTTTAACTTTTTTCAAACCAATACATACCTAAAATGTTAACTATATTATTATACCTTTAAGCAAGTAATAGCAATATATTACAAATCTATTAAAAAAATATTGCTTTATACATGTAAAATAGTTGTACTTACTCGCTGCCATTTTTGGCTTGTTTTTCTTGCCCTATTCATCCCGTTTAACAGGATGCTTAAGATTTTTCACACGGCTTTTCTCTCCCAGAATATTGTTTATAAAATCCAGATGCTCTTATATAAAATCCAACATCATTTCCTTTTGCTGAAAGGACAATTTTTGGTTACACCATCACCTTCGTCTTCCAAATAATTCATTTTGATTATTATAATAATAAATAAAATTTAAACAGCCCCAGATATTACTAAAAGTCAAAATTACTTGGAATCGCTAAAGATTTCGACTGTCATGGGGAACAATTTCGAGTCGAAATTTTCACTTAGAATCAGAGCCCTGGTCTCATTATTCTAATCCTCCACTCCTTTTATAAATAAGTTTTTCCTTCTTATTTCCCTTTCTAATAACGCTAATTTGATCGTATGGTTACTGATACACTCTTTCATTTTTTTTGTTTTCTTCTCTGTGTTATGTTATCTTGTATAATATAGTTTATCTTCTCATCCTTAGCTTTTAATTTCGGACATATTTGTTCTAGCATAAGTTCTATCTTTTTTTAATCTGTTGGTTGGTCCCCCATATCTGAATTCAGTCTCGGTGTTTTGTTTAAATTTAAATTCTGCAATCTAAACTCAGTACGTACCTGTTTTGTTGAATTCAAGTTCGTTTTTATCAAGATCGCACCGCGATAAGAACTTCGTCCGAATCGTCGAATTTCAATACTGTTTTGATAGTTTCACTTATTGTTTATTTAAAATTTTAAATTTTTTCTTCATTGAAGCAGATACACACACTATGTAACTTTTCAAAATTATTTACGCACTCGAAACCTCTCAAATTTGAGTTTGATTTCGGAGCACTATAAAACACAACCTTTACGTCGAAACAAAGGACCGGTCTCCCATTTTTCTAATAATTGAAGTAAATCTAAGCCCCCAACTGTGTGTAAAATATGTAAAAAATATTTCTTGTTCTTTTTTTAAATCATATTCGTTAGATTCTAGAAAATAACGAAATCTCCATAAAAGAAAGCATTTGAAAAGTGAACTAGTATTTTGTCAAAAACCTTAATATATACCAAAGTTTTTCCATCAACAATCCGTCTCAATATTATTGCTATAGAAAAAAACGAATAATACGGTTTGATAGATATCCGTCTTTTCGCCGAGCTTTGTTCGACTTCTATATTGGTCTGCCCTTATTATACACAAAAAACAACATTCGATTGTCCCATAATAAATTCTACCGAGGATAAGACTTTGGACTGATATATGGTGATAAATCAAGAGCTTAAGTTTTTACACAGTCAACGAAAATTTTTCTCTTTTTATTTGTTTATTCTAGGGCGGGGATTTGTTTGACTCTATGCAAGGGGACATGAAAAATAATCCTTTTTCAAAGTACTTTTGTTTGTGGATTTAGGGTCCAGCGTGATGTCAACACAGTCTCTTAGGACATCGATCAACAACTTGTATTGTCTTGTGGTAAAAAATATCAAAATTGTGTTTTACGACTAATAATTCTTATAAGAAATTATTTTATTTAAAAAAAAATAAAAAACAGGATTAAAAATAGTAATTTTATTTCTACCAAGTTAGATTGTTTTGTAACTATAAAACAGAAACATACTTGTAATTATTTCAATATGTAACATTCAAAAATAAAAAAAACTTTATTAGTAGAATTATTTAAATTAAAAAATAGTATGGTTCCCAGGTTCCACTCATTATTCTTATTATTCTAAGGCATGGATAGAAAAAAAAAACCCACACCAAATGAAAATTACCGTACTTAATAATAACTATCAAAATATTGATAAAAGTCGGCTATTTTTGTTAGGTCTAATTTTCGAAAATGTTTTATTATCAATTTGGTGAGACAATTTGACGATTTTTTATTCCAAAATTATGTCGAATCAAATTGTAAAATATTCGAGAAATTTAGTAACAAAGAAATAGCAGAGTATTAATCAACGTCGTGTTATATTTAGTAATATTATTTCCCGCGAAGGTTAAATTAATTTTAGATACGTAAATTAGAACAAAACTTTATTAACAGAACGTAAACATCAGGAATACAACTAAAATAATCAAAAGAAACTAAAACGAATACTCATTAAAAACCGACAGTAGTATTTGACAATTTTATGTGACATTTTGAAGTGACTATTCCTCTAGGGATATACTGGCAGATATGAAGTCTTGTGAAATAGTCGCTGATAATTTACTCCAATTGGTTAATATAAAGCAAGTGAAATAATTAAGAATAATAAAAAAACTCTTGGTTTTAAGAAAACTTCCACTAATTATTTAAAAAATTTCTTTTTTAAACTCAATGACAGCCGTTTCGCTTTACAACTAGCATCGTCAGATTGACATATTGAAGTTACATTTTGTTTGTTTAAAGCTAGGTTAGGTTAGGTTGTTGATTAGGTAGTATTAAGGCTAGACCAAGTATGGAAGTAATGAGACATAACAATATTAAAGCCCAGATGTTATTAGCCCTAAGGGATTATCCTGGATGTCGTTCCCTCTAAGATCAGTATAAATGTGCAATGATATAGAAAAACCAGGAAAAAAACTATATCATGCTGATCTTTACAATAACTTAATATATAACACATTAGCCTTAGGGCTAATAACATCTAGGCTTTAATAGTGTTATGTCTTATTACTTCCGTACTTGGTCTAGCCTTATAACTACCTAATAAACATCAGGTACCTAGCTACAAACAAACAAAATGTAACTTCAATTTGTCAATCTGACGATGCTAGTTGTATAGCGAAAAGGCTGTCACCGAGTTTAAAAAAGCAATTTTTTAAATAAATAGTGGAAGTTTTGTTAAAACCAAGAGTTTTTTATTATTCTTAATAAGATGGATTTCCAAAAAGTAAGGGTTAGTACAATCAATTTAAGTGAAATAATCATTATTTAGTTTATATTAGTGAGCAAAGTGAGAAAAAAACTTGTAGGTATATATGATTGCAGGGAATTTATTGGTAAAGTTTATTTCAATATAAATTGAAGACGTAAGTGGATAAAGGTGTCATGTCAGTATTCAATAAATTAAAAAAAAACGCGTTATGAATTGGAACTTTTCTATTTTGATTTTGATTTTAAAGAGTAATATCTCATAAAACAGATAATTTTAGACCATTTTATTTCATTAAGGATTAAGGATAATAAAAAACTCTTCGTTTTAACAAAACTTCCTATATTTATTTAAAAACTGCTTTTTTAAAAGACTCAATGACAGCCGTTTCGCTAGACAACTAGCATCGTCAGATAAATATTGGAAGTTTTGTTAAAACGAAGAGTTTTTTATTATCCTTAATAAGATGGACTTCCAAAAAGTAAGGGTTAGTACAATCAATTTCATTAAGGATAATAAAAAACTCTTCGTTTGAACGCAACTGCCAAGTTTATTTAAAATATAATTTTTCAAATAAACTTAGAAGTTACTTTGAAACGAAGAGTTATTATCCTTAATAAGATGGACTTTCAAAAAGTAATTGTTAGTACAATAAATTTCATTTTATTTCATCTAATATAATATTGAAAAAGAAATAATGGATTTTTGTGTACATAAAAACTTTATCCACTAACTTTAAAATCAAACTTTGTATGTTTTGTCGTTGATAAAAAAGTCATGTAGCTTTTAACAAAATTTTATTGTAATGCAAAAGGAACATAAACTGAAACAAAAAAATACTATACGTTGTATTGTTTAATTTTAACCTTTATTTTCTGTTCTGGATTTTCAGCCTTTTGTTCCAATATCTCGACCACCTATAGCCGGGGTCAGTCAAGTGTCAAACTACTACATTTGGGTAGCACACTTGAGGTAATTTCCTCAACGTAAACCTGTTTAGCACTTATTTTTTGTAAATCAACTTGTAAAAATGGGGAAAAAGGATCTAGGTTAGTTTTATAGCAATAAAATCCAAATTGCTTAACTCTAATTCATCGGACGTTATCTCGTAAATATATTTTTTTTTTCATTAAGAGTGTTAGACACCTTCTTGTATAAGCGAAGTTTAGCTGGAAGCTCTTCAAAATTATAAAAGTAATGTTCCATATTTAATCATAAACTACTTTTAGTACTTGCATTTCTAATAATTTCTCCATATTTGTCTGGAATATAAATATGTTTTGGTGTTTTGTGAGTTCTTTTTCAATTTGTCTGAAGTCGAAATTGGTCCAAGTCCAGAAAACTTTGTTCAACCACGGGAAATTTGTGCTCAACTAATATTGTTTAGAATAAAGTATTGATAAAGGCAGAGCTTATGAAAGTTTTTATTTTGTCCTTCTCAATTATTAAATGGTCAACTTCAGGATCCTTTTGTTTGACTCACTTGCAAAATCGTAGCAGACAGCTCACTATTTCTTTACTCTATTGGCAATGTCTTCTGTCTAGTTAAAAAGACTTGTGTCCTGAATGTTTGACCAACATTATAAAACCACATTTGCCTTAAATAAAAAGCCTTAGATATGGACAACTTCGGCAATGGCATGGTCCAACGTCACATAACATGTTTTCTTGTCAACGGAGGGTATTTGTCTATATCTATTCTTTGGGAATTAAAAGCAAATTTCCAGTTTGTGTAGTGCTCTTCCAAATTGTCCCCAGCATCGCAATTAGTGCATGTATCACTTTCCGGTTGTCCAAAAAGCAATACTTTGTTTCGAAAATATGCCGGTAGACAGACATTTTAACCTTGTATTTCGCATCCAGATTTTTTTCTTTATACTGCTCTATATAAATACGGTGAAGTAAATTTACATGATTGTCTTGTTATGATATTTGTTCCTTGAATTGTGAGACGTTTCTGCAAGAAAATGATTAATATGGCTCACAACGCAGTTGATAACTTATCTGTAAAGTTTCCGCATTGTCTTGGTGAAACAAAATTATTTTTTTCTGCAAATGTGGCCGATTTTCCGCAATTCCTGCCTTCAGCTTGTCAAGTTATGATGCGTAATAATGCTCCTGTAATGGTTTTTCCTTTTTGAAGATAATCGATTAAGATAACTTCATGACTATCCCTGAAAACAGTTGCCATCACTGTGTACATTGTAAAAATCCGGTTCATTCGGATTCTTGACTATATCCAAATTAAATTAGTAATCTGCTTTTTAAATGACTACGATCTCACCTCAAAATCTGCTAATCAGATAATCCTCGGAAGGCCCAATCCCTTCTATCACTATTTCCCGGTTTCTGTAGAGAAAATGTTTCATAGCTCTTCCCTCAGAAACATAAACTAAAAACTCTTACTGCATAAATCCGCGTTTACTGTAAAATAAAAAACACAAAAAGTCAGGATTATGGAGATGGCAGATAGCCGTTCCTAACCTTCAATTAAACAAATGTTGTTTCGTTTATTTCATTTAATTCTGTTATAGATAAAAGATAAATTAAATTGTTAAATAACACCTTTTCTAAACCACAAACTAGCCTGTAACAGTAAATCAAAATATTTTTATAGTATTACTGTTTATGTTAACTTTTTGTTGCATTAAATAAAAATAATTAAATTTTTCAGGTGGAATGGCACGAGCTGGCATGGCATTAAGAAGAGGAGCGAATCAGGGGAATACAGAGTAAGTTAAACAATAACTGACTTGAAAAAATGGTCCTGTAGAAAAAATAATAACTTAAATTTTCATTTACTAGTTTTATCTGACGTAACTTTTCATGGTATGCTACTGTAAAATGATTACTACCATTTAATTAAAATCACAAAAACGTTTGTCTCTAGGTTAAAAGAATTTTTCATATCGTGTGACGATATGACATGAAAAGTAAAACAAAATACAACAATCTTTAAACTCGTCTTTAAACTGTTTAAATTGAAGTTGACTAAAAGTTCTATTGGATACGTCAATACATATTGTAACATTTTGGCGAAGCATGAAAGTTGAAGTAAACAGAAGCCGGCTCTAGTTACACCATTCATCATTTCTCGGCAACCAAGCGTCAATATTTTTCCCTTAGCATGGCAAACTGCCAACAATATTGAATGAAATGTAAATGAATATGCGAATGCGTGGCTTTAGCAATCCCATTTGGATACTTTTAACAGCGTTGAGTTACGATTTTTTTAGCGAATCTGTTATAAATAATACAGTTTTACTTGGGGGACAAAAAACGTGTTGACGGCTAAACATGCGAACTAATACGCCAAAATAATATTGAAATATTGATATGAAGAGTAGAATTTATTAAATCAAATAGTGAAAACCACTTAAATAATAAAATAAGTCTTGTTATTGCCGGTTTTTTTCAAACAAAAGGTAAACATACAGGGTGATATACGTGAGTCCAACGATCACGAACATTTTGCAAGTAATGTAGTAGTTCTGACGAGGCAACTTTTTGCTAAAATGGAAAAGTTAACCGCCATAACTGTACGTATTGGTCAAATGAGAATCCTTCTCTACAAAAGTTGAATGTTTGGATGGGAATTGTTCAAAATAGATTCAATAGGCCCATTTTTTATAGACGAAATTTTAAATTATGTAACTAAAATAAAAATTGTGTGTAATAACTATTAAAATTTAAATAAATCTTTAAAAATCTCGGTAATCCTTAACATTAGCTATAAGGAATACTTAATAAAATTAAAAGTATACTTCTAAAAGTACTTTTTCATAAGACCTATCCCTTTAAAATTAAGAAAATGATGTATTCGAGTTCCGTATCGCCTTTCATACAAAATTAAGCAATATTAAAGTAAATTAACTTTTAGGAATACAACTAGACCATACTAAAGACTCTGAACCAGTGAAAGAACAGTTCTTTTTATTTTACTTTAAAAGATACAGATTTTGGAGTACATGTCTTTCACCTAAAAGAGCAAGTAAAACCCAATATTGTTCATATGGAAAATGTCAGAAGAATTTAAATTTAAAATAAAAGACACACCCTGTATATCTCCAAATAATTTTATGATGTGAAGCTTAGTGGTGCTTATAATTTACTTATAACTCAGAATAGTCACTTTCTTACATTTCGATAATACTGATAAAAAAGCTCTGCATGAATTGTATCAAATACCCACACCGAAAATTTGGCATCAGTGCCTTTGTTTGTTATTGTCTAGAGGTGATTAGCGCTTTGCTCGATTTTTCCTGAATTTTTGTGTATTTAAGTGAACTTTATAAAGTGTTTTTATTTACTTTCAATATTGAAAATGGTGAAAACCCGAAAGGGGTGTATAATTTGTAGTACTTCGCAAAATGATAATCTAACCTATCACCGGTAAGTCATTTACTTCATTGGCGTAGAACTAGCAAATTCAATTAAAATTTATTACAAATAAGAAAATAAAATTAATAATGAAATACATATTATATATAAACTAGGAGCTAAACGTGGAAACTTTCTTTTAAATAGTTTTCTTTTTGTTTTTCTTTCATTTAATTAAAAGAATTATTTTTATTGTATGTAAATTATTTAATTAATATTTATATATTACGTTGATACTCTAACCAATTACACGCCACTGTACGGCTGTCTTTACCTACACCTCTAGATGTCAATTTTATTCTCCATCTCTCTCAATTATAGGATCATTGCTATTGACTACAAACTGTATGTTATTGTGTTGTTGTGGCACCTCTATGTTTACTTATTACTCTGAGACTTATCACTATCAAATTGTTTATGTATCTCTTAATATAACGGATATATCAAACTTTGTCAGAGGTTTGGGACACCCTGTATGTATTTTAATTTGTTCTGAGTACAGATAGTTTTTCATAAAGACAATACGAGTCAAACGGCATCATACTTAGTACAGATAAAATAAACATGTAATAAGCAAATAAAATAAAATATTTCTCTGTATATTTATTTTTTATTTCACATAGCGTAGTGGAAAAAAATCCTGTAGGTAGTTACGTTTTTTAAAATTCTGTAAACTAAGAGCAAAATAATTGCTTTTCACTAATAGCCTATATACCTAACTTTATTGACTTTTGTTGAGGTAGTAAAGTTGTTCATTATTAACAAAGGTAGAAAAATACAGGGACTACACGGTTTGAACTAAATATCAATCCATTTGACAGAATGTGCGGTTAACTGATGCGTAGACAAAATAAATAAATATTTTTCTCCACTTAGTCGTTGTCCTTGTATTTTCACTTATAATATCACAAGAGCTTAAATTATTTGCGGAAATTTTTTAAGGCCACGAATATTTTGAAAACTAAATTTTTAAAATATTCGTATCCGATAGAAAATTTAGATAGAAAATAATTTAAGATTGCGTGGTATTTGGTAAGAAAATTTCACACCATAATTTGGAAAATAATAATTAATCCAATCTGACGTCTGTCACACTGCCTCATAAATACTAGTTTAAACATCTGCACCATAGAGAAATCTAACATATTTTTATTTATCTGTGGTCTGTACGTTGAGGTTTCAGCGTTCTACATCGTTTCAGCTATCAAAAAATTTCCACTTAAATATCGTGGCACCACGTAAAAAATTTTCGGAAATTTTTTAAATTGTCATGGTAACGAATCAAAATCAAGATATTCTATTGGTTAAAAAGTAGAGATGTGAAATTTTCATAGCTATTTTTACAAAACAATATTTTTGATCAAATCAAAACAAAAATTATTGGATATGTTGAATTATTGAATTATTGATTGCATTGTCACTGTCATTTCATGTCAACCGGGAGTGACTAGTGTCCTGTCCAAAACATTTATTAGTTTTAAAAATTAATATTTAAAAAAATATAATTCAAGAATTGAAGAAATGCTATATGAGCCACAGTAAAGAAGAAAATAATAACTCAATTTGCTACCTTGGCGCATAATTACTATTTTCTACTCCTACAGCTGCTACTATACATAATATCCATTATATCACTGGTTTTCATTTTGAAACTGAAATGTTAACCACTATAAATCTAGATTTTTAAATAACCAAATGTCCAGACCCAATATCTTCTGTAGAATGTTTGACAGTTCTTGTACCCTATCAACATTATTATAGGAATGAGAAATATATTAGTTCACCGGAAATCAGACAACTTAACAATTTATAGTAACATTTTCCAAAGATAACTAGAAAACATGACCCGAACAGTGTTGGACTCATCACCGCTAGGATGACGCATACCAACCAAAACCACCCCAAAACTCGCCGTTGTTCCCCATAGCATACTTCAAGACGGGCGGCGGTCCTTCGCACACTCTCCATTTATTCTGCCACTCATAAACGTTCTCTTCTCCTATCCATACTCTCCACTGCCTTATTCACCTCCATCCATTCCTCCTCAACTCTCAACATTATATCCACCATTTTTCTCAATACACAGCCACTCCGAGTCTTTTCTCCAAGTTCGTCAGCACTTCTTCATTCCTTTAGCATCTAAACAAGTGTCCTACATCATCCTCCACTTCGCACCTTTCACTCACTTCAGTCTCTCTTTTTCCAATCTTGTGAAAATATCACTATAGAATTAGCATCGTCATTCTGACGATGCTAATTCTATAGCGAAACGGCCGTCATTGCATTCAAAGTATTTTACAAATAAATAGTGAAAGTTAATTCAACCTTTTAGTTGTTTACTGCACCTTCATACTCCTTCCACCTTACTTCCATTTCCTCCTCCATCCAATCTCTAACTTCCTCTTTCATCGCGCCCTTCCACTGTAGTCTCCTGGCTCTAGCCATCACATCCAATGGCTAGGATCTTGCCAGCACCGCTGCTGCAAACCCTTCCACTGTCCTGTACCCTTGCACCACCCTCAGCAAAATTTCTCTCTCAACCCTCAGTAGTGGTTCAATCCTAGCATGTACTCCCACTCTTATATTTGGGTTGGAGATTCTCATATTTATAAGTGATTATCTAAATGAAAACTTTGATTTGTAAACTTTACAAATCATGGTGCATTAATCTCATATTGGTATACTAAAGTCGTGCAAATGAATATTTCCTTAAAAGTCAATTTTACGGTTAGAGCAAACGCTCTCCTTTTTTAAAGAAGGGGTAAGAGCTAGTTTAAATTTTGGTTGAACGGTGCACGCACTGCTTTCAGAGGCGCAATTATACCCTCCGATACAATGGGTCATTCTAGTTTTTCTCAATATTATTTATTTTTTTAATGTCATAACTTTCTTTTATTTTCCAACAACAACAATCTCTACATAAAAAACTTTAAATTGATTCATTGACTGATTGTTGGCATACGACTGAAGACCAAACGGCTGAAAGTAGATAACTACCGTTCATGGTGTAGGTGTGCATACCTACGCCATGAACACCTACAACTAGGTTATTTCTATTTTACGTAGTTTTATTAGTGTTATTTTCTAAAATACTTTTGTTTTGTTTTATTTTGTAAAACTAATTAGTCGGTTTGGATGGCACGTATTTAAATCCATATTAAAATTTTTATTAGTAAAACAAATAGAAAAGTTATTTATCCCTTTTTTTAATTATTACATATAATTTATGAAATTGATTGTGTTAACCTCTACTTTTTGGAAGTTCATCTTACTATCAATTATCAATTTTTTGATCAAATCTAATGAATTTTGTACTGAATATTTAAATAGTATCCTAAACAATTATGGTTACACATCTAAATATTCAGTACAAAATTCATTAGATTTGATCAAAAAATTCTAGTTATAAAAACAATATTGTATTTTGGTATAGATATGTTGATGATGTGTTAGCAGGTTTTGTAGGTAGCGAACGGCAGTTAGATATATTTTTTAATTATATTAATACCTTGCATCCTAAAATTAATTTTACTTTAGAAGTTGAAGAAAATAATTCAATTAATTTTCTAGATTTAAGAATTGAAAAAGTTAATAATTCATTAAATTATTCAATATACAGAAAACCTACACAAACAGATGTAACCATACCATATAATCCAAATCATCCACTATCACATAAATTAGCAGCTTATAATTCCATGATACATAGAGCATTTTCAATTCCAATGAACAAAAGTAATTTTAATAAAGAAATTGAGATCATAAAACAAATAGCTACATCTAATGGCTATCCAATACATTTGATAAATAAATTAATTAATAAGAAAGAACAAAAAATGTCACTAGAACTAATATTTCCAAAACAAACTAAAGAAATTAAAAGCTATAAAAGTATTACATATTGTGGAAATATTTCCAATGCAATTTCAAAAATAATATCTTCGGCAACATCAGCATTAATATCATTTAAAACACAAAATAGTATTGGAACAAAATTGTTAAATGTAAAAACAAAACTACCAAAATTAAAAAAATCTGGTGTTTACAAAATTAATTGTCCAAAATGTAATGCAGTATATATAGGTCAAACACAAAGAAATTTTGAAGTAAGATTTAATAAACACTTAAGAGCATATAGATTACAACAACCAGATAAGTCGAACTATGCAAAACAACTACTGGAACATCCAAACTCACTTATACACACCAATGACATTCATATACTACACATTTGTGATAAAAAACAAAATTTAGATTTTCTAGAGGAACTTGAAATTAAAAGACATCTAGCAGATCAACAGTTTAAAGTAGTTAATGAACAAATAAATCTTGGAAGTTCTCCACTATTAAACTGTTTACTTTGATTGAGTCTTCATTTTATACATAGATAAGACATTATTGTAACATAAATATATTAAGTTATTGTAAAGATCAGCATGATATAGTTTTTTCCTGGTTTTTCTATATCATTGCACAGTTATACTGATCTTAGAGGGAAATACATCCAGGATAATCCCTTAGCCCTTAGGGCTAATAACATCTAGGCTTTAATATTGTTATGTCTTATTACTTCCTTACTTGGTCTAGCCTTAACTCCTTATCAACATCAAGCACCTAGTTACAAACAAACAACATGTAATTTCAATATGTCAATCTGACGATGCTAGTTATAGCGAAACAGCTGTAATTGATTTTAAAGCGAATTTTTCAAATAAATAGTGGAAGTTTAGTTTAACTGTGCAGTTATTTATTGTTCTTAATTTATAGTTCAACTCCACTTCTACCCCATGCACAGTTTGCATGAAATGTTGTTCTTAAACGGCTGTAGTTCTACGATTACTTAAAGTATTCAGACAAATAAAGCGGTCAACAATTGCAATTGTTTACCGTTTTTTGCCGAAACCAACCCGTCTGGGATAAATTCTTGTTTCCATACACAAATTCCAGGCGTTCTAGGCATCTTGGACCGCTGTTCGAGGTATACCCAAGAAGTGACATAACGCGGCCATCCTCAATTAACGCTACAATATGTACGCTGAACAGCAATTAAATTTAAGGATATTTTTTAGTGGACATTTTACTTTCACTTTGTAATCTCACACTTTAACTTTGAGAATAGTTATTTATACATTGTGTTTTGAAATTGACAGAAAACTTGGTGACATTATTACTGCGGTTAGCGATAAAATAGATTAAGAGAATTTGAGTCTAATTTAAGTAATCAATGCTTTGGATTTTAAAGCACTATGCAAATAAATGTCTCTACCAGACACAGACATAAAGATGAACGAGCAAGATCCACAACTAACAATACTTTAAAATTCTTGACACGTATCCTAAGTTACGGAGGCCGTTTTGAAAAACACGTTCCAGAACAGACTTATACTTTGTTGCTTAATAATTGATTCTGTTGCTCCAAGCCGGTCCCGTGAAAAGGGTGACTCTCTTTTACAATATTAACTTACAGTTAATCTATCGATAAAAGGAAGATGGCGTATTTTTTTCGGTTGAATGGTACGATCCTTCGGAAACTAGCCCTAACCTGTCTAATTCGACTATCCCACTTATCTTAGAAATTCTTTGTGCGACTGTTAAAGTTAATTTCTTAGTTAATTTGCCTAATAAACGGGAACCTGATATAATATCCACTTAAGCTTTTTGGGTATAATCTGCGGTATCTGGTTAAAAACGGGCTATTTTACGTATTGTATTTTGTCTAAATCTGCTCCCTACATCTTCATAGGATGCAAAAAAACAGAATAAATATTTGATGGGTAACAGTTACGAATCTTCCTTTTTTGTGTTTCTTTTATATTTGATGTTTGGTTGTCAAATAAATTATTAATAAACACCATAAAATTGTACCACGAGCAACAAGGAGTAGCAAATATGAAGATACTCAATCTCTGTTACGCCTTATTGTCAGACATTTTTCCTCCATGTATCAAGCAACTGAAGAAAATAAACGCCTACCATCCAAACGATGTATGGTTTGTGCTAAGCACAAAATTAGAAAAGGAACTAGATATACATGTGTTAAGTGCAACCTTTGTGTGTACCCTGTTTCGAAAAGTTTCATACTTTAAAAATTTTTGGTTTCATTTTTTTTATTTAATTTTATGTGCTCACTTATTTTCAAATATATTTTTTTTAATTATGGTCACGACTTAATTCTCTAACCCAACCCTGCACGAACAATGTAGGTAATACACTGCGGGAGGCATATCGTAACGCAGTATGTAAGTACTTGTCTGAAACTAAACTGCGGGAACCGGATTGATCAGCATCGCCTAAAAACTGCCTCAGGGGAAGCGAGACCGGAAGCACTTCTTTTGGAAAAATCGAGGGAAAATATATCGCAGTGAAAAGGTTAAGCAACCCAATCAATTATACAGCGATAAAAACGAGTATACATATTGTATAAAAATAACTCTGAACGCACAGTTCGTCTTTTTAAATGAAACGAGCCGAATATTACTGTAGGTGGTAGTAAAGTTACTTAAAATCGTTGGGTGAGGCTCATGGACAAGATAGTGGCAGCAAAAAAAGCTGGTTTGTTCTGTAAGTTTTACAAGTAAAACTTACTAATAAATAAAATTCTCATATAGTGTGCGTGATTGAACTCCTCCGAAACGGCTAGACCGATTTTCGTGAATCTTTGTGTACATATCAGCCGGGGTGGAGAATCGGACATCTATTTTTCATCCCCCTAAATGTTAAGGGTGGTCCACCTCCAATATTTTTTTATTTCATTGGACAAAATTTTGTGCTTTTATTTTTTTTATGATAGAGTGTACAAAACTACATACAACCAAAAATTTTCACTCATCTACGATCAACCCTTATTTTTTATTTATTATTTTTATTTTGTCTTGAAAAAAATTCATATTACTCTCATACAACCACTATTTTTCCATCCCAATTTTTATTTGTTTTTTATTTTATCCGCAATAAGGTTGCAAGATGGCAATCAAATAATATAATGGTAGTACGATACATTCTTACTTAGTTTATAATTTTAAGTTCCATTAATTACGATTTTTTTTAAATTCAATTTGATCTCCCGCCCTTGCCGGTCGACTGGTGATCAATTATCAATCAATCAGTTATCCCCGCCAGGTGCTCTATATATAAAAATGATCCTTATTTTTGACACATCACGCGTGAACGGCTGAACTGATTTCATTATTATTCTTTGCCGTCTTTTTTATTGCTAGAAAATGGTGAAAAGAAATAAAAAAACTGCGCGTTAAATTAGAAAATTTAAGAATACTTCAATCTAACCCTGGCGCTTTGGACAATGTATACATTTTAATATAACATTATGATATTTGACATTGAATTGACAGAATGCGCACTGCAAATATCATCAAAGTTAATAGGCGCCTTCTTTCATGCTAAACATTTATACACATGAGGGTACATCATAAAGTTCGTAGATGGCAAATGGAGACTTTTTAACAAAAATATAATCAAAAGAAGTAAATCATCCATAGCACAAATGTGAAGAAGAAATGATATAATCTCATTTATTTAACTGTTTGTAATTTTAGTTTGTATAAAGTTAAATATTTGGTATTTTTGCTAAATTGATTTTACATTAATAGATGTTTCTGATAAGCATCAGCCTAGGCGGTCATGAAATTGAAAAGCTTCTGTTGGATAAATGGGTGAATAAAATAAAAATTAATTATAACAATGAATCTATTGTAAAAAAAATTGTAAAATATTAATTTGATCAATAAAGTTTGGAAAATTTAAAAAAAAGAATAAACTTCATTATTTAAGTAAGTAAGTATTGATAAAGTCAATTTTATTAAACAATTCAAAACTTATGTTTTATAAAAAGATTTTACAAAACAAAATTATTATTAACTGTTTAACGATAACTATTAAGTATTAGTGATCTTTATTAACTACTAGCTGACCCGACAAACGTCCTTTTTTAATGAGGAATATTGAATTAGAAGCCGTATAATTATTGAAAAAAGTGTGTTTATAATTCTAATGCTTTATTATATACAATATTCTTAGTTTTTTTTGTCTTGTCCGTGCATAAATAGTTTTGTTTGTATTCCGACAGATAACATACAGTGTGTAAAAGCCAAATGGAATAAATTCATTATTTCGGTTACTGTACATATTTACAAAAAAATCCCGAAACACGTCAAATTTAAATTATAACTTGACATTCTTTAACGTGAAAATGCAACCCCTACCTTCAACCCCCTTAGAATGACGGGTACAACCCCTAATTTTTTAAATAGGAAGTATAGACTTGTGATATATCATTTGAAAGGTCTCTTCATTCTCTATTCAAAAATGTTGTTTTTAAATTTGATGCAAAAATTAACATAAAAAAATTAAAATCATGTTGTTACCGAAATTCGCTAAAATATACTCGAAACTTATTACAATATACTTAAAACTTATTTCCCGTTTAGGTCTTGATAATGAGAAAGTGAACAAAAACCATAGCAATGTGGTTTTTAGATGGTAACCATTAAAAAACTTTAAAGAATTTCCGTGGCAACGCTATTTTAACAAGCAGTAGTAAATTGTTTTATTTAAGTTGTCATTGTTGCAATTTAAGTATAAAGTTTGTTCAATTCAATTCTGAAAAATGGTTAGATTAACGGAAATGCATAAAATAACAGTTTTACAAATGATTGGTTACGGAGATAACATCCGAACACAACAGGAAGTAACTCGCCTATTTCATGAGAAATTTCCTAATTTACCGCCTATATCCCAAGGAACAATACACTGAGAAAAATGAGGCACTATAAACTATTGTGCATGCACACTTTTTTCAACAATCGTGCCTACACATAAAGTTATTCTGCCGTGGTGCACATAAAATTATGGTTCCTCCGCCAATTAGCGACGTCACAAACTTATTTGCTGCTCGCACTATAAGATATAGGTCAAGACATCATATTGTATAACTCTAATGAACGAAAATATAAAGTGCACTGTTTAAAATACGTAATTGACAGCATTTTATATTATAATGCATTCATAATCCTATTATGTGCCTTTGCATTTTACTTTTTGATGCGTACCAGGTCGTACCCTATAATATATCGTGCCTGCGCATGATATTATTTGCTGCTGGAAGCATATCTTTATATGCGACTGCACTAAATTTCATAGTGCTTTTTTAGCTGGGCATGATCCTTTTACGTGCCCTAGTATTTTTTCCGCACTATTTAATATCGTGACGGGATTGATATTTTTCAGGATCAGCACTTAATCTCTACACGGTATTTTCGGACGATTAAATAAATAATAAAGGGTGTAAGAGACAACTTTCCGAAAACTTTAACAATGTCTTCAGATCATCGTCCTGATTTTTTTGTGGGAAACAAAAAAAAACTTTTGGCTCTTCATACAAACTGATTTGTTTTATTTGTATGGAGAGTCGATTTTTTGTTTCGTTTTCGAAAAAAAATTCTTGCTGTACGTTGTTTGGGATGATGGCCTACTAAAGACATTGTTAAAAATTCGAAAGGCTTTCCCTTACATTACACTCTGTATAATCAAATAAAGTGTTCGGAGAGGTATTCTGTGTCAGTCAGAAAAGATAGGTAAAACAAAAAAATTTGGTAGTTTTTTTTGACTTCACCGAAAAATACTCGTAGTGAACGATTTGTTTAAGGAGAGTCAAAAAAACGCCCGATTTTTTGTGTAAATTTTTTTTTTTTGGACTATCAATTTTGACTGAAGATACCTACCTGTCCAAAGACTAATCTGATTATGAATATAATTTCACCGTTTAGAAACACCGTGCAAATATTTGTTGCTAATCCTAAAAAATATCCACACATGTCACAGTACAGTGCAGAAAAAAGTGCTGAAATTCACATAGTAATAATCTAATCACACAGAGTCTAGAGCAGGTAAATTCACATAGTAATAATCTAATCACACAGAGTCTAGAGCAGGTATATATGTACTATGTAGGTAATTTAAAAAATCTTAAAATCATACAAACATTTATTTTCCATAAGAAAGTTAATCTTAATCTAGATTAAACATAAACTTAATTAAATATAACTTTCTCAGTAACTCGTCCATTTCACACAACACAACACAGCAAAATTTAATATAGAAGTATTGAACGACACTCACGCGCGGAGGTCACAGCACAGAATGGTGTGTGGTGTTTGGTTGGATCCGGCGGCGCGGTGGTGTCGATGTCGGCGCGCGCGGGGACAGATTCCCCCCCGGATTCCCCCGATTTGTTGCATGCATGTAATGTTTATATGCATACGCACCATATTTTTTTATGAATTCTCAAAATGCACGTAATGTTTAGTGCATACGCACAATACATTTTAGTGAATTTTCAAAAAATTTTGTGCTAAACAATAATTTTTTCAACCTGGCACGATTCTTCAACGTGCATACGCACTAAATTTTATTGTTCCTCAGGATTAATGTACTTATTATGCAAATAATCGGGAATGTCACTATAAAATTTTCGGCGTAGTTTTAAATATATACATGCATTGCATCGAATTTTATGGTGCAACTCTTTGCACCGTAATTTTCTATGCAAAAAACTATATTATATGGTGAATTTAAGACGTCATAATTTATTGTGCTTTGATCACTGTAAATTATGATGTTAAATCCATAATTTTACTATGCATAATAGTTCTTGCACGATAAAAGATACGACATTTGAACATAAAGTTTTGATGAGGTTTCTTGCACAATGAAGTTTAATGCCCTGCAGAATAAATATACATTCCTGTCACTATTTAGAGTAATGCGCACTATTTTATTAGTTGTAAGCAGAGTATTTCACAGTGTTTGCATAATATTTTATTACGTCGACTTCAATCCATTTTTCTCAGTGTAAGTAAAATAGAAAAGCAGTTTCGCGAGTTTGGTCATGTAAGGCAGATAAAAAAGCAGCTGGCAATGCACTGAGTGATGAACTCAAATTAGATGTGTTGCTTTAGTTTCAGGAAAACCCACATACATCGAGTAGACAGGCATCCACTACATTCAGTGCGATAGCAAACATATTAAAAGAAAATAAATTGCATCCGTATAAGATGATACCTACTTAGGAGCTCATGGAAGACGATTTTGAATGGAGAACTTTTTTTTGTAAGCAAATGATGGACATGTTGGATAACAATATTATCCAATTAGAAGACGTTATGTTTTCTGATGAGCGTACTTTTTTACTTAACGGTCATGCTAATCGGCAAAATTGCTGCTACTGGTCCACGAAAAATCCTCACTGGATGAGAGAAGAACACACTCAATACCCTCAAAAGGTTAATGTTTGGGCAGGGATTGTAGGGAACAATATCATTGGTCCCTTGTTTATTGAGGGCAACTTGAATGGCTACAATTATTTGGCACTACTTCAAAATGATGTCATTCCAACGTTGGCAAATTTATATCCTGATCCAGGTAACCCTCAAGTTCCAGCGAATACGATATGGTTACAGCAGGATGAAGCACCACCACATTACCAACTTAATGTCCGGCAGTACCTCGATACAATATTTCCCAATAGGGAGGCGAGGATCGATTGAATGGCCAGCGCGATCACCTGATCTTACATTATTAGATTTCTTTTTATGGGGATATGTGAAGAGCCATGTGTACAACAACTGTATTTGCTGTGCAGTGTATTCTTAACAAGAATGCCATTTGCATACAATAGTACCAAGTTGATTGGATATCTACCAAAATTAATTTGATAAAACAAAATTAAAATTTATTTTTTCCTATGTATCTCGCTTATTAAATACTGGTTATTTATTTAGCTAAATGTTTAAAAATTATTGTTATAATAATAAATTTCTTAATATTACGTTGATTGCATTATTAATAAATTCATTGCAATATCATCTGATAAGTTTATTTAATCTGCTATAGGAGAACAATTATATTCAGAATGATTCTTTTAAACCTATTTATCATAAGGAATAAATTTGTATTTTAATGTAAAGCTTCGAATCTCTTTAAGAATGCTGCTGTAGTTGACTCTTCCATCTCGTTATATTTTTGAAGTTTTTGTGTTTTATACGTATTATAGAAAATCTAAAATTCGTCTTTAATGGATTGTCTTCCATCATCAGCTCTTATGCTAATGGAAAAACCTAGCCCTGAAAATATTTTTGCTGGATGATTGATTATGGAAAAATTATTATATTCAAAATTTTACTTCCTGATGTCTGGAGCGAAAAACATTTAATCACAATTAAAATCTATCTTTTATGGACATTTTAAAAATTTTCATTTACTATGCATTTTTCATGATATTTATATTTTCGAAATTTGCCTTGTCTATCAAATGGGTGCCTAAAATAAAAGACTAGAAAATAAAAATTTATCTAGTAAAATTTGAGAAGATTATTTTATAAGCCATTCTGTACAAAAAGTACTTTATTTAAAAAACTTCCTAGAACAACTTTTATTTCATAATTAACACTAACAAATACTATACAAACCAAAACTATATCAACTAAAACTATTAAACTTTATGTTTTTAAAAATATCTCTAGTTTTTATTTCTAAAACGAGCAGTTATTAAAGACACAATTTTTATATAAAACTTGGGATTCGGAAATAGGTCTAGTTTCTTCCAAGTCGTTTTCATTGTTGCGGTAGATGTGCTAGCAACACTAGTAGTTACAGTAGAAGTAGGTTTAGGTTTCCTTGTTATTTTTTTTAAAATATTTTTATGATGTTCTTTATTTATTTGCAAATAAGGCTTTTATGAGAAAGATGTTGCATATCCAGTAATTTTGATGGCTTCTTGTTCTTGAATACCTGCTTTTACCAAATGAGAAACAACCGTAGATCGACTGGAATGATTAGTGATATTTCGATTTTTTACATCTAATCCGCATTTTTTTGCTGACGAATTTAGCCATTTAGATATTTCGTTCTGCCCAACCGGTGTATTTTTAAACCATTTTCCATTTGCTCTATTCCAAAATGGATTTGGTGTAAGGAAAAATCTGTCGGAAGTTATGTTTTTATCTCGTTCTTCCAGTATCTTATTGTACAATCTTATTGGACATCCTTCGGGATGTTCGACATTGGGAGTTAACCATTTGGAATCCGCACATTTTTTATTGCCTTCTTGGCATGTTTTCCTAAAAATTAGGTTGTATTCAACTCTTCCAGTTTCTTGTCCCATGTTATTGATTTCCTTTTTAAAATAATGAAGGTAACAGTGGACTCCTTCTCCGCCACGCCATGCCAGTTCGTAAGAAACAATATGGAAAACCTGTTTTTGAAGGCCTAATGGCATATGTTCATCACATGAATCTATTATCTGTAAATTTTCAGGCCGAACCTGCAATTCCCTTCTTTTAGCATTTCGTACGTCCCTGGCTTTTTTTGAATTCAATATCCGAAAATGGATTAAAGGTAATGTTAAAGTTGCCGTCATATTTTTCCTGTATCATTTTTGCAGTTCTGTTCCATATTGTTTTTACAGAATATTCTTTATAATATTGCCCGTTAGTTTTCTTCATATATGTTCCCTAGTCTTTTAAAATGTTTGCAATCTCTCGAACAGTTGTAGTATTATTTAATTCATAATGCCTGCTCAAATTGACACCAAATTGATTTTTTTTAACTGTATTACGTGGTGTCGAATTTTTTCATCGATATCTTTTTCAAATTTATGGTACTAACCCTTACTATGTGAAAGTTCATCTTATTCAGAACAATAAACAACTAAAAGGTTGAATTAACTTCCACTATTTATTCGAAAAATTCGCTTTAAAATTCAATGACAGCCGTTTCGCTATCGAAATAGCATCGTCAGATTGACATATTGAAGTTACATTTTGTTTGTTTGTAACTAGGTACTTGATGTTGATAAGTAGTTAAGACTAGACCAAGTAAGGAAGTAGTAAGACATAACAATATTAAATAAATCTTGGAAGTTTACCACTATTAAACTGTTTACATTGATTGAGTCTTCATTTTATACATAGATAAGACGTAATTATAACACAAATATATTAAGTTATTGTAAAGATCAGCAGGATATAGTTTTTTCCTGGTTTTTCTATATCATTGCACAGTTATACTGATCTTAGAGGGAAATACATCCAGGATAATCCCTTAGGGCTAATAACATCTAGGCTTTAATATTGTTATGTCTTATTACTTCCTTACTTGGTCTAGCCTTAACTACTTATCAACATCAAGTACCTAGTTACAAACAAACAAAATGTAACTTCAATATGTCAATCTGACGATGCTATTTCGATAGCGAAACGGCTGTCAATGAATTTTAAAGCGAATTTTTCGAATAAATAGTGGAAGTTAATTCAACCTTTTAGTTGTTTATTGTTCTGGATATCTTTTTCATTTACTTCACTAAATCAATGTTCGCTGTTAGACTCCATTTTTTATTAAAACAAGCACAACAAATAATAATTCAACAACTGCATATGTTTAAATTTCAAAGCCAACTAGGATACGTGTATTTTGTGTTGCCTACCTATGATCTAATTTATTAAAACATTAATAATCAAGAGAAAGAAAGGAAGTGGGTTTACACAGAATAATATTTAATAAATATATTATCACTTTAAGAGAAAATACTTATAATCTAATATAATACTATGTACTCTGTGGTCGTGACGTCAGTTCGCTGCGTATACAAATGCTGATTTTCTGTTTTTATCTAAAAAATGAGCTATTATTCTACTTATCGTTGATATGCTGTTCCGGAATGCAAAAACACTAGTTTCAAAACACCGACTAATGGTAGAATCAAGTACCAAGTGATTTAAATTTGAGAAAAACTTAAAAAAAAAGAGATCTCGAACTTTTACACACTTTGTACTTTTGTGAAGATCATTTTGATGTACGTACCTCTATGCATTACCCTCTAAAATATTTTTCACCATAACTACCATGAAAGAGTAAGTATATATTTTTTGAATAAAAATCATATTTGGAGGTTTTTCTTCTTTTTAAAACGACATCTTAAATTTGTGATTTAAAATGAAACACTGAATTTTAAATTGAGTTATATCGAAAATCGGAAATACACATTTGTTAAAAAGGAATATATTCATAACATTCAAAATTTATCTCTGCGAAATAAAAAAAATACGTTGGTCAATTTTAAAGTACCATTTCTGTATTATATTTAATAATTTATGTAACAAACTTTTGCATGCTGTGATGCTTTCTTGTGATGATGATACTGAGAATATTTCAAGAGCGTCTCTTTGTGTACCTTTTCATCAAACTAAGGCTTTGTCGGTGTAATCAAATTACAAGTAAGGGCTCTAACGAGAACAACGGCACCGTGACGAACAATAGTTGCAACGTAAACCAAGTAAACTCTATCTGTGCGTATATCTGCACCAGCTAACTAGTCCTTAAGCATTTTTTTGTTCATTTTATAAAAAGTTCACTCTCAAGATCTAGATTATAATTGGACGTACTTACTTATTTAATACTGACAAAGCGTTCAATATTTATTTCGGTAATATAGGTAAAGAATGATCAACCAAATTCAGAATAAGAAAAACTGAAAAATATAAAAATATAATTTTTTATAAATTTATAGATCAACGTGACCACAGTAAGTAGCTTAAATTTATAAAACAAAAAGAATATAAACGATCTAATGACTAAAGTATTATGTACAACCGCACATGTACTGGGTATCCCAAAAAGAATGGATGTTGGCCAAATCTCTTTTTTACTTTGTTATGCTTTAAAAATACCTAAATAAAATAATAAAGAAATTGAATAGAGAAAGAGAAGCCACTTGTGATATAAAGAAATTTATATGACAAAAATAATCTAGGATAATATTATTAAAATACTATATTTAATTATTATGCCCTCGACTAGCTCCTTACACTTTCGGTAGAGTGGGTGGGACAGATACCTATACCTTAAGAAGTGAAGAAAGTAAGAATTAAAAAAAAAAGATTTGTGAAAAAATACATCACTAGATTTAGTAGTGGTTCTATAATGCCATTTGATCTTATATGTTAAAGAAGAAACTTATAGTGGATGGAAGGTGACCTTCAAGTCTATAATTTTTTGAAACAAATCCGAAACAGCGTTTTTTCAAGCAATAAAAATTAATCCTGCTTAAATTAAAGTATGGTTAATCTTGGTCCTACCTAAATTAAATGATTGGATATAAAATGTTCTACTATCAATATTAGTCAGTTATTATACTAATATTATTAATCTATTCCAACTAATAACAGTTTTTAATAGAATTGTAGGTTTTTGATGAGAAGATACATCTACTAAATACTAATACAAGGAAAGTAATGGTGGACAACCAGACCGTAACAACTTATAGATTTTTTGAATCACAAAAGTGGTCTTGAAGTTTAGGCTCGTAGATAATAAGCGAATATAAATAAAATATAAAATCTACTCTTTAGATTTTTTGGTGGGGCAAATGTTGATGCAATTATTAATTTTTTTTTAGTGTAATACCATATTTTTATTTTATTTTGCCAAGTTGTTTATTACACCTGAGTATTTTTCTGCGACCTTGCGCCAAGACGAAGACGAGAAGGAAGATAGTATCCTAGTAAACAAGAGGTCGTTATAAGCTTAAACTAGGCCAGAAGAACACTTTCACCTTCCTATGAACCCCAGGACACAAATAAATAGAAGGTAACGAAACGGGAGATAAGCTAGCGAAAAGGAGTCGAAACTCCACATCTCGGACCAGCAGTAGCTCAATCTAAGAAAATAAATGGAAAGGGAAATCTAAGTACTGAAATCAGCTCGAAGGACTGAAATAAGCTAAGCTATTTCTGGAAACTACAACCAGAAAAGTTCTCTGCTGCCTCAACCTTAGTAAAAAATGGCTCTGAATTTTAACGGAAATATTAACTGGGCATTGCCGGTTAAGAAGTCAGATGAGGAAACTATAGTTAGTAAATGAAGCAAAGACCAGATTTTGTAAGGAAGAAGAAGAAACCTCAATATACATATTCTCTGAATGCCAAGAATTGTTGCCAGATACCTAGGAGCACATGAAATATAGAAGGAGTGTCTACCTGATTTAAAGCCCATCGATGTCCTAAATTTGCTTAGAAAAATAGAACTAGAAGAGCTGTTATAAGTCTAAGAAAACAACAGACCCATGGCAAGTAAGTGAGGACACAGTAGATCTTATATGTCGCGATCACCCCTAACTTCCATACATACAAGCTTGATTTCTGATCAGACAAGTTTTTTCCTATGAATTATCAGACGATCTGGTGATATTGGTAAGAGGATAGTATGAAGATGTCATCTCTAAAGTGACTCAACGAGCACTTAACATTGTTACTAGGTGGTGTGACAAGGAACAACTTTCGGTTAACTCTAGTAAAGCAACAGTTGTTAGTTTCACCAGGAGCCGGAAACTGGATAAACTCCAAATGCCCGCCCTCTATGGGGAATCTATTAAGGAAGAGAATCAAGTTAAATATCTAGGGGTTACGCTGGATAGAAGACTTTCATGGAACGCTTAATGCATGCTTAATTAAGCATGGAATGCTTAATCATAACGGGAGCTGTGTCTACCACTCCCACCGCTGTCATCGAAATTCTGATAGATCTTCCTCCACTCCATATCTGGATGGAAAGGGAAGCTGATGCATACAGAAGACTAGTAAAATGTTAGGATGCAGGGCAGTGCAGTGTCATAGCCAGACGTGGA
The DNA here is from genome assembly GCA_035357415.1 of Ophraella communa. NCBI lineage: Eukaryota > Metazoa > Arthropoda > Insecta > Coleoptera > Chrysomelidae > Ophraella > Ophraella communa. The sequence continues at coordinate 26,320,321 of CM068982.1, forward strand.
CCTGAGCCAGAACTTGGGTAACCTATCCACAATTTTCCAAGCGGAGGATTTCGCAATGGAGATGTGCCTACAGGAGATGCTTAGGCGTGACTGCAGGAACAAAACTATAAAAATTATTTCCGATAGCCAGGTGGCACTAAAGTCACTGGAATCAAATCGGATCGACTCCAAGTTAGTTTGGAAGTGCCTTCAGGATCTAATACGTCTGGGGAAAAATAACAAAGTCACTTTACTTTGGGCACCTGGGCATACCAGCATTGAAGGTAACGAAAAAGTGGACCTTCTGGCCAGAAAAGGTACTAAAGGAATGTTTATAGGCCGGGAACAATAAGAGGAACAATAATGAACTGGGTAGATCGGAGGAGACGTTCTTACTGGTTTGAGCTAGAGGGTTTAAGGCACTCACAGGCATTTGTAGGAGATATCTCTAAAAAGAGGTCTCAAGAGCTGCTGAATATGAGCAGACAGGACCTACGAATAATAATATGGACTAGTGACGCAATTATATGTACAGGTTATAATATATAAAATATTTGCTTAGTAAATTATGCTTACAAGATGCAAGCATGTTTTTGAGAATAAATTATATTGAATGAATGTTGGTACATAACTTTATGTCCTTATCAAAGAATATTTAAAAGTTACGTGAGTGCTTTATGTACTCCAACAGTCTACACCACTGATTTTTTTTCAGGATTTCCAACTTAATTACCAGGTTTTAAATTGTACGTCATTGCCCCTGTTATTACCCGACAAGCCAGCCGTTACATTAATGTGAGCGAGGGATGTTTTTGAGATAATTGGTTTTAAACTGTATGTACTTTAAATATATCCATATGGGATATGCTTCATAACTTCGTTCCTTTAGGTAGTAGCAAAAAAAAATAATAAAAGTTGTTTATAATCAATTTTTAAGAAGAATGGTTTATTAAAAGGGTCTGTGGTAAATCGTGGGGGATGAATCCCAAACAGATTTATTGGATTCGTCAAACTGTGATAAATTTGTAATTATAATTAATCAAATTTTATTCAAATACCTACCTAATAATTCAACTACAAGCTTGCAGAACAAAGCACTTCTGAGAAAAAGAAGATCTTGTTGCTACTTAAGAACATTCAAATAATATGAAATATATTAATCAATCAAATAAATAATTTTAATCAATCAATAAATAATCTTTCAAATCATAATATTCATTACACTATATACACAGTTAATGCCTACTAAATTTATATACATGCGGTACATCAGTCCTAATTTATTAATTCCACTTCGATATAACACTATTTATAAATATGCACTTATTTCACTGTTCACTTACTTTTTACGCAGCAATTATGAATTGTTCGCCGTTAAAAAAGACTGTTCTAGCTGATATCTGACTTCGTGCGTGTATCGCCGTTTATATATCATCTGAACGCCTCGAACCTTCTAGGCCGAACATTCGAAAAATAGGAAACAAGTAACATTCGCCATTATTTAAAGTTTTGGACAGAACCGGCTTTTGAACTTGACGACTTTGTAACAGTAATAGCAGGTTATCTATTTCCTGGACCGATCTATTAAGAGTCCATAATCGAATATTTATGACCAATCTTTGAATATATCTTACATCCATTGAAAATTTATATTTACATACTAATTATCCCATTCTCATTAATAGCTATACATATGGCATAATTAAAATTAATTCCTGTCTAAAGACGTTTTTCATAAATTTGAACTGAGTTTTTGCTAAAAATTGAGATTTTAATCACCATTGGGTACACATACAACTTCTTATCCACGAAAACTACACCTTTAAATTAACCTAAAAATGCCTTTAACTTTAATGAAAGAGTTTATAGGTTTTTATAAATAGGTATACTAATATATCTGTTATTTTCTTCTCGAAAGATTCTTCCATATAAACAACTGAATTACTTGACATGTTATTTTTTATTGGAGAACTTCAAACGACATTTGTATTCATTAACATCAAGCCCATTCGTTTTAATGAAATCATTGACTACATGTGTTTACAACACGTCTTGAGAACACTTAACGTAGGGATGTGTATTTAATTTGACGATCGGTGCGTGTTGGGTTTTTAAATCAAAGTTAGTTAAAGTCAGACACCAACTTTAAAGCCAATTTGTTTGTTGTACATAAGGGCAAGTAATCATATTATGATGACAAAAGTAATTGTACAAGGTAGCACTATCAATTTATTAATAGAAATATTTAACGATATATTATAAAAATGAAAGTAAAATTTGAAAGAGATTTTTATCGAGAAATAAATATTCTCAGCCCTAAAAAAAAACATAATATTAAATTCATTGTACTAACCCTTACTTTTTGAAAGTCCATCTTACTAAAAATAATAAAAAACTCTTCGTTTTACCTCAACTTCCAAGTTTAATTAAACAATTAGGTTTAAAATCACAATTACAGCTGTTTCGCTAAAAACTAGCATCGTCAGATTGACATATTGAAGTTATATATTGTTTGTACCTGATGTTTATTAAATAGTATTAAGGCTAGACCAAGTATGGAAGTAATAAGCCTAGATGTTATTACCTTAAGGGATTATCCTGGATGTATTTCCCTCTAAGATCAGTATAACTCTGCAATGATATAAAAAAACCGGGGAAAAAGTATATCATGCTGATCTTTCCAATAACGTAATATATTTCTGTTACAATTACGTCTTATCTATGAATAAAATGAAGACTCAATCAAAGTAAACAGTTTAATAGCGGAGAACTTCCAAGATTTATTTTTTCATTCACTATTTTAAATTGTTCATCTGCTAGATGTCTTTTTATTTCAAGTTCTTCGAGGAAATCTAAATTTTGTTTTTTTTTACAAATATGTAGTATTTGAATGTCATTTGTGTGTATGAGTGAGTGTGAATGTTCAAGAACGTGTTTTGCATAGTTTGACTTATCTGGTTGTTGTAATCTATATGCTCTTCAGTGTTTATTGAACCTTATTTTAAAATTTCTATGTGTTTGACCTACATATACAGCATTACATTTTGAACAATTAATTTTGTAAACACCAGATTTTTTTAATTTAGGTAATTTTATTTTTACATTTAACAATTTTGTACCAACATTGTTGTGTGATTTGAATGAAATTAATGCAGATGTTGTCGAAGATATTATTTTTGAAATTGAATTAGAAATATTTCCACAATATGTAATACTTTTATAACTTTTAATTTCTTTAGTTTGTTGAGGGAATATTAGTTGTAGATACTGACATTTTCTGTTCTTTCTTATTAATTAATTTATTTATCAAATGAAAATGTTAATAATTCATTAAATTATTTAATATGCAGAAAACCCTCACAAACAGATGTAACCATACCATATTATTTAAAACATCCTATATCACATAAATTAGCAGCTTATAATTCTATGTAACATAGAGCATTTTCAATTTCAATGAACAAAAATAATTTTATTTTATTATTCATTTTTAAGTTTATATCCATTTATACTGTAAAACCACTGGCAGGTCATTAAACATATTAACCACAAAATATGAAAAATAACGTTTAAATAATTGCGTTCTATGGCGGTATAGTAGGTATACCACATGCTGCGCATGGCGGTAGATGTGTCAGCAGCTAATTTTTTTAAGGTATCCCTATAGTATTGATATAAAAAACAGAAAAATAAACATTATCTGTGTTTAACAATATTTTCATCAATGAAAAAGCAAACTTCCTGAAAAGCTTTATCGCGGTAGATATTCTAATTTCTTATGATACTCGGTTTTTGGTTTGTTGTCATACATACGTAAGGAATTTATGTATTCAACTCTACAAATAAGGTGAGCTTTTACATCTGCTGAGCTTTTTATATACTATTATATCCTCCAGGCATTCTTTATATGGTTGAAGAGTACTGATCAGAGCATCTTTTTCAATGGAGTATAATGGCACATGCTTGCCTTTTACTTTCCGACGAGCTTTGGTACAAGAATACAAACATCAGTATTTTCTGATGCATCAGGTGCAGCTGTTGCAGGATCGGACTGAGACCATCTTGACTTTCAGACTGAGTTCCATTGTCTGTGTGACTAACTTGATCACTTCCTGGAAAATTATCTAAAAATAAAGCACTGTTTTCAAGGTCAGGTGGCCCGGAGCTCGTCGTCATCTCGTCATCAAAACGCTGTATCGCTAGCCAGTTCTTCATCTTCGGGGAACAAGTGAAAATCACTCGGTACAAGGTCGAGACTGTAAGGTGGATGTGGGTGGGAAAATCTCTCATTTGAATGAGTCAAGAAGGTCTGCAGTTCGATTTGTCGTGTGAGGTCGGGCATTGTCGTGAAAAAAATCAAAGTTTTGACGATAAATTTCGGCGCTTGTTTTGTCAAGTTTGCGCAATGTTTGGCAGTACCAATCAGAATTGATTATTGCACCACGCTCGAGAAAGTCAATAAGCAGCACACTTTGCCCATCCCAAAAAACAGTAGCCATAATCTTCCTCGCTGACAAGGATTGCAAATTTTTTTTTGTTTTTTGGTGGAACTTGTGTGCAATTTTGTCTCCCAATTGACGTTCTTCACCCACGTCTCGTCACCCGTTACGATTCGATCCAAGACATGTTAAGGCTGATCCCATTCGCTGACCTTTATGGAGATCTGTAAGCATTTTTGGCACCCATCTTGCACAAAATTTATGGTAGCCAATCTTGTAGGTCACAATTTCAAACAACAAAGTCCGTGAAACTTGTGGAAAGCTTGTGAAGCACGAATCGTCTTATCAACTTTGGCTCCTCTTTTCGTTGGTTCGGCCATTTTTAAACCGGATACACCACTGAACTTTCATTCATTATGTCGTTGTCATACATTTCGCATTGGTGTTGATGAATTTCTATCGGTTTTTAGTTTTTAGCAAACAAAAACCTTATTACGGACCGCACTTTACACCTGGCGGGATTTGAAATTGCATCGCACATTTTAAATTGAAAGATGTTCTCGTTCTGACGACTGGATGCCAATTGAAGCTCCGAACACGCGCACACCAAAACATACGTTATTTTATATAATAGAGATAAATATTTAGAACATTTTTACTATAGAGAATCTATTTAAAAAAAGTTACGAAAGTTTCAACTTGTATCAATTTTATTAATTATACATAACCTAATCTAACCTAACCTAACCTAACGTTAAATAAATAAAATATCCGAAAAATTAGTACCTAGAACACAAAACAATTATTAAAAAACAGTTCATACAGTATGAAATAAAACAATAACATAAATTGCACAACATTACGTACTTATATCTATATTTTTTATAGTGAATGCTCACTGCTTTTACAGAATCAAATCCCCGAAAACCCGAAAAGAATAGATATTCTCTAAAATTCAATTTTCAAAAATCAATTTCTTAGTTATTATACAAAAAATATTGCAAAATCAATCATATAATTTATAATTCTGCTGGATCACTTGGGGCGCAATCGATACACACCTTTTTCAGGTAAAATTCGAAAAGACAGATTATCCTAAGTTTTATTGCGGGTTTGGGCGCAGTTGATAATTTCCCGAAATGAGAACGCCTGAACACCTTCAAAACCCTTAGTTACGAATTTTTATGTACACATGTCCAAAACGTTAAAGTTATTGTAAAAAAATAAATCTTAATCTTATTATTATTATTATTATTATTAAATTTTATTATTATTATATTTTATGCAAAGTAAGTTTCATATTACTTAAGGACGCTATAGAATATGCAAAAATATTCAACTTTTCTATATAGATAAAAAATGACTATCCCATTTACCAAATAAATAGTTTTTAAGGATAATAAAAAACTCTTCGTTTTAACAAAACTTCCAATATTTATTTAAAAACTGCTTTTTTAAAAGACTCAATGACAGCCGTTTCGCTAGCGAAACGGTTTTTTATTATCCTTAATAAGATGGACTTCCAAAAAGTAAGGGTTAGTACAATCAATTTAAATAGTTTTTAGTTTTATACAACAATTATAATTTACATAATTTTAGATAAATAATAGAGTTATACTATCGAAATTTCTTAGAATTCTATGCCTTCCAACCACGAAATACGATTTCATTAGTTCGGCCATTGTTATTAAATACTTAACTCATAATAAATAGGTTAGTTTGTTGTAACAACCGCAAAACGAAATGTTTTACTAAATTGATCTGTCTAAATTTTCGTGAGGTAGGTAACTTTGGAATTTCGCTATTTTCTAACTCTGTTACTAAACCATGCTATAAAGGCCCAGCTGGCCGAATTTGTTACATACTATAAATACAGTCTGTTACCTCTTGCTTTATGTTAAACATGTCTTTGGGATCTCTAATAACATTTCGTACACTAAAAAAAACTCGCCATAGCCAAACTCTTAGATATCATTGACAAAAAACATTTTTAGTTTAAATTAAATCGTAAAACAAATTAATAAACAGGTTTTTACTTCGTATTTCAAATATATAACTTCAAATATTATAACTATTATTTTCGGTTAAGGTACTCATTCCATAATTTTTCGTATAAGTAAAAGTTAGACCAGTTTATATATATATTTAAAATAAATATTACTTTTACAGTGTGGAACACAATTCATAACTACGTTTGGAACGAATTTTTTTTTCAAAACTCGTTAAACAATATTTTAATTTAAGGTATTTGAGGGCAATTTTTAATCGGTACCCCGCTTAAGTGTATTCTTATATGCATAAATATTTATAAAAAATAGAGTTTCATTAACTACATAACGAACGTAGAAATTTCACCCTTAGACTATTATACTAGGTATTTCAGAAATATTAAGGATTTCAAAATTTATTGTAAATACTCGCACTGGTATATCTTTAGCTAGTTGATAAAAAATTATTTATAAATTGCAATTTTTTCCACATAACAACAGAGTTAAAATAATTTTGAACTAGAATCACTGGTACTGTAAGTGAATGACCTAATAAATAACTCCTACATATATTTGTAAGTATTTATAGTTTTACGATATCATTAATTTTTAAGTCTGAATTTAGTTTGTCGATTTAAAAAACTAGGATTATTATTAACTTGATCCAAAATAAGGCGAAAAAATTGCAGATGAAATTGGTTAAAGTTTCTGGAATTAGGATATTTTTCTACTTTTAATACTCTTCTAAATAAAGGAGGCAATTTTGAATGTTTATAACCATGAGTTTAATTGGTAGAGATCTGTACATAGATTACTCAAATTAATTACGTGACCAGTTTGCAAACTAGATTTATTCTTTATTATTAGTTATACGACATAGATTAATTACAGTTTTTTAAAGTAAATATTCATATTTAGTGATTTTGTGTTCTGATTAGAAAACTGTCAATTTGAATTAAACAAAATGTTTATAGAAAAAACTCAATTAAGGAGTAAATATATTATTTAAGAGTGTAGGCGCAAAATTTTAACAGCCAGAGTTGAGCCCAATTTTTAAATACTCTACGGCATAACTACGTGAGCTCTGTTTTAAATTGTAAAAAAATTGTATGCCTTGCCTACAGAGTCGGAATCGGACCAAATGTTTTGTGTTCCGTTGTTATTAATTTTTTTTTGTTGTTTCTGCAAGGATTTAATATATTTATAGTTTTAGGTTATTCTGTTTGGGTTATTACTATTATATTATTATTACTTGTAGCATTTACTGGTAATTGTTGTCTAGGACTGTAAATACGTCATATAAAAATAATCTTAATTATAAAATAATATTAATTCGTTTATTGATACTTTGTACATCATCTGAATTTAGAATTCATAAATAATATTGTTTTCTGTCTTCTTACATTTCTTTTAAGGTAATTTGTTGAGATATATCTCAGTTAAAAAATGTAAGAAAGAATATGTTAACAATTTAAATTTTCTATAGACTCTTTTGTATTCTATAAAAAAATAGTAGATTACTATATTTTTGCAAATACCGGATACCCTATAATTCTTCACTAGGCAATACTTTTTATTAAATGATTGGGTTTTTTATACCTACAATGAAATATTGTAACAATTTGAATGTACTTCAAAAACATAATAATCTACATATTATATCTTATTTATCAAATAACGCAAAATTTCATTAAAGACATTAAAAACTTTAAACCCAAATTATATAATTGAACTGTATATTTTTATATAACCCGTTTTATACATTTTTAAGTAAATCACTATAAAAAAAGCAAATCAAACGTATTACTTTATTTCGTTTAAATTTTTTGAAAAGTCCTGTGTATAATTGATAAATGGAAGGATATTTTAAAAAATTCCAAAATTTTAATGTTATAATATACAACTCTAACAAGATTTAATTGTACTGGATTAAAAAATTGTATTTCTGCATTTCGATTACTAGTATTACTATTTTTTTTCCTATGGTTCCTGTTTGATATTTTAATTTTTTTTCTTTAGAATCTCTGGTTAAGGGCAGAAAGTCCTTTAGATTAAAAACAAATTTAAATCTAATAAGTTATTATGCATTAAAAATTACATTCAGTTTTCCTTAACTTTACCTTTATAACTAATTTAAATAAACATTTTATGAATTTTTACTGACTTTCTGCCCTCGGGACTATGGAGACCTTTATTTTTGCGTTTACATTTTTTAAAAATATTAAGTGCATTTAAAATGCATTGTTTTTCAATTTTGCGCCTACACTCTTAATATATAATTCATAGATGCAATTATATTTATCATAAAAAAATAAAACCGCTAACATTTGTATTTGACATACATGTGATGAGAAATGAAAACCGAAAAAATTTCCAATTTTTAATTAATTACAAAGTAATTTTCCAAAGCATCTGCTCATATAGATTTATTATTAGTATAATAGGTTGCATAATTTTATTTTATATAAAAATATTATCTCTTTAATAAATAAAGTTAATGCATATGGATAAAACTTTTAAGATCACTTAGTTAATTCTCTTATAAGTTTTCTTATTGTTTTTCTTTTTCAGAATGTTTAAATTACTATAAAATAAAAAAGAATCTAACTTATCTTATAATTTGTTAACATCTTATAATTTGTTGAAACAACTATAACAAACAACAACTCTAATAAGGCTTAAATATAATAATAAAAATAAATAATAAAAATAAAATTAAATACTTTATTTATTTATTTATTTAATTAAAGTACTTACTTAACTTTTAATCTGTAATATTTTTCAAAAAACAATTGCAAGGTGCTACCAATTATTATTACCTGCTCAGTAATTATGAAATGGGATTTTTAATTAGAATAAATACTCATTTGCAAACATTTTACATTAATTTTAAGATTCTTTTGCCAGATGCGTCGTTTTCGCACGTTTTTACTGTGTATTGGGAACTTAAGAAAACAACTTTAGTAGGTGAAAGTGGATCTATTATCCCTGGCAAATATTGTTAGAAGGTTACTGTGCCGAAAAGAAAGGGAAAATAAAATTGGCGGAAAATGTAGGAACGGGTAATTTGATAAATATTTTTTTCTTTGGCGGGCTATTTTCATTGGGAAACTAAATCGTGATTGATCTCTTCAGTGCAAGAGTGATTGATGCAGGTACAATGGATAATATCTCATTCGTTTCAAAGAAAAATCCTGTTGACTTTTTACTCTGAGATTAAACTAAAAAAGTTGAATATAACAAAAACTGTTTTGTGTCAACTTTAAATGATTAACAATTATTTGTGTGCCTGAACTAACATTAATTTTGTCTTTTATTGACTTTAATTCGGATAGTTTTCGTATTCCTTTTTGTGTTTATTTGTCACATTTAATTGAACGACATGACGACAATTCAAATCATTGCCTTAGTTTTATTTAAGAAATTTAGATTATTAGCATCTTAAAATAAAACATTAAAATACTGCATTTCTCCATTTCGTAAACTTCGCTATAAATACTCTTATTTATTGTGTTCTGTTATTGTTAATACTACTTATTACGTATTTGGATTGATTTTTTATTATTTTACGTATAATTTATTCAATTCACTTTACTATCACCAAAATTAGTTAAGACAAATGGCTTAAATTTGCCCAGAATGGATGCATGAATCTTGGGCAATTTTCTCGCAACAAATAGAGAATTTTACTCGAGGGATAAGGGATAAGAAAATTTTTATTTAATCTCCAATTTAGATATAGGCAGTATTTTTAGATGCATATGAGTTTCTTCTACTCTCATAGGTTATTTTAATAATAAACTGATAAAGGAAGTAAGTATGGAATGAAGAAAACTTGTATGGTCGAAAGTTTAAGGGAATAGTTTAAATGTAGCTCATTAGAACTATTCAGGGCATTCGTGGATAAAATAAGGATTATCATAACGATACCAACGACACCAACATACACTTTTAACTGTCTATTTGTTTTCCTTTGGTCTCCGAGTTGGTGTAGTAGTATTGTAAAAAATATTCCAAAAAAACGAAAATGTAATAAATTATCAAGTTAATGACTATCTATTTAAGAACAATAAATAACTGCACAGTTAAACTAAACTTTCACTATTTATTCGAAAAATTCGCTTTAAAATTCAATTACAGCTGTTTCGCTATAACTAGCATCGTCAGATTGACATATTGAAATTACATGTTGTTTGTTTGTAACTAGGTACTTGATGTTGATAAGGAGTTAAGGCTAGACCAAGTAAGGAAGTAATAAGACATAACAATATTAAAGCCTAGATGTTATTAGCCCTAAGGGATTATCCTGGATGTATTTCCCTCTAAGATCAGTATAACTGTGCAATGATATAGAAAAACCAGGAAAAAACTATATCATGCTGATCTTTACAACAACTTTATATATTTATGTTACAATAATGTCTTATCTATGTATAAAATGAAGACTGAATCAAAGTAAACAGTTTTATAGTGGAGAACTTCCAAGATTTATTTGTTCATTAACTACTTTAAACTGTTGATCTGCTAGATGTCTTTTAATTTCAAGTTCTACTAGAAAATCTAAATTTTGTTTTTTATCACAAATGTGTAGTATAAGAATGTCATTGGTGTGTATAAGTGAGTTTGGATGTTCCAGTAGGTGTTTTGCATATAGTTCGACTTATCTGGTTGTTGTAATCTATATGCAGTTATTTATTGTTCTTAGTAAGATGAACTTCCAAAAAGTAGAGGTTAACACAATCAATTTCGAGTATCTATCTATTTGTTATAACTAATTTCAGCTATTTTACTGTTACAGTCCAAAAATAAAAAAAAAATACACTTGGCTTCTATTTACCATTTAAAGGTAATCTGCCTCTGTTCTAACAGCTTAAACAAATAAAATAACTTTAAAACTAGTATAAAATAATAACAAAAATACAAAGGGGACATTATATTTCCTGAAATACGGGATCAGATTTTAAATTAAGTATTTGTAGAGTTAAATTACAACTTTTCTATGTCAACTCAACTAATCATAGAACTTAAAATTGTTGGACGGGCCTTCTCATCTTTCTTTCTTTCCGGTTAACAGGTTTTTAGGGGAATACAGGTTAAATTCAGAGAACATGTACCAAGGGCACCAAAGAATATTTTCAAATTTGATATTTTCTCTCAATTTCTTCTAATGTTCTAATCAGGATTAGATTCTATTTGGATACCGCAGATTGCGAAATTGGTTCTAGTTCTTCCAAAAACCTTTTTCTCAACAAGGTCACCTTCCACCTATGCAAAGTTCCTTCAATAACCTATATTCATATAGCAACGCAATACTAGACTAAAGTTTAATTTTTTTAGACCTTTCTTTTTGGTTTCCTTTTGGCTCTGCCAATACCTGACTTGTTGGAACACCAAGTTTATTATTTGTATCCAGTATCGGATTATCAGGTGTACAAAGACATCCATTGGCCCACACTTAGAAACGATCCATACACCAAGCGAGAGATTGCAGATTATTTGGTGATATCTTATAACTAGTTTAGTGATAACCTCTTCACATTTGGGACCTTTTCGGTAAAGTAAATTTACCATCGTTTAATTAGTTGTTTATTTATTGTACTAAACTTTTTTTTAATAACAATAGTTGAATGACTTCAAACAATAATAATATTAATATATATTTTATATACATTCTAATATAGGTGAAGTAAATAAGAGAAGTTAGTTAGGAATTAATTATAAGTATAACTTGCATATATATAAAACATTTTTATTTTTTTGTATATAACATTTGTATATGATCAACTAAGATACACGTACCTGTGTTCCTAATATATACAGGGTGAGTCATAACTATTGGTAGATAGACTAAGGACAGGTTATTTGGACCAAAATATGGCTATTGGGCCAAATATGCCGAGAAAAAAGATACAGGGTGTTAAAGTTAATTTTTGTTTTTCGTTTTTTGCTCATAGTTTCCCTGTATATTTATAAATTAATATCAAAATTGTCACAGAGACATAAACTTAGACAAGAAATAGTATTTTATTTACAATTTTACGTTTTATCATAGAGGGCGCCACGTGGATCATTCCTAATGATCAAATTGAGTCTAAACTTTTTCTGATGAAATTTTTTACTAATTTTTATTAGAAAATATGACGTAAACATCATTTTTACGTAAAATTGGTACTCTTGTTTAAACATGATAATTTCAACCGTTTTCGATAAAAACGCAGTCGAACTGCTTAGAGTCTTAAAAAAGGATTTCAAATATTAATTTATTTATGAAAAGTATGCTTTGGACTGTCAGATAATTGTTGTTGGTAAATGTCATTTGTTCAGAGTAAATTATTTTTGATGTGACAGTGTAGTGTAATGTTGCATTTTTTAAAAGTAATCATAACTTTTTTTGATTGAAATGCCTCGTCACAATCATTTTACTAATAAAGAAATGCGAAATATGATTTGCGTATACGCACAAGAAAATTTTTACGGTCGCTCGGCAGCCAGAAGGTATGGAATGTTATACGCAAACAGAAGGCAACCAAATCACAGAACTTTTGCAAGATTATATCGTAGTTTAGGTGAAACTGAGTCATTTCACATTAAAAATCGGGGTGGTCGACCGAAACAAATCACTCCTAATCAAGAAGATGAACTTTTGGTTCGAGTAGATGAAAATCCTGAAATAAATTCACGACATCTATCAGCAGCAACAGGAGTAAGTCAGTCGTCTATAATTAGAATTCTAAAAAAAGAGAACCTCCATCCTTATCACTCCACTCCTGTTCAAAATTTACTTCCAACAGATCTTCCACGACGGTTACAGTTTTGCCAACGTATTCTGAATAAACATCGCAATGACAGACACTTTATTAAGAATATTATGTTCACCGACGAAGCAACTTTTACCAGGCGAGGGGTTTTTAATTGGCGAAATAGTTATTATAGACGACCAACTACTAGGGCCTTATGTTCTTCCTCCGAATTTAAATGGAGATTCTTATTTATTCTTTTTGGAAAATACTCTTAGTGATATTTTAGATGATCTGTCACTGGATGTAAGAAGAAAAATGTGGTTTATGCAGGATGGAGCGCCACCTCATTTTTCATTAGCTGTTAGAAATCATCTTAATGACGTATTTCCTCAACGATGGATTGGCAGAGGCAGTGATTTTCAATGGCCACCAAGAAGTCCTGAGTACAACCCGCTAGATTTTTATTTTTGGGGACATCTGAAGTCCTTAGTTTATGCCAATGAAATTAATATACGAGACGAACTTTGGAGATACATTCAAAATGCAGCTAATCTTATAAGGGGACAGAATAACATTTTTCTTAACGTCCGAAAATCCTTTATAAAAAGAATTAGAAAAGGCATAGAAATCGGAGGAGACCATGTAGAACATTTAGTTTGAGTTTTTGTGAGTTCTTTTAAGTTAAAGCGTGTTTAGTTTTGATTTATCGTCAAAACGGAAATCTTACGTTAGTTGCAACTTTGTTTATTAGTTTGGTATTTGATAGTGGAATTGTAAATAAAATACTATTTCTTGTCTAAGATGCCAATTTTTTGCCAATTTTGATATCAATTTATAAATATACAGGGAAAAACAAAAATTAACTTTAACACCCTGTATCTTCTTTCTCAGCAACATTATATTAAGGCATATTTGGCCCAATAGCCATATTTTGGTCCAAATAACCTGTCCTTAGTCTATGTCCCAATAGTTATGACTCACCCTGTATAATGAGGTTTTTCTACTAAATATTCTTATTACTAAATATTTATTTATACTATCGTCGCTTCTGCTAATCACGCCACCACAGAACAAAAATTAGGAACGTCACATTTGGTATAGCATAGAACAGTAGAACTAGTCGCTATCTCACAGAACACTAACAATCACCTACTGTTAATTTCTGCTAACCTCTACGACTCGACTCTACTGGAAGCATTTGTTTAGCTGGTCCTGGACTGGCCTAGGGAAATGCAACTTAGGTATCTTCAATAAAATAAAGTTAAACCAAAAAGCAACACAATATTTAAAAAATAAAAATATCTCTCAAATTTAGTTATTTTAGAGCGGTATTATTTTACAAGAAAGCGCTATTGCCAAACCAAATTATCGAAATAAAATATCGGATATACAGTTATCTACATATACAGTTATACAGTTGCAGGTCTTCTGGAGCGTAATCCATTTTCTCTTAATCGCCTTCGGATCGCCTTCGGATAGTTGTTTGGTTAACAGCTACTTGACGTACTTCTAAACGATTTCGAGCCATGATTTAATGTTACAAAACGATCATCTCGAGCACTTGTAGCTCGTCGTCTACTAGATCCTCTTTGTCTCGACAAACTACCAGTTTCATTGAAACGTTTTACAGCTCTCTGGACGCTACACCTAGTAACACCTAATATTCTAGCAGGATAATTTTTAAACCTACCGTCTTCAAACATGAATATTTGTTATGTAGACAATTTAACTGCAATTGAAAAGTAATAAGTATTGACAATTGTCAAATTGTGAGTTGGCCACAGCACTCTACTAGCATATTGTAGTATAGTGTTGGAAACAAATCAGACATCTTAATAAAGTTTAATATGTGCACATCTACTAGCAGAATTATCCTATAGGGTGTCAAAAGTGGAGGAAAAAATTGTTTTCTTTTCTCCCCTGTATATGAGGGGAGTATGAAATTATTTTTAGACGTCAGAATAATAAACTTAAAAGTAGTTTTCCTACGACCACATATGAAAGTGCTAGTTTGCACACTTATTTGTACTTAAGAAAGTAGCTAATATCAATACACGTATTGAAAAGTAAATATCAATACACGTATTGAAAAGTAAAAAAATATAGTTCTATGATCTGTGACATTTACGTCAAATTTATCAATAGTAAAAACACATAAATGTCAAAGCAAGGACCATTTAATTTTTTTTAAATCTTTCTTGTGTCAAATATTGTATTGTGATTGCCAATACAAATTTTTCTGTATAAAGTAAGAATAAAGAATAAAGTTTCTTATAGGTTTTTAAATTTTTAAAAAATAAACATATTTTTATTCAGTAGGTATTATTATTTTTATAAAAACACTTTTAGAAAGAAGAACAGTTTATTCTTCTTTTTTATATTGTGTTTATGTTCCGTCCTAATTTTTAACATGACTAACAATTAAAATAAATTTTATAAATAAATTTAAAATATTTATTATAATAAGAAATATTGGGGTCGTAGGAAAAATCGTGTACACAACGCGTTGGAAAGTGTATTTCTTGCACTCGTTACGTTTCCGCACTCGCCACTACGCGGCTCGTGCTAAACTTCTCTCGTGCGTAATACTTCACTTTCCACACTCGTTATGTAATATACTATTTCCTACGACCACATATGAAAGTGCTAGATTGCACACTTATTTGTACTTAAGAAAGTAGCTAATATCAATACACGTATTGAAAAGTAAAAAAATATAGTTCTATGATCTGTGACATTTACGTCAAATTTATCAATAGTAAAAACACATAAATGTCAAAGCAAGGACCATTTAATTTTTTTTAAATCTTTCTTGTGTCAAATATTGTATTGTGATTGCCAATACAAATTTTTCTGTATAAAGTAAGAATAAAGAATAAAGTTTCTTATAGGTTTTTAAATTTTTAAAAAATAAACATATTTTTATTCAGTAGGTATTATTATTTTTATAAAAACACTTTTAGAAAGAAGAACAGTTTATTCTTCTTTTTTATATTGTGTTTATGTTCCGTGCATGTGTCGAATGTGGATTTTTGAAGTTATGTTTGTGTTTCTGTTTACAATTATCTTTGTGTCTATTATTATTACATTACTTTTCAATTAATTTCACCAACTGACCATTTTACTTTTAATTTTTATAGAGCCCACAAAAAAAAATTAAAATGTCATTTAGCTAATAAAGAATTTTGATGTGAATTCCTGAGAAAGGTGGTTATTTGATTTTAATTAATTATATTTCCATGCAATATATAAACTCGTTTAAATCCTAATTTTTAACATAACTAACAATTAAAATAAATTTTATAAATAAATTTAAAATATATTATAAGAAATATTGGGGTCGTAGGAAAAATCGTGTACACAACGCGTTGGAAAGTGTATTTCTTGCACTCGTTACCTTTCCGCACTCGCCACTACGCGGCTCGTGCTAAACTTCACTTGTGCGTAATACTTAACTTTCCACACTCGTTATGTAATATACTATTTTTATCTACAAGTTGCAATAAAATTCAAAGAAATTAGCTTCCGCGTTCGGAAGTTAGAACATTTTTAAATAAATCAATATTTTGAATGTATCAAATTGTAAGTCCGTATATTTTAACCTCGATTTTAACTTACTATTTTTATTCTATTTTATTTCAGTCTTCCAGTCCATCTTTATGTTTAAACTAAATTTGCATTTCCTTTTGGACATATGGTGCATTAAATTTAATTTTTATTGCATGTGTTTTTCATTGTATGTGCCAATCAATCCATTTATGCTTAAAATAAATACTTTTGCATTTCCAGAACATACTTCTATTTTCAAAGTAGTCTTCAGAATATTAGCTCTTGTTTGTTATTGTTGTATTAAAATTGTATCTTGTTTTATTAAAATTGTTGATAATTAACCAGCTAATATTAATTCTTTGGACATTGTCGAATTGGTTTTTAAAATATTTTTATTTTCAACTGGATTAAAATTAAACTAAATAATATGGTATTTAAAATTAACTGATTGAAGTGATACAAATATGTTTTGATATATGACAACATCCCAATTATGCCATGCAACGATTTTTGTTTTAACTTTACTGTATTTGAGTTGTAAAGTTATATTTATCCTGAGCTATAACATCACTTCCAGAAAAACGTTTTAAGGAGCCCGTATCCCATGCAATCTGAAACGAAAATGTGTCAATGATTTTTTTGTCCATGAAGTGCAGACATCTCTTAGTAATAGGATAAACTAACAGAAATAATAATAGAATCCTTTCACTAAATTGCTCTATTCATCGAAAAAAATTTTACCTGCTAAAAACACATGTTTTAGGGCTAAAAACCATTTATATAATTCTCATTTCTAGACCTTGCCAGCCAACGAAATATATTTTGTATTTTATCTCGGGAAAGAACGAGGGTAGATCAACATTTAGTAATATCAATAGGTGCTCTATAGTAATTATTACTTTTATCTTTAGTTTTTATTAAAAACATTTTTTATTTGTATTTTTAATTCTATATATATATACCTAATCACCGGTAGGGTAAGTTTATTATTTTTATAAGTTTATAGTTGTGTGTAATTCTTTTTAGATCAGTTCTAGGTAAGTGTCAAAAAATTAGAGGCGATGCATTTACAAATGACACATTAAAGTGGTCAACATATTTTAATTTTGTAATACCTATTTACTTGCGTCGAAAATTCGGATACTAGATACTTATGAAGAATAATGATGTTTTTTAGAACGTTGCTGGATTTAAACTAATGTTTTAAAATTTGATGAAGTGCTGGAAACTACCCACTATTACTACCCGAATGTTAACCCTTCAGGATTATTTGTTGACTTGAAATACGGTTTCTTAGGTGCATCGCCTGATGGTAAACGAATTATTGTAACTATTATATACATATCAGAGTTTAATAACTTATTATGTTTTAGGTTTAATTGATTCAGATGAACTTGTTGAAGTAAAATGATTTTAAAAGTAGTCACATCAAAAATATCATTGAGAGAGGCCGTAGAAAAGCGTATGGTTCCTTGCTTAAAAATTGAAAATAGTGAAATTCACTTGAAGGAAAACCACAATTATTATTATCAGGTAAGATTTGTTACTGGCTTTTCATTTTACTAATTTTTTTAGAATATTACAAATTATTGTTTTTAGATACAAGGACAACTCGGCATCACAAGAAGAAAAACATGCCATTTTATTATTTATACAGGAGATATGAATCCACTTTTTACCGAAAATATAAATTTCAACAATATGGTAGAAAAGTTGAGACGATTCTATGAGGATTGCGTTGGGCCGGAAGTTATTTTAAACAGGAGAGGCAAAAGATTAAAATATAAAGATCCACCAGAAAATATTTAAATGTAATAATAATAAAAGTATATTTTTTAAATAAAATATTTTGATGCCAGTTTTTCTTTTTACTTAATTCAGAATACCACGTATACAAAATTTACGCTAACATTTTTTTCTCTCAGAAACCTGTGACCAGATTTCTTCCAAAATTTGTGTCTATATGGCCACCAATAATTGGTATTTTTTTCAAGAATTTTGAATTTACAGTTTTTTGTTATTAACAATTTTATAATTTTTATATTTATTTACAACGATGTTTATTCTGTGTCTAATGGTTTTTTAATTGTGCTGGGAAAATGGAATAATAAACACTTATTCTGTAAGCGATCGCTCGGCACACAAACAATAATTTTATTTACCCTCATATATAACTATAGATGGCCAGCCGTACGCTGGGCATATTATAATTAAAATTTCTCCAAGATATAACAATGATATAACTGGTCTGCTGACAATCAATATCCGCAAATCAGTATTCTTTTTTTCATTTTACTAATTTGTTTTATTGAATAATTGTTTTGTAAATATCGCAAAATATTTAAAAAACGTTACATTAATTTATAATACAAAAAATTTTATTTGATTTCGTTAATAAAAAAAGAAAAAATACATAGTGCCTAGTTCCATCTATGATAAAGTTATAAACTAAAGTACAATTATTTCGTCATTAACTACGTCCATTTTTGATCCAAAGTGAAAAAATAAAAATAAAATGCAGCATGATTTTAGTTTCTAACTATTTCTTAGGTCTGATCTCTTTAGAAAATTCTGATTGGGCTATTTGATAGAAAAATGTTCAACTTAGGAAAGGTTTAGTTTCATTTTAAGAAAATTTATTTAGATTGTTGTTTATTTATACAAATGTAAAGGTCTAAAATAGTTCGCATTCAACATCTTTTTTTCAATATTAAACAATAAATTAACAAAAAATCAATGCAATCCTTACCTAAGTTAGACCTTTATATGCAATTTAGTGAAAAAAATAAAACGATTTGAGTTGAAATAACGGAGAAAGTTAGAATAAACTTTTGGTCTGCAGGTGCCATTCTGATGTACAGCGATACCCCGTCCTTAAGCTTAATACCTAATGGTGTCATTTGGGTTTTACACCTACATTCCGAAAGAATATTTTAATATATATCGTTACGCCTATTGTGTAATTATTTTTTGGTTTCTTATTTGAATAATTTTCTTTTAAAATAGGTAGTTCAAAAATAATAAATTCTGAACATCTAAATTAATTTAACTATATCTCCAAAGGTGTCGGGAAAATAATTTTATAAAATTATGGCAAGAATCCGTTCTCTCAATACAATTTTCTTCTCAACTTTATTATTTATTTAGAAATATTTCCCATAATCTGTTCAGAACTTCTAAGTATATTTATTGTTCGCCAGCATCTACATTGCAAACTAAATCCTTACAAACAAATAGTGGAGTTTGTAAACAGAATATTTGGAATTTACCAAACAAATTTCCTAAATAAGGGTATATTTAATAATGCGTTTCTAATAGTAAATAAGTTTACCATGCAGGTAAAAAAGTCTAAGCTATTTTTTAATTGGATAAACTCTTTTAGATAATACAATTTAGGCATATGTATTATGTGGAACGTTTTTTATGTTAAAAAGGTCATCTGCTGGCAACTCTGGCCATGACCTAGATAGAGCTATCTTAAACTGGAAAGTTACCAAATACATATCCAGGAAAGGTTTCTGGGGAAGAAATTGTGGATATACAAATCAAATATGGGAGTATCTGAATAATCTTAAACTATACAGGTGTCTTAGAATAACCATTCCTAATTATCAGAAATTATAAAGGGCACTTAAATAAACATTTTATTAAGAATAATAAATAAATATATTTACTCATAATCGGTTGGTAATTTATGTATTTCTAACCTTTGAAACAATCAGGAAGCGGCTTATCACTTACGTTACTTTCCCGGCTAGCATCTGTCACTTTTCTTACCTGCAAATGTCAATGTCATTTTTTATTAAAAGATGGTTTAAAAATAATAGAATCCACTCAACATTTATTTAATTAAGAAACAACAATAACAATAACAGAAAGAAAACTATTTGAAATTTTAAATATTAATAGTTACATTGGAATTATTATTACTATTAACGGTTAGATGTACAATTAATGGCGTCGTGTATCGCCTAAATTGTCAGATTCAAAAAACTTGTTTTGTTAAAGTACATTCATACTTATACGGTTTTGACTTAAGTACTTCGATTATATTGCCTCCAATAAATCTTCCTATCGGCCGGCAGACTTCGTCGAGCTGCAGGCAGGGCCGGAGTGGATTTTTAACTTTTACATTGAGAAGCACTTGAAATATTGATAGATAGATATAGATTGTCTAAAAATATGTACAAATGTGCAAACAGGTATGTAGTTGGTATTTCTAAACATAATTTTTGGGTACTTGGTAACTTTTATTACAATTTGAATTTTTAAGGAAATAATATAAATAATATGGTTACCTACCTTACAATATACATGAATTACCTTACTACATACCTTATTGTACCTATACCTACCTGAATGTTTTAAAAAGGAGTTTGGGTATATATATGCCCCTAGAACAGTAAATGGCTTAGCTGCCAAAATGTGGCGAACGTGGAGTGAATCTGACGATGAAGCAAGC
Organism: Ophraella communa; assembly: GCA_035357415.1. Taxonomy (NCBI): domain Eukaryota; kingdom Metazoa; phylum Arthropoda; class Insecta; order Coleoptera; family Chrysomelidae; genus Ophraella; species Ophraella communa. The sequence continues at coordinate 26,341,478 of CM068982.1, forward strand.
GACAACGAGCAGCAAGCAAGTAGTACAGCAAGCAGCAAGAGAAAGCATCTTTCTGTTGTAAAGAATGTATATTCAACTTTAAGAAACGATGTTTCCATACAAGCAGCTTTGGAAGAAACGTGCAGGTTAACGAAAATACCAAAGTCTACCATACGCGATATTGTTAAAAAACCGATAGTCAAGAGAAAGAAAAGATGCGATTCTGGTACTGCCACAAAACTTGATGTGATAAAGACCTAATTCGACAAAAAATCTATAAAATGTATGAAGAGCAAAATGCACCAACATTGAACAGCTTAATGAAGAGACTAGAAATGGACGAAAGTGGCATACAATGTGGCAGAACAACATTGTGGAAGATTGTGAAAAAACTAGGATTCATATTTAAGAAGATAGACAAAAAACAAGTGCTGATGGAATCGCAACGGAAATGGAGATATAGATATGTATAGAAGTCAAGGAAGGTCGCCATCAAAAGGTTGGGACGATTCAAGTGGTCAATGTAACACAAAAGCACCATCCAACAGAGGTAAGCGGATAACAATTATACATGCGGGATCAAAAGACGGATGGGTTCCAAATGCTTTATCACTGAGTGCAAAAAATATAAAAGACTCTTCTCTTGACTACCATCACGACACAACTGCACATTTATTTGAAGACTGGTTTAAAAATAAGTTAATTCCCAATATATATTATATATTTTTTTAAATGACTAAGTAGGTATATTTTATTTTTTTAAACATTGCCATCACGTGACTTTTTGACGCAATGATCAACGACAAGTATTAAACGACAATGTTTAAAATAGTATATTAAACAACGCATTTCATATGGAATTCTGTTATGACACGAGTTCAAGATTAAAAAACGAATCGCGAAGCGATGAGTTTTTTAAAGAACGAGTGTCACAACAGTCATATGAAATAAGTTGTTTATAATATTTTTTATATTTTGCCATTTTATCATTTTTTAAATTAATTTATTATTTTTATGTAATTACGAAAATTTTGATTTTAATAAGTATGTCGGTAGCACTGTGTTATTTATAACATTTGACAGTTTTGACATTTAAATTATGAAATGTTAATGTTTTCAAATATTTTAAAATGACTAATACATCAATAATAATATATTATATAAGTAAAAAATGATATTCATATTCACAAATACTTTCTTAAAGAACAATATAAAATTAATAAATTGCTATTAGCCACAAATGTCATTGTCAATAGTCTTGTCATTAGATACTTCACTCATGTCGCCAACCATTTAAAACAAAAATTTGCGTGCGCAAAAGTTACATTACGATACGCAAATGCGTTTAATATAGAAGATTCTTATAAGTGCAAAATATAAAAAAATATATGGTACTAACCCTTACTGTGTGAAAATTCATGTTATTCAGAACAATAAACAACTAAAAGGTTCATCGTCAGATGCTAGTTATAGCGAAACAGCTGTAATTGCAATTTATAGAATAAATAGTGAAAGTTAATACAACCTTTTAGTTGTTTATTGTTCTGAATAAAAAAATAATTTATGATATCCCTAGGTATGTAATAAAGTATGTAATTATCAATGTGTTTCTATTTTTTTTCCTATAAAAAAAGTAAATTCCACCCTGTTCCGTTCAAATTTTATAGCAGGTTACACCTGGCTAAAACGCCGACCGACAATAGAGGACAAAAGGGTCGTTTATTGGCCTTAAGAAGTCAGAACGGTATAAGTATGAATGTACTTTACCTAGCAACGATCTCACAGGATAAAGATCTTTGAAATTATTATTGGTAGATTGTGAGTATTAGAAATCCACAAACTACTAACCTATTGTGAGTAAAATAGTATGCAAACCTCGCGGGAACTTATTCTAGCCTCGCGTCTGTAGTTTACCTAACCTAACTACCTTGCCTCTCGGCTGACATAATGTACTTTCCCGCTAGCTATGTAATATACTATTATTTAAAAAATGGTTTTTAAGTGCAATGACAGCTGTCTAGATAGAATTAGCATCGTCAGATTGACATATTAAAGTTACATTTTGTTTGCCCATATTCTTTAGGTAATTCCCAATAGATTTCATCTACATTTTTTTTAATCGCTTTTAGATTATAATCATTTGCTTTTCTTTTTGCTGCTTCATCGCTGGTAACGTGGAAGCAAAGTTGGATTTTATGCCTCATCTTTTCTTTTTTAATTATCTTCGAAAGTAAGCTTTTGATTTGTAGGGGTGAAATTTTGCACCCTTCTTTTTCATCACTTATGTATGAAAAACACTTTGATGCTCTACAAATAAAGTTTATTAATACAATATATTTATAATCAAATGTAATAACTACTAACCTACAATAGTATATTGTGCTAGAAGTTGTCGATTGCTAACGAAAGCGAAGTTGGCTTGAGGGGTAGTCGACGACCGCACACGAGTTGCACTTACTATTTTGTATTACAAATGTGGCACTTTATGTAGGTACAAACAAATAAAAAGTTTTAAAAAATTTTCCGTTTCTAATGTCAACTAGTGACTTAAACTGATTTGAGTGCTCCTTGTCAAAAGTTTATATAAAAAATATTTATAACAAATATTGAAAATCACGGAATCTATTATGCAGTAGCATAATTCTTCCAGAATTCTTTACATATATTATATTAATTAATTTCGAAATAGTTGGCAATCAGATAAGAAGTTATTTTTTTTTAAATAAATTGGTTTGTAGGAAGTTATTTGGTTAGTATTCGTAATATGATGGAATTTCACATATTAAGGGTTGGTATCGTATGAAACTATTTTATTACAAAGTTTAATTTTGTATAGCAACGGTAGTGTTGCGGAGTCGCAAACCAAAATATTTAATTAAATTGATTGTACTAACCCTTACTTTTTGGAAGTCCATCTTATTAAGGATAATAAAAAACTCTTCGTTTTAACAAAACTTCCAATATTTATTTATTTATTTATTGAGTCTTTTAAAAAAGCAATTTTTTAAATAAATATTGGAAGTTTTGTTAAAACGAAGAGTTTTTTATTATCCTTAACAAAATATTTAATATACTTATTATCAACTTCGTCAACTTAAAGGCGTAAATCTATTGTTATTATAACGAGAATGTGTTGGTTGTTACACACCTTTAGTCGAGTGCTTCCATGAAGTCATGTATAAATATGCAGAAAATTATCTTAAAACAAAACGAAAGAAAGGAAATGTTTGCATTATTTTAAAACACCTGGTTGTTTCTGACATTGGAAGCTGTTTGTCTTTGATATTTATAAATACTTTTACCAAGTTACTTTTAGTATGGAGAGTGTTAAAAAAAATGTACAAAAAAACTATGCAAATGAATTATAATAAGAATTGACACATAGAATGTTGTGTGTTGGTGGGTAAACTAATATAAATTTTATTTATTTATTGACAAACTGGAAGTAAGAAAATGAATGTATTTTTAGATATAAATTTTATGTTGACGGTAAGAATGTTGAACCGAATTGTTTTTATAAAACACTATGTGTATATTAATTACTATACATTATTTTTTATATCTAAGAATTAAGATTTTGTAATGTTCTAATAGTTAATTTATAATACACTTCTTTATTATTTTCATTTTTATTTTATATTTTTTATTAGTTTAATCGATCATTTTTTAGTTATTAACATAATGGAATACAGTTGAACAAAAATTAATTCAAATTTTACTGTCATTAATTTTTATTCCTATCCAAGTAGGCATAAAAATAGTTATCAAATAATAAAATTTAGACCAGAGCTAGATTTCGTTGACACCATTAGAAATAAAGTCAATCAATCCCATGTGTACGTGAAAAGTTATTTGGGGTCAAAGATCAAAATTTCAGAAGGTTGTATGATTATTATTTATGTTGATATTGGTTTTTCAGTTTAACTATATCTCTCATGTCTCTTGATATTTTAATATAATATATACTCTTCAAAGTCAACTTCAACTTCATGTCTTCTTCGATTTATTTTTCATCTTTCTCTTCCTCTTGCTGGATTCATAAATTGGATAGATGAAGATGAATTCAAAAAATAAGAAAATGATTCGTAAATATCGAATATTCTACCCGGTGGGGTACATTGTACTATTAAACACACAAGATTAAATATATACAATTGCAACCTCTGCTTTCAAAATGTTCAACCGTTTTTCTTTTTCATCCAACTGTTTTTTAACAAACCAGGCTTGACTTAAAATGTCTTGATCATTGTCGACCAAACAAAGAAATTTTATATTTCAAACTTCTCTGTATAATATTCTGTAACAATTCTATCATACATACGTATTCAAAAGAGATTCTTTAAATGTAAGAATAGATACTTCATAAATTGCTTTTTTAAGATGCTTTCTCAGTCTCTTCATCGCACCATCGCTTCAAAATAAGCAGAAATGTTTTAAAACAAAAGTTGGATTCATTTACTTCTGTTCTGGTACTAACTGGACTTTTGAGTTTCTAGTCTGTTGATCATCATGTTGTCTTTTTACCATGTGTATACGTGGCGGATGTGTATCATACGCCAATCAAGTCACCACAAACCTGCAGTCTTCACTAATATTTCACCACCGGCAAAATGACACCCACTCAATATACATCACCACTCCAGCCCTGCAGAGGTTCTTAAATCCTAAATCTGGGCTCATCTTCATTGCCTTAAAATCCAACCAGTAATAAAATTTGTCAAATTTCCACCAAAGTTGATTCCATCTATCTATCATTTAAAGCATGACACCTACATCTTATCTATATCTCAGGAATGGTGATTGCTTGAAAAAAATATAGGAACCATTTTTGTAAATAATTTTAAGATCTACAACTTACCGTTTTTAAGAAAAATCTAAAAAACCTGAAATTTTGCATTTGACCCCAAATAGGCACTACTAACTTTTGATGCAAACATGGGATCGATGGAGATTTTTGACCCTTCATTTGTAGTGTTAAACTAAAGGTCTCCACTAAAATTTGGCTCTCCCCCAATTTTTGTTATTTTAAACATCTACTTTGATAGGACTATTTTAGTATAAATTGCGGAATTCATTGATATAATTTAATATAGTAATAAAATGTTTAATAATTATTAAAATTGTTAGTTTACTGCAAATGTCATTGATCACATATCACCAATATCATGAAATTTATTGATATTATCATTTCAGTTTTGGGATAACTAAGTATATTTAATAATTTGGGGGAATGTCTACGGCTTGTTTAATTTGTAGTCACTGTAGTTGCTATTTATTAGCATCTCTTCTTTGTCTTTGATTCGCATGCATAAGATCATGTTCTATAATACTATCTTCATTTGAAATTTTATCGCCAGATTAAAAATTAAAGAAACTAATGCTTATAAAAATCTTACATATTGTGGAAATATTTCTTCGGCAACATCATTTAAAACACAAAATAATATTGGCATAAAATTGTGAAAACAAAACTACCTAAATAAAAAAAATCTGGTGATTACAAAATTAATTGACAAAAATGTCAATGTGAATTCAAATTCACTCAGACACAAAATTTAGATTTACTTGAAGAACTTGAAATAAAAAGACAACTAGCAGATCAACAATTTAAAGTAGTTAACTAACAAATAAACAATGGAAGTTTAGTTTGATTGAGTCTTTATTTTATACACAGATAGGACGTAATTGAAACACAAATATATAGTAAGTTATTGTAAAGATCAGCATGATATAGTTTTTTCCTGGTTTTTATATATCATTTTGAACAGTTATATACTTATCTTAGAGGGAAGTACATCCGGGATAATCCTTAGGGCTAATAACACCTAGGCTTTAATATTGTTACCTTATTACTTGCATACTTGGTCTAGCCTTAATACTACTTAATTAACATCAGGTGCTGAGCTACAAACAAACAAAATGTAACTTCAATATGACAATCTGACGATGCTATAACATCTGTCATTGAGCAATTTTTTAAACGAATGGTGGACGTTTTGTTTCAAAAGTTCTATTTTTAATGTTCTTAGGAAACATAGGTTTAACAAGCGTTTATGCAACCTGCCTTATATTGCAACTGCTTAACCCCAAAAATTATGCCACATATTCGCCTCAGTCATATCTATAAATAATTAAATCAAATTAGGTATAAAACTAAAGCACAGATGGAATCATTTTAAAATATTTTTGCTGAAATTACATTGATATATTTAACAAAAATTTCATTTTATAAATGCGCACCCACCACCAGTGTAAACTTTTTTGTTCAGTTCTTCTTTGAATATTAAATATGTTTGTTTTGCTTTTGAAACAATGCGTTTACTCTAGTTTGCTGACAAAAGAAAATCTTTATATTTTGTATGATATTCCTTCCTCATCAAAAATAAATAGGGATGATATTTGTTTATACTATAGTTAAATATTTACAGGCATGATCTAATTCAATAAATAAATCTACTAAATAATTGTATTAAAGAAATTATTCATAGTACTATCCTAAAAAAAGTAAGTCTAAAAAATGGAGAAATTGTATAATGTATATTGATATATTGAAAATAAAATAATCTACAAAAATGTCTATTTGTCTAACTTGTTCTTTCAACTCTTATCTTTATAGATGCTCTTTATTCTCTCTTTATTCCTTGGACAATAAAACAGTTATCTGTTAACAGCCACATTCTTTAAACCTGATTTATGCGACATGAATCAATTTTTTTAAGGTATAGTGTTTTTCAAGAAAAATGGTTGACTGTACTAAAGATACCTGAGTCTGCCAAATTCGGCCTAAAACAAATCCGATTAGCCGAGGGGATCGGATTATAATAATTTGAAATAGGCATAGCAAGTAAAAGTTGAAGCTTTTTTGGTCAGTTTTAATTTCTTCAGTTGTATTTAATACCTAATACGTTGCTATCAGCACAGGTTAGCACCTGTTTTACAAATCATATTAATTTACATACATTTAAAATCCGGCCCTTAATACTTTCCACGTTTATTGACAAGCTCTTGCCTACACAATGAGATTAAAGCAGGTAGCTTGACTGCAGTCAACTATTTTTCTTGAAAAACACTTTACTTCTGAGGATCTTTTAAGTAAATTAATCATTTCTCTTATTTTTAAAACGTTTAATATCAGCATATTTCATTTTGAAAAGAAAATACTTTTCTAACTAGTTAGTAAAGTACGTTTCACAATAATTCGTTGACGTGGTACCTGCTCTTAACTGCTCTTAAGGGATTACTAATAAAAGGTGGTTAATATTTCTTCGAACATTTACAGAAAGGTATTATTTATTTTTGTCCAGGAAGATATATTTTGAATTTTTTATTTTTCAGGTAAAATTTTAAATTATTATTACTGACCATCAATAGTAAATCATTAGTAAATGATTTTTGATTTTCTTAATTATCTTTGAAGAGAAAGTGGGAGTTTCAGGGTAATTTGTTTTTAAAATTCTCTCCTAGAATTTTAGTTTGTACTAAACATTATACTCTGAAAGTAATCTTGTGTTTATAACTAAGTATGTGGCGTCCTTGGGCAAAAAAAGTGCATTTATCGCTGGATGCGAAACAAATTGTGAAAAATGTGTTTGAAACATTGAATAATCGAGGTTATAGTGTAACCGATGCAGCAGAAGAAACATTTAAGTTAACCGAAACCCCAATATCCACAGTAAAAGATATTATCAATAAGCCAATAAGTAAACGAAAAAACATAAAGAGAAAATTTGTAGTCTGATTATTAAAAGGAAGAAGAAAAAATTATAAAATGAGAGTAACAATTTTTTGCAAGTATGATAAAAGAGTGCATCAACTAATTTTACTATTATTTTATTTAAATTCCTTGTTTTTTTAAATTTTTGTTATTTTAGACTTATTTTTCCTTGTCCACATATTTTGCTTGTTTTACGTAGATTGTTGCCCTTTAGCAATACTTGCAAGTGTTGTTTGAGTGTGGGTCGATAATATCAATTTTATATATATTTTCTTTGCCAAACCTATAAACCCTACATGTCCTTTATTGACATTTCACCCAAATAGGAAGTGTCAATTACTAAACAATTAATAATTTTCTACCCTTTATGTTTGTTAAAGCTTAGAAAACAAACTAGAATATTAGCAATTTGTTATATTAATCAAGCACCATAGCATGTAGATTACTAGATAAACATTCAAAGGGGAGAAAGACACCATATCTCCTACTCAGCACGAAAGTATCAGCATATTTTCGTTATAATTAAGTACACTAGTATTTTTTAATTAAATGAATTTTTTTAAATACTAACTTACAAGTGCTTATTTTTTTATCTATATTTTTTTATTTCTAAATTAATATGTATTTTTAAATACACACTTTAAATCTAATAGATCCATATGTCATAACGTACCTGAAACGAGGGGGCAAAAAGTACGTTTTCCTCTTTAGGGGAATATGTGAGTTTCGTTCCTTATGTTAGGGAAGAAAGTGTAAATTTTATACAGGAGTAGAAAGAAAAAGATAACTATTCGTTGAAACATCTTGAATAATATAAGATCAACACATGCAGAAACAATTTTATTGCTTTCACAAAAACATTAGAAAAGGTCTTAGAAGAGGTCTCGGGAAAGGCCTAACATTCCTGGACAGTTTTGATTTAGCAAGCAGGAATCTGACTTTTTCTTCGAGGTAAATATCCATTTTTTCACAATTTTAAAATTCCAAGAATATAAATTAATTTTGAAAAAATATATATATATAACTTAATTCCTCGAGAAAATCCTCGCTTAATTCGCAAATAAATGATACTTTAAATTCTCAATAAAATTAGGGATAATATTGAAAACTGCTGTGAAACACGAGTTCTTTCTGGGAAATTGTTAAAATGGCTTCCCAGATCTTTGTTTAAATATGAAATCTTCCACATTATGGGCCAATGGTTCAATCTTAAAGCTATAGTTTTAAAGTTAATTAAATTAATTTCTTATAAACAATGTGTTTTCAATCATTTATGTACAATACTGATCACTGTAAAAAAATGGAAAAGATAGAGAATAAGAGATATTAACATTTTTTTTAAGCAATTTTGTATGGAATTTGAAAAATTTCCTAACGATTTGCGGAAAAGTGTATTATTTTCTTAAACTTCTTAAAAGTTTTGCCTTTCCAGATATTACCGTTATTAATATCAAAGTAGAAATATCTTTTCCTCTAAGTAAAGAGAAAATATAAAATTTTAATATCAGACAGATCTCTTTTGATGTCATTTATAAGCTGTAGGTTCAATACTAAAATATTTTCCTTCTTTAACGTTTATACTACATTTTATTGTTTTTATAGTTCATGCTTTTAATCATTGTTATTTAAATGTTGGAATAATAAATTTCAGGAAGACAAAGGATGTAGTAGATTGTTTAGTCCCCCAAAAAAATAGTAACATTATTTCCACCGATAGGTGAGCTTGTAAAACATATTCTACTATATTGCGGCAAAATAATATTTTTTATGTACTTATTTCTGTAGAATGGTTTGCCGGTGTCAAATTTAGCCTATCTTGAAGATAAATGGTCGCAATAAAATTGTTAATAACTAAAAAACTCACAGCTTTTCCGCAGTTTGGGTATTCAATTATTATGATTTCAAATAATTTGTGTAACTATAATAGAATTACTATTAATATATTTCTAAAAACCAATTTGTAATAAAAACCAAAAAAGAAGAAAATTCACATATTTGTTATATTTTATTGCTCATTTGAAAGGTCTCCTTATCGCCTTTGCATCAATGTAATAATTTAAATATTTATTTCTACAGGGTTAACCAAAATTATGAACTTTGTTAACTAAACTAAAATACACTAAGGATCGCCACTGGGAATAAAACAAAATAGTGTTTATTGTTGGTTCCGAAAAAAGTACTCGAAATTATTTTTACAAAAATATTTAAGTCAATATTGTCATTGACTCGTCTTTATTCGTCAATGATCTGTGAATCTGTCAAATAATAGACGTCAAATTTTTACTCTTCTAGTTTTTTGCCGACATTAATAACAGCATTTACAAAAATGAAACTAACAGAAACACAACGAATAGAGATTTTAACCATGATTGGTTATGGAGATAAAGTGAGGACTCAAGCAGAAGTTCGTAATTTATTTAATGCTAAATACCCCAATTGCGATCCAATTACTCAACCAACAGTAAGTAAAATTGAAAAAAAAAATTAGAAAAACGGGCCATGTTAAAGATCTTTCCAGGAGTGACAGAACATCAATATCCGAAGCCAAAAAACTGGACGTTGTACTGGCGTTTCAAGAAAATCCTCATACCAGTTCTAGGCAGGTCGCACTATATAATAATGTCCACCAATGAACTGTTGTAAGAGTGCTAAAAAAGGAGATGTGGGATTCATACAAAGTACATCTGGTCCAGGAGCTATTAGAAGATGACTTTGATAGAAGAATCGAATTCTGCGAAATATTTATGGAACAATGTAACAGAGATCCGGGTTTCATACAAAAGGTACGTTTTTCAGATGAAGCGTCTTTTATGCTGAACGGTCACGTAAATCGCCAGGCATGTCGATATTGGGAAAGTGAAAATCCACATTGGATGGAAAAGTATTGGACACAATATCCCGAGAAGGTGAATGTTTGGGTCGGCATTATAGACAATCAAATTGTAGGGGCATATTTTTTTGAGGAAAACCTAACTGCTGCTAGTTATCTGGAATTTTTTCAAAATTATCTGTTACCCCAGCTGAATCAGCTATTTCCAAATAGAAATTATTTACGGTACCAACAGATGGGGCTCCCCTACACTATGGCGTTAAGGTACGAAATTACCTTAATAACGTTTCCCAGGAAGGTGGATAGGTGGAAGGGGGCCTATCGAATGGCCACCAATGTCTCTAGATTTGACTCCGTTAGACTTTTTTGTGGGGATATTTAAAGAGCAGAGTATATTAAAATCGACCGAATAATGTAAAAGAGTTGAAGGACCGAATCCGAACGGAAATTGCACAAATAACACCTGAAGTCCTCGAAAACGTCAGGAAAGAATTTACTGCTCGGCTTTCTCATTGTGTCATTGCTGAAGGTCAGCAGTTTGAAAATTTGTTGTAAATTAATTGTATTTAAGTAAACATTTATTCCAAGTTAATTGTAATTATAAACCAACAGTTTTGGTTAACCCTGTAGAAATACTTAAATATTTAAATGATTACATTGTTGCAAAGGCAATAAGGAGACCTTTCAAATAAGATGTCACGTGACCTCGATTTGTATTTAAAAAATCGTCGATGACGTCATTACGCTATAACTAATTTAATTATTTAATTAAAATTGACGTGTTTTAAGATTTTTTTAAAAGTCGTCTGTTTGTGAAATAATGAATTTATTCCATACATTTGCATCATACTATATATTATTAAGAATAATTCCACGTTTCATTAAATTTTTTAATTAAACGTGGACTTTCAAAGAGTAAGGGTTAGTACAATAAATTTAGTTATATATTGTAATTTACTAGTGTGTTCATTTAAATATCTCTTTATTAATCAAGAAAAACTTTTTAATAAGGCAAGTGAAATAAATTCTCTTACGTTAAAAGTGCGCATGCCAAGTCCCTCTAATTTGATATATCTCATAACTAGTGAAAGACGGGTTGGTATCATCGATATGAATACGAATTGCCCCAGACAAACTCAATTAATAGATGATTTTGGAGATGCATTGATAACTGGATAACAATGATGAATTGATAACTCGAAACAGGAATCAGTTTCATACCTGGTAACTTCATAAATTAATTATTGCTACAAACTATCTTACTTGTACATACCTAACAAGAAGTGTATGTTGAAAGTATATTATATACCAGTGAAAAAAGTTAAATACATACAATTTACAATATTTAAATGTATGGAGTTCTTTAATAAAGATTATACATTAATAAAAGACAAAATTTTAATTTCCAAAATTTGATAATTTAACAGGTCGGCTGAAAAGTCCCCGGTCTACCATAGTAAAACACAAAATTTTGACAAAATGCATTTTTTTTATTCAACATAGTTGCCTTCAAGGGCGATACAGCGATTATAGCGACCTTCCAACTTTTCGATACCATTTTTGTAGTACTCCTTCGGTTTGTCCTCAAAATAGGCTTCAGTTTCGGCAATTACCTCAGTATCAGAGCCAAATTTATTTCCCGCGAGCATTCTCTTCAGGCCAGAGAAAAGGAAAAAGTCGCTGGGGGCTAGATCTGGAGAATACGGTGGGTGAGGAAGCAATTCGAAGCCCAATTCATGCAATTTTGCCATCGTTTTCGATGATTTGTGACACGGTGCATTGTCTTGATGAAACAACACTTTTTTCTTCTTCATATGGGGCCGTTTTTTCGCGATTTCGGTCTTCAATCGCTCCAATAATGCACAGTAATAGTCGCTGTTGATTGTTTTTCCCTTTTCCAAATAGTCGATGAACAATATACCGTGTGTATCCCAAAAAACTGAGGCCATAACTTTGCCAGGTGACTGTTGAGTCTTTCCACGCTTTGGTGGCGGTTCACCGGCCGCAGTCCACTCAGCTGACTGTCGATTGGACTCAGGCGTGTAGTGATGGAGACAAGTTTCATCCGTAGTCACATATCGACGCAAAAAATCAGGTTTATTACGACTTAACAGCTGCAAACACTGCTCAGAATCATCAATTCGTTGCTGTTTTTGGTCGATTGTGAGCACGCGCGGCACCCATTTCGCATAGAGCTTCCGCATACCCAAATATTCGTGAACGATATATCCAACACGTTCCTTAGATATCTTTAGAGTGTCAGCTATCTCGATCATATTCACTTTACGGTCACTCAAAATCATTTTGTGGATTTTTTTGATATTTTCGTCGGTAACCACCTCTTTTGGGCGTCCACTGCGTTCACCGTCTTCGGTGTTCATTTCACCACGCTTGAATTTTGCGTACCAGTCAATGATTGTTGATTTTCCTGGCGCAGAGTCCGGAAACTCATTATCAAGCCAAGCTTTTGCTTCAACTGTATTTTTTCCTTTCAAATAACAATATTTAATAAACACACGAAATTTTTTTTTTCCATCTTTTTGAAAATAACAAAAGTTGCTTCACTAAAAATGCAATATCTCACAAACTAATAGTCCGACAGCTGTCAAATTTTTACACGAATCTTTTGAAGGTTGATACTATCTAAAACTGAAATGGATTTAATTCTAGTGTCGTCATCTATAGGTCAGACCTGGGACTTTTCAGCGGACCTGTTAATTTATAAATAATAAATATGGATGAGAAGAGTTTAAGAGAATTATCTAAGTGAAAAATGATGAAATCGAACGTTAAAAAATTTAATGAATAGCCAAAAACGGTATATTGTTAAAATGGAAAAGCTAAAGCAGTTTCATGGTTTTTGGAGAGATAATTTAAATATTTTTGGAGATTTTGACAATAAAAAGTCAGAGATTAAAAATTAGAATTCATTATAATAAATTGAAACTTAAAAATAACAAGATATACAGGAGCAGTATTAACAGAACAAAAGTTAGATAGTTAATTTATATGAAATAAGAAAACATATTAAAGTGCTTAAGAGTGGATAGTTGGGGAAGTACCAGAAGGAAGAATAAAGAATCAGAAAAAGAAAGGGCACTATAAAAGACGAATTGTGCAGATAGTAAGGTTAGTTAAGGTAGTTAAGATTAGATAGGAATTAGTTAGTTATCGTTGCTAAAAATGATTTATTGGAATATTTATTCTAATTTTTATATAACAAAAATTTTTTTTATTGAACCCTACCCTATACTTACTTAATTTAAAAAAAATACAAATTGATATTTAAAATTAATTTAGTATTGAGTATAAATATCTATATTATTTTTAATTTGGTACTAACAGAGATTTAAAAAATCACTTTTAATATTTGTTAAGATTATATTTTTATACTTAACTATTTCATCAACTCCATTCTTTAAAAAAGAATTTATTCTAAACACCGTTCAACAATATTCGCCATATGTCTGTCTACCCTTAGAACAAAAGAAAACCCGCATAAAATTGCGGACTATAAAATTTCAGATGTAAATAAGCAAACAGCAGTAAAGTTTTTGGTCAACAAAGGCTTCTAGTTATACGTGTACCCTTGTAAGTGGCCACGGTATCTTACAAGCTCTCCCCTTTCAGCGAAAGTCTCCCCTTAGGGCAAGACGGTCTTATCGATCCGGTTTGTCACGCTAGAATTAGCACAGGAGATGCTTTGAGAATATCGGCAATCCTCTGGTGGTTGTTAGGAATTTGTTTTTAGTTCGAGAGCTAATCTTAATCTTAAAATCATCTTTAGCAAAATATGATTATTTATCAAAATTTATCAAAAATACTTAATTTTAAACTTGCAAAGAGGACACAAACTGTCAGTTGTCACGCGTTTTTGTAACTGAAGCTAACTAAATTGGTTACACATATAAATCCTTTAAACTTTAACTTATTTTAATATTCATAATAGTTTTATTGTATTGTGTGTCCTTAAAGACAAAGAATTATGCGCCAATGTAGAAAAGTGAATTATTGTCGAAGTCTGTTAAATGGATCCGAGAAACAATAGACATTTCTACCGTGGCTCATATAGCGATTTTTTACGGGTGAGAAGTAGGCTCCTAGCTCCAATACGGTAAAATTGATTTGGCAACTCCGCTCCGCTGTATATTCCGTCCAACAGTTACGAGTTAATATTAAAAATATATTATAACTTTATACTAATAAGTCTTAGTAGATGAAGATGTCCACAAATGAAATTTTGCACAGAGGTAGAAAAAATAATTCTCTTTCATCTGGCATATTCAAAAATTACTTACAAACGTTCCGAGTGGCCAAAAAATGGATTTTAAGGGAAATTTTCACGCAAATTCGGATATATCCTTTGGAGCTGGGGGGTAGATGAAGATGTCCATGAATGAAATTTTGCACAGAGGTAGAAAAAACAATTCTCTTTCATCTGGCATATTCAAAAATTACTTACAAACGTTCCGAGTGGCCAAAAAATGGATTTTAAGGGAAATTTTCACGCAAATTCGGATATATCCTTTGGAGCTGGGGGGTAGATGAAGATGTCCATGAATGAAATTTTGCACAGAGGTAGAAAAAACATTTCTTCTTCATCTAGCATATTCAAAAATTACTTACAAACGTTCCGAGTGGCCAAAAAATGGATTTTAAGGGAAATTTTCACGCAAATTCGGATATATCCTTTGGAGCTGGGGGGTAGATGAAGATGTCCATGAATGAAATTTTGCACAGAGGTAGAAAAAACAATTCTCTTTCATCTGGCATATTCAAAAATTACTTACAAACTTTCCGAGTGGCCAAAAAATGGATTTTAAGGGAAATTTTCACGCAAATTCGGATATATCCTTTGGAGCTGGGGGGTAGATGAAGATGTCCATGAATGAAATTTTGCACAGAGGTAGAAAAAACATTTCTTCTTCATCTAGCATATTCAAAAATTACTTACAAACGTTCCGAGTGGCCAAAAAATGGATTTTAAAGGAAATTTTGACGCAAATTCGGATATATCCTTTGGAGCTGGGGGGTCGATGAAGATGTCCATGAATGAAATTTTGCACAGAGGTAGAAAAAACAATTCTCTTTCATCTGGCATATTCAAAAATTACTTACAAACGTTCCGAGTGGCCAAAAAATGGATTTTAAGGGAAATTTTCACGCAAATTCGGATATATCCTTTGGAGCTGGGGGTAGATGAAGATGTCCATGAATGAAATTTTGCACAAAGGTAGAAAAAACAATTCTCTTTCATCTGGCATATTCAAAAATTACTTACAAACGTTCCGAGTGGCCAAAAAATGGATTTTAAGGGAAATTGTCACGCAAATTCGGATATATCCTTTGGAGCTGGGGGGTAGATGAAGATGTCCATGAATGAAATTTTGCACAGAGGTAGAAAAAACATTTCTTCTTCATCTGGCATATTCAAAAATTACTTACAAACGTTCCGAGTGGCCAAAAAATGGATTTTAAAGGAAATTTTGACGCAAATTCGGATATATCCTTTGGAGCTGGGGGGTAGATGAAGATGTCCATAAATGAAATTTTGCACAGAGGTAGAAAAAACAATTCTCTTTCATCTGGCATATTCAAAAAAAAAAAGGATATATCCGAATTTGCGTGAAAAATTCCCTTAAAATCCATTTTTTGGCCACTCGTAACGTTTGTAAGTAATTTTTGAATATGCCAGATGAAAGAGAATTGTTTTTTCTACCTCTGTGCAAAATTTCATTCATGGACATCTTCATCTACCCCCCAGCTCCAAAGGATATATCCGAATTTGCGTAAAAATTTCCTTTAAAATCCTTTTTTTGGCCACTCGGAACGTTTGTAAGTAATTTTTGAATATGCCAGATAAAAGAGAATTGTTTTTTCTACCTCTGTGCAAAATTTCATTCATGGACATCTTCATCTACCCCCCAGCTCCAAAGGATATATCCGAATTTGCGTGAAAATTTCCCTTAAAATCCATTTTTTGGCCACTCGTAACGTTTGTAAGTAATTTTTGAATATGCCAGATGAAAGAGAATTGTTTTTTCTACCTCTGTGCAAAATTTTATTCATGGACATCTTCATCTACCCCCCAGCTCCAAAGGATATATCCGAATTTGCGTAAAAATTTCCTTTAAAATCCTTTTTTTGGCCACTCGGAACGTTTGTAAGTAATTTTTGAATATGCCAGATGAAAGAGAATTGTTTTTTCTACCTCTGTGCAAAATTTCATTCATGGACATCTTCATCTACCCCCCAGCTCCAAAGGATATATCCGAATTTGCGTGAAAAATTCACTGATATGTCAATTTTAACACACTATGAACATTTATTAAGTATATATTAGTATTTAAATAATATTTTATATCATTTTATATTTTTGTTTTTATTAAATTAACTATAAAATGTTTTTTATCAACCACTAATTATCATGGTTCCTCCGTATTTAATTTGTAGTATTATCATATGCGAGCGTTCAATAATTTTACCTACAACTTGCTGGTCGAGTATGCACAGTAGATTTTGATGCGCTGTTGCCAAATGAGCTGCTTGTCGTATTTCTACGGTAGGAGCTAGGAGCTAGCTTCTCGCCGATATTTTTTTCACTATTTTATTTTTTATATTTTTTAAATATTACTTTTTAAAACTAATACAAATTTTGGCCAGCTCACTCCCGTTTCACGTGATAATGACAAGGCAATCAATAATTTTTGTTTGGATTTAATAATAAGGACTATGTTATTAAAATCGCTATGAAAATACATATTGATTTTCACTTTTAAATAAATGAGTAAGAAAAAATGTTTTTTCATTTTGTCTGCGTCTTAACCTCACTTTCTGTCAAATGGATTGAGATTTAGGTCTAATCAACTAGTTCCTGTATTTTTCTAGCTTGGTTAATAATGGAGAAATTTACCACCTTAACAAAAGTCAATAAAGTTGGGTATATAGGCTAGTAGTGATAAAAGTAAATTGTAGCGGTTCGCGAGACAGGTCTCGGTCTTAAAAATTTCTTCCGAACTAACTTACCAAGCTTTTTCTTATTTCATACACTTTATGCAATCCTTTACATGCAAAAATTTATAACCTTTTCACTAACAGATAGAGGGGAGTGACTGTCTCCATTTTATATTTTTTGCACATATATCATTTATTACTTAGACAGTTTTTAACTTTGATTTTATTTAATTTTTTTAAATCACCTTTTAAATTGTTGTTGATGTCCTTATTTGATGTGTCCTATTTGTTAGGGTGTTTTTGATGATCTCTCTTGGGAAATATTTAACTTGACATTTAGCTCTGAAGATGGCCTTTTTTATGGTTGAAAGCGCTTAGCTAAGAAATTTTAAATAATTAATACACGCACTTATTAAAAATACAATTTTCTCTCGTTTTCTCCACTCTATCCAAAGTGTGTACTAAGTACTACAGTCCTTTACTTATTTACAGATATCATTGTTCCTTTCAATTATTACTATTTCTATATCACTACACATTTAGTTGGTGTAGTAGCAAGTACTAATTACCTGTGTTTAAAAACTAATATATGTTTTGCCTGTTCCTTAAATTGTATACATACCCTTTTCTTAGGGTATCATTGAACGAAAAAGTAGCCACTATTTAATTAAAACGGTTATTGAATCAATGCTTTCAATGATTAAAAGCCGATGCAAAGTGATTATAACAATCAATTCAATATAATTGACTGATCTTTAGGTATTGGTACAATCACATAAAATTATTTAGTTAATAACATGTGGTAAATAATATTATTAAATGGTAGTATTGTTTTGTGGATTAATACAATTTAATTTACTACGGGGGGGGGGGGGGTTAAAACAATATGGAAAAACATCAATATTAACATCTACTGGTGAGCAAAATTGATCGTTTCTGTTCACCATTCCGATTATTCCTTTAAATAAATTTATCAAATCTAGATTATCAAACTAATCACTGCAAAATATTAGGTAATTATGATCATTAGGTTAGGTTCTATGTGAGTGGTCTTTCACGTCCCTTCCACTGCGACCTGAAAGATCTATTGTGGCTCATTATGATTATTAAGATCAATTCAATTATTCAAATTAATCAAAGTAAAATTATAGAATTAATCCTTACAAACCACTAATTAATCATTATTTCAGGTTATAAACCATATATAAAAGAGAACTTGAACAGCATGTAATAATAGATAAATCAAATTTACTAGGTATTTGCTTAATTTTCTTTATTCCTTGTTTATTAAATAATCAAAAAACAAGAACTTTCACATATTATAGATTTGTTTAAAGTAAAAAAAATACTGTTCTATAAAGCTCCATTAAATGATGAACTTTAAAAGTACTTGTAAATTAAATAAGTATATAATAATTACAATAAAATCGATGTTGTACCATATATCCACCTAAAATATACTAAGTGGCATAAAACCTCGATGTGTTACGCATTCTCCAACGCGCCTATAGGCATGCTTCTGATCAGGTGGTCAATGTCCTCCTGTGGTATCTCATTCCAGCCAACCACCAACTCCTCTCGAAGTTCTTTTAGAGTCTGAGGAGGACGTTGCAAATTGAGCAATCTCCTACCCATCATATTCCACTAGTGCTCAATTGGGGATAAGTCGGGAGATCTTGATGGCCAAGGTAACAATGTAACAAGATAGGGTAAAAGATGGGGTTCTAAAACTTCTTGAATATAACGCTGAGAGTTTATGTTACCTCTGATGAAGATTAAAGGTAATCTTGAACCATAAGCTATAGCACCCCAAACAATAACAGTTTGATGAACATGCCTTTCAACAAAAAACCGTGGATTTCTCCTTTCACCACGTCGTCTTATAACCCTCGCTCGACCATCGTGCATGCCTAAACAAATTCGAGACTCGTCACTAAAGAGAATACTGTTCCATTCCTTATCCCTGAGTATGAAAACAGGCCAAAAATAAAATTTAAACTGGGTGTTCGGATTCTTATGTCACTTAGTATATAAGAAAAAAAAATTTCTTATTAACATTTATAAATACTTTCATTGCAGTAAATAATTGAAATTTCCTTTTTTTTTGTAAGATTTTTATGAAGTCCAAACTTCCAGTACAACTGTGTTTTAAAATGTCCATACAGCTTTGGGCATCTTACTTTGGTAGTCATTGTTTCATTTATTTTCAATATCTTCCTGATAGGGTAGTACTGAATTTTTATTACCTTTTTTCGATCTTCTGACACTATTAAAAAAGTAGTTCTGAGTAAATAAATAAAAACTTTACTAACACTATATTTTATTAATAATAACCCAGAATATTTATTTAACAGAGACCAACCCCCCTACATGTGAATTCTGTCTTAACAATCTCACTACATCTCACATACTAGTAGACTGCGACAAACTTAAAACACTAGAACAAACTTTAAAATCCCTTAATAGTTTAACATCTATCCTAGATGAAAATTGTAGAACTGAAAATATAAACTTCTTAAAAGATATTGGAATTTTTTATAAGTTGTAGTGTTACTTAATTGTGTCGCTAATAACCCTTAGTGGTTGATGCGAACACATAAATAAAACAAAAACCAGTTGACTAAATTCAAATATACACTTTTCTTGCCACTTAGCTAACAAAAATTATTATACGAGATTTCTTTACTATTAATTAATTAGGTAATCTATAAAGGTTGATGCGAACACATAAATAAAACAAAAACCAGTTGACTAAATTCAAATATACACTTTTCTTGCCACTTAGCTAACAAAAATTATTATACGAGATTTCTTTACTATTAATTAATTAGGTAATCTATAAATTTTTTAAAAAATTACCTTAAAATTTAGGAACAATAATATAATATGTTCTATAAAACAATACAGACTAGTATGTATGTATGTATGAATTAGGGGTGATAAGTACACTGCGACCTATAGGATCTATTGTGTCCCCCCTTACTTGCCAAGTTCTGATGTTTTCTCAGATTTATAGCAGCTCTTCGAGTCCTATTTTCCTGAGGAAGTTTAGGACATCGTCGGGCTTCAAATCAGGTAGATCCCCCTCTTCTATTTCATGTGCTCCTAGGTATCTGGCCCTAGAATTCTGCAAGGCAGGGTATTCTGAGAGTATGTGTATTGAGGTTTCATCCTCTTCCTCACAGAATCTGCTTCATCTTCTTCATCTGCTAACCCTAGTTTCTTCATGTGGCTTTTTAACCGGCAATGCCCGGTTGGTATTCCCGTTACAGACTAGTACATCTTCACCTTTGTAAAAACTCCAACGGAAGAACACACTAAAGCGGCTGCGGAAAACACTAAAGTGGCTGCGTCGCCCAATAAATAATGATTTTAATTATCAAAGCAATAATATTAATCACCATTTTGATTAAATATATGAAATACGTAATTAAATTGATGTCAGTTATTTAATCACTCCTGATGATTAATAATGGATTAATTTTATGAATATATTTAATCACTTTGAAAATCAACTTAATACTTAGATGTACTTAAATTTTTTGTGATTTTGCTAAAGCGTTTGAATGTGTTAACCACAAGATTTTGATACAAGCTCGAATTTTATGGCATCCGTGGTCTTTCTTTGGAGTGGTTTAGTTCCAACCTCACAAATAGGATACAACTGGTGCGCACAAATGGTAAATATTCTGAAAGCCTGCTGATTGATAGTGGTGTACCTCAAGGCTCGGTTTTCGGTCCAATTCTTTTCGCGTTATTTATTAATGATATCACTGACATAAAGATTGATGGCAAAATAACTCTATTTGCAGATGATAAGAGTGTAACCTGGAGTAATTCAGATATGAAAACATTACATTCTACAATAGCCAGAGATCTTCTTATTATTAAATCCTGGACCGATTCTAATAAACTATCGCTCTACCTTACAAATTTAACTTACAATCCATTGTATTAAATAACACCTTAATATCATTAAAAAATTCAACTAAGTTTTTGGGAATTTATATTGATGACACCCTTAAGTGGTCCACTCATATTGACATGTTAACAAAAAAATTATCTTCTGCGAGTTTTGCCATAAAAACCGTTTCTAAAGAGCTATTGTTTCTATTGCATTAGCAACCTACTTTTCTCTGTTTGAGTCCCATCTAAGATATGAATTGGCAATACAGAAAAGGGCAATACGTTATGTTTTTGGCTTACGTCACAGAGCGCATTGTGAACCCTATTTTAAAAAATTCAAAATTATGACTCTTCCGGCACTATTCATCTTGAATCTGTTTGCTTAGTTCGTAAATCTAACCTTATCTCAAAGCAGGGACCACTCCATAGATACCCCACGAGAAACTCTGATTTAGATGTTCATTTGACTATGCCCACCTCTAGTTTTACAAAACATTCTACTATTTATAATGCTAGAAAAATGTACAACTGTCTACCAACACACCTAAAAGCTACCAATCCTTATATTAAATTCCGCAAATTGACTAAAGCATACCTTCAGGAGAGACCATACTATACAGGGTGTTTCATTAAGAATTATCCATATAGTAACTGGAGAAACCTCAGCACTAAATATGAAGATTTAGGCCAAAACACTTAAATAAAATATTCCTCCTAACCGAGATATAGGGTGTTTTATTTTAACTATTCTAAATGATTCCATATTTTTGACACCTTCCAATATTTTTTGTTCATACTTGGCAAAAAGTTTACACATATTAGGTTACTTTAAAGAGTGGCAAAGGATATTTTTTCTCGATTACCAGAGGCGTGCGGTAGGGTTGGATACTTTCTTTTATTCCCCTACAATTTACACCACTGTCGTAA
This sequence comes from Ophraella communa, assembly GCA_035357415.1. Lineage (NCBI taxonomy): Eukaryota > Metazoa > Arthropoda > Insecta > Coleoptera > Chrysomelidae > Ophraella > Ophraella communa. The sequence goes on from CM068982.1 coordinate 26,363,788, forward strand.
TAATTGTTTCTGCATGTCACTTTCTACGTAAATATCATCCTCTTGTCTCAATACGATAGAGTGAGTAGTTTTCGAGTTATTTGCATTTAAAGGTAATGTTTAAAATATCCATTTTTGTTTTATTGCTTATTTAACATGAGTTTCCTTAATAATCTAACCACCTTGACAACAAAATTTGTTAATTCTAATCGTAAATTCACATGAGTCAATAACTATTTCACTGAATAAATAAAATTTATTAGTTTCAAATGATTTTTTGATATTAATATTTATCAAAATTTCAGTTTTAAATTTATAACAAAATAGAACTATGATTTTCATTACGAAATAACATGATGATACATAAAATAAACGTACTGAAACAATTATTTATTTAGACTACTGTAAAAAAAATTCTAGTTAGTTAACATTATAGTAAATTTTCGAAGTGGCCTCCATTGACTTCAATACATTTATTAATCCTTTTGGAAAAATTTCTCCTAACCTTTAGAAAAATGTTGGGTTGATTAAATTATTAAGGAATTATTGGAATAAAATGGATATTTTAAACATTACCTTTAAATGCAAATAACTCGAAAACTACTCACTTTATCGTATTGAGACAAGAGGATGATATTTATGTAGAAAGTGACGGAGAATCAAAAAAACATGCAGAAACAATTATTACGACAGTGGCGTAAATTGTAGGGGGATAAAAGAAACTATCCATCCCTACCGCACGCCTCTGGTAATCGAGAAAAAATATCTTTTGCCACTGTTTAAAGTAACCTAATATGTATAAACTCTTTGTCAAGTATGAACAAAAAATATTTGAAGGTGTCAAAAATATGGGATATAATCATTTAGAATAGTTAAAATAAAACACCCTATATCTCGGTTAGGAGAAATATTTTACTGAAGTGTTTTGGCTTAAATCTTCATATTTAGTGCTAAGGTTTCTCCAGTTACTATATGGATAATTCTTAATGAAACACCCTGTATAGTAGCTGAATTCTGTGATATATCTTAGACTTCTGAATGACATGTAATATGTAGTATAAAGTATATCATAATTATTTTTTAGCTAGTAAGTAGTAAAAGTTGAGTTAAAAGGAGTTATATGTATATGTTTGTATGTTTACATTTAAATCATGCACATCATTCTTTTGACCGATCAATTATTGTTAATTGATATTTGGATATTAGGTTATTTTTATTTAGCTTTGTCCATAAAATTTGTTAAATTTTGGTTGACAATAAAGCCTTTTATTGACAACTTATATGATTGATAATAATCATCAAAGTATTAACATCAATACCTGTAAAGTAATTCTAATAATTATTTGTATCCACAACTAATACATACTGAACTCATAAAACGTCTGTTTTAATGCATAATGAGTAATTAATCACGGATTTATTGATATAGCTTTAATATTACATTGTGTTGCTACAAACCATCTGTTTTACTGTTTTAAAATTTCATAGTGTAAACCACTAAATATTTTCAATTTAGTTCTGTACATGTATACAAAATGAGTTCAAAAATCCTGGTCCTCCTTGCGATTCGAACACAGGGACCCGCGGTTCTAAGCTGCGAGCATATACACTAAGCCATTAGCACACTTTTAGAACACATGTAACTTATGAAACAATAAAAATTTAACTAAAAAACCTGTCTACTTTCGATGTGCTTAGATTTATCAGTATTTTAATATTATTTGCTACATTGTGTTAAAACTAAATGTAAACCAAACGAATCAGTGTACAATACATGTATGTACACATAATTTTAATATTTCAACTCACAAAAACATGTGAATTCTGAGTGATAAGAACAAAGTTTGTGTAAACTTAAAGCCAAAATACGTCGATTATTTAACTCGTCTGATTGTGGTTCTTAATTGAAATAAAACTATTGGATTTGCTCATTTTTCACCTTTTATTATTATTTAAGTGAAAAACTGAGTACTTACTATTCATTATTATATTACCATAAAAATAACTAAATATTACTCTACAGAGATATTCCCAGTTTTAACAAATATCACGCCACTCGTTACAAGCGTAAGCATAACTCCTAAATAATGATACAGCGTTGCTAGCACGAGAAAGGAACAAAGATAATTGATTGGTATTCCCACTCAAAGACACTCTATCATAATCATTGCGACAAAACAAACAGAGTTTTATGAATAAAACTGATACTAGATCTGGCTTAAAATCAATAGAAAACGAGATATTTTCCAAAAATGTGCAAAAAAATCATTTTTTTTTATTTGACCCCAATTTTTAAAACTGCAAACATTGAATCATATAATGTGTATTTTGAGAACAGTTTTATGATGTCAAAGTTATAAGTTTACACGAGTTATCTACTATAACTATATAACTAAGACATGATCCTCTAGAATGCGATCAATATTCCGTTAAACGTTTTATGTATCTAGAACTACTACAAAATCTGTTCTTTTCCCAAGACCAATTTTAGTTCAAATCTTCACAGCTCCACCATCAAATTTTTTAACTTCTATGGTGGCTGTATAATAGATTATATTAGATTCAAGCCGAGATTCAAGCTTATATGATGAGAAGTTAAAATATATTTTCCCAAAAGCCTATTTGCTACTTTTAGTATAGTTTAACATTTTAACATTAACATCTTAGTCCGTTTTGGAATCGATATGCGAGAACGCCTAAAAACTTGTTCTGATTGTTTTTTCACAACTCTATCTAATGCTTTTTAAATTCACCGATCTCTAATGTCTTCGTAACGAGTCCAAGAACAGTGTATGACAGTATAGCAGACGTTAAAATTCCTTTGTTACCTTGCGAATGCTGGTAACATTTTCTATAGACACAACATAAACGACTTGCTTATTTACATATTTCAAGTCAAATATGTGTTCCTGTAATTGTGTTTAGCATTGTGTTAATAACTTCTGAAAATATTTTGTTATTATTTTAGTTTAAAACAATGTGTGTTTGTTTTTTGAACAGAGCTTTTAAAGTTATTGTGTGATTATAAGAAAACAACACAAAAAAAGTTCAATAAAACTTTCAGTACCTATATTTTCTCTGCTATAAAAGCAACTTTGAAATTACAAAGTTTGTTTGTGTACTTAAACTTAGCCTACATTCTCCACTTAGAATACACGTTAAAATTATTAAAAACAGAATCTTAATATCTATGCTATTTAGATTTTTAATTAGGATTAACGTAAATATCTTATCAACTTAAAACAAAAATGTTATTAGCTATTTTAAACTCGATTTGTAAAAAATCTAAAAATATGGAAATTAAAAATATTAAGGATGGAAAAACAGTGAATAAATCTCAGATAATTTCTAAAATATTTAATACTTTTTTGTAAATCTAGCAAATACCATCCAAAAAACAATGATTTACAATATACAGAAAACAGTGAATTGTTTTGTGACCACCAGAAAAAAAAATATAAGCATAATAAATGTTGGTTTAAAAAAACCCAAAAAACAGTCTTTGATTGCTATATATTAATTTATTGTAAATATCAGCATGATATAGATTTTTCCTGGCTTTTCTATGACATTGCACAGTTATAATGATCTTAAAGGAAATCCAGACAATCCCTTAGGACTAATAACATCTAGGCTTTAATATTGTTATGTGTTATTACTTCCATACTTGGTCTTGCCTTAATACTACCTAATCAACATCACGTAGCTACAAACAAACAAAATGTAACTTTAATATGTCAATCTGACGATGCTTATTCTAGCGAAACCACTGTGATTGTAATTTAAAGCTGAATTTTTGAATAAAATGTGAAAGTTGAGATTAAACGAATAGTTCTTTATTATTCTTAGTAAGATAGACTTCCACAGAGTAAGGATTAGTACAATTAATTAAGTGAACTTATTTCTTATGTTACAAAATTTCGGAATACACTCAACCAAAAAGGTACGTAATATCCATGAAAATGTTAATTGAGACAACAAAATTGATGTTTAATATTTGTTCAACTATTGGTTTTATTGAAACAACGAAACGAAGTTCATCATTTGATTATTTCAAGTAATGGATCAAAGTATTATGTTCATTGGACTAATGAACAACCGTATCTGTATTTAACACTCTTATTTATGTATGTAATAATTTTACTGTATTGATATCAAGAACACTGTTGATTGAAACAACAACAACGGTAATTGATTGATTGAATTAATTGATTGATAATAAAAAATGGAAAGAAAGAAATATATAATATGTATATTTTATTTTTGATATTAGAACATGCTTTACAATAGTTATGTAGTACAAAATTAGAATCACAGAACTTTTGTCGTAATATAATTTGACTTAAAATTATAAAAAAATACTTTCAATAAGACTATGAAATTCAGATCAAATATATAAATTATTTAAAAACAATAATAAACCGCTTTAACAAAATCTTTAAAATTCTTCTACTTCTTGAAGCAATTTTCCGACAAATACAAAGGATTCTTGCTTAATTATACATTTGCTGTTTATTTTCTTGTAACCCTTTGTTAGAACAACCAATTTTGTTGGGAAGAAGTACCCATGTAACGCCCAGAAAATGGCCGAATTTTTTTCATCTGAAAAAGTAAATTATGCAAGCGAAGATTATAATTGTTATTAAATTAATATAGGTGAAATAAATAAGGTGAAAACACATACATACCTTATTTAATAAAAGAAATAGTTTGTTGTATTTGGCAGACAACACTACAAACTACCTTAGATAATTACCTAAAGAATCAAAATTAGACTACCATGCACGACCGCGTGGTATGTAGAATGTATTTCAAGGGTTGAAGTCTTGAAGTCTAAAACGATCGATTGACAAATTCGATTGGAAAGTAGATTTAATTATTGGTTTCAGCAACTGTTGTTATCAATTTACGAACGAATTTATTGTTACCACAAATGCCGTTCATTGATACTATTAAACAAATTAGTAGATTAATGAATGCATCTGTTGGTATAACAAATACTTAACATAAATGTAATAATCATATTTATTTTTATATTAACAACCCTTGTTCGTTGTTTTAATGAAACAAAGTCTTGTTATAATTAAAATTTGTTCATTGGCACGATAAACCAAGTTTATTGTTTATGAAGTATTCATTCAATAAAGTGTTTTGTTGTCAGAATTAACAGTATTATTAAATATACGAAAACATCTTATTGACTGAATGAATTTTCTGTTATTGATTCGTACTGCTGTTATTTTCACAAATAGTATTCAATTAATGTACCAATATCCAAATACATTGAATACTGTAAAAAAGTAATAACGTACTAAATTATTGTCGCAACAACAAATTACTCAATCTTCACTGTTAATCATTATTACGAACAAAATTTTTTTGAGTGTATTTGTTCAGGTTTCCTGTCTTCAGGCAGGTTTGTCTTCTGACAAACATGCGGACCTCTTGGTTATTTAAATCTTTTGATTAGGACCGCACTAATGTATTGCATAAATTTACTATCTCATAATATACATTATATCGGTGGCATATGTGAATATTACCAAAATATACCATATCTGTCAAGGCATATAATATACCTATATCTCGTAATATACGTATATACGCATATGAAAGGTCACCGTCACCACATACCTAATATATTAATGATTCCAAGCATAATGACATTTACATTCTAGAAATATACTTTCGTGTTTATTTAAGTTATTTTACCGCTATGTTTATATCACCTACCTATAATTTTAGAGAAGACAGAACAATTATTTTTTTTACATCCACAAATTTACCTATTTCTGGTCGACTGTGTCGTCTTGGTATGGCCGACTGGAATTTGTTGTCCTGTGATGTTGCCTGCTCGCCATTTAAGAAATGTGATTTGTGATTGTCATTAAATCATCTATAGTATTTGTTGATTACTTTTGCAAAAATATTGTGACCATAATGCTATCACCGCCTAATTTATACAACACATGTTATGGAATGTTTAACCACGGAACTATTTTACTCGGTTAGATCATAGAAATGGGTTGCTCAATAAGTGACAACGCCACACGGTTTATCTGAATCATACCACGCGCAGAAGCGGTTATTCTACGAAATTTATATTGGTGTTATTGAAGTGAAATTTAGTGAAATAAATGGTTCGTCAGTGTCAAGTGTGTAAAAAACAGACATTTTAAGCCCCAAAGTTTATTTTCACAAGCAAGTTAAATTATTTGTGTACAATAATTTCTTCCAGTGGCGTAGCGATGACGATTCAATATCTGTTTGGTATTATTTATGGGTTCTTAATTACAAGAGCCGCTAAGACATAATAATTTCGCGTAATAATTTCAGTGGCGTAACGAATTACTGTTTAATAATATTAAATATTTATTTTTATTGTTGCCATTTCTGCAACCATATTTTTATAATTACGCAGTGGACTTAATGTTAAGTTGCCATGTTTATTTAAAATGATACTTTTATATTTCTTTACTCTTTAGGTCTTATGATTAACTATTTTGATTGTAAACTAATATTTTTATTTTTTAACCTTTATGAATATTTTGGTAAATACCACGTATTTGTCTGTTCTTTTAAGTTTTAGTTCTGATGTTATAGTCACAAGTTTTAGTTCTGAAGTTATAGTGTTATAGTTCAGTAGGAATATTTGTTTTTAAAAAACAAGTTTCTATTATCCTGAACGTAACTTGTATACATGTAATTTTTTTAATTATTTATGAGTGATGAGAACAAAGTTTGTACAATCTTGAAGCCGAAATACGTCGATTATTAAGCTCGTCTTATTGTGGTACTAAATTAAAATAATATCATTGGATTTGCTAATTTTTAGATTACCTTTTTGGTGAAAAATTAAATGATTTTTAAGTCTAACCTTAATAAAGTTGTGTTTAAAACTACTTCAAATTTTATGAAACACCCTGTATACATATATTCAATACATTTCCTCAAAATTAATTCAATCGAGGATCACGAAACCCTGAGTATAATATTTTAATCTTTTCCTTTTGGTTATTTATTCGGTTATTTACTACCTAGGTATTAATAAAGTGTTTAAAAATTAAAATTTAAAAAACGTTACATTTTATTTATACAATTAGTATAAACGATGTTATTTAATTGAAAAACTGAGTAATAACCATTCATTAATATATTCCAATAAAAATAACTAAATATTTCCCGACAGATATATTCCCATTTCTATCAAATAGCACGCCACTGATTAGAAACGTAAGCTTAACTCTTGAATAATGATACAGCGTGGCCAGCACGAGAAAGGAACAAAGACAATCGATTGGTATTCTTTGTCATACTCATAGATACTCTCTTGTAATAATTGCGATAAAATAAACAGAGTTTTATGAGTGGAACTTTGTGTCTCCTCTGATAATTTATTTTTCTTGTGTGTTAATAAATCTGCAATAAAAACATTTGTGGAATAAATGATATATAAATATGTTTTATAATTTACCCTCGAATTTACCGTGTTAAATATTATTTAAAAAAATTACATGAACCCCAATAAAACAGAGAAAAAAAGAAAAATACACTTCTAGTAATACAAGTAATAGCAGTAAAACTAAAATTTCTTTGTGCTGTTAGTTCATTTAACTGTTAGTTCATTTAAATGGTTTTTATTATTTAAATTTTTTTATTACAAATAGAACCCATTATTTTATAATGGTTTTCTTAATTTTTTCATAAACATTGCAAGATTATAAAAATTAAATTTTTACTTATATCACAAGATATCGTTGTAGCTGTCAAAAAATGTCCACTTAAATATCATGACGCCACGAAAATTTCCGGAAATGATTAAAAATGCCATGGTAACCAGTCAAAATTAAGACATTTTATTGGTTAAAAATTGGAGGTATGAAATTTTCTGTTTAATATTAGGTACCTATCATCTTTGACAGGAATCCTATACTCGTAATTTAACATATTCCTTGCATATTTAAAGTGATTCTCTATGGATATGATGTATTAAGGACATTCTTGGCAAATTCTAGGAATAATGCAAAATCTATTGATATATGATCATATGCAGGGAATATGAGGCAGCTGATAAGTGATTTTATTGTTTACTTCTCTTTACAACTTTACTATGTTATTACACGTTTTGAATTTATTTTAACATTTGATATACTTTACCTATGTATATAACTCTGTGTATTAAATGGTGATATATGAAAGGTAGTGTAAACCCTTCTATTTGCAACTTGTTGATACTTCTCAGCGTCTCCAAGTTCTATAAAATCGTTTTATACGAATAAAACAAGTTTATTTATAAGAATCGTATCTATATTGAAACACGTTTCACTATCAAATAATGTTATTCAAAACAAGACATATCTTGATTTTGAATTGTCAATATTCAAATATCAACGAAGGGTGTGTCATCACGGCGAGCTAAAAGAAAACACAAATCTTGAGAAAAATATAGGTACTGTTTTTAACAGTGGCAGCTAAATGATTTATTCAGTTTAAACTGTAATTTTTTTATTAATACTATTTTTTGTGGGTGTGATAAATTTTACACTCTATGGCTAACCATTATCTATTTATTATGTAAAATACTAATAATATAATAATAATAATGTTTATTTACGAAAGAAAAGTTACAATGTAATAACGCCAAATATAAAAATACAAAGTATGCAAATAAACATGAAAAAGACGCAAAAGTATTTTAAATATTTGTTTGCGTTAATTGAAATACACACTTAAAATAAATAATGAATATACAGTGTGTAAAAGCCAAATGGAATAAATTCATTATTTCGGTTACTGTACATATTTATAAAAAATCCCGAAACACGTCAAATTTAAATTATAACTTGACATTCTTTAACGTGAAAATGCAACCCCTACCTTCAACCCCTTTAGAATGACAGGTACAACCCCCAATTTTTTAAATGGGAAGTATAGGCTTGTGATATATCATTTGAAAGGTCTCTTCATTCTCTATTCAAAAATGTTATTGTTTTTAAATTTGATGCAAAAATTAACATAAAAAAAATTAAAATCATGTTGTTACCGAAAGATACTCGAAACTTATTACAATATACTTAAAACTTATTTCCCGTTTAGGTCTTGATAATGAGAAAGTGAACAAAAACCATAGCAATGTGGTTTTTAGATGGTAACCATTAAAAACCACAACATGATATTATTTTTTTATGCATTTAATATATGGGATAAAAAATTACTGTTTTAAATTTTTCTTTTATAATTAATTTGTTAATTACAATTAATCAATTTTTTATTTTAATATCAAACAATCGAACCAGAAACTTGCAGAACATAAGCCCCTGAGAAGTATAAGTTCATGCTATATTAGCAACATTTAATCCATATCAAATATATTTATCAGTAAAAATATTTATAAAAACAATAATTAAAATATAAATAATTATTAAAATCATTATATTTATTACTAATTTTTCCAGGCTATAATTCGAACCTCTAATCTAAATAATATTAATTAGTTTTTGTTATTTTTATTATTTCTTTAAACTTTAAGGCTTTCTTGATTAACAAAAATAAAAAATAAGCTGATATTTTCTTGATTTCCTACTAACCCAATTTATTTTTGAAAAATTTGTTGAATAGACGATGGAAGACCAAATCCAAAATTATAAAAAAATGTACAGGGTGCTATAAAGAATTTTAAAGTAAGGGGTTGTAACTATGGATGAAAATTTAGGGGATAATTTTTTCTACGGCATATTATAATGTATTGGAAATGGAATAGATACGTTTTTGTCCCATTCGAGAATCTTTATTCGTTTAAAAGATATAGCCTGGATAAATTAGTCTGGGACACCCGGTATATACACCTAATATCTACTTAATTTATATACACCTGGTTTATTAGTTTAAATCTTTATAACACTTTATGCTCTATTACTTTTCAAATATTTTCCGAGCTCATTTCCTGTTAAGACTGTTAATCAAACTGACTGATCGCGTGGGTATTTAGATTTTATGTGCTATTTTGACGCCTCTGAAACCACGTCGAACATTTGAGAAGGCGCACTCGCCATTATTTTGAGCTGTATTAGTCAGTGTCGGCGCTTAAGCTTGGCGGGTATGTAACAAAACCTAACCTAACCTAACCAAAATTCAAAATACTTAAATGTACTAACCCTTACTCTGTGGAAGTACATCTAAGGACATTCAAAAATAAAATCTTTTTAACAAAACTTCCTCTTTTTATTTAGAAAATTGCTTCTTTAAACCCAATGACAGCTGTTTCGTTACCATCGTCAGATTAAGCTATTTTTGAAATAAAAAGTTTTGCTCTAAATTTTTTTTTAGTTTTAAACTTAACTTTAAATTTATTGTACCTACCCTTACTCTGTAGAAGGTCATTATATTTAGAAAATTAAAGATAAAACTTTTTAACAAAACTTTCACGGTTTATTTAAAAAACATTACTTTTTAGCTTAATCACAACTCTATTCAAGTATATTATCATCGTGAGATTGACATATTGAACTTATATTTAGTTTTATGATCTGATGTTGATTGAGCAATGTTAAGACTAGACTAAAAGTGTTAAAGTCAAAATATATTAAAACCTAGATGCAGTTGGCCCTAAAGGATTATCCTGGATATATTTACCTCTAGGATTGGTATAACTAAACAATGATACAGAATCAACAGCAGATAAATATATCATAAAACAAAATCAAACTTCAATATGTCAATCTGAAGATGAGATATATTGAACCAGCTGTCATTAAGCTAAATAATATAGTAGTAAATTTATACTGGCTCCGTCGTTTGGCCATCTGCAATCGCATTTGGAAAAGTTCATTTATGTACGTGTTAGGTACACAATTTTGTCTACGTGCACTCATTTTAGTATGTCAAGTGACTCTTTTAACACTAAAATAAGTTTTTTTAAATAAACCAAGTAAGTTTTATTGAAAAGTTTACCTTACTATCATTGATGTTTTATCTTTTGACTGCTATGTGACAAATAACATTTAAATAAATAACTTTTATCTTTTTATATTCAAAACTTTTTACAAAATTTAACATCTAATTTTTAATCATATTTCGAGATTTCTAATATTTTGTAACTCATAGAGGCATTTTTTAAAATAAAAAGTTAAGTTATTTAGATGTCTTGTTTAATAATTTTGTGAGGGGCGGTAATGTTATTGCTATAAAGACATTTAATTTTTTGTATATTTTTTATAATAGATTTAAATGTTTTCAGAAATACTTTCGAAATAATAATGTAAAAAATTCCAAGAGTAAGGAAAACGTATTAGTTTCCCTAACATTTTAAAGTACTAAACTAATATTTATCTTATCTAGACAAAATCTTAGACTCTTCTCTGAATTTTTTTCTGGAGAAAACATCACTCACGTCATTCTGTATTTTAATGGAAAATAAATCTTTTCCGGGGTTTTACGAAGAAGGCTAAAGTGTAGGACTTATCGGTACCATTTACAGCAAAGAGCATAGGAGTGTAAAAAGATTAAAATGCCAACCCCAAAAACACTAATATACAAAACATGGAGATTAAATTTACATTAACTGGATAAGATTCTGTTTCTCACGTGGTCTTAAAGTAAAAATGTTGTAAAAGCTACAGCGTCACCCCCGAACTCCGCACCAAATGGGAAATTTATTTATTATGGGTTTTTCGATAGATAGCATTACTTTATTAATGTTTGTGAATCCTCTAAAACTAAAATGCGCTAACTAAATGTGGCGAAAACCTCGTAATTTGATTTTAAGTCCATAGTAAATATCAAAGATAATCACTTGTTTTGAGCATTTTTTGGTGTCTACAAGAAATAAAAATAACTCTACAAAAAACCATTATAATTTTTTTTTAATTGAATCAAACAATTGATCATAATTAGCATAATAATTGGGCAATTTCTAAATTACAAGCTCTTAATAAAAACTCTTAAAACTCTTAAATAAACTGTTGTATAGAAGATGTCGTTTAGTTATTATTTAAAGCAAATCTTTTTTCTTATAGCCGCCATTTTAAAAAATTGGAAAATATTAAAATTTCTCCTAGATGGCCTTGATGTATTTTTTAATGTCCTCGTATGTACGCGTCCTTCGCCCCATTTTGTTGGTGCATTTTTAGTTTTGGAGGATGCACAACTTTTTATGAAGGATAACTTATTATCGATAAACCCATAATACATAATTTTCCTATTTTGCGAGTACTTAGGGGATGACGATTTATTTTTTAAATTAATATTTAATTAATTTGCAGCAGTCTATCCTTTCTAATTTTAATGTATTACTCAATGTATGACTTTTAACCTATTTAACACTTTTATGGTACAAAATAAAGTTTTTATGTGTTAATTTCCTTCACTTTTCTATTTAATAAATTGAAAAATTAAAGTAATTATTAAAGTCGAGATTAAAGTGTTGTTAATTGTCAATCCTAAATAAGTGTGACATCCTCTGAGTAATGGTTATTGTATAAAATTTCTATTTATTAAGTTTTAAAGCTGCATAAATGCAGAAATATAAGGTGTGTTCAGTAAATAATGAGAATTTCCTTTTTTTTAAATGTATCCGCTCACCTTATGACAAACTTCGGTATATGGGTTGTTATTAACAAAAATAGTAGATGTCTTTAGGGTCCATATTTTGAAATTACCTTCAACTATAAAGAGTGTTGTATAACTCCGTTACAAACCAAACATATGGTTTTTTAAAAGGAAACCCCTGTATATTATACCGAAGTCGGACTGCTCACATTTTTTTGAAAATTTTGATATAAGGTTTTGATACATTATACAGAGTCCTTCAGAAGTTATGGACACGTTTGTGTGAAAATCGTAGGTAAATCAACGCTCTGTATCTTATTGTACGTTGAAGAAAAAAAAAGTATTTTACCTAACAGAGCTTTGTAAAATGTAAAATATCACCATATTCTATTAAATATTAATTATTTTTCCTTTTGTATACAGAGTATACACTCTCGAACGACGAACGAAAAATGCAAGAAATTTTGGTGGAGATTTAGATTATTTTTCTACAAGGGTTAAAGAATAAGATTCTATTCTATTCTTCTGGGGTGCGTTTCATGCATGTACTGGAGCTCTAGGCTCATTGTACCCCCCTGAAGTAATCATACCAGGTTCGTTTCCTTCATGTATTCTAGAATGTCCCTGATATTCGCTTTCACGATTTCCTCTGGCTCAGGAAACTGAATGCCAAAGTGTCTCTGTCTAAGCCACTTAAGGCTCGGACAGTGACATATTACGTGAAAAGGAGTTTCGTCTTCCTCACCACATTTTCTGCACAATGGGTCCTCAGCGAGTCCTATTGTGTTCATGTGTTTTCGGAGATGGCAGTGTCCTGTAAGCAGTCCCACTGCCTTTCTCAGTTGGGTTCTACTTAGGCTGAGTAGTTCTGTAGTTTTCTCCCTGGATGGACCTGTTATGAATAATCTGGATTGCCTGAGTCCAGGCAGTTCCATCCAGAGTTTCTTATGTTGTTCCCTTAGTCGTTCCTCTATTGTTTCCCTTACATGTTGGTATGAGACCCCACATGTGGGAAGAGGTCCGATCAGGGTTCCTTCTGAAGCTTCCCTGGCTAGGAGGTCAGCTTTTTCATTTCCAAGAATCCCTGTGTGTCCTGGTACCCATTCAAGGATAACCTTGTGGCGTTGTGCCAGTTCAGCTACAGTTCCTTGGCAGTGCTTCACTGTTCGTGACGCAGTGTGTACGCTCTCTATTGCTTTGAGAGTTGCTTGAAAGAATAAGATAAATGAGCCCAGATTAGGATTTAAGATCATCTACAGGGCTGGAATGGCGTTGTTTTTGTGTGGGAGTCGTATTGTCCTGGGTGAATTTTGAGATGAGGTTGGGAGATAATGGTTCTGTGTGGCAAAATAGTGCCAATTGGGGGTAGCTAGGCTTGGGGAGTGGCTTCGAAGAATTCGTGGATAACGGGCCCAAATTTGGGCGGCGTATGGACATCGTGAGGAATCGGGTACAGAGCTGTGACTGTATTGTTCCCTTCCTGTCATCCATTCGGTAAGTGTTATAGGAAAACCACAGAAGACCTATAACCTGACAGAGGACCCACTCTCTACGACATTAAACATTTATTATTTACACGACTATAATTTATTTCACCTATTTCATTTTTTTCACCTATGATACTAGATTTGTAATGAAGGTCTTTACATCTGCGGGCCGGCCATAAAGCGAAGGTGTAATCTTTATGGCCCGCAAATTTTACCCAGTCGTTTATAATAATCAGAATTATCTCATTGACAGTTTGGACCAAGTTTTTCTTTCTCCATTCTTCAAATTTTTCAAATTTTTTTTCGTACAACGCTTTTGCCGGTTTTGGTAGTAACTCCGTATCAGCTTTTAACACTCTTTCAACAATTTCTTGCGGAATATTTTCTTCCATCGTGAACACTATTCACGCAACGCACAAAAACGTTTGAGAAAATTTCCAGTCAGGTTGCTAAGACAATTTTTGCCATAGATACAAACCAAAGCAACGTATTTTGATTCATATTGACTTATGGAACATTTTTACCAAAAATTGTGTTAAAAGCGAACAATAGAACGGCCGTAATTTGATGTCTATAAATATCGGGCCATATACAAAAGTACAAATGTTATCCTCGAATATCAACATCCTCATTACGCCCCCGTGGTACATAAATAACTAGTACAATTTGTGTTACCTATGCATTTTAAACTAAAGCAACAAAAAGTTTTGGCACTGCTATGACTCTGCATTTATTATTTCAATTTAAAAATCCCTACAAAATATTCTTGTCTTTTTTGTTTTCATTTTCTTACATTGAATATGTTATTGAAATATGTTTCTTTTTTCAGGTAAGTTTTGATTTTTCGAAATTAACGTAAGTAGCAAATTTTATTAATATTATAAATCCTTTTTAAATTTTAATTTGTAATAAACAATTTTTTAAAACAAAAAATAAATAAATTAATAACAATTTTTATACCACTAATCTTTCCTTACCTAAAAAATTTTAAAAAAATGTTCACAAGAAATGTTTAATTAAAAAATGTTTAAATAAGACCATCACCAACTATAAAATTATTATAGAATATAAAGCAAATTAAGAATAATAAAAAACTCTTCAATTGAACGTAACTTCCAAGTTTATTTAAAAAATTATATTTTACAACAATATTAAAGCATAGATGTTAAAAAGGACCCTAAAGAAGGTATTAATAATATAAAACTGGGTTACAATTTCCCTCTAAGATCAGTATAACTGTGCAATGATATATAAAAACCAGGAAAAAAAAATATATCATGCTGATCTTTACAATAACTTAATATATTTATGTTACAATAATGTCTTATCTATGTATAAAATGAAGACTCAATCAAAGTAAACAGTTTAATAGTGGAGAACCAAGATTTATTTGTTCATTAACTACTTTAAACTGTTAATCTGCTAGATGTCTTTTATTTTCAAGTTCTTCTAGAAAATCTAAATTTTGTTTTTTATCACAAATGTGTAGTATACTCGGTAGTATATGAATGTCATTGGTGTGTATCAGTGAGTTTGTATGTTCTAGTAGGGGTTTTGCATAGTTCGACTTATCTGGTTGTTGTAATCTATATGCTCTTAAGTGTTAATTAAATCTTACTTCAAAATTTCTTTGTGTTTGACCTATATATTCTGCATTATATTTTTGACAATTAATTTTGTAAACACCAGATTTTTTTTAATTTTGGTAATTTTGTTTTCACATTTAACAATTTTGTTCCAATATTATTTTGTGTTTTTAATGATATTAATGCTGATGTTACCGAAGTTATTATTTTTGAAATTTCTTGCATTTTGCATTGCATTTCTTTAGTTTGTTTTGGAAATATTAGTTCTAGTGACATTGTTTTTCTTATTAATTAATTTATTTATCAAATATATTGGATAGCCATTAGATTTATCCATTTGTTTTATGATCTCAATGTCTTTATTAAAATTATTTTTGTTCATTGGAATTGAAAATGCTCTAAGTATCATGGAATTATAAGCAGCTAATTTATGTGATAGTGAATGATTTACATCTGTTTGTGTAGGTTTTCTGTATATTGAATAATTTAATGAATTATTAACTTTTTCATTTCTTAAATCTAGAAAATTAATTGAATTATTTTCGTAGTAAGATGAACTTCCACAAAGTAAAGGTTACCACAATCAATTTCATTAATTAAGAACAGTAAACAACTAAACGGTTGAATGAAACTTCCACTATTTAAGATATGGTGCAGCCGTACGAAGTGTTTTTTTTTTAAATACTAGTCCTTCTCCTAGAATTATTAAACTTTGATGCTTATATGACAAACAAATGTATTCAGCTCTAAAAATATTATTCTATTAGAGGTTATCTTCTTTAAATGCCGTAAACCAGCGATACTGAATATTTATAAATTGCTCAATTTATACTATTAATAATTATTTTTTAAACATAACTACTGTTGTTCCTAAAAATTTAACATTCTGTTGATGTCTACATTAAAGGAAATTTTACGGTCTCTAGTGAAAATGCGGTAACGTTGTAGGTGTTAAATTCCTTTACAGTGGTGCCGAACTTACTGCACTAATAGTCGCTCTGGTAGTAGGTTCAGTAACCTTGAAAATGAAACGTTGCTCTAGCTTTTCAGCGATCTTTACCGAAGGATAAAAGGACAGTAACTGTTTGCGAGGGTATTTCCACGGTCGTTAACTTAAACTACGGGATACGGGAGATATTGCTAGTACGTGGCAGCCTCTTATTTTTTACGGGACTTCCTCTAAATAAGGAAATGATGCTAGTTGTGGTTATTGTGGCATTATTGTTGCTCAATGGTCATTTTTTTGTCCGGTTTTAGTTACTTCTGTGGTCGCAATATATAGATGTTTATTTCTAACGGCTTAATAGAATGGTTGAGTTGGCAGTATTCAGTCCTCTCGTTGGATAAATTTACTTAAAAACATGTTAGATAATATATTGTTATATTTCGTTAAATAAATTTAAGATAAAAAAAACAACTTTAAATGTTCATTAAAATGCACATTTGTACTCATTTATAAGTGTTATAAATATAGTGAAGGGTTTCTTTGACCTAAATGATTTCAAACAAATATACGTTCGTATTCAGCTCTATTTTAACTAATCTTATAATTGAATAAAAATACTAAATAAATCAAATAGCTAGTTAACTTACATCAAAATTAATATTCCAAGTAAGAAGTCATCAGGAAAACATCATCATTATCAAGATATCCAATAACGATAATAAATAATAAAGTTCCCTTTTTTGCTAAGACCTGTCCAGCTTTAGTGTTTAGTTGTAAACCAGTTTCATCAGTATTGTATATGTGCCCAGGTTTGTCAAAAGGGCTATGTTTTGTCATAACTTTTTCAAGGTCCGCGAAATGGGCTTCAACGGCTTTTTTGGACATTCCAATGGATCGTGCTATTGAAGTGTTTTCAGACTTAATGATAGAAATTTCAGGCCGTCGGAATAAAAACAACTCCAACCATTTATTATCAGATATTATCCAGATACCTAATATTACGGATTTATATTATTTTATTTTTGTATACCCTACTTTCAGTTTGGCTAAACTTATTTGGAATTCCCAATTGTTTGGCTAAATTAAATGCCATTATCCTCACCTCTATTCTCGTCGGTGCAAAACCTGACTTTTGGAGCTTTATGATATGGTTTACTAATTTTTGCTCAGCAACTGAACCTAAAAAAGCGCTGGGTCCCAGGCGGTTGGTATTTTCGAAGTTATTTGTCATTAACCGTCTTTAAAAGGTAGTTTTCGGTATTCCAAATGCTTTAGCAGCTTCATTGACGTCCATTTATAAATGCATTCATGGCATTAGTTAAAGCCTCAGCGCTCCAAGACCCTCGTTCACGTACATTCTTATTGGGCATTTTATTAAAAAAAAAACATTGGTTCAAATCTCCTCCCCTTTATTGGTCCATATATCCTAAAGTAGAAGGATAGACGGACCACTTGATAAATGACAACCGAGAAAACGTTATTTTCATTTTTAAGGTTATGTGATACAGGGTGGAATGATATTTATAGTTTCATTAACAAATAGACGGGTCAGACTAACCTAAATGTTTTAAAAACACAAATAAATATGTTTAAATATACCTTTCAGCAACACGAAATTTATTTTTGGTCAAAATCTTCCTTCCCACCACATACAACAGCGAGTTTGCAATGAAGCGCTGCTGCAATGTTACCGAATATACCGAATAAATATTACCGAAGGTCTGTCTATCCTATTGGTCCATCTAACCTCCCTTTCCCCTATAAGTTCTTATAAAGCTTGGTCAAGTCAGCAGAACAAAAATAACAAACACGAATAAAAACTAACATAAATTTAAGTGCTCTTTTCGTGCTAATTTTAGCTTTTATTTAAAAATTTCGTGCTCTATTAGTTTCTCTAATAATTGCTATTTAAATTCTGCCCGCCAGCTTAACATAAGTTAGAAGAGCACTATCAATAATTGGTAAGTAATTTAAAAAAAACTTTTGCACACAATTAAGTGCTTTTCAAGTGCTTGAGTTGTAAATTTTACACTCATATACGAAACAAAACAAGCGCTACGCCGCCTGGTGACAATCAAAATAACTAAAAATCTTGACATAGTTCTCAGGTTCTCCTTTGGTTTGTGTTTGTTTTTATGTGACTTTTTACAAATATTTATTATTTGTCTTTATATTTATGGTAAAATAATATTTCAGAAACACAAATAAACACACAACAGATACAACGTAAATATTTCAATGTCAATGTTTATAGTTCTACGACTGCCCACATTGGCGCTGCAATCTTATTTTCAGATGCCTATTGCACAATAAATAATGTGTTGTAAACTTAGACAAGGAAAGAGAGAGGACTGCGCACTGGAATCAGTTTATTTAACCAACTTACCACCAAACTAATGGCGGACAATATTGACATAGGCGTATCATAAGATTTTTCTTATACGATTATTAAATAATTATTTTCATTATTTCGTATTACAAATCTAATTTAAAAAGTCTTTAAATATGTACTGCTCCAAAAAAAAACAACAATCATTTTAAAACATAATTATTTAATAAATATTACAATTTTAATCTATTTTATTTGTTTTAAATATATGTTTTTGTTCCACGCCACTGCAAAACTATTACATCTATGAGAAAATAATAACAATTAATTGAAAAATAATCTTTAAAACTGAATGAAAACAGTTTTCAAAATGTATGTACTATTAATTTAAGTTATCATACATACATACATAATATGTGATTTAGTTAAACATCTATTACCTGAAAGCTGTAATATTAATAGAAATAAATTTCAAGGAATTAGTTTTAAAATACTTCTTACCTATGAAATGAAATTCCTTCCTCTTTTTTAGCACTCTGACTGTTGCACTTATAAACTGCACAATTAACCATTTTCAAATGTATATTCAGGTAATTAAAAAAGGTGAAAATTAATAAAAAAAAACTAAAAAAATACAATCCGACGATCCAAATTTGTTTACCACCAAACATATGTCAAACGTTTGAAAATTGGCTTCAATCAAACGCATAAGGTTTTCATTGACATGCGCTGTCCTCTCTCTTTCCTAGTCTAAGGTTGTAAATAAAAATATTGAAAAATGTTTACAAACTATGTTTTTTCCCGAGTGATCAAGAAAGTTAAAAATCCCGTCACTGGCTCGTGATGTAGTAGACTTAAAACATTATTAGCAATAACAAATAAAATATTGTAAACAAATGTTTTTTTCTTTGATAAGAAATGAAATGTGTTTTTCGTGTCGTGTTTTTTGTTTGATGCAAATTTTGTATGTGAGAAAAATTGAACATGTTTGCGATAATTTTTCTTGACAACACAGTTACTATAAATTTATTTATTTAAGAATTATATAATAAAAGGAAATGGAAAAGGAAAAGGAAGAATATTCTGTAATAATTTCATTAATAGTTATTGACAACAAATTTTCACAGAACCCTCCGATTTGTTTAATAATAATAATATTACATGTTTAACAGATTTTCGTCATCAAAAATTTTCTCAAAAAATAAAATTACTTTTTTATTTATTGTCTTTTGCATAATGGTGTTGGAAATACCAATATACAAACTTTGTGGTTTATGTTATATAGTTCTACTAGTTTAGAAGTTGTGAAAGTGCAAAAACATTTTCAACATTACAAAAATATTAAATTGAATTAACGATTCAAAATTCAAGGAGATATATTTTTTTAGAAATACTATATCTGCACAAAATTTAGCTTTAAATGATATAATTACGTATAATTAGTACTAAAGAGCATTTTTTGCGCAACAGTTTTTTAAATTATTCAACAATTATTGGCAGTGCTCTGCTAACTTTTGTTGAAGCTAGCTAAATAATAATCATTAGAAAAGCTAAAAGAGCGCGACATTTTTAACTAAAGGCCATAATTAGCACTTAAAGGGCACTTAATTTGTGTGCAAGAGTTTTTTTTTAAATTACTTACCAGTTATTGATAGTACTCCGCTAACTTATGCTAAGCTATAGGAAAGACTAAAATATTACGAAATTTTCAATCAAACGCTGAAAATAACACGTTAAGAGCACTTAAATTTCTATTAGTTCTTATTCGTGTTTGTTATTTTAGCTCTGCTGACTTGACCAAGCCCTATTATAAGTGATAGCTACCGGTCATATTTGTATTTGCATTCATTAGATAAAAAAAATATGACGACCAATTATTTTCAGAGGTGAACATAATTTAAAAGACTTAAATGATAATTCTTCGATCATTAATAAACAAGTTTATTATTATTAATCATATTATGTATGAGGTAAAATATATTTTTGTATATAAATAAATATATATGAATGTATACTTATTATTTTAATTCTTTCACGTCTATGGTTTACTGGTTTTAAAAGGATTTATTACTTCGCGTTGATTGTGAGTGGAGTTTTAGCCGTGGGCTAAACAACTTCATTAAGAACAGTAAACAACTAAATAGTTATTTTGTTTGTTTGTACCTAGGCATCTGATGTTGATTTGGTAGTATTAAGGCTAGACCAAGTATGGAAGTAATAAGACATAACAATATTAAAACCCAGATGTTATTAGACCTAAGGGATTATCCTGAATCTATTGCCCTCTAAGATCACTATAACTGTGCAATGGGACGCATTCCAACTCGTGCCCACTAATCCCTTAGAAGGTACAAGAGTAAAGGTCTCAATAATCTGTATACCTAACTCGTGCTCGATTGAAAAATTTACCTGTTCAAATTACCATACCATCTTGTCTAAACTCTATAGGAACAGGTATTATTGTTAAATTTGGTTTTCCTGAAGAACTTACTAGAAAGGATTTTGTTTGGGGTTTGATATTTATGAATGAGTTAGTTTTATTTCGTAATTTGGAGGGTTAAGAGCAGCTCTATAAACATGTCGATTCGCGAAGTATCAAGTCAACGTGGGAAAATATTATTAATTGTAAAACAACACAAATTTAATCAAAGCAGCAACAAGTTAACATCTGGAAAAATTAAGTGGGTGTGTGTGAATAGAAAGTGTAACGCATATTTTCGGACAATCGGTGATTCCTAACCTAACCCAACCTAACCTAACCTAACCTAAGATATCAACATTTACTTTCGTTAAAACAGTATTTTGGTATAATAGTATTAATCATATGTAGGTAGCTCTAAGTTTTTTATGTGCAATATATTTAATTAATACGTTTTATAGTAATTTTATTTCAAATAAATGACAACTGTATATGTAGGTCTTGAATATTTAATTATAATAAATAAGAATTAAAAACCGCAGTTCCGATGCACCCGGGCACGAGTTGGTGTATTAATTTTCTGCCTGGCACGAGTTGGTCAGTGATTTTCGGGGCCAGGAAATAACGGGCACGAGTTGGGAAACGCCGGTGCAATGATATAGAAAAACCAGGAAAAAACTATATCATGCTGTTCTTTACAATAACTTAATATAATAATAGCAAGGACTGTATAGAGGTTTACTCTATTTCCTAACAGAATCTGTTTAAGGAGCTGTCAGTTTTATCATGTGAATATGCTTCTTGAGCCTGTTTTTCTCTGCTAAGAGACTACTAATAGTTTTTTCGTATTTGTCTTTTGTACTTCAACAGATGCTATCACTTTTGACATCATACATTTAGTGAATTTCTGTCTCAATCCTGGTGATCTTGTCCACTATTCTTTCCTATGTTACGCTGTACGAGGGTTCCGGTCAGTTAAGTGGGTTTTCTCAGTTTCCTTAGTTTCTCGTCCTTGTCTCGCTTTTATGAGCGAAATAGTTAATTGTAAAACTAACAAAATAAAATTTCTATTCATAATATGAAACCAAAATAAATAATGTGCACTTCTGAAATGCCTTAGAGCCCTAACTGTTCTAAGGTGTGGGGGAGGGGCTTGAAGGAGCCTATTTTGTTGCCTAGACATTTCGGCCCAAAAATTTTCAATGTATTTTTATCAGGTGACCAAGGTTTCCACTCCATTCTTGCAACCCTCTGTGTTCCACTAGTCAGCCCTTTTATTTGATACCCATGTAGTGGTAGTCTTGGCAAAATGTGTATAGTAAACGATCATCATGTAGCGACGGCCCTGTTATATTTTAATTTTTTATAACAGTTTTCTGTATTCTATTATGCAGGTTCTCATTTGACACCCACACCTTGGTAGTCGTGACAAAAATTGTACACCGCGGCACACAGGCGAAATGTGACGAAATCGCGGCCAAAAATGCTGCGCTATCAATTTGGGCCAGATAAGTGAACAAAATGTGAAAAATGTATAATATAAGAGATTAGCACACTCTTTAAAAGTTCTGTTCCAAGTTGGTTCACTTTTTCACCTCTAGTTCACTTGATATTGTAAATAGTAGTGGACCATAAGAACTTTCTTTTAGCCGCAACAAAAAACCAATTCAAAATTGTCAAAAGTGGTTACAACTTGCTACTTTTATAACATAACTAATTCAAAAATAGAGCATACATAATAAATGTCATAAAGTTGAACCAATATTGGTGTGTCCAAATCCTCTTAATGAAGAATATTTTGAATTATGGCATGTTATACCAGGGATACAATTCGACATACTTTTTTGCAGTTTCATGATAGAAGTTTTGAAAAGATCTGTATTTACCTCAAAACCACTGGATATTGTTTACAAAATTGTTCGAAATTTAGTTATCAGATTCTCATCAATTCCTGTTATTTTTGAAGAAATATCTGGGTTTTCAAAAAAACGCCTAGCTGTATTGCCATCGTTTGTACTACCAAATCCAGGCTTTGGTCTATCTACTATCAAACCTAAATCCTTTAAAAATAAATCCTGGATTCGCTTTTTATTTTTAGCCACTTTTTCTTTGTTCTCTGTACCCCTAGCATTCAAAAAAACGAATCCACGCATGCAGGGATGACAATCCGAATTGATACTTAGACTTATCACTTATATTTTGTTTAATGACTATTGATATTATTAAAATATTTAGATGACAACCTACAAATGTAGCACCTCTGAGCACTTTCAGTGTTTCTGTTACTTTACAAATATCCTGTGATTCTGTTTCAAAAATTGAATGATATTGTGGAAAAGGAGGAGAAATAAGCCCACACAAAATTGCCGAACGAAAAATCGGATTTTTTTAACATAACCCAGTTTTTTTGAAAAAATATTTTAAGCAAGATTGCATTGAATAAAAATATTTATATAGTTTGAAAGCGGAAATCCGCGAAAGTCACAACTTTTTCTCTAAAGAAAAAACGAAAGCAAACTTTTTTTGGAAAATTCTGTAACTATATCAAACTAAAATTGCCGGTGTCTACACTACTGTACGTAGAATTATTCTATAAAGATTTTTAGAATTTACTTAACACTAGGAATAGGCTCCATTGCAGAATTTAAGATTTCCAGTAAAAACCACGTCAGAAACTTTATTTGAAAAGCACAGATTTTGGAGACAACTGATAATTAAATAATACCTCCAACAACAAACTTCAACTTTGAACTACAATATTTCTGAAAATAATCAGAATGAAACTTTAATTAGGGTAGGATCTAATAGACAGGTAACTCGGTTATTAAGTGCTAATGGGTTTTTCCCGAAATTCTCAGGTTGGCATTTTTGATTATTGGCCGAGATTTCGCCTCTGTGCGCCGTTTGGTAGCTGCCATTATCTTGTATTTACAATGAAACATAATTTATTTAATTGAATAGTCACCAGCACTAAAGGTGTGTATTAAATTTAAGATAAATTTGTCAACAAAAAGGAGGCAAGTTGCAAGTTACATACATAAAGACGTTTAAAAAAATTAATTTTTGGTCGATGACAGCTGTTTCGAATTAACATTCATCTGTCAATCTAAGAATGAATGAATCGAACGATTTTTTTCCACCATGCAGGAAAATAATTTTCTCCGTTTTATTAATAGCTTGTCATTGACAGAAAACGATTGATTTATACTTTGTTGCCCTTTAGTATTGCAACCCCGAGTTTTTAGGGTGGAATGGCAGAGAGTGCTGATTATTTTTCTGTAATCATTTAATCGATTGTGCAACATTTTGTGGTGTGCTATAATCGGAAATCGAGTTAATCTAGAATGAACAGAACGAGAATGAAAAGTTGTGTTTTTGCTGGATAATAAATGGGTTTAGTGATAACGTTTATTTTTATCGTAGTTTTTCTGTCATCTGTTTCATCTTAATATCTCTAATAATATGTTTAGATAAAGTATTAGTTTATAAGAAATCTATTTTCTTATTGTCCGAATAAAAAAAATAATTTAAAGATAATTCTGAGTAAGTATATCAAAAATTTAATTAAAAGCAAACTTTATTTTAAAAAAATCTTGTTTTTGGATTTTTATTTCTAATATTTGGAAAAATGCCATGAAATGGATTTAAATCTGGTTTTAGAATATATTTAATACGCATGGCAAAATGAAAAGCTGCCTGCGGGGAAGACGATATTAAACCCCCAAAAGAAGGTACTAAAATAAAAAGCCAGTTTTATGTCTATATGCTCAAAAAAGAATTTTATTATTATTTTTTTTTATTCAACTGGAATCTCCGAAGTCTAACGAAATTTGCATTTTAATTTTATTCGGATGTATGTATGTATGTATGTATAAGTTAGGGGTGATAATTACACTGCGACCTATAGGATCTATTGTGTTCCCCCTTACTTGCCATGTTCTGATATTTTCTCAGACTTATAGCAGCTCTTCGAGTCCTATTTTCCTGAGGAAGTTTAGGACATCGTCGGGCTTCAAGTCAGGTAGATCCCCTTCCTCTATTCCATGTGCTCCTAGGTATCTAGCCCTAGAATTTTGCAAGGCAGGGCATTCTGCGAGTATGTGTATTGAGGTTTCATCCTCTTCCTCACAGAATCTGCACTTTGCTTCATCTGCTAACCCTAGTTTCTTCATGTGGCTTCTTAACCGGCAATGCCCGGTTAATATTCCCGTTAAAATTCGGAGCCTTTTTTTACTGAGGTTGAGGCAGCTAAGAGATCTCTTCTGGTCATAGTTCCCCAGTAGTATCTTAGATTGCCTCAGTCCTTCCAGCTGATTCCAGTACTTGGATTTTTCTTTCTCCATTTCTTCCCTTAGTTTTCCTAAGATTACTCTACTGCTGATCCCACAAGATGGTTCTGGTCCCAAATGTGGGGTTTCAGCTCCTTTTTTGCCAACTTATTTGCTGTTTCGTTCCCCTCTATTCCCATGTGTCCCGGGACCCATAGGAGGGCGACAGTGTTCGTCTGGCCCAGTTCATTTAGTTTGCCTAGGCATTCCCAAACCATCTTCGAACTGATTATATTTGAACTCAGCGCTTTGATGGCTGCTTGACTATCCGACATGATCACAATCTCTTGTCTGCGGTAGTTTCTTCCAATATTGAATTCCACACATCTTTCGTTGGCGCGGACTTCTGTTTGAAAGATGCTCAGGTATGTGCCCAAGCTTTCTGAGTATTTGGCTCTCGGTCCAAAAACTCCTATCCCAGTTCCCTCGTCTAGCTTGGAACCGTCCGTATACCACTTTATGGTATTTTGATTTAAATTCTGTATGGTGTCTTCGTCCCATTCAGATTTATTACTCAACCTTGTGATGAATTTTCTCACAAAGTTGAATTTCTTTGGCATATCATCTTGGGGCATTTCCCAAGTTTGATCAAAATGAAGTGATCGGGGTTTTTCCCTGATAATTCCTTCCTTGATCATTCTATATATCGTTTTCTTCCTTACACTTTCTAACAGAATGTGCAGTGGGGTTAAGTTTAAAATCACCTCCATTGCAGCAGTGGGGCAAGTTCCCATTGCTCCAGTGATACATGAACAGGCTAGTCTCTGAATCTTCGAGAGATTTTTCCTCGTCGTACTCAGATTAGCCCTTGCTCCCAAGCCACTGCCCCATATGTGATTATTGGTCTCACTATTGCTGTGTACATCCATTGCAGAATACGTGGGTTGCATCCCCAGTTCTTTCCTGCAATGTTCCTGCACACCATGAGGGCCTTGGTTGCTTTGTGTATTACTTCGTCTTCGTGTTTATTCCAGAGTAACCTACTATCTAGGATTAGCCCTAGATATTTGACCTCTGTTTTCCACTCGACGATGTTCTCCCCTATTATTATGATTTTTAGATTAGGTTTCTTTTTCCTTGTAAAGGCTACTAGTGTGGTTTTGGTGGGGTTGATGTTGAGTCCCACCGAGTCACACCATTGTTTCGCAATGTTCAGTCCTCTTTGAACAATATCACAGAGGACATTTTCATACTTCCCTTTTGCCAGGATAACCATGTCGTCGGAATACCCTTGACATGGTATGCCTTCCCTGGTCAATTGACTAAGTAGACTGTCCACAGTGAGACTCCACATATCGGGGATGCAACTCCTCCCTGTGGACAGCCTCTGGTCACATTAATGAAGATAGTGTCTTGTCCTGCCTCCATTTCTGCGATTCTTGTAGATAGCAGTCGCGACATCCAGATGTAAGTCGTTCTATCTACTCCTTTCTCAATCAGTGCTCTTTTGACTGCCTCATGTGGCGTATTGTCAAAGGCCCCTTCTATGTCTAGAAAGGCACATACCACGGTCTCTTTTTTATTCAGAGTGTCTTGGATTTCGTCAGTCAATTGTATTAAAGCGGTTTCCGTGGACTTTCCCGCTTGGTACGCATGCTGACGGGGGTGCAGTGGCACCTGTTCCAAGATTTCTGTTTTAATGTAATTGTCTACAGCTTTTTCCATCGTTTTGAGAACAAACGATGTGAGGCTGATCGGTCTAAGGGATTTGGGGTGCGTAGTGTCCCGTTTCCCTGCTTTTGGGATGAAGGTGATTTTGGCCCTTCTCCACGCTTCTGGTATGTATCCCAGTTCAAGGCTGCTCCGACTAATTCGGATCAAGTGTGGAATTATTGCCTCTTGGCCCTGTTGGAGTAGGGCAGGAAATATTCCATCTCTTCCAGGGGTTTTGAACGGCTGGAAGGTGTTCATAGCCCATCTCAGCCGTTCCTCACTGCATATGTGCTTTGCCATTGCAGTGTCTTCCCTGGTAGGTCTTTTAGCTTTCTCATTTATTTTTCCGGAAGGGACTATTCCTCCGGAAAAGTGAGTTTCTAACAGCAGCAGAGCTCTTTCTTTTTCGCTTTCTGTGAAGCTTCCATCTGGCTTCCGTAATGCCATTACAGTGTCTACTTTCCCTTTTGCCAAGACTTTGTGTAGCCTTGCTGCAGAGGGTGTAGCATCTATTTCTTCGCAGAATTTTCTGAAGCTGTTTCTTTTAGCTTTTCTAATCTCCTTATTATATGTTGTAAGTTTCTCGGTGTAGCTCTGCCAATCTCCGTTACGTTTGGCTCTATTGAAGAGCTGTCGCGTTTCCGATCTTAAGTTTGAATTTTATTCGGATACTTCTCTATCAATAAAAGGTTTTTCATCTGTTTTGGTGGTTATTAATCATAAACATCCTTTTGTTATTGCATTTTATATTGAATAAAGCTGATTCTTACTGAAACAATAAAAATATTTAAACTCAACATTACAACATATTTTTCACTATTTGCTAACCTTATGCTAATAAACAAAATTTCCACGTTTATTAAAAATATTAGCTTTTTTAGTACAATGACATTTGTTTTGGTATTCTATAGGAGCATTTATCATTGTCAATTTGACAATTTCTTGTGAAAGTAGATTCGTCAGTGAATAAAATATATTTATAAAATTTATTTTGCGTCTATTTTCTTCTAAAAGCCAATCACAAAATCCCATTCTTTTAGCATAGTCTTCGGGAAGTAATTCTTGAACTTTTGTGATATGGAAGGGGTGAAGTAACTGGTCCTTAACTGTTCTCCATATTTTCATACGAGGTACTCTTAATTCAGCCGCTATCTTTTCGTCAACAATTTCTATTATATTATCTGCATTCGCAGGGTCTTTTGGACGGCCACTATTACCGAGAACTTGTTTTTTAAAAGTGCCTGTTTCTCTTAAATTTCGGTCAATAGTCAGGAAAATTCTCCTATCTGGTACATTTCTATTAGGGAACTTATCAGCATAGCGCCTTGCAGCCGCCGTACCATTTCCTTCACAACCGCTATTTTCATAATGAAATCTTTACCTAAAAATGCATATCAGCCATTTCTAAGAAACTGTAATTATTCATTTTGAGTTATTAACTAAAAAAACTTTTCTACTTATGTCAGAAGCAGATTTGAAATAATTTGTAAATAACACTATTTAAAATTATGTATTACATTAGATTTTTATTATTATACTGCTATTTATTATTTTATAAATTGTAATTTAATAATAAAGATGTTTTTAATATTTGTGAAAATGTAGTTTAAATATTCAATATTGAATTTGGCAGTTTAAAGGGTGGCTGTAACTTCCATAATAAAATAGTTGTAAAGAAATACAGAGAGACACAAAAGTTCAAGAATAGACGATTCCATATTTTGTTAAATTATAACCCTAAATAAAGTGAAAGGAGGAGTGTTGGTCCCCTCTGAAAATCCATAATAAATCAAAATAATTGAATGCAACTGTTTCCAATTCATTGGGTATTCTCTAATAGTATTTCCTAAAAATTTTTATACATTAAAGTTAAACCGTTTTAGAGTAATATTAAAAAACATTATTTAAATTTTAGCACCCTGTAACTTTTGTGTAAGTGGGGTTCAATCAACATATTTTTGACCGCAGAATCTGTGGTATAATTTATTACTATTCTTTTCGGGACACCCTGTATAAGTATTTGTAAACCAGACAATGCATAAGAATTAAGGATTCGCTCTTATTTTGTACGATGTTGCCACAAGGTAATAGACGATGCAGGATGTCGGAATTTATGAACCGAAGTAGTTAAATTCTAGAACTCGAAATACTCCGAAATTATACATTATTTTACAAAATTGTAGATAGGAAAATGATTCAGTTTGTTGCATTTCAACTCGCTCTCTCCTTAATTTTTTATTTATCAAAAAAATGATAGAAACATGGAAATTATTTATTAATACAAAAAACCAAGTAGAGAGCGAGTTGATGTAAGTCAAAATAGACACTTTAAAAAAATCGATCTAAATAAAGTAATTTTTCTCCGATATCATCAAAATATTACTTTTCCTGCCTAGGCAGCAAAGTGGTTACTTTGCTGTCTAGGCAATAAGCCATAAATCGTTTATAATTTCCTTCATATTTCATCCGAGACTTCTCCGGCAACAAATTCAACTCTATATTTTTTCCACCTCCCTTATTTCTGGAGGAGTAAGTACTTTCAGGTCGCTATTACTGTCCATTATATAATAATTTAAATATACCGATATTTTTCCGCACAACTGTCAGAAATTTCATAAATTGTCAAACTATAATTATTATGGACATTTCCATAGCAACCAACCATTCCAACAACTGGGAGTTCTATCAAATTTTATTTTAATTGAACACTACAGAAAAAATAAAGGGATTGTGGAAATTGTAATGTAATAATAAATGTAATAATTTGCAAATACAATATTCTCCTATATCATTAATCGAAGAAAAAATTATATGTTCAACTCGGCAGTCAATCTACTACTACTGTACCGTTCTGCGCATGTTCGTAGTGTAGCTACATCAGTTGGGAGGCCACAGACGTCATTACGACACCGTTTGATCGGCGTTTACATTTACGTGATTTTAAAATGACGCCGACTATCGAGAATCCCGTAAAATTTGTGTTGTGATTAGTTTTCTCTTTGCTAAAGGTTTAAAGGAAATTATTAACAATCATCGTCAATTCATTGAAGTCTTTTCCTTAATAATAATGGAAATTATGTAGAGAAGAAAGAATGCTCTTTCAGGGAAATAAGGTTTTGTTTGAAAAATTTACTTGTTGATTTTTTACATCGAAACGTAATTTAAAAACATGCCTCGTATTTCCCGCAAAAATCATTTTATTGAATTTATAATCTGTATATATAAAAATGAATTGATTGCTGTACGTTAGTCTCGCAAAAACTCCAAAACGGCAAGACCGATTTTAAAAATTTTGTTTTGTTTTTTTTGCTATAGTTTAGGGATGGTTTAGAAAAAAAAAATTTTTGGAAAACCCGAAAATTCAGCTAAAAAAAAATAAAAAAAATATACTGCTGTAACTCAAAAACGGCTGGACCAATCTTTGATTTTTTAATTTTTTTTAGCTAAACTTTTGGGTTTTTCAAAAAATTTAATTTTTTTTTGTTGAATTTTCGAGTTTTCCAAAAAAATTTTGTTTGTTTGTGTTTGTATTCATTTTCATATTGTTTATATTTAAGAGTAAAAATTGACATAAGACAGTTATAAATGATATTCGAATGTCAAAAATGACAGTTGACAGCTGAAAAATTACAGTTGGTACCGGAAAAATGACAGTTGACATCTAAAATGACATTTGACATTAAAAATTACATTATATCGTTTGAAGGAAAAAAAATGAATGATACACTATTATTTTTTCACTAAATTTACAGTATCTTACATAGTTTTATCAACAACATCATTGTGATACAGACTATATTTTAAAAACCCATCATGCCGAGCGTAGCGAGGTTCGCAGAAACAAAATAAATACAAAGTATACCATTTTTAATTTTCACTACATTTTTCAATAACAAAATTTTTTATAACCAATATTTATAAATACATATACAGGGTGATTGATTAGTGTGAGGAAGCTCAGTAGATCTGTTGTAGTAAAATTTACAAAAAAAAGTTATTAACAAAAGTTGTAGGCAGCTTTAAACTCCATATTTTAAAATTAGTTACAATCTTACAGGGTGTTCCATAAGATGGTGGCATACCAAACTTATGTTTTTTTAAATGGAACACCCTGTATTTTATTTTAAATTTGAAATCTGCTTAACTTCCACATCACAACAATGTAAAGTTTTATTATGTTATACTGGGTATTTAAAAAGTTATAACCAATATTACCTGAAAATCGTATCAAGTTTAACCCCCTGTATAATTAAAAAGGAGTATAGGAACATTGATCTATTGCAACCATAGTTTTTTAATAATTCTTAAAAATTATAAAACAAATTCGTTTTCATAATATTCGTTAAATCAAATACAGGGTAAGTCAAAATGCTAGTACATTATTTTCTTGGTAATTTTAAATGGAACACCCTGTATTTTATATCACTATCGAAAAGTACTAATATCATACTTCAAATTTTATGAAGTACTCCCTATACCTAAAGTTATCAGTTTTCTAGATATTT
The DNA here is from genome assembly GCA_035357415.1 of Ophraella communa. Classification (NCBI taxonomy): domain Eukaryota; kingdom Metazoa; phylum Arthropoda; class Insecta; order Coleoptera; family Chrysomelidae; genus Ophraella; species Ophraella communa. Next base: position 26,395,566 of record CM068982.1, read on the forward strand.
TTATTTTTCCATCAAAGTATTGATTTGGTAGATATTTTAACGTTTACCAATAATTATTGTGAGTTGGCCATGATTGGTTTGTCAGAAACTGACAGTTTGACATTATTGTTTATTAATTCAGTATTGTGGTACACCGTAAATTAGCAACAATTATTATTAGCAACAATATCAATTTAATTTAAATTAGAAATAATGAATTTTACTACTAATGAATTGGTAGATATGATCTGGATTTTGGGGGAATGCAATAAAAATTCATTACTTCCGCTAGAATTTATCAAGAACGGTTTCCAGATAGGCGGCAACCTAGACAAGATACATTTTGAAAAATTGAAAGATCGATTTAACTGCACTGGTTCAGTGAAATATGAAAAACATGAACGAACAAAACCGAGTGTGACAGAGGAAAACGAATTGATTATGTCCTATTTGGTGATGAAGCTACATTCCATCGAAATGGTTCTGTCAAAAGGCATAACTTTCACTACTATTCAACAAGTAATCCATACCACATAGTAACACATAGTCAAACAAGATGGTCTCTAAATGTGTGGGGAGGTATCGTCGGTAACTATGTAATAGGTCCATATTTTTTTGAAGATAACTTAAATGGTGAGATTTATTTAGATTTTATCGTAAATCAGTTACCGATATTATTAGAAGAGGTTCCACTTAATATACGTGAACAAATGTGGTTTCTACATGACGGTGCTCCTGCGCACCACAACGAATTAGTACGTGGTGAACTTAATGATCAGTTTGGAGAAAGATGGATCGGAAGGAATTGACCGGTCAGGTGGCCCCCAAGGTCACCAGATTTCAATAAAATGGACTAATTTTTTGGGGTTACGTTAAGAACGAAGTGTATAAAATACCTCCAACAACAAGGGATGATATGAAAGATAGAATCCGAATTGCATTTCAAAATATTTCTTTACAAATACTTAATAATGTAAGCAACTCTTTCAATGACCGCTTTCAAGCATGCATAAATGTTTTAGGAGGTCATTTTGAACATCTTACTTGAGTAAGATAAGTTAAAATTACTGTTGTTTTTTATTTTTCTCTGTTGTTAATATTTTTTCTTAATTTTCAGTCGGTTATTTTATATAAAAATTTTTTTGAAATAAATTGTTTTCTTTTCTGTAACGCTATTACTAAATTAATAAACAATAATGTCAAATTGTTAGTTTCTGACAAACCAATCATGGCCAACTCACAATAATTATTGGTAAACGTTAAAATATCTACCAAATCAATACTTTGATGGAAAAATAAAAATATCTAGAAAACTGATAACTTTAGGTATAGGGAGTACTTCATAAAATTTGAAGTATGATATTAGTACTTTTCGATAGTGATATAAAATACAGGGTGTTCCATTTAAAATTACCAAGAAAATAATGTACTAGCATTTTTGACTTACCCTGTATTTGATTTAACGAATATTATGAAAAATAAAAAACTATGGTTGCAATAGATCAATGTTCCTATACTCCTTTTTAATTATACAGGGGGTTAAACTTGATACGATTTTCAGGTAATATTGGTTATAACTTTTTAAATACCCAGTATAACATAATAAAACTTTACATTGTTGTGATGTGGAAGTTAAGCAGATTTCAAATTTAAAATAAAATACAGGGTGTTCCATTTAAAAAAACATAAGTTTGGTATGCCACCATCTTATGGAACACCCTGTAAGATTGTAACTAATTTTAAAATATGGAGTTTAAAGCTGCCTACAACTTTTGTTAATAACTTTTTTTTGTAAATTTTACTATAACAGATCTACTGAGCTTCCTCACACTAATCAATCACCCTGTATAGAAAAAACAATAAAACATATTAAAATGACCAAGGTTCATTTAATAACTTAACCGTGTACATTACGAGCGTTTATTCTTGACAAAAATAAATAAATATTGAAAGCTTGATAATCACGAATCAAAAGTGTAAAAAAAGTGTTGCAGGTGATACGAAGTTCACAGGGTCAGCTAGTGTTATATAAGTATTTTAATTTAAAAATGTATTGAAAATCTAACCTATCTAATTTATATTACATTAAAAAATTAACTATATGAATTGTTACAAAAGCCTTTGATTTACAAAAGGATTTAAATAGAAATGTTATTAGTGCATGACCTCTCATTGATCATTCCTACATTGCAAAAAGTAAGAGATATTAAAAAGTAATCTCACTGAACCGAAGTCTGTTTATAGAAATACATCATTTATGAACCGGAAAAACTGATAAATATCTGAAGCTTTTCTTTGATCTTATTGCGCTGTTAGGCATATCTAATTATAATCTATGTTTTGTCAGTGTTGTCTTTTTAAAAGATAACGGCTTTATCTTTGTAAATATAGCTTAATTTTAAAATTGAATCGGTAAGAGATTCGTAGGATTATGGTAAAAGATTTTTTTTGGGCGAATGTTTATGATATCTCAATTTACTGAGTAAGGGCTTTGTTTTAGATGACTTTATAAATGTAGTAGTTGAAAGAGAATATGTGTATAAATTAAAATAAATTTTAGAGGAACATAAAATGGTTTTGAATGTTTTTCTTAGCGAAATATAAAATTTGTATGTAAATTATATTTGAAACTAAGTTTTTTCATAAAATGTATCATATTTTTTAGACGCTTGAACTTTGTAACTTTAGTGGATATTATGCAATGATAAGTTTAGATTAAAATCGTGAAATATTAATTGACGATATTGGTATAGTTCTTTTCACAATGTAACAAACTCACTCCACATGATACTGACTATTGTTTGTACCTACATACTTAAAGTATGTAGTAAAAATGCATGGATTGGGACTTATAATTTTACTGAACATTTCTAGAACCGCCGCCAGATGTTCTATATAATTTTTCAAAGAAAAAAGTGGAATAATTTTTTTATCAAAGAAAAAACATTCGAAATTGAAAACAAAATAATACAAAGAAAGTAAAGAACAAAGTAATTACATTTTTAATTTCTTTGCTGCAAAAAGTTTAATTGCCATCACCGCAATAATGATCTGATCTTTGGAAATTAAATTGAAGGTTTACATCTCATCAAATGCAGACAAATTTTTCTCCTTGAGCGTGGTTCTCAGTCGATTTTTAATAAAACGCTACTTTAGTCATTGGTTACAGTATTAGATATTTATAGGCTAAGCCTATCGTCGACTACGCAGCATCTATAAGACAATACGTGTCTAAAACAATGAAACAAAAAACAACACAATTTTTGTAAGTACTGCAGTACTTTTGATTGTTTTCAGATTCGTCTGAATCTTCAGTACATTCTTAATTTTTTTATCTGAAAGTTCCTCTTCGTTGTCTCTAGTTTGTTCGTATAGAGAATTTCGAACTATACATACGATCAGATAAATAATTTTTTAGTTTGTGCCAATTACTCGCAAAATGAAGCAATTGGGTTTTTGAAAAAAACATTTTTTTTCCGATAAATGAAAGGATTATAAACAAATTTTAAAACAAAATTACCTTTTATTTTTTCGTAATAATTTAAAGATTATTTCAGAATAAAAATTTTTGAATCCAGTAACGAAGATACGCCGGGAGCTCCCGACAAACCCAGCGCCATTATGACGTCATAATGTTAGTTTTCACTCATTGCAGTTGATATTAAAAAAATATATGAAAACTATGTTGTGTTAATGTTAGGTAAAATGAGAATAATTAAAAGAAACTTTCAAAAAAACTCATTATACACTTGTATAATAGTGGTAATGTAACGTAAAATTAAATCAAACTAAATTAACAGATAAAACTATTATTTTTTTGATATTTAATTTGACAGATAATAAATAATAAAAAATTAATATTTCCGAACCTGGATTCCCGTTTTTTGCGGATAGAGGTGTGTTATTTTATTTACTTAGTTTGTGGTGTTAGTTTTGGTGTCGGTTAGAAAAACGAATTAACGAATCAAAATTTGGTATTAAAATTTGAAACATTTTTAACCTAGGGGCAAACGGCTAACACAAATATTGGCACTGAAATTCCCTTTTTGAACGAAATTCCCCAATATTTGTTTACAGTTCCCCATGAAATTACCCACACTTCCCTTTATAAGCAGAACAAATTCTGGACTTCCCAAAGTAGGGAATTCTGAGTGCTGAGAGGCTGAAATTTAGTCAAACTCTTTTGTACCATACCATTGCCCATATAAAAATAACAGTTCAATTTTTATTAGAAATAGAAACACAAAATAAATGTCTAATAATGTGCGAATTGCTGTACGCAGAACCCTGATAATACATAGTTATTTTCAGATTTGTTCATTCCTCAACTGAAAAAAAATATACATTTTGTCATTTATGTTTACGTCAACCCCAACTTCAACTCTCCGAAAATGTAATTATAAAGTAGTTTAAAATCAAACAATACCTACTACATAATTCTCTAGAAAATTGTAATGAGTTATTTTGTTATAGTTGTGTAGAGAACTGTGTATTTCTTCATGGATGCACGGGAAATTAAGTAAATATTTTTTAGTAGGTAGTTGCTTAGATATATTGATATACATTTTTACCAGCGATATTTTTTTAGATATTATTTTATAGTAATAATAATTCTCTAGAAAATTATAATGAGTTATTTTGTTATAGTTGTGTAGAGAACTGTGATTTCTTCATGGATGCACAGGAAATTAAGTAAATATTTTTTAGTAGGTAGTTGCTTAGATATATTGATATACATTTTTACCAGCGATATTTTTTTAGATATTATTTTATATCAAATTAAAAAAAGAATTTTCTACTTCTTTAAGACGCATCCAAACATGATGAATTATTTATGTTATTTGTTAAGATATCATCCACTTCGCTTGGTGGTTATTATTTGTCCACACTTTTCGCAACTTCACCAAGCAACAATCTTTTGAGACCACTCAAAATTACCGACAACTTGTGGAACGCAATGTAACGGTGTGGCTCCTTCATATCCACACATACCACTCAACAGAGACACAACCTAATGTCTGTTGGATAGTCAAATTCAGATCCTGAATTCCATTTCTGAATTCAGATAACAGGTCGGCTGAAAAGTCCCCGGTCTGACCTATAGATGACGACACTAGAATTAAATCCATTTCATTTTTAGATAGTATCAACCTTCAAAAGATTCGTGTAAAAATTTGACAGCTGTCGGACTATTAGTTTGTGAGATATTACATTTTTAGTGAAGCAACTTTTGTTATTTTCAAAAAGATGGAAAAAAAAGAATTTCGTGTGCTTATTAAATATTGTTATTTGAAAGGAAAAAATACAGTTGAAGCAAAAGCTTGGCTTGATAATGAGTTTCCGGACTCTGCGCCAGGAAAATCAACAATGATTGACTGGTACGCAAAATTCAAGCGTGGTGAAATGAGCACCGAAGACGGTGAACGCAGTGGACGCCCAAAAGAGGTGGTTACCGACGAAAATATCAAAAAAATCCACAAAATGATTTTGAGTGACCGTAAAGTGAATATGATCGAGATAGCTGATACTCTAAAGATATCCAAGGAACGTGTTGGACATATCGTTCACGAATATTTGGGTATGCGGAAGCTCTGTGCGAAATGGGTGCCGCGCGTGCTCACAATCGACCAAAAACAGCAACGAATTGATGATTCTGAGCAGTGTTTGCAGCTGTTAAGTCGTAATAAACCCGATTTTTTGCGTCGATATGTGACTATGAATGAAACTTGGCTCCATCACTACATGCCTGAGTCCAATCGACAGTCAGCTGAGTGGACTGCGGCCGGTGAACCGCCACCAAAGCGTGGAAAGACTCAACAGTCAGCTGGCAAAGTTATGGCCTCAGTTTTTTGGGATACACACGGTATATTGTTCATCGACTATTTGGAAAAGGGAAAAAAATCAACAGCGACTATTACTGTGCATTATTGGAGCGATTGAAGACCGAAATCGCGAAAAAACGGCCCCATATGAAGAAGAAAAAAGTGTTGTTTCATCAAGACAATGCACCGTGTCACAAATCATCGAAAACGATGGCAAAATTGCATGAATTGGGCTTCGAATTGCTTCCTCACCCACCGTTTTCTCCAGATCTAGCCCCCAGCGACTTTTTCCTTTTCTCTGACCTGAAGAGAATGCTCGCGGGAAAAAAATTTGGCTCTGATACTGAGGTAATCGCCGAAACTGAAGCCTATTTTGAGGACAAACCGAAGGAGTACTACAAAAATGGTATCGAAAAGTTGGAAGGTCGCTATAATCGCTGTATCGCCCTTGAAGGCAACTATGTTGAATAAAAAAAATGAATTTTGTCAAAATATTGTGTTTTACTATGGTAGACCGGGGACTTTTCAGCCGACCTGTTAGATATTCCGACTGTTTGAGGCCAGTCTTTATCTTCTTTTTGAAATCATTCACAAAATATTTATATATCATGAAATCTAAACCTAATGTAGGTACTTCGATGGGGGATTAGAAACCTTAAAAATTTATAAAAATACATGTTCTGTTGTAATTATCTTAAATTTTGACAAATTTTCTCACAAATTCTTTGTATTAAAGTGTACATCAAAATAAGGATGTTTATCATTTTCCAATTCAAAAATAGCTGGAAAAAGTGGTACATATAATGCAGTTGTTAAGTAATTTTGTCTATTTTTTAAACTAAAATACCAAAAAGACATGGAGTACTCCATAAGGTGGTAGTAGAACAGCTTAATATTATGTCACAACCATCTTTCCTGAGAATGATGATAATGCGCGAACTTTCTGCTCTTCGTACATTTACATTTATTAATTTTCCGACGGATTAAACATCCTTTGCATAAATTAACATATTGTAGATGCACCATTGTCATAATTTCCTAGACAGTTATATTTATATTCTTCAATATACTTTTATGAACGCCGAAAGTTAACGTTTTCTTTAATGAAAAATGTTTTTCGTTGCCTTGCTCTAGTAACTTTAAATAAATACTTAACTATAACAATTAATTTTGCTCGAAGAGGCAAACATTTTCTGCTACTGTCTACCGAACTGAATAACTTACACTATTTCAGAATGTATCGAAATAAATATTTTTTTATGCTTTTAAGTTGGGTATAAATTGCCATTTTTGTCATTTTTGACAACTGTTTAAACTTATTTTGCAAGAAAATAAAGTATTTAGAAATAGAGTGAAGCAAAAGTCTGATAGTTTTCAAATTATAGATCTTTATTGGCCAACAAAAGAAGAAATACAACCCTGTCACGGCTAATACTTTTATGGCTTAATTGGATGTATTTATCTCATCTCAGGTCAGGTCAGTTTCTTAGATCGTGAAAAGTAGTAGTAGTATTAATAAAACTCATTATTTTATTGATAATATGGCCTGCTAGCTTTAGTCCCTTTTGTGTTGAAATTCTTGAAATTACTTTCATACTGCGGTATTAAAAACGTTTTTAACGTTTAACTTAAAGACAGCCTACTTTTTTCTTCCTTTTCTCACTATTTTACTACGATGGCCTACCGAATTTTCTCACCTAGATGCCATTCACTGTTGATCTTGCCTTGTGAAATTCTTACCGTTTTTCGGGCAGATCTTACGTTCTTTTATCCATTTGTTTCTTTCATATTATAAAAAATGATTTACAGTACTTTTCTCACCTTACTCAGTAGTGTTTTAATATTTGTTTTCAGAGCTGTGAAGCCCAAAAACTTCATTGGCACTTAGAGACAGCCGAGCAGTCACACAGGATATGCTCGACTATTTATCTTCTATTTGAAGAACTCAGTGACCGTTTAATATCTGAATCACTAGTCTGAGCTGTTCTCTGGTCATTTCCAGGAATCTTTCGGCTGTATCGTCGTTTGGGTAGTTAAGTAACACATTTGAATGTCTTCAGCCTTCTGTGCCGTCCCATGTTTCTCTAAATAATAGGTGGAAGTGTGACTAATGTTTTAAGTACATATATTTTAACGCTATAATTTTAAAGTTCAGCCGATTAACAATCAAATTTCCTGTCGTATTCATCACCATCATCATTCCGTATGTCGAGTCCACTGCTGGTCATAGGCCTCTCTTAAGTTTCGCCATCTTTATCTATTCTTTGCTGCTCGAATCAAGTTTGGGACGACGCGTTTTAGATCGTCGATCCAAGGGGTAAGAGGGCGCCCCCTTTTTCTGCCCCCCATCAATGTCTGTCAATTTCTATGGCGTCTATTACTTTCTTTTCCGTATTTCCATGTTGGTTATATGATCCCTTCGGAGGTCCACCACAATGCGCGCTCCACTGCTCTTTGGATTATTCTGAATTCATGTATCACTCATCGTTTCAGAATAGTAGGTCACAACCGGAAGGACTCATTGGTTAAAAACCCTTGTCTTCAAGCACTTTTGGTAGTTGTGATTTGAATATATGCCTGCAATTTCCATACGCTGTGCATGTGAGACCAATTCTTCGTGGGAATCGCAGGTTTTAAGTATTTAAAAGACGTTGTTTACTCCAATTTTACGTTTTTGATGTAAATGCCTTCGCCGAAAAAAGGTTAGTCATTATTTGTGTCTTTCCAATATTGATCTTTAATCCCATAGTTTCTAAAATTTTATTTAGGTCAGGTAGCATTTAGTAATTCTTCTAGAATTGTTGAAAAGTGTGAAAAAACTATACATTATAGGTTAATCTTAAATTTAAGTTGAAAATGTGATCCTTGGAATGGATGGGAAGTTCCCATATTTCAACTGCGCTTTTTCTCCTATTAAACACTCCTCTAAAAAATGTAATATCGTCAGTAAATTAAAGATTTTTTTTCTTTTTTTATTATCATCCACTGAGCAAGATTAGATCGTACAGGATAATCTCTAGGCAATACATTTTGTACGGGTGAAAGTGGTAAGGTCGTAAATTTTCTGTTTTCAGTACTCGAGAAACTGGGGAACAGCAGACTCAACAAGTCATTGCTGATTAACGCCGAGTGCTTATTTCAGGATTATTTGCAACGTGCACTAAAATATAATCCTGCTGATAAACTATTAAAATTTTAAGTCGCCCTACATCACTTTTAGGCTTAAAATGTCCAGTTTCTCTTAATCGACCAAATATGTTACTGAAAGTTGGAGGTTGATTTAAAATCTGTTTGGATACAAGTCTCGATATCTTCGTACAGCATAGAGACAGCAATAATTTGATTGTACATAAACACAGAGTCGACACAGAGCATTTTTCACAAATATGCATTTAGTACAAATATATGATTGTTTCAAAGTTTTACTAGAACTAGTTAAAAACATACCTTTTTTATTCAAATCACATTAGCATATTGATAATTTTTTTTGCATTATAAAGAACAGGACCGGCTAATTTTCAATTAGTTTATTATACTCATGGACGCTGTGTTGGAAAACTTGAAGACAATTTATATGTTGAAATTTAGTAATTTGCTGTCCTATCTGAAAAGTCTGTCCAATACTAACGCCCATACCTCCATGATTCCTTCTCTCCCACATAAAACTTTTAGAAAGATACAACCCGCTAAGTTGGAGTCAAGTTACCGCTAAGTTGGAGTCAAGTTACCGCTAAGTTGGAGTCAAGTTATCGCTAATTTAGAGCTTAGTTACCTCTTTTGGAAGGTCCCTATGTGAAGACAGTCCTTCAAACCACTTCTGAACTGTTAAGAAAACTATTACATTCCAAGCAGCCAGCTTCTTCCAAGAAGAAGCTGAACCCGCCCTCCTAGACAGCACAGAAACCTAAAGTTAAGTCCACTTTTTAAACCTCCAGTTCATTATCAGCAAGTACTTACAGTTTCAATAAATAATCAATTAAAAAAAAAACAATTTCATTTATATACCATAAACTATAAGTCTTAAGGGTGTAGCGTGGTCGGTCTTTATTTCAAGTAGTTTCTTTATTTGTTTGTTTAATTAAAGTAATTACAAGGTGTTTCTATCTTTCTCACCTTAGTTTTTGTGTAGTTTGTTTGCTTAATTGATAGCGTTCAAAAGATAGTGGCGCCCTTATTACTTATACATCCCAATCCTTCCTACAGTGAGCTTTAACTTGGAGTCGAACCACCCCCTGGAGAGGGTCTCTTAGACGGGATCTCTTTCGGAAAGTTTTTTTAGTTACAAATTGGCTCCCTGCCTTTTTGGGACTAAAAAGGGTTACATATTGGCGCCCTTGAATATTTCCAGGCTTTGATTATAACTTTTACTGATATTTTTAATTTTTATAAAAAATAAAATATTTTTAGCTATTGTATAATATCTGCATTTTCTTGCTATGTTTTGTACTCTAAAAACTCAACAATGTTTAAGAGTTATTTGCTCAACAAAGTATGTAGTTGTTTGGGAATATATTTTATATAAATTTTGAAAAGTATTTGTAACAATTATTTTATTTAAATGCGCAAATTTCTTACAGCATCGTCAGATTGACATCGTCAATTGTAGCGAAACAGCTGTCATTACATTTAAAAATCTATTTTTTTAAATAAAAGGTGAAAGCTTTGTTCAAACGTTTAGTTGCTTATTAATCTTAGTAAGATGGACTTTCACAGAGTAAGGGTTAGTACAATAAATATGACATGCTAAACTATTTGTTATCAAGAACTGACTATATTTTATAATCATCTGACAAAAGTTATTTGAAAAATTAGTCATACTTTTTATAATGCTTTTGACTACCTATCCTATTCCTATGACTTTCATACTATTATGAAAAGTAACTTTTTCTTTAAATGGCCTTTGAATAAGATAATATACCTAAAATCATTGAATTCTTTTTAGTTGAACTAGGTATAGTATGAAAAAAATATTAGCAAACAATTAAATTGATTTATTGTACCATATTTCAATTAAAACGAACATATCAAGGGTTTCACTGTGGATTTAAGCTGTATTAAACTTTTAAGAATTATTTTTTTAGATTGGCCTATTTATTGGAATATCCACGGTGTGCAGATGCGATGAAATGGTGAAAACTATTGCGGATAACATAAAAGATGCGGGTTATTTAATTCTCGTATAACTTTCTTGCAGTAAAATAAGAAAGATTCGGATTTTTACAACAAATAGTTTTAAACGTATATCGCTAAAATTTACCAAAGAGCTTTTTTTTACAACATACAATAGAAATGGTGTGAACTTCTAATATACGTCTAAAGTTTGTACAGGAAATTGTGCATTTCTGAAAAATTCACTGAGCATTAAATAAGAATTCATGAAATTAAAAAGGCCAACAATAGAAAATAGAGTTAAAAAAACGAACATACATATGAAATTACTAACAACTATAAGCTTTCGGTATAAGATGGGATAGAAATACCAATAGGTATTTTCTATACCTATGTAGTACCTAAACGCATGTCCTTTTCTATTTTTACTTAAAAACGTTTCTAGTGAGTTTGCAAGGGCAGGGACCCTATTCTCAAACCCTGACATATTTTGTTGCATGCGATAAATCCTCTCTGTCGAAGAAAATCTGAATATCCTTATTCTTAAATGTCGCCTTCACAAATTTTTGGTAGACAAATTGTAGAATGGTCGAAGGTAGTCGACAATTTATTTCGAATGCGAGAATTTCATAACTTTCGAGGTTTTACATGATAAAAGTCAAAACACTCAAAAAATTGTTCAGTTTTATAGTTTACAGTTTGCCACTTACTTTTTGCGTCTTTAAATGAAAAGTTTGAAGAAAATTTGCCAGATAATAGCTGCTCATTTTCTTTTTTTTTTTTTCATAAAGTTGATAAGAGTTTCTTTTTGGGATTGTGTGCAATAATTTTTTTTAATCCACTGCCATAACATAAGTTTTTTACGTAATCTAAACAATATGATAAGCAGTAAAACAATAAAAAAAATCAACACAAGCTTCAAAAAACCACAAATCTACCACACGCAAACTGTAAAACGTACTTTTCACTCTCACAAATGGCATAAAACATATTTGAGAATCGTTAAATCGGTGTTGCCAGCTCCTGCTATTCGACAAAACATGTCGCATGCGAATTGGAAGCCGAATTTGAAGTTGTGCGACAATTTTCATCGACAAATGTCGAATGCGACATATTCTGTTCGAGATTCGAGAATACACCCCAGGTATGTTATAGAATTGAGATATTAAACCTACGTTTGTTCCATGTTTTATTTGTTTCATTTATTGTGTAATTAAACCTAGAATTTAATTTTATATTTTATGAAAGGTATGAACAGTAAATTTTTTCATGTTAAAGTGTTTGAGGCTAAACTACAAATGCTAAAATTCTAAATTCTAGCAACATAAAGTAAAATTTAGTTAATGGTGTTTGATAAATGCGATAATATTACCTATATATTTCATATCATTTGTTATACAGACCTTTTTATGATTTATAAAAATTTTTGTTTATATGCTTTTTAAATGTTACTTTTGTTGAATTTATACCATTTTACTCTCATTTTCTAATTGTTGGTTTCTTAATTTTATATTCTAAATTCTAAACGATTCTCCAGGAGCTCGTAGACTCTCTATGTCTTTTTATAAGTAATTGGTTTCCATTTTAAGTTTCCTTGTAAAATTATAGTCGTCAATAAAGCACACTTAGAATCCGTAAGAACTCACGGTAAATCGTCTTTTAGTTGTATATAAAGAATCCAAGTATAAATTTAAAGATTGAATTTTTTGTTTGATGGTGTTTTTATTTGACTTACTGTTCTATATTCTTGACAAAAAACAATGTTGTTGCACTTTCAATATTAAAAATCGTAAGATTCTGGCTCAGCTACAGAAAGGAGTACAGTAATTTTATTTTTTAAAATAAACATAACGCTTGAGGTTTTATTAATTTATTTAAGAAAGAATATTTTGATAAATTCAATACAAACAGTACTAGGAAATGATAAAGATATAAGAAACCTCTTTCTTTCTCTACGAGGGTTTAATATTTGAGTAAAGGTATCGTGGCCGTTTGTATCTTGTGTGTAAAGGTCCGGTAGGTAACTACTGAGAACCAAAATGTTGAAGGTGGTGGCAATGACTGCCCGAGGAGTTTATTGTTATATTTAAGAGATACTATTACAAACGAAAATTTCACACATCTACTTTTTAACCAATAAAATGCCTTAATTTTGACTAAAAAAGTTCCGGGAAAATTTTTCGTGGCGCTACGATATTTACAGACTCTAGACAAATAAAAATGTATAAGTAAAAATTGTCCAATAGGGGTCCTCGGACCAATATCAGGGCTATATACCTCTATATGTCCAAAGAACTGATCAAGAGAAGGCGATTTTATCCTTGAGAATGCCTAGTACTCTAAAATGAAGGTTAACCAGACGGCTTACGCCACAAAGTTCCAATTTGTAAATAGTTAATGGCTTGATGGCAGCAATAACAAACATTGGAAATAAATAATTGAAATTAAGCAGTATAATAATTGACTCGTAAGATAGCCAGCCTCCATAATCCGTTGAACTGGCGTCGCAGAAACTTTCATTATTATAAACTTGTTTTATCTATCTTAACATATAAAGTTAAGAAAGTTGCACTATATTTTCTCTAAAAAATTATTGTCATTTTCTAAGAGACGGGTCAGTTATGGGCTTTACCAAGAACAATTACAGAATTAATTATTCCGGAAAGGGGAAAAACATTGTGAAAATCAATATTTTTATTTTTTATAGTCATTAACAATGACCCCAGTTTATGCGCGGAGCATAATAAATAAAAAAATACCATACTAACTTGTAAAAACTAAATATTTAACTACTTAAGCTGAAAATATAGTTTACTTAAAGATAGTAGTTTATCTTCGTACAATTATCCACAAATTAAATAAATAATTTTCTCCATGATCATCAAAGAATTTGCCAATTCTGAATTCAAATTTGATTTAAAAATACTGGAATTGTTCGTGTGCGTAGATTTGTCAGTGTTTTGATATTATTTGCTAAATTGTGTTATAAAACAATTGTAAACCAACCAAATCAGTGTATATGTACTCATAATTCAAATATTTCAATTCTACTGTACAGATAAACGTCACCAATATTTCTAATATTACGATTATCAATTATAATTGCAATAAATAGTATCGTCTTGTGATATTTTTTGGTCTAAATAAATATATATTGAGATAAACAACTAAGATCAGAAAAATTAATAAGTAAAACTTACCTCAATGAGTTATAATAAAAAGGATATCTTAATAATTTTCATCTAATCATAAGTTACTTTTTCTTTATTACATCTAAAGTTTTCAATATAATAGTCTTCAATAGTAAACATTCAAATAAATAGAAAATGTAGTTGACAAATTTATCTTGGATAGGATCCATGGTGACAATCAATAACAATTCAATATGTACAATTCCAATAACTAGTCCCAATTTATATAATAATGTATAATTGATACAGTTTTCTTATGAAGTCAAAGTTATAATCTAAAAGAAATAAAAATGGAACAAAATTAAAAAACTATTAATCTCATTCATATGTTTAATAAATAAATGTGTAATTTTATGTAGTTAAGTGTTTAAATTTGTTTTATAAAATGAAGTACTTACAAGGGTATAAGGAGACAAATATAGTCTTCGATATTGATATAACTCAACACAAATCTGATATGTACCTGAAAAAAACTACAAAAACAATATAAAAAAATGTAACAAACAAAGTTAAATTTAGTGAACAAATCCTTATATCTAAAGTGTTGGACATAATTAATTGAACTAATGATAAAAACACTTAAATAGTGAAACGTGAAAAGACTATTTCAAACCATAATTAATAAACATTAATAAAGAACATTTTATGTAACAAAACTGTATGTAGGTTAATTAAGTAAGTTTTTATATTAGTTATAAGCTGTGAATCTTTGATCACATCAAGAAAGTGTAATTGAATCATCTCATCTAAAATTTTGTAGACATAGTTCAAACAATAATCACTTAAAAGTTTAAATTTTAGTTCTTAGAGTTTAAATTAATATTTAAAAGTTGAAATAGGATTAGTTTAATAGATTCATGAGTAATTTTAAGAGTAATTTATAGTTTTAACTCAAATTTTAAAAGTATAGAATGAATTTGACAGCACTAAAATCAGCCTATTTCAAATCAAAATTTTATAAGGAAAAAGTGAAATAAAAATTAAGTAAATAGATTTTTTGTAAATATAAGAATAGAAACTAGCTTTATGTTATCAAAGATATGATCGGAATTGTAAAAACATTACCTCAGTATTCGAAAATTTAGGTTAATTTTTGGAAATAACGAACAGTTGAATTTCGATTTTTACGTCAAATTTGTCATAATCTGGCGAGACTATAAAAAGGCCAGGAAATCAATTATTCGCTCTCTTATCACTCTGGTCCCAGCTTGATTGACATCGAATGTATCAATTGGTAACTAAAAAAAAAATTTATTAATCAAAAGTCAATTTTATGTTAAATTAATACATTGAACATCAAAAATACGTACATGAAAGTATTTTAAAAATATTAAATTACTTACCAAAGCAGTAAATTGAAGATAACTGATCCAGATTCCAATATAATTTATAAGATTATATTCAAGCATTATTTCCATAACCATAGCCGGCCGACATCTTGTTTTGTAAGCTGTTCTTTTCCCGAGAAGGAGACGACCGTTGGAGCCGATTTCTGTGTTCGGTATTTTCCGCCTGACGTGGACGATATTATGAAAAGACTTTAAAATACAAGGTACGTCCAATAGTTAAAGAGTTATATTTTCGTTTTTTTGTTACTGTGAATAATTTTTATTTACATCGTTTCCATTTTTGCCATATCAAGACATTTATAATTTTTATGTAATAAGCATATGGAAATCAATTAATAGTTTTTGTACGTTTTATTCATGAACATTTATAATTAAATTTAGTGTATCAGATAAAAAGTTTTGAATATTTAGTTTCTCTTGAATCCTACCCAAGATAAAGAGTCGGATTTAAAATTCAATCATAAAACAATTTGACTGAGCTAGTTGAAAACTTTTATAAAGCGCCCAACTATATAAAACATAAAAGAAAAATAAATTTTACATCACTAAACAATATTAAATCATAAATCTTAACAAAATTAACTAACCCATACATAAAAAAATTTTAAATCATATTATTAAACCAATAAAACAAATCAATAAATTTAAATATAAAAATTAGAGAAAAATAAATCATAACAATATATTTGTTTTAATTTTAGTATTTTTTTAAAGCTACTCTGCATAAATGAATAATAACGTAGTGTATCAAATATCTTTTACAATAAAGTAATAGTATTTCTAAAAATATGTATGTAATGTAACCAAAATTTTTAAAATAAAACTCGCGTATAATGGCTATTATTCGCTCGGTAATTTAGGCCACTCGCCTGCGGCTAGTGGCCGTAAACTTCACCTTATGAATAAAAGCCGCCATTATACGTTCATTGAATAATATATTATTATTGTACAGGCTTTCTAACTTTAAATATAATTATGTTACTTATTTTCATCTTTAGTACCTCTACGAATATATTATACAAGCTCCAACAATCATATTAATGTTTTATAGAGAAAATATGGGCAAAAAACTTCTGGAAACCATCCTACATCGAGCTTTAACTCCTGCTACAAATTTTAATTTTACGTCACGGTCGCTATTCGGAGTTACCACTTTCGACTTTAGTGGATCTTAGCCAAGAATTATTGGGTATCTTTTGTTATAGTTGCCTCCTTATTTAAATTTAGTACCCAACACGAAGTTGTTGTAAACTGTGTGGTGTTTACTTTCAGAAAAAGTTTAATGTAGTATTATTAAGATAGTTTTAGTATTAAAATTAATTTATTAGTAAGTCATTTTAAGAAAATAGAAATTACGAGAAGAATATTACAGTCAACGTATTTACTAGAAATTATATTTAATTTTATTAAGCTTAAATCATTCTGTGTATAATTTTTTTTTTTAATTTATCGTACCAACCCTTACCTTTTGGAAGTCCATCTTAATAAGAATAATAAAAAACTCTTCGTTTTAACGCAGCTTCCACGATGCTGATTCTAGCGAAACAGCTGTCATTGTAATTTAAAACTTAATTTTTTAATCAAACGTGAAAGTTGCGTTAAAACGAAGAGTTTTTTATTATTCTTATAAATTTTTTATTAATATTTTTAATTTCTTGTATTTCGTTATTAAAACTTATATATTTATAAAAGTCAATGTCACTTAGTTTTACTAAGTATGTAAAATTTATAAAGTAGTCAAAAGCGACCAGTTTCTGCCATCATCAGGCTAAAATACAAGTTTTTTAATAATAATGAAAAGAATCTTCCACTTAGTTTGTATTTTCTTTGTTTTATTTTCATTGAAATCTTTGTACAAGCTTTTACTTACCTTTTTAATCTTCACTGATTTATCATTTGTTTTCATACTTTGTTATGTGTTAACCTTATTTATCTTCTTTTTTGTGGCTAATCAGTAATTTGTTGTTGTTTGTTTTAATGTTTTACCACCCCCTTTTTTTAAATTAATTTTATTGTTTTCAGCTTTATATAAAATTTTACTGTTAATGTTGTCTTATCCAATTTGCTTACACTATATTCTAACCTGTTAATTTTTGAATCGTATTTTCTTCTTATGCTATCATTGTCCCATGCTTCACATACTTCTCACTTGGACTGTACGTGTACGCCATTTTCTCACATGTATGTCTTCGCTATTGTAATGGTACTAAAGTTTTTAGTGAATTTGGTTTTTGAGATTGTGTTATGGATTCTATCACGTCTCAAAATTTCTAAGATAAATTTGAATTTAATGTTCATACTTTTGTTCATGCTTAATTACCAACGCTATGGTGATTGTCTATCGCTTTGCTGGAAGGTTTCCATAAACGACTCCTTCCAATAACCTATTTCTTCTTAACTTTTTGTTTCTATAAGTTTCTATACTTGTTCCCCTTGGACTCGTTCTTCCCTATTGTGACTCTGATCGATAGACAATTCCATATTTTCAACTCATACTTCATTACCAGTTAATGTTCCATTAATTATTTATTAAATCCTATTACTTATATTACCCCATTATTGATTTCATAGTTAAGTTCAATATTTTAATTTTAATATTTCGTTCATACTTAGACCATTCTCTTGCATATATTCTTTAACCCTTACCATGTAAGCAGCTTGGATATCCAAACATTTTGCAATGATTCTTGCTTTTATTCTTTCATTTTAGCCTGATGATCGTTTCGTAAAGAGCCGAAACTCGCTTTTAACTACTTTTTAAATTTCACCTACTTAATAAAACTGTGCGCCATTGACTTGGATTTTTACTTTTCTATTGCTCAGTCAAATTTGAGCAAGGATTGAATGGAAAAGGATTTTATCCAGTCTCATAGAAACTTTCTCGTCTTGCATGATTTTTCCTAATACTAATTCAACCAAGACATTCTTTTTTATTTTACCACTGAGTCTGATTATTAGCTGTTTAGTAACCTAGAAGTCTGGTTACAGTCAGATTCACTAAATCAAATCAAAGGATGATACGTTCTTTCTTTTCTGATTTTGTACATGATTCAGCTAGATCACATCTTAACTATTTGATATCTTAAAATTAAAATATCACAATAGTTAAATAGAAAACCAAAATCCGTGTCAATGTTATCGTAGAATAAAAAAATCCAGTAAATAGTCACAATCAAAAAACAAAATTCTAAATCAGTGTCAATAGCCAAAGTTCGTCGTAATAAAAAATTAATAAACAAAATTCAAAATCCGTGTAAACAGCCATCGTTGTCACAAAAAAGGAATCAGTAAAGAGGTTGCAATAAATAACAAATAAAACAGTACTGTATAATACACAGGCAATTTTTCAATAGAATACCTTATGCTGCAATCTTCCCTCACTTAATATCATCCTTCTCTGTGTAACATTAAAGATGTGGGCGTGGACAAATGTTTGCCTGATTTCAAATTTATTATTATTTAAACCGTAATTGGATATACACAATAAATAGGCCATCCTTAAAATGAATTCAATTCAAGCCATTTGAGTTTGAAAATGTATATGCTATTCTGAAGCCGATAGTACATATAGAACTGTGCAATATCTATCTACTAAGTGAACTACTTACTTTAAATGCTTGAAATGACCTAGTTATCTACATCGTTTATCAATGTGTGTTGTAGGGCGGCACATATTAGACATGTCCAGAGACGATAGATCTGACCTTCCGTAATATCAGTAACAGAATATCGAAAACGAAGGTATATATCTATTAAGGAGCGCACGGCTTGTCGGATTACTATAAAAGAAAATATATAGCTTTTTTACGTGTAGCACGGTCCAATTAATTTATAAATATAATATTCCAGAATGTTCCATTTAGATTTCAACCATTATGTTATATTGACTGCAGTTAAGCTATTTAGTTTTCGATTAATTTTTGTTTAACTATATTTTTCTTTTATTTTGTTAATTTGTTTGAGAAATTAAACCACAATCCTTTTTTTATGCTTTTTATTTCAACTTTTCGGTAGCGTTCCAACTACCGTTATGTAGAAAATTTTTTTATTTTTTTGGACCCATCTGATATTTAGAAAAAATTCGACAATTGTCGAATTCACATCAAGACCAATAAAACAAACAGGTTAATAGAATCAAGCTGTCAGTTCACAGTGTGTATTGCCTCTAGGCTAAAACCCGCGCCGAAAATGGCCGTGGATTGGGTTAAGCTATAAGTTGTTATGCTTAAAACAGAAATAAACAAAAATAATAAATGGGCGCCAAGTAGATCTTCACCTTAACTGAACTTGAGCTCCCCCAATCTTCTAAGGAGAGCATATGACATACAAAATTCCATTAAATAAAATCTGTCATTTTTCTATATTTTTAAGAAAGTATATATAAAAGTCAACCAAAAAAGTTTTATTTTAAACTGTATATTTTCCATAACCAAAGAAACACAATGTGAATTGCAAAGTTAGTTTTTACCTTTGGATCCAAAAGCGAAGACCGCATAACAAACATAAAAAGTATAAGTAAATAATAAATAATACATTATTAAAATAAAATTTGTGCGCTTAACCTCAAAGTAGACGTTATAATGGATTAAACAATGTCTTAAATGTTTTAGTTAAACATACATATTGTTAATTAAACGCAATATTAATAAAGAATTAAAAAAAAGTCGACTTAAACGTCTCCAAAACTAAAATGAGGGTTGGCTGTCCCACTTCCGAAGTATCCCTTGTAATAGCTGCAGGCGAATACTCCACAGTCAATAATGTATTCTCTCCAAATTTCATTAAAACCTTCCGAAAGAAACCAAACTTAAGGTGTAATAGTATTGAGAACCAATTAATTTAACAGTAAAAAAACCTAAGAAATAAAAACTAATAGCAGAATATCTTTTAATAAGAGTAAACACGTTAACTACCTTTAAAAATTAATTTTGTTTCGTCCCCGACATTTAACAAAGAAATAAGAAATAATAGAAATGAAATACATCGGGAAGGTGTTAACAATAAAATCTAAATACAAGCAATATTTCATTCTGTTTACCTTTTTTTGCAAGTAAGGAAATGAAATTATATTAATATATTTGTAGTTCTATATTCTTTTTTATAAACAATGATCAATGTAATAATGTAGTAAAATAAATCGGTAGAAATTGAACCAAAGAATGTATCTTCAAACATTCATAAAACTAAAAAATCTTAATTATTATTAAACATCATATTATGAAGCGGTAGAATGCCAATTTAAGTAATCATGAAAAACAAAACAGTTATAGATTCTTTTATTAATGAAAAAAACTCAATTCTTTCATTTATATCTAAGATTTAAAAGAAATTTACTATAAATAAGCAACATTTTATAGGAAAACAATGTAAATGATAAATTTACCAAGCAAATTTAAATTTAGGTAGAAGAAAAGTATATATTTAATAATAATAATTTATTAATTTTATGATTATATTTTTTTTATAAGTTTTAATTTATTAAATTTATATTTTATGGTTTGAATTGTTAAATTTGAATATTTGTGGGGCGAAGATTATTTAATTATATGTTTTTCAATTTAATTTTACCTTACTCGATTCTTAATTATATTATGACTAACCTGGTATAATTCTATGAGCATGTGAAAAACTCTTTGTTCTCAGTAGTGGGTTCAACTGAGTTATAATTAATTTTAATTCACTTTTGTAAATGCTATGGTATACAGATTTTATCTTAATACAACGTAAAAATTTTAAGTAGGTGGTTATTTAATATACTTCCATTTATTAGATATTCCAATTTATTTTTAATTTCTCCAACATTTAACGGTTTAAACTTATATTTTCAATATTGACAGTTAAATAAGTGGGGGTAACAACAAACAATTTACAGCTAGGCCATTAAATTTTAATGAATTTATTTTGTTTTTCGACGTGGGCACCGAACATTAACAAAGACTAGAATTCCAACTCTAGGTCACGCCCATAAACGTTCCTTCCTTACCCCGTCGCCGATCTCGGTGACTGTCGGGCCCACAGCTTATGTACGTAAATAGGAGACACGTGCTTGTTTTCGTACGATAGCGGCTTTACTTTGAAGCATCGACATCAAAGTGCCGAAGGGTGAGTTGTTCTACTAGTCTTGTTTATGTACGGTGACGTGGGTTTGCCCTTGAATCAAATGGAATTGCCCGCGGTATTTATACTCTTTCTCCAGAAATGACATAAATAATTATTTAAATTCAATTGTTTATATAGGCAATTTTTCGATATTTTTTAATAAATCTATTTAATTAATTCTACTTAATTGTTTTATTAATTGGGTGATAATTAAACTTATACTATTCTAATTGCTAATAAATTAACTTCCACTAATTAAATTTTACTTTTTCCATGTTAAATTTTAAATTGAAACGGAGCAATTTAATGGCTACTTCTTACAGACGTATAATGAGATTAAAAAAAATTATGAGCAAATAAACTTTATACCTAAATAATTTTAACATAAACATATTCCTTATTACTTCAAATATTAATGGATATTAAATTGATTGTACTAACCCTTACTTTTTGAAAGTCCATCTGATTAAGAATAATGAAAAACTCTTCGTTTTACCAAAACTTCCAATATTTATTTAAAAAATTTCTTTTTTAACTATAATGACAGCCGTTTCGCTAGACTTAGCATCGTCAGATTGACATATTGAAGTTACATTTTGTTTGTTTGTAGCTAGGTACCTGATGTTTAGGTAGTTATAAGGCTAGACCAAGTATGGAAGTAATAAGACATAACAATATTAAAGCCTAGATGTTATGAGCCCTAAGGGATTATCCTGGATGTACTTCCCTCTAAGATCAGTATAACTGTGCAATGATATAGAAAAACCAGGAAAAAACTATATCATGCTGATCTTTACAATAACTTAATATATTTGTGTTACAATTACGTCTTATCTATGTATAAAATGAAGACTCAATCAAAGCAAACACTTTAAAAGTGGAGAACAAATAAATCTGGGAAGTTCTCCACTTTTAAAGTGTTTGCTTTGATTGAGTCTTCATTTTATACATAGATAAGACGTAATTGT
The DNA here is from genome assembly GCA_035357415.1 of Ophraella communa. NCBI lineage: Eukaryota > Metazoa > Arthropoda > Insecta > Coleoptera > Chrysomelidae > Ophraella > Ophraella communa. Next base: position 26,418,083 of record CM068982.1, read on the forward strand.
AACACAAATATATTAAGTTATTGTAAAGATCAGCATGATATAGTTTTTTCCTGGTTTTTCTATATCATTGCACAGTTATACTGATCTTAGAGGGAAGTACATCCAGGATAATCCCTTAGGGCTCATAACGTCTAGGCTTTAATATTGTTATGTCTTATTACTTCCATACTTGGTCTAGCCTTATAACTACCTAAACATCAGGTACCTAGCTACAAACAAACAAAATGTAACTTCAATATGTCAATCTGACGATGCTAAGTCTAGCGAAACGGCTGTCATTATAGTTAAAAAAGAAATTTTTTAAATAAATATTGGAAGTTTTGGTAAAACGAAGAGTTTTTCATTATTCTTAATTAATGGATATGTTTTTCTGTGATTAAAATTCTATAAATTTTTAATAAATTACCTTTTAAATTCATTAACTTCCGCCATTTTTTATCCAAATTCTAACTGATATAAAATTAACACATTATTTCTACACTACCCATATACAAATTTGATACTAAACATATTATTAACACATACAAATAATAGTAACAACAAATTCTATGTTGTTCTTATATTTCATGCTTAGAGTCTAAAGTCACCTTGTACCTATACTCTTGATACATTATAACTATTATATATTGTCTGTAAATAACTTCTTATTTTAATATAAACTTAATTATGACTTTATTTAATTGTATAAGTTATTTACTCATAACTCTTTTTATGTTATGATTTGTTTATTACCAAAATTAACTCTAAAAACATAACTTATAATATGCACTAATTTATAACGATAATATTTCATGTTTTGTTGATATCAAAACTTAATTTACTACTTTCATTTAATATTTTTTAATAAAACATCATTCTAATGATGATATATAAACATTAATTGTCTCAAATAATATTTTTTATTTCTCTACTGTTTCTTAGGTATTTTAACAACTTGTAATATTCGACATCTAACAAGAAGATAATCCAACTATATTACTGAGATATAGTGTATCTTACTCAAATTATTGTTGGAATCAAATTTATTAAATGTTCCTATTTAAATGTGTATAATTTCAAATAAAAAAAGCTTTGAAATTCATATATTTGAAGAATAATAAAAAAAACTCTTCGTTTCAACGTAACTTCCAAGTTTATTTGAAAAAATATGTTTTAAATCACAATGACGGCCGTTTCGCTAAGAAGCATTGTCAGATTAATAAAAAAGACTTCATTTTTGTTGTTTCTATCAGAATATTCTTTACTTTTAAACTTCCACAATGCCGGCAAAGATTTGTATAGGTCTATAAATTCACTTAAAAATTGTTTTGAAAGGCTTCTTATATCGCTCATTCCGTCTATTTGGCTAGAAAACTTTTGCTGGACTGAAGAACGAATTGAAGTCTACGCGCAATACGGTCTTGCCGTCTATATGCACGCTATTACCTGCGCAAACGAGTCTCTGCAGGCATGCTCTCAGGCAAAACGTAGTGTGTAGCCGGACCATAAATAAGGCTTTATGATACACAATATTCTTAGTGTTTTTTTCTTGCGCGTATATAAATAGTTTTGTTGGTATTCCGACACGGAAACAGGCAACATATACTGCCGCACAAATTTGGTTTACGTGATTATAATCAATGTTCACGTAAACAATTATTGAAGATGTAGAAAGAACGTGCAAATCATAGAACAAAAATCTAAAATATAAATTCTGTAGTTCTGTGATTTCCATGTTTTGTTACCCATCATTTTGTCGTTGTTGGATAAAATTCTAAATTCTTGGATGTATTACTTTCTATTACCTAGAAGATACTATTGTTATTAAAAAGTAAAAATAAAAAAGGCATGTCTATAATTTAAATAGTTTTTAAACGAAGTAAATATTCCATATCTTAAATTTAAATTTCTTTCAATATTGAAACACGTACGTTACAATAGAAAGGTTTTTTAAAATGTAAGAATAATACAGGTCAAATAATATACAAAAGATAGAAGTTATAATTGGTTTATCTCTCAAATGCAGCCGCAGACAATTTTTTTTGTCTCCTTAGACTTCATCAGTAAATAAGCTATGCTGTACTGTAAGGAGACAAAAACACTTGTCTTCAGCTGCATGAACTAACTTTTATAATTTTTTTATGTAAGTACGTAAACTTTATTTATTTATTGTCGTTTCGTAGCTGTCTATTAATCCTGGTTCAATCGCGTCTATATTTTATGAATCGATTCACAGAACAAATCCTCCAGATATAATTGACATAGAGTGTTGGATCTACTGATTTATGGCTAACGTCGTAAAATTTAAAGCGTATAAAATTGGACATTGTAGATTCCATATGATTATCATTGATTTTGACGTCCGAAGGTGCAGACACAAACGATTTATTGCTAGCATTGATTTCCTTTGTACCTATCTTTCATTCTCAGTTATGAGCGTCCATTTAATATTTACTTTAATGAATATACAATAATCATTCCATAAAAAATTATTTTAAGTAAAGAAGTATTTTCTTAAGTTTTTGAACAATAGCTTCCTTTTGTCCGAATGCAATTACTATTATTATTACTATTATTATATAATCAAATACCTCTGCGGATTTATTTATTAATCGCAAATAAACTGTTTAAATGCTTCTCCGCAACGTATTTGGTTGAGAATAACCACATGCTAGTCCTTGTGTCTGACAAAATGAAAATCAACAATCCTCAGTGCCATTGAGAATTCGTTCGCTGCAAAGTGTTTTCTTAACAATAACATCTGGACCGTAAAATCTTAGTTATCGAGTTTTCATTTCATATAATTCATAAAAGATTAGATTGGATAATGTATATTAAGCTCAACACTGGTCTACATGCTAATATTTTTATTTTCCAACCTAAATGTGGTAGAGTGCATACCACCATTTAGTTGTTTTATTGCTAATCAAATAAATGGCAATGCCGAAGACGGGCAAATAATATTTATACTATTTTATTCTTGCAATATAAGTTTTAACATTTATAAGAGAAAATGTTATAAAGTAATGGAATAGAATGTAAATAATCACTAAAAGGCAGCTTGTGCTTATATAAAATTAATAAAAATCAATGGATATAATAATGTCAAAATGTGGTAATTTTCTTTGAAAAATATATTCACGTTTGTGTAAGTGTAGCATTATTTTTCTCCCACCCTGTTAAGTACTTTTAAAAATATTCTATTGATATTTCAAATATATTAAATTCGATTATAGCATATCCTAATATTTCATAAAGATAAAAAACAGCCAGTTCAGTGAAACAGATAAAGTATCAAATTTCACATCGATGAGAAGCTTGCTTAGGTAAAGAGCCATATTGGAATATCAGGTAACGAAAAAGCTGATAGGTTTGCTAAAGGAGCTGTGCAAAATGAAGTTTTTCGCTGAAGTAAGAAAAACAATAAAAGAACTGAAATGTAAAAAAGCTTGTGGGATAGATGGGATAAACGCGGAATGTTTAAAAATAATATCACCAGCAATAGAGGGTCCTTTGGAATATATTTTTAATATGTGCATAGAGAACGGAATCTGGCCTAACTCATTAAAGAAAACCATAGTTTTGCCCATATATAAATCTGGGGATAGAAATATTACTCTAGCAACAGTCTATATACAGAAGCTAGAATAGTGGATTTAAGACAACTTTATTACTTTTATGCATGTGTCAGGTATCATATAAATAAAGGTTGTGGCCAGATATCTCATCACTACAATACTCGTCAAGCTCATTTACATGCTATACCTTATATGACAAAATCTACGACACAGAGATCATATTCATATTTGGCACCGAGGTTATATAATGCTATACCTAATTATATTCAAGAAATTAGTATACTAAACCTTTTTAAAAAGAATATGAAAGACTATATTTTACAAAACGAAAAAGCCTTATTTAATGACTAACTAACTAATTCTTAATTATAGCTTATCTGATAATTTTGATTTAAATTTTTTGGTTTGTATTAATGCTTATCCACTTCATTATATACTGTTGTAAAAGTGTGTAGGTGTATATATAAGTATGTGTGTATATTTATAATTTTAATTTTAATGTATTATATCACGTACAAGTTGTAAGTGATCTTTGTTGCTTACGGCTTCAGCTAAAAGATTTGTATAACTTAATCAAAAATGACAAAATGTTAAAATGGAATCAGCAATGGAAAGAGGCCGTTAAAAATTCTCGAAATACGTATTTCCTTCTCCAAACCATCATCTATTTGGTCATAATGCCACCAAATTCTTTTTTGCTACTATCTTTAGGCTTAAAACGAATCACGGACGATTCCCAACGCACTTGGCTAAACTTGGCCTAGTACAATCCTCGGCCTGTAGTTCTCCATTGAAAATCCGAACTACATATTTTTTGGTTGCAAAAAATATTTAGATAAAATCAATGAACTAGTCCGCACACACTAACATTTCATTAAGAAAATAGAAGTCCAAATATAAATATATACATAAATACAACAACTTGTTGCTAATGGACTTGATCCGAGCCATTATCTTTCACACAGACGAATACGTTTCTCAGATTAATTTACTTTATTTTTATGTAATAAAATTAATTATAATCGTAGTAATAAAACTCAACATTTAATAGTAAGGTACACAAGTTAGTGCAACATGTTTCGGTCTTCAGACCATCATCAGGCTATAAAGAAAACAATGGTATCAGGAAAGTCAAAAATAGTTATAAAAAGAGCGAGTGGTGTCGGTTGTCCGATTACATTCCATTACATTACATCAATGATTAAAGTCAAACTATCTCAAATCTGACAAATAATTACAAAAAGAAATAAAATACAAGTTTAAAGCAAAAAGTTAAATACATGGTTTTGTAATAAGTTAAACTATGGTAGAGATCCATGGTAGATCTCTCCTTTTTTTGATTGTTTTTACAATCACTCCATTTTTCCTCTTCATATAAGTTTTTTCTTCTTGTTTCTTTTATTAATGTAACACTTGTTATTTGCATTTGCTTCTGGGATACAACATTCTTAGCATGAATATAATCCTACTTTTCTATCCTCTTTAATTCAACCAACACACCCATCATTCTCTATTTTTATAACTTATGAATTTTCTTTTTCCTCTTCTTTTTTTTTATATAATAACTCTCTTATTCATCCATTATTCTTCATTTATTCATGGATGTTTAAGTTTTAAATTTGAATTATTTGCAATGCCTACATTCTGCACATACAGGTGAGTTTAGATTGGTGGTATAACATAATTAACTTGCTGTTTTGCCATAGTTTGACTTTAATCATTGATGTAATGTAATGGAATGTAATCGGACAACCGACACCACTCGCTCTTTTTATAACTATTTTTGACTTTCCTGATACCATTGTTTTCTTTATAGCCTGATGATGGTCTGAAGACCGAAACATGTTGCACTAACTTGTGTACCTTGCTATTAAACGTTGTGGATAGACTTTGAGTTTTATTACTACGATTATCTACATCATCCACATTTGAGAGATGGATTTCCTTTTCAAAATTAATTATATTAACACTTATAACATTATTATTATCGAAATACTTTTTAAAATACTTACAAAGCTACAATCGTAACGTATAAAAGACACTTTTTACTAGTTTTGTTCTATAATTTTACTTGTCACTATACGAAACCGTTTTAAATATTAAGAATGCACTAAATGTTAGTATTACGCAAGAAACCGATCAGTAACACTAAATTCATCACTTAAAAATGACGCAAATGATTTTCATTGTCCTTATAACTTGTTTGTATGTATGAAGTTTTATACCTAAAGTTAAAAAATGTCGAGTGCCAGTGAAATAGATTTAAGAAACAGAATACCTGCTACAATAAATCGTGAGCAGCTTCGGTTGGCGCTCATGGAACAATGAGAAGCTGTTCCTCAAGACAACATCCAGAATTAGATAAATTCAATGCCACGTCGAATGAAAAGTGTAATTTAAAATAGAGGTGGTAATACAGATTATTAAAAATTACGACTTTTTTGTTAGGAAAACAAAAATAATTTACAATGTTAATTTTTCTAAATTGCTTTAGAACATAATTTTGAAACATCTAATGACAATCAAGTTCTTGTAGGGTTCATAAAATTTAAAAAATGCCAAACATTTTAGCTGGTCTCTGTTTAATGACACGCAGTTTATATTATTTCTGAAAATTAACTTTATTCTATGTTAATATACTGCTTTCAACAATTGAAGGGCAATACCATCAAAACTATTTTCTAAGGATTTAAATAGCAATTGTGTCGAAAATTTTATTGGTCAATAAAAACAAACACTTATTCCCATTGTTGAGTATACATTAGTAGCTAAGTTTAAGATATTATTTTTACAGCCAATTCTAAAACCATATTGGCTAGGAGATAACCTTTCATATATTTTAATATAAGAACATAGTCGTTTCTTTGAGTTTTTCGAAAACTTTTGATATTGTAGCGAAGACGCTGGCCTATTATTTATAACTTTACTGTAATAACCTGAATTATAAATTTAGGTTACTACAAAATTCTTTAGGGATTGCAGAAATTCATCGTTTTCCAAACAGTTATTTATTATGTAAGAAAAATATTTGTTTAAGTACTGAGAAAAATTTTACCTCCAATACAATCATCACCTGCTACCTTTTTCCCACAAGTTATACTTTTAATATTTTCCACTTAACAACATTTTTTCAACAATAAAGAAAATAATTAATTCAGAGGTAATATTTATTATATTATTATAATAATTGGTGCTAATAAAATGTGCTTTATAATCAAAATAAATACAAAGGGGGGCACTTTTATTTTCCCTTTCGTGGCGCATCTGATTTTTGTTGCTGCTGTTTACTACGGCAAGGAAATTGAAAGTAGAATTTATGAGATCGTTCACTGCAAATATGAATTGGATACAAATTTCGCTGGAAATTTAGTAATCCGAGGATTTTATTAACCGATGAGATCTTGCAATGCTACTAGATGCTACTAGAAAAGAAAATTATTAAGAATTTTGCTGAAAATTGAAGTTATTGCAGGCTGAGAAAACAATTTTTAAAAAGAAAATAATTTAATGAAATCTGCTGGTTTTAATTTCTTAACTTCTGTATGAATTTATAAGAAAATTTAAATGATATTAAAAAATAATAAAAAAAATTGAATATCTTTTTGGAAGTCCATCTTATTAAGAATAATAAAAAACTCTTCTTTTCAACAAACCTTCCAATATTTATTTAAAAAATTGCTTTTTTAACTCGCTGGACTTAGCATCGTCAGATTGACATATGTCAATGAAGAGTTTTTTATTTTTCTTAAAAAAATTAGTATTCCAGTAATATTGTTTATCTATAACCACAGACCACCCAATATTGGGTGTCGTTCGCTACCTTCAAAACCTGTAAACACATTATCAACATATCTATACTAAAATACAATACTGTTTTTATAACTAGAATTAAAGATTTTGTTTTCTAAATTATCCATAAAAATATTTGCTATAACTGGAGAAATAGGACTTCCTATTGGAAGACCCTCATTTTGAATATGTACCTTGTTATCAAAAGTAAAATAATTTTGATTTATGCATATATTAAATAGATCAATTATATCTGATATTATACCTCTTCTTTCATCTAATAACTTTTTAACATACAAGTTACTTCAAACGACACTAATTTACTATTATTTTGTAAATTACATTTATTTAATTTTTTTATTAAATGTAATGTACTGAATATTTAGATGTGTAACCATAATTTTTTAGAATAGTATTTAATTTTTTAGCAACTTTAGTATTAGGAGGAGTGTTAACATACGAAATGACAGGTCTAATTGGTTTTGACTGTTGTTGTAGTTAAATAGTTCCATATAATTGAGGTATTTTTTATTATAGCCATTAAATAGGTAATTTGAATCATTTAGATGTTCTTTTATTTTTTTGAGTGGGATTGTTCTTTAGAATTTTGACTTTACTTGACATTATGAAATCATTCACTTTATATTTATAATCTTTTTGTTTTAATTACTGTTGAGTTACCCTTATCTGATTTTGTAATAAATAGTTTATTTTGATCTATATCGTTGCACAGTTATACTGATCTTAGAGAAAATACATTGAGAATAATCCCTTAGGGCTAATAACATCTAGACCTTGTTACTACTATACTTTATCTAGCCTAAACACTACTTAATTAACATCAGGTAGCTGCCTTAAAAAAGAAAATGTAACTTCAATATGTCAATCTAACGATTCTAGTTTTTGGTGAACAGCTGTCAATAAGTTAAAAAGCAATTTTTTTAAATAAAAAGTAGTTTTGTTTAAAAAGTTTTATTTTTAATCTTCTTAGTAAGATGGACACAAAGTAAAGTTCCATACAAGATATTTAGATTATTTAAAATAACTTGGTGGTTTATTGCATATTTAATAAAATAATTTAATAATTTTGGGTGTTCTTACTGTCCATAGTGGAGGCTATTAGAAGGTCAAAAGTAGGCAGTTTTGTTAAGGGCTATTAAATCTGATACTCTGTTATAGAATGGTTTTGCTTTTCTTTTTTTGTATTTTCGTACGATATTAGCATTTTTTCATTTTGGTTTATCTTATAAGTTTTTTTATTGGGATCTGCGTTGCATTTAAAGCGTAATTCAGTCCAAGATATCTTCTGCAGTCTTCCATTGATGGTTCTCCTGATTTTCAGTATAAACTCTCCACATGGGTTTATCTATACGTACTTAAAATAAGTCGTAGTACCTATATAATGTTTTTATTAAAGATTGATTTGATGTCTTTGTTTTTAACAGATTCGTTAACAAGTTGTACCTTACATTCAAAAAATTTCACATAATATTCAATCATTTTATTATCTTTATTAAAAATATGTTACAAAACTTGATATAGTTGAATTAATTATAGCATAAACTTGTCCCGGAACCATTTTACTGACAGATGGAATCGAATGCTTTGTTTTCGTCTAAGCTGTAGAATCTCATTTCCAATAAGAGATGCGTTCATTTCCTATATTCTAAGAAACCCTTCTAAATACTACAAGGCAAACAGAATATCTTATTACCGATAGATACCAGATTCGAATTAAAGCCTTTTAGTAAAGACGTCTCAGTTGGGATTCATTATCATCTTGATTAAAATACACATAACATGGAAATATAAGTAAGTACCTATAATAAATGTTTTTCTCAAGTTGTAAAAAATGTAAGAATATAAATGTATTTGACTTTTACTATTAATTTCGCAACAGTCTAAGAATAATATAACACTCTTCGTTTTAACTTAACTTCCAAGTTTAATTGAAAAAATTAGGTTTAAAATCACAATTACAGCTGTTTCACTAAAAACCAGCATCGACAGATTGACATATTGAAGTTACATTTTGTTTGTTTGTAGCTAGGTACCTGATGTTGATTAAGTAGTTAAGGCTAGACCAAGTATGGAAGTAATAAGACATAACAATATTAAAGCCTAGATGTTATTAGCCCTAAGGGATTATCGTGGATGTATATCCTTCTAAGATCAGTATAACTGTGCAATGATATAGAAAAACCAGGAAAAAACTATATCATGCTGATCTTTATAATAACTTAATATATATTATGAATTTCTGTTACAATTACGTCTTATCTATGTATAAAATGAATACTCAATCAAAGTAAACAGTTTAATAGTGGTTCCAAGATTTATTTGTTCATTCACTACTTTAAATTGTTGATCTGCTAGATGTCTTTTTTTATTACAAGTTATTAGAGGAATTCTAAATTTCCCTGTGATAAAAAACAAAACCCCTCGTCACTCTGGTATTTGTTATTTTTATTATGATACTCTATTGAAATTTGTTAAAATTTGAAAATGTTTTTGATTGTGTTATATCCTTTCATTATTGTAGATTTACATTTGATTTATTATCATCAATGCTAACCTTTTGATATATTTACTATTTATTCCAACACTTTGTCCTAGTGACACATAATCTTAATTCGAGTTCTTTCATTTTAAAAACATTGAATTTCAATATGTGATTTCACTTTTTACTTTTCCTATCATTTATGATTAGTAGGTATAAGAATTTGATCTTTTTAATTTTATATTTTATCACTTTCGTAATTGTTTTCTTTCTTGAATACTTATTATCATTTTGATAGTCAATAAAGGTTTATGGTTTGTTTTATTGAATCTTCTTTATTACTACTTTTGTTGTATTGTTTATTTCGTGAAACATAATGTAACGTCTGATTTGAAAACAATAATTATAAATGTATTTATTTGTTTATTGTAAACATGTAAAGGTAGTTTTACTTCGCTGTAAACTGGTACATACGCTACCCTAATTTATCAATTATGAGAAAATGCCATCCGTGAGGTTATCTTTATAACGCACAAAAGCAAAAGGGTTAACATTGAACTTCCGACGCGGTGGTCATTAATTTGGTATCATGCTGCCGTTTAGGAATAATCTATTAAATTAGAAACGCCACATTGGTGACACTGCCTTGTGCAGGCTGTTTAAATTTAAATTGAAGTTAAAATATCATTCTCTATATTTGGTAATGTTATATAAATCTCACCCAATTTTCTTCTAAATAGAAAAAATATATGAAGGTTTAGTTACGTCTAGACATAAAGAAAACGCAAAATAAATGGTACACGTCATTCGTTAATGATAGCAAAATAAGTATTTAAAAATAAAAATATCTCTCAACTAATATTTATGTATTTTAGAGCCGCATTGTTGCACAAGAAAAAGATTTTGAATATACTGCTCTCTTCGTATTTTCCAAATATTAAACGAAGACAACATTATAGGAAACGGTCACCCTCATGTTGTAGACAACTGTAAAATGTTACTTTTTTTGATATTATGGAGTTAAGAAATTTAAAGATCTGTTCTCATTAGAACAAAAACAATTATAATTTTTTTTAGATTTGGAACTTTTAATGATTGATATGCCTTCAATCCATTTTTATGTTTAATATAAATACTTTTGCATTTTTTATTACTTTTATCTGTATTTAATTTAATAACAATTTCCATAGTACCTAATATTTAAAATTTTAACTCTTAATACGTTGTTTTATTACAATCGTTCATATAACGTGCCAAACAGTAATATTTTTATAATCAACTGAATGAAAATAAAGATTATAATTAACAGTTAAAATGGTAAAAGGCAACTGATACAAATATATTTGTCATCAACATCAACATTAATCGAAGCCCCGAACGGTGATTGGAGTGTAATAATTGCAGTTGCCTAACGGGCTATTTGACAATGCAAAAGTTAAATTGTCAATTACTCTTATTGGCATAAATTAATATTTTAGAATTGATTATTTGTTAAGGTAAGTTGAAAATAATAATTTATTTATTTAAAAATCCGAAAATAAAAATGCATAAATGCATAAGTGTTTGTCACGTGAAATAAAATGCTCCTGATTGGTCAAGTTTTTGATGACTTGTTCTACTTGTTCGGGTTTCGCAAGTTACAGTTTTTAAACGGTCAGAAGAAAATTCTGTGTTTAATTTCTTTGTGCGCACACTGACATTTTGAGGATAGTTTGAAAATGATAACTGGCAAACCGAAACAAAGCTGACTTACCCACTATGGTCAGTGGTCTCACCGCTTTCTTTCTCTTACGGCTTAGTTCACCGCTCTACTATGGACACAAACTTATGCTAAAATCTGTTGAATGGATTTTAAAATTAAATCATATAACAGCTATACAAAACTTATTGTGGCATGTCTTAATATAACTAGGAGCTATTAAAACAATACTAACCAAACCAATTAAAGTAATGTTAAATATCACAGCCCTAGATATATTTATCTAAAATGTGGCGTAGAAAAATATTACATATGTCACCAATCAAATTATATGTCGATAATAATGATATGGGCCGTCGAAGATGCGCACTCGTCGACCCCACTATCAAACTAAATACAAACTCAGGGTGGACTCAGTTGAAGGTTACCTAAAACAAATATAATATATAAAATTCACTATAATTTATCTTCTTCTTCAGTTTATTAGAATGCTTTCTGTATTAGCGGTCGCTTCCTTCTATTTTGACTTTATTTCCCTCCTTTGGTGATTCTTTTCTACTAAGCTTGGACTACTGTCTCCTCTCTGGTAATTAAATTTAGAATTTCTAATGGTTTTTCTAATTTTTGGTCGCCAAACGGAATTTTAATTTCGGAATTCCCTATGGAATACTTTCCTATAATTACTTTCAAAACTTTAGAATTATTTATATTATTCTCTTGTTATGAACAATTACTCTTCTTTGATAAATAATACTCCTTACTCCATCGTCAATATTTAATCAATGAGTTAAACTTTTTAAAAATCTCAATCTGACAATTCTCTCAAAAAAATATTCATATTCTGACAATTCTTATCATATAATGACAATCAAATTTTCTTTACAAAAAATCCTGGTCACCTGGATTAGTTGATCTTAGGGCCGACAATTGCGATCTATCTCAATAAATTCAGTTTAATTGGCCTCAGGGTAATTAAACTTATAATTGTTACTTTTTTTTAATTCAATCTATTTTTTTACATAATACAAATATCTCCTAATAACATTAACAATAACAAAACACAACAACAAAACACTAACAAAATGAGTCTTGAACATCAGGTCCTCAATGTATTAATTGGGGTTAAAAGTAGGGAGAGTTAGGAATGGCATCTGCTAAAAATTCAAGAAAGAATAGAACGAGAATATTATGTATCTTACGTTGGAAAAATCAGTTTTTTAACGAGGGATTGTAAAGTGTTGCTCCTTTGAATAAAAATACCAATGGAAAATGATTACTTACCAAAGAATGAGCTATGTGTCAAACTTTAAACTTTATTAAAAGCCTTAGAGAAATTACAATATTGGATTCGCTTTGTATTTATGACATTTTTCTTACAACAGGAAAAGTTTTGATTAATCTCTTTAGCAAGAAACCAGAAGGTTTTGCTTTCGTTGATGCAAAACACAACATTGTCTCTCATGCAACTTAGAAGTTTTGTACAACATTATTGCAATGATTTGGGAGTGGAATCACTGCTTATTACTTATTTGCACTGGTACGTCCATTTTTTATTGAATTTAAAAAGAAAGAACTTGAAGTGGAGCACGACTTAATTCAGTGTGGGCGTGTGTAGGCATATTATTTAGTTTTTTTAACGGGTGTCACTGACTTTAAACCCACAGGCCCAAGTCAGGAAACTTCCAGCTGTTATTGGGTCTGGTGTTTTTCCCCACCCAATAGAAACAAAAAAAGTTTATTTAACTCTAAAAAAGTACCAATTATAATTATGTATCGATCTATACCTAAAAGCATATAAAACTTGAAACTTTTAACTAAATTAATAAATCTTACTTCTAAAAAAACGAGGATTTTTTGTCTTAAATGAAACTAAAGTAGACTCCTCTGATAGTTGAATCCTCTTTAAAGTATTAATAGTGTGCATAGTACGACCTAAACTATTTAGTACAAAATAGTGGTTTAATAATCCAATTTCTTGAATAGGCACAACGGCAACAAAACTTTTCTATAAGAATATTTTAACATAAAAGAAAAAAATATAGGAGAAATCATTATTTAGCCTCGATAAAGTCACAAAAAATTCAATGACGACAAATGGACTTACTCGGACATCTATATTTAAATTTAACTAAAATTATTTTATGTGAGAGCTATATTTTCAAATTCATTATTATTAGATTTTACTGAGATTGTAGTGTGTACTAGTGCCATAGTTAGGTTAGGTTTAGGTTCAATGTCGGTGGGGCGCTTCACCACCCCTCCACTGCGACCACCGTTGGGTCTATTGTGGCTCACCTCTTAGGTTATAGATCGCCATACAAGTCAATCCTCCTTGCGAAGTCAATGGTTGTCTGCGGCGAGACCTGTTTAAAGTCGTTAGGCTCCAATTTTGGAAAACCAAGAATGCCATAATATGTGTTCTGCAGTCTCGTCTTCTACACTGCAGAAGCGGCAGTCTGAAGTTTGACTCAGACCTATTTTCATTAGGTGGTATCTTAGACGACCGTAAGCAGTCCTATAAGAATGCGTAGGTCTTTCCTATCCCACTCAAGAATCTGCTTAGTTATATTTTTCAAGGGTTTGGAAATGAAAGCCTTCGAATGGATTAGTCCTGGGATATCATTCCAGTATGAGGATTTTCCTCTCTATCAAGCCGGAGATAATATCTTTGGCAGTACTTTTGGTAATGCCAAAGAATGGTTCAGGTCTTATAAATGTTATAAGTGTTACCCACCACTCCGCTATATCCTGGTGCCCAGTGTAAAGTTACCTTATTGTTGGAACCAAGACAAGGATTACCATACCAGCTTTGGATTAAGCCGGTTGGAGCTCAGTGTCTTAAGAGCTGCCTGTAGTACCATAAGTCGGATTGGTTTTAATTTCGAGCCATTGGGCAAGTAGATTAAAAACAAATAAATATAAAAAAACAAACAATATAGGGAAATATTTACAGACCTTACGAATAAATCATTTTTGCAAATTATACCTGTCAAGAAGTTGTTGAAAAATATTGAAAAATTCCACATTCTCAGAATTGAATTCTGAATCCGATAAACCAAACCCCATATTTTAAAATTTACTTTTTTTCTCAAGAAACCCACTTCTCGACTAGACTATCAACAGTTATTGGATAAATGCAGAGTCGAAATTATCCAAATGCATGTTTATTGTTTGATTTTGTGGTTGGTTTTATTAAAGTATTAATTTTGATTTAATTGAAAGTAGACTAGTAAATTACTTAATTAGTAAATAATTTCACTTTTAACAAAGTTATTTTAGTTTTCATGTAGATGTGAATAGTTTGATTTGCTAGCGTAAAATAAATCTAAAAAGGTGCAGTGCTTGGCGTATACTCTTACGTCAAAATTATTATTTATAGACTATTGAATAAATATGGCCTACATACAACCCTTTAAGAAAACATATGTATCACATTTTTATCTTTGTTTGTAGTAACTTGTAGTAACAATTTGTTCAACTAAAAACGGAAGCCGCACACTTGTCTTTATATAAATAAAGCATACTAAATAAATATAAGTTCCCGACCGCCACAAACAGACAGAAGAGTGTTTAAGTTGTCAATTACCTAATTCGAGTTACGCTCGATTATCTTTCAGCTGTTACCTAATCATCTCTAAGAATATTTACTTTCGTGATTTCGGTAATATATGTCTATAATGAAACTTTTAAGTAGGTCTATTTTTAGGCTCCCAAATGTTATTCACACTGATAAAACTTCATTATAAACATTAATTCTATTAAACCATAATTTATAAATTAAAGCAAAAGGTTCAATAACTTTGATTCTACCACTTTTGAAAAACTGTAATATTAACAGGCGTTAAGCCCAATTTGTAATGTAATATAGTTACTTAAATTGCATTGAAAGATATTTTATCGTTGGGCGCCAATTTTGCATTGATGGTAATTAACACTAAAATAACTATCAATCTTTCGTTTTTTTTTAATTTAATAAAAAAAATATTCAAAAAATAAAATTTAGTGTAACATGTTCTACAATTATTAAGTATGCTTATTTAACCCAAATATTCTAAAATAAACATGCGTCTGACAGGGGTGAGTTAGTTCATTAGCTCTGGCGAATTGTACGCCACTGAAATCTTTTTTTGTTTAATTAATAAGAAGTTACTTCTATTATTTTTGTTTAGCTCTAAATAACATGGTAAGATAAGTATTAATTAAGTTGTTTGAATAATAAAGATAGCATAAACCGATAAAGAGATTTCTTTGGTGCTGAGACATTTAAAAATGAAAGCATTGAATGTAAAACAGAAAAATATAATGTATATTAAAATATAATCAATAAAAAGGTTTTTAAAAAATATAGATATCTTTAATATTCACCTACTATTAATATTCTCACACGAAAGACAGCTGCCTACAAGAAAGTTTGCGCAATTACGAAAATGGTACTACATAAAAAATATAATAAGGTACGATATATCAGTTTAACTGACGAAACAATTAAATTTTTTTGTAATCGAAACATTGCGAATTGAAATAAAATGGTTTGCTATTGAATTATCTTAGAAACTGCAAGGAGATGATCGAGGTCGTCCTAGGAGTGGCCCCATGGGAACTCCATCTAACTCATGAAAACCATATAGTTACCGAAATGTTGGAAAGGAACTGATCCTTGGGCAAAGGTGCCAATAATAACAGCGATGTGTTTTCTTATAAAAGTTATATTTTTTATGTTCATAGTAAGATGGACTTCCACAAAGTAAAGGTTAATACAATCAATTTCTATTAATTCAATTTTACCATAACCGTCTAGACATAAGCTTTCAGATGGTAGGTCCTTATAACCTGTAAGTGTCAAATAAAAATATTTATGCTTAAGAATATTTTTAAAAATTGGTAAAATTTAAGTATTTTCTTTCGATTTTTTGAGTGAAACAGACTTGTATATACATATTAACCTTTACAGTTTAAAGTAAATGATCCAACGTATTAAGAACAGTAAACAACTAAACGGTTGAATGAAACTTTCACTATTTAATCGTAAAATACGTTTTAAATTCAATTACAGCTGTTTCGTTAAAAACTAGCATCGTCAGATTGACATATTGAAGTTACATTTTGTTTGTTTCTAGCTAGGTGCCTGATGTTGATTAAGTAGTTAAGGCTAGATCAAGTATGGAAGTAATGACATAACAATAATAAAGCCTAGATGTTATTAGCCCTTAGGGATTATCCTGGATGTAATTTCCTCTAAGATCAGTATAACTGTATAGAAAAACTAGGAAAAAACTATATCATGCTGATCTTTACAATAACTTAATATATTTCTGTCTTATCTATGTATACAATAATGACTCAATCAAAGTAAACAGTTTAATAGTGGAGAACTTTCAAGATATATTTGTTCATTCACTACTTTAAATTGTTGATCTGCTAGATGTCTATTTATTTCAAGTTCTTCGAGGAAATCTAAATTTTGTTTTTTATCACAAATATGTATTTGAACATCCACACTCACTCATACACAGCATTCAACCGTTTAGTTGTTTACTGTTCTTAATAAGATGGACTTTCACACAGTAGGGGTTAGTACAAAAAAATTCATGATCCAACGTAATTTTTGTTTTAATCTACTTTATTTAGGGTACGCTATCAAACACAGTACAACGAATCTTTATGCTTTTAAAGCTACTGGTATATTGGCATTTATGTCCAGTTTAATTCCGCCCCGTATAATATGTTACGGTCACTTTTCTCTTCTGTAATATTCATCGTACAAACAAATGGAAAATTCTGGTAGTTTTCGAGTAAATTATTTTTCTTGGTGAATGTTCTTTGTTAATTTGGGGAGTTACTGAAACTCGAGTGTGACAGATCTGTCATACTTAATACCGTACTGACAATATATTACAGATTGGAATATTTAAAAAAAACAAAATATGATTCTACTGAAATTCTGCACATTTGAATTCTTACACCTACAGAAAGAGTTGTTTTAATAGATTACAAAGGGCTGACTTTATTTCTTAACGAGTATCCTTTTTTATAAAAACAGCATTGTAAACGATATAAAAACAATTCATTATTCTACCCCATTTTATTCTTTAAAAATTAAATTTAAAATTGATAAAACTATTAAAATATAAATAATATATAAGGTTCTATAATTATTTTAAGTATTGAAGTATTGTATTATTTAACTGCCAACAATCAAACCAACTAAAATAAACTAGGTTTAAGTATGTATATCATCAATCATAAAATTTAATTTTATCTCGTCAAGAAAATAGCATCGAGTAACGTTACAGCCTTTACACATCGAAATAGAACCTCGAACGTCAAAGAACTATTGTTGAACGAGATATATTTTATGTCATTTGGTTTGCTTGACTCATCCAGGACCGAGTTAAAGAGAATTGTATTGTCTTTTTCATTCCTTATATAAACTGTTACTGGAATAGAATAGCACTTTGTGCGAACTTTCATTTTAGATAACCACTGCCATAAATAGCGGAGTTTATATGGAATTGTTCTATTTATTTTGCCGTTTTATCTTTTTTAACAGTTTCAGTTATCTTGGATAAGGGTGTTAGTTTCTTTCGTATCATTTTGTGCTAAAGATCTATCCACCAAAAACCTTATTCGTGGTGGTTTATTATGCAAAGAAAATTGGTTTTATTAGAAAGTAAAATACCTGCATCTTTTTCTTTAACAACAAAATGTCAATTTTCAAATTAACCAATTTTTATTATTTTTTATTTATAAATAGTGGCAGATAATTTAATATTTCTAAAGTATACAGAAAATAAAACCATATCAACGGCAATACAAATATTTTTCATCTATTTTCAATGTTTTTTAATTATAGACTGCCCCTCGTATTTTGAAATTTATTTTCATAAGTTTTTGTATCTCAATGTAATAAAATTTATTTTTTAGAAAGTACGTTTAAGAAATTTTTATAGAGAAGCAAAATAAAAAAAAATTAAAGTAAGTATGTAACTTAAATATTTTGTAGGTTATTTCTGGGAATTAAATAGGAGGAAAAGAGATGTAAATACCAAGAAAGGAACATTGTGAGCAGTGTCCACTCAAAAATAGGAAGTCGGAAACCGACTTTTTGATAAACTCAAATATCAATAGGGAATATGTTGTCACATAAATAAATATGACAAACTAACTTTTAGAAACCTGAATAGTAAGAATTCAAAATAAAAAGGAAAAAGATATGAAAATAATACCGAAATGTATATTAACGAAAAAGAATCCATCATTCAATCGATCGATAAAATAACATCACAGCAAACACTTACCAATGAGAAAATATGATCACCATCCAATTTAATGAGTACAAATAGCAGTTCATGCGAGAAAAAAAGACACTGTCAAACACAATTAATCTTAGAGAACATAAAAACAAAACCATTTTATTTCATTAGGTTGTATCTGCTTATTCAGACAGTTGAGATATATAATTAATAGCAGATATAATTTCTTAACAATCCAGCAAATTTAATTTAATCCCCTTAATACACTTATAAAGTAATTTATCATTTTAAAAATGGCAAGAGTGATAACTTTCTAAAATATGATTATTAAAAAATAATGAAATTTTAACTTCCAAATTAGAATACTTCTTAATAAAAAATATAATTCTAGAACACGATATTCAAGTCTTCTTCCAACTGCAAGGGAAAACCTGTATAAAGATCCTTGGAGAGGATATAGAAAATTAAATCCAAGGGGTAGTGGTTGTCAACATCTAATTCTTTGATTATATTAATGTCTTTATAAAAATAATCATGCGATAAGTATACTCAAAAGCATCTATAGAACAAAGGGTTAAATATTGATGAAACATTGGGTAAAAAGAGTTGTAATCAATGAGACAATCCGTTATAGTTGACTCTATAATTATCCAATTCAACACTGTGTACACTCCTTATTTATGAATGAGTCCACCTCATGAAAACTTAGTACGTAAAGAGTTAATATAAACAAGAAAGTCATTAATATCAGTTTGTGTACCTATAAAAAATATAAAGCGATCGTTAATGTATCTGGGATAAAATAACAGACAGTCTTTAAATTAAGGTTTAAGAATCTTATGTTTTAAATTATCTATAAAGACTTTTGCTAGAAGCTGGGACAAATTTGAACACATTAAAGTAAACAAGAGTTTTTTGCCATAATCAAGTATCTAAATAGGGCAATGCACTTCGATAAAGGTATTTGGAATTAAATTGATTGTACTAACCCTTACTTTTTGAAAGTCCATCTTATTAAGAATAATAAAAAACTCTTCGTTTTAACAAAACTTCCAATATTTATTTAAAAAATTGCTTTTTTAACTTTAATGACAGCCGTTTCGCTAGACTTAGCATCGTCAGATTGGCATATTGAAGTTACATTTTGTTTGTTTGTAGCTAGGTACCTGATGTTTATTAGGTAGTTATAAGGCTAGACCAAGCATGGAAGTAATAAGACATAACAATATTAAAGCCTAGATGTTATGAGCCCTAAGGGATTATCCTGGATGTACTTCCCTCTAAGATCAGTATAACTGTGCAATGATATAGAAAAACCAGGAAAAAACTATATCATGCTGATCTTTACAATAACTTAATATATTTATGTTACAATAATGTCTTATCTATGTATAAAATGAAGACTCAATCAAAGTAAACAGTTTAATAGTGGAGAATTTCCAAGATTTATTTGTTCATTCACTACTTTAAATTGTTGATCTGCTAGATGTCTTTTCATTTCAAGTTCTTCGAGGAAATCTAAATTTTGTTTTTTATTACAAGTGTGTAGTATTTGGATGTCATTGATGTGTAAGAGTGAGGTTGGATGTTCAAGTAGGTGTTTTGCGTAATTTGACTTATCTGGTTGTTTTAATCTATATCCTCTTAAATGTTAAATCTTACTTCAAAATTTCTTTGTGTTTGACCTATATATACAGCATTACACTTTGGACAATTAATTTTGTAAACACCAGATTTTTTTAATTTAGGTAATTTTGTTTTTACATTTAACAATTTTGTACCAATATTATTTTGTGTTTTAAATGATATTAATGCTGATGTTGCCGAAGATTTTATTTTTGAAATTTTATTGGAAATACTTCCACAATATGTAATATTTTTATAACTTTTAATTTCTTTAGTTTGTTTAGGAAATATTAGGTTTAGTGACACTTTCTGTTCTTTCTTATTAATTAATGTATTTATCAAATGAATTGGGTAGTCATTAGATGTAGCTATTTGTTTTATGATATCAATTTCTTTATCAAAGTTAATTTTGTTCATTGGAATTGAAAATGCCCTATGTATCATAGAATTATAAGCTGCTAATTTATGTGTTATAGGAAACTAAATTTACATATTTTTTTGAGAAAAGAAATCCGTAAAGACTAACCTTTGTTCAGATACCTCTCGTCTCCAGTTTAGCATTTGGGATCGTTCGTTTCAATAACTAAAATGTCGAATTTCGAAGATCTGTCAGAGTGGGCTCCTGCCATTATTTGTAAGGGGTTTCTAAATTTCCCTTGCTCCTCTTTTCAGTTACCTCTTCGTCTTCTCTTTCCCAATTGTCCGTGAAACACTTAACCTAACCTTTTTCAGTTTCTCTCGACCGTTTTTCTTTGTTTTTTTCCATTTCCTTTGTTTTATTGTTTCTTTCGTTCCTATAATATGCTTTATCATTTTATGTACCACTTTCCACTTATCTTCACATTCTTCCATGTTTATCCACCTTGGACATATACCGTTTGTTCCGCATCGTCCCTTTCTTCCTCACATATGGCACATACTTTCCTTGTCGTTTTTTTGCATCCTTTTTCTTTGCCTATGTGTTTCTCCCTGCGTTCTCTTGATGTTTTTATTCCTTTTCCCTCTGGCTGCTCTGCGCCGTGAATTCCCTTTCTTTTTTCCCCCAGTAGATGGATTAATGGGGCTTCTGCGACTATTTAGCGTAGCTTTGTTATTCTTTATTTTCATCGCTTCATACCATACTGGTGCTACGTACCTCTAGATCCATTATTATTTCTAGGTATTTCATTTGTGTGCCGCTTTTTACTTCTGTTGATTCTACTTTACCTGTGATTTTTCTCTCTATTTTTCCATGTATTACTATAACCTCCGTCTTTTTCATTGCTACTTCTAAACCTTTTTCTTATGCATCCTCTCCAGTGCGCGTTCTATTGCTCCTTCAGTTGAATTAATGACATCTATAAAAAACACAAAACAACTACTAGGAATTAGATAAAGGTGAAATGTTAAAATGTTTAACTGGTCTAATAGGAATATTTTATTAATTATCTTTTATGAAAACAAACAAAAAGTTTTTACTTGTACACCGTCACACTAATCAAAATCATATTATATTGATAAATGCATATATTGCATGTTTATAATAAGCCGTCTCTGTGTTCACGTGTACTCGATTTGATTGTTTTTTATTCATTAACAGAGCCGACATTTTCATCTACTTTTTCTTCTTTTTTATCGTTTCAAATTACTGCCTATTTCTTATTAAAGAGGAAGGACCGTCATTCAACGGATGTTACCTCGTTTTCTGACTTCACATAAAAAAATGATAAAGTATTATCTCACTGGCATTAAAGTATGAGTAAATGACATAAGCATCGGACAAGGCTATTTTTAGGAAAAAAATAAGCAAAATACACCTAATAAGAGTGCTAGAATTACTACAGCACAATATAGAAAAGTCCAAGAAATAATACAATTAAGTAAATATTTTGCTAAAATTTTAAAACGATCTCAAAAGCGCAATAAATAATAAAAGATAATCCATGAACGAGTAAAGATGATAAAGGTAAGAGGGTACAAAAAACAAGATGGAAGAAAACAGGTATAAAGAAATACAAGTAATAAGAAGATAGTGAATACAAACATAATTAAAGGCTTTTTCAAGAGAAAATCAAAGTAGTAGTAATTAATATTTTACAAGAGTGGACAAAAAAAATGAAACTGCTAGAAAAAACTTATTCGTTAGGTGTTTTGGTTCAAAGTTCGGAACAGTTCGTACATGCGTGGACATAATTGGGTTTTGAATCCGAATTCGTTTTAATCCCTCTATATATTTAAATTTATTGTACTAACCCTTAATTTTTGAAATTCCATCTTACTAAGAATAATAAAAAACTCTTCGTTTTAATGTAACTTCCATGTTTAATTGAAAAAATTAGGTTTTAAATCACTGTCGTTTCACTATTAACATCTAGGCTTTAATATTGTTATGTCTTATTACTTCCATACTTGGTCTAGCCTTAATACTACCTAATCAACATCAGGTACCTAGCTACAAACAAACAAAATGTAACTTAAATATGTCAATCTGACGATGTTAATTCTAGCGAAACGGCTGTCATTGTGATTTAAAACCTAATTTTTTCAATTAAACTTGGAAGTTACGTTAAAACGAAGAGTTTTTTTATTATTCTTTCCCTCTATATTTGGTTTGAATCACTTCTTTGAACGATAAAACACAATGAGAATAATTTTAAAGAAGATCTATGCCAGACAAAATACAATTTACCCACTGCACATGTAAAGCTATTATAATTTTACTTAATTCAAAGCAATATTTTAAATCTAAAGTGCTTGCTATTGATGAATAGCCATCATACATTGTTTAGGTACAATGTATTGTTCGAAATATTTCAAAACTTAAAACTCATTTATTGAAACTAGCTTGTTGATTGATGTTCAGTTAATATTTCCAAATTATTACTTAAAATTATTTACCAATTTTTAACAAGTACCTAAGACAACTATTTAATGTAAATAGCTGTTTAAAAGAATGAACTAATTCAATAATATATTTTATAGATTATTTTTTTACCAGAATGCTTTATGTTTAGAGATGCTCGAGGCACGAGATGTCTCGTATCGAAGCCATGTTAGCGAGACGAGACCTTTAAATATAAATGAATGAATGAAAGTAATCATTAAGTTCTTGAAATTGATTGTGGTAACCTTTACTTATCAACATCAAGTACCTAGCTACAAACAAACAAAATGTAACTTCAATATGTCAATCTGACGATGCTAGTTATTAGCGAAACAGCTGTAATTGCATTTTAAAACGTATTTTTCAAATAAATAGTGGAAGTTTAGTTCAACCGTTCAGTTATTTATTGTTTTCATTAAGTTTTTGTTTACAAAAATCTTTTGTTTCGGAATTATCCTAGTCTGTGTGGTTAGGTTAGGTTCTATGTGAGTGGTCGTTCAACGTCTGTTCCACTGCGACCTGAAAGATCTATTGTGAGTCACCCCTAGTTTATAGTCGTTCTATCAGTCCTATGCCTCTGATGAAGCTCATCAGGTTAGTTGGTTTATGCACACTAAATTTAGCCTGTAGTCCGCACTCTCTGCCAGTCCAATTATTTTCATACGCCTATTAAGGCGACAGGATATCTTTGCAAGATTGGGACATGATATAGCACACGCGGCGTATAGATGCTGAAAGAATGAAGAAGTGCTGAAGAACTTGGACAAAAAACTCGGGAGGCTGGGTATTGGAAAAATATAATGTTGAGTTGGGAGGGGGAATAGATGGAGGGGAGTAAGGCAGTGGAGAGTATCATTAGGAGAAGAGAATGTTTCCGAGTGACAGAGAGAGGGACCGCCGCTCTTCTTGAAGTATGCTGGGGTAGTGATTCCGAGACGGATGCAACGACGAATTTTGAGGTGGTTTTCGGACCCTGGAGAGGATCCGCTCGAACATGAGTTTTTTCATCTCAGTCCAATGACTTTAGCGCCGCCTGGCTATCGGAAATTTTTGATGTGATCTATTTTTTATTTCTTTACTCCAGACAGTAGTTCCCAATGTTTCAACTTTGTCACGTGGATCTATTGGGATTTCTACATTTTATGTCTAGCTGCTTTAATAGCTTTAATAAATATTTTGTGAATTCGGTGCGAGCATTCCGTATTTTGTTCATAAAATTCAATCGTCAAATTTTTCTATTTTGTCAATTAACATATTAAAGACGTAAAAAACTATTTTTGGAATAGTATTACATAATAATTAAAAACCGATGTGCACGAGCGTTTTTTTTTCGTTGTTAAATAGTATATTAAATAACGCATTTCATATGGAATTCTGTTATGACACGAGTTCAAGTTTTTTAAAAAACGAGTGTCACAACAGCCATATGAAATAAGTTGTTTATAATATTTTTTATATTTTGCCCTTTTTACCATTTTTTAAATTAATTTTTTATTTTTATGTAATTACGAAAATTTTTATTTTAAAAAGTATGTCGGCAGCAATGTGTAATTTATAAAATTTGACAGTTGTGACATTTAAATTATCAAATGTTAATGTTTAAAAATATTTTAAAATGAATAATATACCAATAATAATATATTATGTAAGTAAAATATTATATTCATATTAACTGATACTTTCTTAAAGAACAATATAAAATTAATAAATTGCTATTAGCCACAAATGTCATTGTCAATAGTCTTGCCTTTAGATACTTCACTCATGTCGCCAACCATTTAAAACAAAAATTTGCGTGCGTAAAAGTTACATTACGATACGCAAATGCGTTTTATAATGAAGATTTTTATAAGTGCAAAATATAAAAATAATATTTATTATTAAAAATATTACCAACCAAATTATTTTTTAAAACTGACTTTTATTTTCACTAAAATATGCCCATTTTACTAACGATTTATTTTTTTTTTTTCAGGTAAGTTCAATCAATGGAAATATACGACTATTTTTGTAAGTAATGAAATTTTATTCTGCAAAGGTTTTATACGAGTATTAAATGGTCTACATTCACCTAATGCGTAATAATTATTAATCATTAAATTATATCCATAAATGTTGAATTTTAACGATTTCTAATGATTTTCTACAGAATCTGTAATTTGTAGGGTTTGACATGTTAATTTTTACCCGATTTTTGATTGCAGACCTTATACAGATGTGCTCAAAATCCCACTATAAAGCTAGAAAAAATTACAAACATGGTAGGATAATCTTAATATTTACGTAGATGAGGATTAAATTATTGAACAACTGCCACACATGTAGTAGTTTCAAACTACAAACATAAAGTCTAAAAAACCAATGCCATTTTTTCCTATATATTTAAAGGTAATTTTCACATAACGAGAAATATTTAATACTTAATTTGATACCCTGTTACTGTTAATGGCCTTTTATCACGAACTTAAAAAATAAACGTGCTGAACTTTACCATTGAGTTAATTTCAAGGGAAAAATATAATAATTCATCATAAACCTTATTACGTTACAATATTGCTGTCTTTTGGTTTACAAGCTTTAAACACGTAAGCATTCACTAACACTAAACTATCATGTTCTGGATATTCTTGTAGGTCTATACATTTATTTATTTTATTTTAATTATTTAGGTATATAGATATTGTTAATATGCAATGGTAACATTAAATGGAAGAAATTAGTAAATTATTGAAATTGCACTTCTAATACCTAAATAAACTACCGTATAATAGGCATGTTCACATAAAAATAAAAACGTTCTTACCACCAAATTTCATGACATTTTTAAAATGCTTTATGCTCAAATCTTTAGATAAAGCTGCCTTATTCGTTTGAGTTAACTAAACGCTCTCCGATTGGCCTGACGTTACTGCTATGATCGAGTCGCTTGCTAAAACAAAATGCATAGACCAAAGGTTACTTACAATTCTTTAGAAAGGTGTGTGTGGAATCTTTTACCACCTGCGTATTATTTACTAAATCAACCCCAAACAAGTAAAGCTTAGTCAGTAAGTAGAAAAATTATACAGCCTAGCATGGGGCTAACCTGAGGGATCTCTACTAATATACATCTACAGGCAATCATAACATATGAAGTTGTATGCAGATCATACAGCGAATATATACAAAAATTGGAACAAATACAAATATTATCACGCCTTAATTTACTAG
Source organism: Ophraella communa (assembly GCA_035357415.1). Lineage (NCBI taxonomy): Eukaryota > Metazoa > Arthropoda > Insecta > Coleoptera > Chrysomelidae > Ophraella > Ophraella communa. Next base: position 26,444,580 of record CM068982.1, read on the forward strand.
GAGCCAAGAAAACAACACCAACGAAGGAATTGAGCAAAGTTAAATCACACACCTAGAGATATTTCTAAAAGAAGTGGCGCTGATGACAATGTAGAATGTGGTGCGGCTATGTAATCCCTAGACCAGCGAACGAATTACCTATCCGTACTAAAAGTAGATTTAACAGTAGGTAAATACTACTACTTTTAAAAAGTTTTAAAATTACTTCGGGCAATGTTAGAACCCTAGCTACATATAATAAAGTCACAGCTGGACGAAGGTGGATGCTAGCTGGGGAGGTTACGACATAGCTGCATTTTTGACCAGAGACGCTTACCTAATCAGATTACACTTCGATTTAATATTTAATAAATGGGAGTGTTTTTAAAGAAGATAACTTGGTTATCGAAACGCGAGTCAGGCGGTTAAAAGAGGCCAGTGGGAGTGTAAATGGTTTCGGTGTCAAAGGAACTACTTTTCTACCAAAACAAGAATACAGCCAGGAAATTTCTGGAAATTACCAAAAAAAAATTGAGATTAGGGACAAGGATTCCAACCTATTACTGTGTGTAAAAACACTAGTGCAAGTATGCATCATAATCCTGCTCAAATGACGTGAACAAGAAGAGGAAACTTTCGAGGAGCACATCCTATAGTCGGCTCCCTTAACTCTATGGATTTCCTACTTTAACGAATAATGGCCAACATAAAAGAGAATCTCCTCAAGGACGTTGTCGACTTCATAAAATCAGTAGGTTGGATAACGAACTAAAGAGGTAGGCTCATGGAGAAGCACATCTAGGTCTAAAACCCAAGAAGCTTTTTGGCACCCTCCCCAAACTTATTTAGCGATATACGCAGAAGTAGTACAATGAAAGAATTAAATAAGAAATTCTGGAAAATGTCTTACGAATAAGCTCCAAAAAAGAACTATTCAAAATATCGTTGATCAAGATGAAACAGTAAATTAGATTGTAACAGGTCGGCTGAAAATTCCCCGGTCTGACCTATAGATGACGACACTAGTATTAAATCCATTTCATTTTTAGATAGTATCAAACTTCAAAAGATTCGTGTAAAAATTTGACAGCTGTCGGACTATTAGTTTGTGAGATATTGCATTGTTTGTGAAGCAACTTTTGTTATTTTCAAAAAGATGGAAAAAAAAAGAATTTCGTGTGCTTATTAAATATTGTTATTTGAAAGGAAAAAATACAGTTGAAGCAAAAGCTTGGCTTGATAATGAGTTTCCGGACTCTGCGCCAGGAAAATCAACAATCATTGACTGGTACGCAAAATTCAAGCGTGGTGAAATGAGCACCGAAGACGGTGAACGCAGTGGACGTCCAAAAGAGGTGGTAACCGACGAAAATATCAAAAAAATCCACAAAATGATTTTGAGTGACCGTAAAGTGAATATGATCGAGATTGCTGACACTCTAAAGATATCTAAGGAACGTGTTGGACATATCGTTCACGAATATTTGGGTATGCGGAAGCTCTGTGCGAAATGGGTGCCGCGCGTGCTCACAATCCACCAAAAATAGCAACGAATTGATGATTCTGAGCAGTGTTTGCACCTGTTAAGTAGTAAAAAACCCGATTTTTTGCGTCGATATGTGACTATGGATGAAACTTGGCTCCATCACTACACGCCTGAGTCCAATCGACAGTCAGCTGAGTGGACTACGGCCGGTGAACCGCCACCAAAGCGTGGAAAGACTCAACAGTCAGCTGGCAAAGTTATGGCCTCAGTTTTTTGGGATACACACGGTATATTGTTCATCGACTATTTGGAAAAGGAAAAAACAATCAACAGCGACTATTACTGTGCATTATTGGAGCGATTGAAGAACGAAATCGCGAAAAAACGGCCCCATATGAAGAAGAAAAAAGTGTTGTTTCATCAAGACAATGCACCGTGTCACAAATCAATGAAAACGATGGCAAAATTGCATGAATTAGGCTTCGAATTGCTTCCTCACTCACCGTATTCTCCAGATTTAGCCCCCAGCGACTTTTTCCTTTCCTCTGACCTGAAGAGAATGCTCGCGAGAAAAAAATTTGGCTCTGATACTGAGGTAATCGCCGAAACTGAAGCCTATTTTGAGGACAAACCGAAGGAGTACTACAAAAATGGTTTTGAAAAGTTGGAAGGTCGCTATAATCGCTGTATCGCCCTTGAAGGCAACTATGTTGAATAAAAAAAATGAATTTTGTCAAAATATTGTGCTTTACCATGGTAGACCGGGGACTTTTCAGCCGACCTGTTATTATATTATCTTAAATCATACAAGCACACTACTAAAGTTCACAGTTATCTTCAAGAGATTTCAGAATTTTCTTGGTCGTGAGAGGTTTTATTATATGGAATGCATTTGGTTCTTCTCTAGACGGAGGTCGTATTACCCCTATGTTATTAAATTGATTTGATTGTACTAACCCTTACTTTTTGGAAGTCCATCTTATTAAGAATAATAAAAAACTCTTCGTTTTACCAAAACTTCCAATATTTATTTAAAAAATTTCTTTATTAACTTTAATGACAGCCGTTTCGCTAGACTTAGCATCGTCAGATTGACATATTGAAGTTACATTTTGTTTGTTTGTAGATAGGTAGGTACCTGATGTTTATTAGGTAGTTATAAGGCTAGACCAAGTATGGAAGTAATAAGTCATAACAATATTAAAGCCTAGATGTTATGAGCCCTAAGGGATTATCCTGGATGTACTTCCCTCTAAGATCAGTATAACTGTGCAATGATATAGAAAAACCAGGAAAAAACTATATCATGCTGATCTTTACAATAACTTAATATATTTGTGTTACAATTACGTCTTATCTATGTATAAAGTGAAGACTCAATCAAAGCAAACACTTTAAAAGTGGAGAACTTCCCAGCTTTATTTGTTCATTAACAACTTTAAATTGTGGATCTGCTAGATGTCTTTTTATTTCAAGTTCTTCAAGGAAATCTAAATTTTGTTTTTTATTACAAGTGTGTAGTATTTGGATGTCATTGATGTGTAAGAGTGAGGTTGGATGTTCAAGTAGGTGTTTTGCATAATTTGACTTATCTGGTTGTTTTAATCTATATGCTCTTAAATGTTCGTTAAATCTTACTTCAAAATTTCTTTGTGTTTGACCTATATATACAGCATTACACTTTGGACAATTAATTTTGTAAACACCAGATTTTTTTAATTTAGGTAATTTTGTTTTTACATTTAACAATTTTGTACCAATATTATTTTGTGTTTTAAATGATATTAATGCTGATGTTGCCGAAGATTTTATTTTTGAAATTTTATTGGAAATACTTCCACAACATGTAATATTTTTATAACTTTTAATTTCTTTAGCTACATCTAATGGCTACCCACTTCATTTAATAAATACATTAGTTAATAAGAAAGAACAGAAAGTGTCACTAAACCGAATATTTCCTAAACAAACTAAAGAAATTAAAAGTTATAAAAATATTACATATTGTGGAACTATTTCCAATAAAATTTCAAAAATAATATCTTCGGCAACATCAGCATTAATATCATTTAAAACACAAAATAATATTGGTACAAAATTGTTAAATGTAAAAACAAAATTACCTAAATTAAAAAAATCTGGTGTTTACAAAATTAATTGTCCAAAGTGTAATGCTATATATATAGGTCAAACACAAAGAAATTTTGAAGTAAGATTTAACGAACATTTAAGAGCATATAGATTAAAACAACCAGATAAGTCAAATTATGCAAAACACCTACTTGAACATCCAACCTCACTCTTACACATCAATGACATCCAAATACTACACACTTGTAATAAAAAACAAAATTTAGATTTCCTTGAAGAACTTGAAATTAAAAGACATCTAGCAGATCCACAATTTAAAGTTGTTAATGAACAAATAAAGCTGGGAAGTTCTCCACTTTTAAAGTGTTTGCTTTGATTGAGTCTTCATTTTATACATAGATAAGACGTAATTGTAACACAAATATATTAAGTTATTGTAAAGATCAGCATGATATAGTTTTTTCCTGGTTTTTCTATATCATTGCACAGTTATACTGATCTTAGAGGGAAGTACATCCAGGATAATCCCTTAGGGCTCATAACATCTAGGCTTTAATATTGTTATGTCTTATTACTTCCATACTTGGTCTAGCCTTATAACTACCTAATAAACATCAGGTACCTATCTACAAACAAACAAAATGTAACTTCAATATGTCAATCTGACGATGCTAAGTCTAGCGAAACGGCTGTCATTAAAGTTAATAAAGCAATTTTTTAAATAAATATTGGAGGTTTTGGTAAAACGAAGAGTTTTTCATTATTCTTAATACCTATGTTATTAATTGACTTATTTAGTACACATTGGCCAGTCAAAGCCCTTATCAACATGCGGAGATATGTATTTCTTTGAAAAGATCATGCTGTATTTGTTTCCTACTCGTTCTTCTGTTCCTTGATTTAGTGTTTCTGCACAATCTGTTGTGAAAAGGGCACAATCCACAACTACGAAACTCATTCTTTAAAATTTCAGGACTATTTTTAAATATATTCAGAAGAGTAAGAGAGGGGTAAAATGTTCTTTCCCAAATCTGGCACGTTGATTTTTCATTTACCAGTTAATAAGCTTTTTTCCATTCATGTTTCAGTGGTCAAATATTGTTACATCTAGTGGTTCAAGGATATAGGCGGGATTAAGGAGGAGACTATTCAAAACAATTCCATTGTTTGAACAAAACTCGCCTAACATCATCGTTAGGTGAGAATAATGTATTCATAAAAAGATTTTCTTATCATCCTCGTTATTTTTTTTTCTTATACCAAAGCCTTCTGGCCATTTTTGAAATGTGTTGATGATTGAAAACCAAATGTAACCAATTACCGTCACATTAATGTTCGGATGGGCGCACCGTAACTGCGGCACCAATTCCCAGTGCGGTGTCTCAATTGCGGTGTCCCAATTGCGGTGTCGCAACTGCGGTACGGCTCAACTTTATGCAAATTAACGTGACCTCTTTCTTTCGTAATTGCGGTACGGCAAAAATACACAGATATTTTATACGTATTAGTTTATCCCAAGGAAATAAAAGACTAAAAATATTTTACTAAATATAATTTATTACATAATTTTATATAGTAACATATAAGTATCTATATAATTATTAATTAACCTTACCTAACCTAACCTATCTCTCAAAACAAATTAATATTTTTCCACGCTCGCTTAGCATTCCATTCATTTTGATCTCGTAAAATAGTAAACACTTTCATTCATTCATTCAGATAATTGATAAATGAGACTACTTGTTTTAAACAGATTTAAATGCCCTTAGGTACCACCCTTTTACCCATGGAAAAACCCAAAATTAGCCTGTACCGCAATTACGACAGGGATCAGGTATGCAAAGGTAAGTTGACCATTCCGCAGTTTCGATGCACCTGTTCGGATAATCGACATTATTGAAAGAATGGTTAATAAAATCATTAACTGAATTATAATCGAATGTCTTTTGATGGTGGAGGAAATTTCCAACATTCTTTGAGCTGATTATCATATCAGAACTGAAATAATAACAACTACTTTTCCATAAAATCGATAATTAAATGTATTTATTGTGTCATAGTCATCGACATAAATTTGTACGTAGTATCGCCAGCAAGAGTTATTGTACACCCATTTGATAATTTGACGGAAATCAGTATATCAATAATTGGTACATAAAAAGCTGTGTTTGTTGAACATACGAAGGATACAGTTGTTTGAAGATATATTACATGAAAGATCTTGACAGCTAGCCAAAATAGATATTGAGTGGCCGATTTATCGATACTTATGTAGAAGTCTAGAACACTACAATATTTCAGATATACCTATTATCGACACCCTAATTTCTTGTAAAATAGGATAAAAATAATGCGTTTTGCATAAAGCCGAATACTTTACTAAAATTTTATGGCTTAATGAAACATAAGTACAGGGTTCGCACTTACAAGATCAGCAGGGAAAACAGTATTCACTAGACCACGACTGACACTCGACTGATTAACAGAATTTATTGACGGTAGGAGGATTGATTAGGAGAAATTGACGGTAAATTCAAATATGTTCAGGAAAGTAGAAATTAAAACCTTGACGAATTCACATTTTCATGTGAGCCCTCTTCATCTTATTATAGAGAAAACAAATCGAAATTACGGAAAATTTACCCTAATTACTATAAAAATCGATTGCATTTAAGAAAATATTTATATATGGGTGTAATCTTATTTTCTTTTTACAACAATGTTTAGTTTTGTCTTGTAATCGACTCTTTTTTGTAAATAACTATTTTAAAATATAAATAGTTAAAATTAAAACCATAAAGCTATGTTAAATTTGTCTCAATTCTTTTACATAAACTATAAACAAAAAAAATGCATTCATTTCATTATCTGTAACTATTCCATCAACGCTATTAAAATTGCGGTTGCTATTAGGATGAGCTAATTATTTATCCCTTGTTAGATTTCCAGTAAATAAAGTTTCACTATATATCTTAAATCTGTGCATTTTATTGACATGTCACTAGCACTATCTAAATTTGATTAACGATCCCCTAAGGATATTTCCTACGCGCAACCCCAAAAAAGATAAACTAAGCGAAAGTTCCACAAAACAAATCAATCGTCAGCAGCTACCCCACGATGACAACTCTTATTAGTCGTAGAGTTTATTCAAGTAAAACCGTATACAAAACGTTGATGCCGCATTAGCAAAGAATACCAAACATGTGTAAAACAAAAGATAAGGGTCATAATGAACTTTCTTTCTTGACATATTCGGCTATCTACCCTCGGATGGCACGTGAACTTCCCCCACTATAAATTTGGGGTCGTAGACGGTTGATTTCGCCAGAGACGTGGTGGTGCAGGAGAGGAGATTTAAATTGTGGTTTCGAAGAGATGATTAAAATATAGCAGATATGTAAGGGAGTTTTTTAATAACATATATGCTAGGGTAGACTACAATTTTTGATCAAATGTATTAGAACCAAAAGTTTTAATATAGTAGAACATATTTACTTTGCCAATTAATTTTAGTGTTAAATAATATTTTAGAATAGTTAGCTAACTGGCTTAGTCAATATGTTTTAGAAATTTGTTACTTTATTTATTATACAGGGTGTGGCGTGACAAGTTTTGATTAAAAGTAATGGCAGATACAGTTATGTTAAAATTCTGAAATTACGAAGCTGTAGGTTTTAGATGACGCTGAGATCAAATATATTGTTGTTCTGAATGTGACACTTCCGGTTATACCGGAAATAGACGTCAACTTTGTTATTTTAAATAGAACCTAATATTTTTTATTTTATTTTCGAATTCTACAGGAAATTTTAGATACAATTTGTGCACAATGTCCTATACTAAAAATAAAGTATTTTCGAGACATTTCGTTTTTTTTCAAAATTTTAAAAAATCCTAGTCCATAGTGACGTGAAATTGTAACCAATAAACAACAATGGCTTGCCCGTTAACTCCATATGCCAACTCAGTGAAATTATTTATAAGTTGCTTACACCCTGTTGCTTAGAACACCCTGTATTTTATTACATTTTCCGATGTATTTTTCTAAGCCAATTCGTTTGGTATCGGTATTCCCTTTTAATATAACCCCAAATGCCAAAATCTAAAGGTGCCAAGTCAGGAGAGCGAGCTAGCCAACGAAACGGACCCTGATTGGCAATTCGTCTATCATCAAACATGTCGTAAAGATGCTGAGCAACAGGCCCAAAGTTATGAGGAGTTGCTCCATCGTGCTGATACCAAACTGAAGCCGCCTCGCCATTTCTTAAAGTATGTAACGCCGGTCGTATGGCTGCTTTTAAAATGTGGCAATATCTTTCACCATTTAAATTTTCATCATAAAATTTTATTGCTAAAATTTTATCGTCTTTTATTATACAAAAAACATTAAAACTCCAACTATCTTGGAAATAACGTTCTCTACTAACATGTGGATTTTCATTAGACCAAAAATGTCGATTAAATAATCCATTTTAGCTAAACTTTGCTCCATCACACCATATAACTTTCTTTATGAAGTTTTCATTCTCTTGGGTCTTCATTAAAAACCATTCACAGAATTCTACCCTTCGAGGAAGATCACATATTTGTAAGTGTTGTACCAAATGATATGAAAATGGTTTCCATTTGTGTTTTTTAAAATCCGATGAATTGTTCTCGTCAACAAAGTAAGATCACTCTCATAATCTCTAATGGAGGCATTTGGAGAGGCCGTAAAATAACCCAAAACATTAATTTCGTTTATGTCATTGTCCACTAGTGGTTTATTTTTATTAATTTTTTTACAATATCAGTTGAATTTGGTCGATATTTCTGCAAAAACACGGCAAGTCCGTTCAACAATTCTATTACACTCGCCGTAAATATTATAAAGATATAAAAAATCATCATTACTTAATCCTTCATTTACCATTATTTACTATACAATGCGGTCCCCATATGTATGGAATAAATTCATTTGTAGCGTTATTATGTACTATATGAAACAGGTCGATTTTTATTCTTAAATTGACAATTTACAGTATGAAAATATTATCCCCCTCCAGCACCCCTTCGGAATTATAAGCACCCCCTCGAAAATTTTAAATTACAAAGGGGGTCGTATCTCGTAAACTAACAAACCCTCAGAATATATTATATATTATAATAAAAATATAATAATATGTAGCAATTTAAATTGTCTACAATTTTGTTCCTATTATCGTAAATTTAAAAATAAGAAAAGTTCTGTACAAAAATTAATGGGTATTATTTATTTTGGGTATTATAACTTTTTTCTGGTCATTTTACAATAAAGCAATCATAGTTAAGGATTTTAATGAATATCTTTTGCTAAATATTTTTTTTTAATTTCGACATTGACTGGGATTCTGTAAGAATATGATAAAAACAAACAATTAGGCTTATATTTTTATATTCATATAACTTTATCAATCATTTTGGTGTCATTTCTGTGTTATTATTAATTTATTTTTGGGTCTTTTGTCGCAATGATTACAAGAGTGTCTATGAGTATGACAAAGAATACCAATCGATTATCTTTGTTGCGACTTCGTGCTGGAAACACTGTATCATTTTTAAGCAGTTATGCTTACGATTGTAATCAGTGGTATGCTATTTGTTAAAAATGAGTAATAATTACTCTGTCGGGTAAAATTTAGTTATTTTTTAGAGAATATATTTATGAATAGTTAATACTTAGTCTTTAACTTAAAAAATTATCCCTAATATTAATTGTACAAATAAAATGTAATGTATTTAAAATTTTAATTTTTAAACTTTTTATTAATAAAAATAACCAAAAAGAAAAGATTAAAATATTATACTTAGGGTTTCGTGACTCTTTGATTTCTCGATTGGATTAAATTTGAGGGAATGTATAGAAAAGTTGAGGGATATACAAGTAGTTTTAAACATTAAACGTTTTAAACTTTATTGTTAGACTTAAGAATCATGCTATGTTTCACCAAAAAGGCAAAAACGAGCTAATCCAATTGTATTATTTTAATCTGTCTGATATTTATCAAAAAATGTTCAGCAAGGAACACCTGTTACCACCTGTTTATTTTAATATTGAAATCGTCATGGATGAAATTATTGTAAACAAACAAATATTTCAACTTGTGAATAGAAACATTGAAGCTTAAATAGTCCGGTTTTTACACACTTGCCAATGACAATGAATTTCTTTCACTAAAATTACGACGAAGGTGTAATTTGATCCTGAATATTATTGTAGATCATTTAACGAAAGGTTCCAAAATGGGGCCGAAAAAATAGCAAAAGTTAAAAACAAGAAAGTGGGTAGGTACCCAAAGTGACAGTTTAGTTTTTTTTAATACGGGTAGTTTCATTTTTAAAAGAGAGCTAGGGCTTTTATTAAAAAATAAAAATGTTAATTAATTAATAGTTAATAAAAAAAGACCTGAAGTATTATTGACGTATAAAAAAATAAACAAATTAAATAAACAAATAAAAAATTAATAAAAATTTTTTCTTGTAATCCAAAAGGACAATATAATTTAAAATTTTTAGAAAAAAGAAAATTTCTTTATTTATTTAGTTGCAAAAATAGAATATTAACAAACGCATGTTTTAGCAACAAATATTTTTTTAAGAAACCGTTGTTTACTATAAATCATAAATTGTATTACCCAATAGATTACGGAAAAAAAATTAGATCATAAACAATGCATTTTTTACCAATTTACCAAAAAATAAAAAAATTATGTAGCAGTAAATGTTTGATAATTATATTTTGATGGATTTATGATTGTTAATTAAAAATTGGAAAATGCATATTTTTGAATTTTTCCAACAGTGATCTCTTTGTTAATCTATATAGAATAACTCGACGAAGTAAAAAAAATCCCAAGGCTTTAGTCCGGTTTTCAGTTAATATTTACTGCAGAAAAAATTGTTAATTTACAAAAGTGTAATTGCGGATTATTGTTCATTCAGGTATCCCAATACAGTAGAAGAATTTTATCATTCATTAATGTTTATATTTAATATGTTTAAATATTTTTTTTAGTTAGGGTGCCTTAGAGTGACGTAGCGCGCCTAAAAATCAGTATACCCGTTTTTAGCACTATTTTTAGGGCGCTGTAAAAATTGTAAATATTGGAGATAGCGTTTCTGGAGTTGGGACATTTCTTAGCAAATCTAATGATCTTTTAAAATCTTTTTTCACATTTTGAAAATCTTGAATAATTTTCCTGATATTTAAAAAAATCTTTATTACTACTTGGTTTACTTTATTGTTTTTAACTTTTGCTATTTTTTAGCCTCTTGTGGAACCTTTCCTTAAAGGATCTACATAATATTCCGGATCAAATTACACCTTGGTCGTAATTTTCGGTGGATATTCAAAATAGTTATTAAAAATCTGGAACCAGACTAACAGTTTAAAAGGGATATTGTAGTTATTTGTTATATTTGTGCAAAATAAAGTGCAAACTGCAATTTTTTTTTGCGGTCAGTGAGAAAAGAGTGTTGGATATGTCCAACCTTTTAAATATAATCCGTCTAGAAAGGATCCGGAATTTTTAATTTTTCCTAATTTGAATATATTTTCTTTTCGTAACATTCTAAGACAAAATTAATGCGACAAGTAGATTGTGCCGATAGTAGGCTATGGATAAAATCGCATGACAACAATATAAATCAAATATTTTTGATTGTAAACAGACATGAGTTTTGTAAAATAATGTCGCAAGTAGAAATAGAAAGGGTGTTCGAAACGTTAAAAAACTAGTGCAATTGACTGAACTCGGAAAAAGTGCAGTATATGAGACAATTAAGAGGATAAAAACTGGTACAGATATAAGACATACACCAGTTTCGGGAAGACCGTGTAGGATTCGCGGAAATAATTTAGGACGACAAAATCCGCGCCTAGGGTTTCGAAAACTTGCTAGCAGATTTAGATATCAACGAAGAATAAATGTGTGTCCAGAAACTGTCCGCATGGCACTGAAAAGACAAGGTTACATATCAAGGAAACCAAAAAAGATCCTTGCAATAACACCTTTACAAAAGCAACGAAGAATGGAGTTATGTCAACGTTTTCAAGAAGATAATTTCAGCAATATTTTTATATCTGACGAGAGTTGTTTTCAGATTGGTGCAAACCATTTTAAAATCCTATCAAGAGAAAATGTAATTGTTCAAATTTCCAAATTTCCCAATAAAATAATGGTTTTGGGATCAATATCTCAACGTGGTGCTACGCCTCTCCTCTCTGCATAGTTGATGGCACTGTTAATAGTGCAAATTATTGTAATATTTTAAATGGTTTTCTTCTTGAAAAAGATTATGCTTTATATCCAGAGGGGTGGCGTTTTCAGCAGGATAATGCAAGATAATGCCATACTTCTGCCTTTACTCAAGCTTGCATGCTAGAACACCAACTGACAACAATTCCATGGCCAGCAGCTTCACCAGATCTTAGTCCCATTAAAAACATATGGGGATTGAAGTGGAACGAGCAGCCCCACGAAATAAAGAAGGTTTGATTCGTTCGGTTTTACAGGCCTGGACCACCATCACCGAGCAGTATGGCAGTGACCTAGTTTCTGGTGCAGCTGAACGTTTACTTAAGTGTTTAGAATTAAATGGAGGTTATATAAGTAAATAAGATGAATTATTGTTCGTGGTTATTTTATAATTCAAATAAGAAAAATATATATTGCAAAATTATAATTGTGCATTCTTTTTTCCGGATACTGTCTAGACGGACTATATATCAAAAAACACTTTAACTAACTAATATTTGAGAAAAAATGTACATTTTTTGTCCGATATTGATTCATAAAAATAAATAACCAGACAAGTATCTATCAAAATAATGTGCCTATTCCAGTTTCAGTAATAAAACAGGAAAACATTACGGTGGTCGGTCAAATATAGTCCTTCCCTGACTACCAAATAGTTCTGATATAAGGCGATGTTGCTCGTTTTTGCAGATAAGATGTCCTAGATAATTTTTACTAACTTTCAAACAAGAAGTGATGACGCGGTACTATTTGCTCTTAAGGTTAACTGACACTCCACGCTCATTAAATGAAATTAAAATCACTTCCTCTAAAAAACACACGCTAAAAAGGTAAAATGTTTCTTATTTTATTATCAGTGATTTGTCATTACATAATACATTATTTAAATCAACACTTAATATTAGAGGGATCATATAAGAAAGCCAAAGGTAGTGTTATAAAAAGTATTCATAAGGTTTTATTGCGGTTGATTTGTGTTGGCTAGACATGCATCTGTCATTTTTTAAAATATTGAGTAACTCACTAGGTCAATGTAAAACAGTTATGACCAGTTACATTTTTGACTGGTTTCTTGCATACTTTAATTTAGAAAAATATTGTAAAGCAAAATTTAATTGAACTCGCATTATGGAAATAGCAAGTCAATTTTGTAAAAAGTCAGCTATGTATATTTCTCATCTATTTTATAGATAAATATACAATACACACTTCCGCTGTTTGTCGTGAGTTTTAACAATGAACTCTGATGATATTAAAGGTAACGGCTAACTGTACATACACCGACGACAATTCCTCCTACGAGAGAGAATATATTATGAAATAATCGGTTTATACTAAATATAATACGATCTCGTGAAAACTAGTATTGCGTTAGGATTAGAATAATTTTAGTATTGATTTTCAAAACTAGCTTATGATAATGATAATACAGGGTTTTCAACTAGGAAGTACCAACATATTTTAATACAATTTAAGTAATTTTTAATAGTTCATTTACAGAAATTTAAATATAATTTAACCAATCAAGTGTGTGAATATAATTAATGTTGTAAATCATTTTGTGTTTACAAGAACCAAATGATACGCCTATGCCCTTATTTTAGACATTTATATGCAAATATTGCTTTGACACTTTACTGTAAACGTAAACAATACGTCATAAAACAGGAGCTTCAAGATGGCCGACTTTCGTCGCAAATTTTCCTTTAAGTTAATATATAACATACTCCTTCCTGTTTCTTTTTATTCTAAGGAATAAACATACTCATTGACAGTAGCAAACGAACGAAGAAAGTCAAACGAACAGAGCGATTTGTTCACTTTGATGACGTTCAACCAGATTTATACTGGACCAGGTATATGTTTCATATTTTTCTCGAAAGCCATAGTACGTTCTAGAAAACTCTAGACCAAGACGCTAAACTATACATAACCGAAAGTTTCAACAAAAACAGAAAGAAGAATCTAACCTAATAATATCAAACTGACAACTAACAAAAATAAAATTATATTATACAGAGTGAGCAGTCCGAACTCGGTATAATATACAGGGGTTCCCATTTAAAAAAAATCATAGTTTGGTTTGTAACGGAATTATACAACACTCTGTATAGTTTAAGGTAATTTCAAAATATGGACCCTAAAGACATCTACTATTTTTGTTAATAAAATTTTTTGATATCTTCTAAAACAACCCATATACCGAACTTTGTCGTAAGGTTGTTTAACTATTATTAAGCAAATAATCATATCTGTAAATAAACGACGTAAGTAATACATTACTATAATAAATCGGAAAAGAATCTAAGATTTAATTAATTATTTGATTTTTTTAGGAATCAAATTTCAAGATGGGTCTGTTTGTACTATAGTTAATGATGCCACTTAAATAATTTTAATGTTTTCAAATTAAGTTAATAGGTACGTAAATACTGTGTAAATTGTCTGCTAAAAAGGTTGAATTCAGATAGGAAAAAACAACTTGTAACACCTGAAAAAACCTTAGAAATAAACCTAATAAGGGGCATTATATAAACATTCATATGGGACGATAGAAATATTTCTGGGAAAACCCTATTTTCCGTGATACAGAGCGATACCAGAGCAGAGATATTTGCAGCAGAGATGTTTCTACATGATTTGATTAAGCATAACTAGGACAACTGTAAAAATAATTACCGATAAATATCAGGCAAGAGATGCTTGCAAAAGGAATGTTTCTGAGAAATATTTTTGCAGGGAGTTAGAAATAATTTTCTATGAGTGTGCGTAGGAAGCATACGGTCATAACGTAAAAAAAAGTACTAAACAAAATTAAAATCTATTTATGCTTTTTTTATTAATATAATTAAAAAATGTGGTAAAAAAGTATTGTTTTTTAATTCTTAAATAATAAGTATTATTTACTTCAATTTTGTATCTTAAAAAATCAAATAACAATAATGGGTTGGAGATGATGAGGTGTGAGAACTTTTTGTATTCAAAATATTGTACTAAAGAATATGAAAAAAGGTATATTGCAAAAAATGCATTTTCTCTGAACTAAATAATTTTTTGTTGTTTAAACAATAACGTCAAAAGATTTTTATCATGTACCAACTTTTATGATCAGGAAAACCTTCCGGGCGCTTATTACGAATTAAAACAATTTCTCAAACGAATGCTATTCTTAACCAACCGCTTGTTTTATAATTAATTAAATAAATATTGAAAGTGGGAATAATAGAAAATAACATTAATGAATAGTGTTTGCATTGATTTTTATTTTCCGTATTTATTAAGTTCACACTTCCAACTAATTGACGAAAGATGTCTTACGTTAATCAAAAATAATAAGTTTTAAATAATAAGTCTTTTAAAAAATTAATCTGACTATGTAGTCTAGGATTTTAGTGGATATTGATCTATCTCGTGATCTATCCACTTAAGAAGTAGCAACTTTTACGCTCGACACCAATACTGTGCTTTGCAATAAATAGTAACAACTAATGAGGATCCAGGAGTAGTTACATTGACTGTTAAAATTTCTGTATACTTGTAAATTGGACAACCCCAGTTGCAATATATATTTTATTTGCACCTATGAGCGTCCAGCGTAAAAGCTGCACTTACGTGGGCACTCGGTATGTTGGTTTCCATTTATAAAATTAAGTTTCTATATTTTTTAGATGCTGTTAAATATTGGGCCAGTAATTAATGGACAATATTAAAAATGTTGTTTTTATGTAAAGAAATGGGCAAAATTAGTACGCTAAAGTAGTATGCTCTCCTGAAATTCTATTATTTTACTTTTAGAACAATAATTAATTTTCCTCTTTAGAGATGGTAGTTTAAACATGATATCCATATCGTGTCTATCTGTAAAATTTGTTGAATGTCCACTTCAAGTATCTTACTTAATAGCCTATATCTGATTTATTCTACTGTGATTTGTTTGTATTTATGTGAATACGTCTTACTTTAGAAACCCATACATCAACGCTTAAACTATCTATTTTTATAAATCTATTAAAAGTATTCGGCAGTTCTTTTCCTAAATAAAATCCTATAAAACTGTTTTTTGTCTTACTTAAGCTAATTTTCTATAAATATGTATAATTTATTAATAAAAACATTAAAAATTTAAACTTTTCAACGAAATTTCCACTTCTATTTAAAAAATTGCTTTTTAAAAACTTAATGAGAGCTTAATGACTTATTGAAGTTACATTTTTGTTTTTTAAAGGAAGCTACTTTATTATTAATAATTATATAATTATTGACAAATCTTATTACATAACTCAGCATATAACTTTAAGAAAATAATATAAAAATGATTAATTTTGGTGCCTTTCGTTTTAGCAGCTCTTTATAATCTGGGTAAGCCAACCACTTTTCTCGTCATAATTTACTCCCTGGTGGGCGAAATTATCTCAATTACTTGCTAATCCTTTATCTTTAAGTAATTACTTGAATGTAAAAAATACTACACTTCCGTATTTTCTAGAACTTGTTATCAGCGTGATAAAAACATAATATAAACTGCAGTTGATATAAAATTATAATTAAATTTTTATTATCACAATAAATTAAAATGTACTCTGTCGTTTTTGAAATAGTTAAGGGAGTAATTAATTAAAGTATGTCACACATATTATTAATACAAATTAATAAAAAATATTTGTACCTACATGAGGTGTTCTACCGAAAGTGTACAGTGAGGTATTTTACTTAAATTGATTGTACCAACCCTTACTTTTTGGAAGTCCATCTTATTAAGAATAATAAAAAACTCTTCGTTTTTAACAAAACTTCCACTATTTATTTAAAAAAGCAGTTTTGTTAAAAACGAAGAGTTTTTTATTATTCTTAAAAGGTATTTTACTGTTTAATTAAAGTGAAGTCCTGTCTGTATCGAAACACATCATTACAAAATTTGTAGTAAATTTGTAGTTCAGTTTTAATTATTGTTCCTATCAAACTGCTCGGAAAATGTTGGGTTTTAAAAAGCAGCGTCGTGGCGGTTCGAATCAAATGAGAAGTTTTAAGACAATGATTGATAGTTTAAAAAAAACTAAATAAAAGTTTTTTTGCTAACCGAAAAAAAAAAAAATTTTTAATTTCAGCAAAGAATTTATATTACAGTAATAGAACAAATGTGTAATTAGGCTTTCTTTTGAATACGCTTTATATGCTTGAGTTGTAACTACGTATGTAAAGGAATTTTTGAGTTTAATTTTCACCGCTTTCTAGAAGTCTAATTAATTTAAAACCCATGACAATGCAATAATTTGATAACAGTTTCTCATTACCCTTATTAGGACTGACAGGATTAATAAATTGACAATTAGAAAGATACAGGGTGGGTTAAAAAAATAAATAATACAACGGAAGGATGAAAAGTCTAGGAATGGTTTTTTTAGGTTTAGGAAGGATTAAGTGACATTTTAAGGTTCTCGGGACAGTTAAAGTGGAAAATAAAGATACAGGGTAGGTTAAAAAGGATATACAGTATACAGAGGGAGAATAAAAGGTTTAGGAATGGTTTTTTAGGTTGAGGAAGGATTAAGTGAAATTTTAAATAAAATGATGAGATTGCGAAATGATTTATAAGAAATACCACAAAAAACTAATTGATTAATCGAATAAATTTAAGTTATTGAAAGAATGATTTATTTCATAGTAAAAAACGTGGAGTGCCAATTTTTTTTTAATGTTATTCTTTTGGTAACTCTCAATGAGGAAGAGTTTTGAATTGTAGTAAAATGCACCCGACGCTTTTTGCTCTGAATTGATTTATTCATTCAATAACTTGAATTTTATTATAATTTTATTTTGCGGTGATTAATTGTGATTAATTGTTCGACCTTCTGCTATTGTAATATAAACTGTTTGTAATTAAAAATTATTGTCTTCTTTTTTAGATCGGTTTGCAATAATAGCAATAATCCTAAAATTTCATTTAATTCTTTTTAAAATTAAAAAACCATCATTAAAATCTGACTTAAACCTTCCTAAACCCAAAAAAACCATTCTTAAACTTCTCATTTTCCCGTTGTATAATTTTTTTAATTCACCCTGTATCTTTCTAAATTATTAATCCTGTTGATCCTGATAAGGATAATGGAAAAATGTTATCAAATTAATGCATTGTCATGGGTTTTAAATTAATTAGTCTTCTAGAAAGTTAAAAACTCCGTTACACACATAGTTACAACCCAAGCTAATTTAAAGAGTGTAAAGAAGATAGCCAAATTATACATTTTTTAATAAATATTAAATAGGTTGAGCCTAGTTATGCCAAAAAGTAGCTCAAAGGCAAATCAGTTAAAATAAAATATTATTGATTTACTAAGTACAATGGATAACAAAACATTTATTGTTCTTATGCCAGGTTTCACCAACGACAAATAGCGGCTTATTCATCGAATAAAGTTATTTAATAATAAATCTGACATATTTGCGTGTCACCAACGACCAATAAGGTTTATTCTAAGAATAAACTCCAGATAAATTATTTGTCGGGCAAATAAATATTTATGCATCCAATAAAGTGACAGGTTAACCTCACTTTATGTGAATTTGTATGTTCTTTATTAAAGTTTAAATCTAAATTAAAAATTTGAATATAATTTAAAATGTATTGTGAATGGTAAATGTCGAAATCAACGTGAACAAATCGCTCTCTTGGTTTGACTTTCTTCGTTCGTTTGCTACTGTCAATCAGTATCTTTTTTCACTGTAAATTTGCTAAATATTTAAATTCGTAGCCACAAGTTATTACAAATAATACATAAATGCTTTAAGATTAATTTTACCTACGACCACCCCTCTAAACCGTCAATAACACACAATCCACAACCTATGAAATGTATCTCTTTACGTACGTAAAATAAACGCACGGCTTCCCTAGCAACCACTTAGCAACAATAGATCGACGTCGCTATTTTATCCAAAATTTCCTATTTATAGTTCAAATTAGAAATAACTTTTCTCTTTTTTTTTGTTTTTATCGACTTCGGCACTATAAAGGATACCGGTTCAGGATCGGACTCTAATTGGATATTACGATTTATTATTGCAAATGTTTGGAAATATGTCAAGAAATTTTAACGTGTTATAACCTAAACATTATATTGAAAATTAAAAATTAAAATTAAAAATCAAAGCAGGATGTTACGAGGATGTTATAAACAGCATAATCTTAAGTTGTTTGTTTGCATCCTATTATTGTAAGAAATAAAGAAAATTTGGGACGTAATAGTCTGATTTTAATTTATAAAATAATAAAAACACTCAAGGTTACAGAGAAGGAAACAATAATAACAATAATAGCATGTTCCTTCCCAAAATAACTGTAGCTAAGTTTAAAATATATAAAAATGTAGGAATTGAGAATTTAAAGGTTAAATTAAGTCTCATTAGAACTGTCATCTTCACTAGACGTGTCATTCAGGTTGATAATACAAGAATGAGCCGGAAATGTTCGATAAGTATTTTCAATTTTCTTCACATGGAGAACGCAATTAGACCATAATTCCTGAGAAACACTTCCAGCAACTGCTCTGATAACATCTAAAACGCTTGCAGACAATGTAGGAGTAACATTTTTTTTTCGGATATCCCTCTTGATATCGCTCCAAATTAATTCAATTGGGTTAAACGTACAATAGTAAGGTGGTAAACGTATTACGGTATGACCAAATGCTGTAGCCATCTCATCTACAACATAGCTTGGTTTAAGATTTAAGTCTTTCAATATGGCAATCAAATCTTTTTTTAAAGCTGTGGGTGGATAGGATACACCTATTTGATTTAAAAACGCCGAAATGATCTCTTTTCGATCTTTCGCTTTTGGAATTACACCAGATGGACGAGAATGGTAAGGGGCATTATCCATTACTATAACAGAATTTGGTGGCAAATTAGGAATTAGTTGTTCCCTAAACCATTTCTCGAACAAGGCAGATGCCATATCTTGGTGATAATCAGCTGAACAACTTAAAATATTTTTTGCCGATAATAGCAAACAATTTGGCACAAAACCGTTTTCATTACCAGCATGTAATATTATAATACGTTTTCCTCTATTTGGAGGAGCATTCACGGAACATTTAGCTGATTGGTCACTCCAGCCTTTCTTCACAATGTCGTGGGTGTCGTACCAAGTCTCATCAAGATAAACGATGAATCTGTTTTGCCGACGAGCTTCATCTATTTTATTTAGATACTCATTTCTTAAAATAATTATTCTTTGTGATTCCATTATAGTCTGTCTTCTATTTAACATTCGATATCAAAAACCTAAAGAATGTAGGACTTTTCTGGTCGTATTATTAGACTTGTAAGGGAAACCCGGAACCAACTTCATTTCATTTTTAATCATATCAAAAGAAGGCACGATATTTCGAAAATAAAAATGATATACCCTTCTTCTAATATTCTCCATCATGCTGTGTTCTAGATTGACCAGAGACCTTTGATTCCGCTTTTTTCTTGAGAGAGTTTCCTTGATCTTCAGTACTTTTCTAATGGATGGTTTTGAAACTTTTGTCAAAATGTGTATCCTCTCCAGCACACCGTAATTAGATCCATTATTTTCTATTTTAAGTTGGTGGTACATGTTTTTAATAACTTTTTGAGTGGAGGGTGACATCCACATACCAAATTTTTGGTGATTATTCTCATTCTCCTCCAATTCTTCTTCACTATCAGAAGAAACCTCAACTGTGATTGGATCTACATAGAAGAATGAATTTATTCAAAAACTAGTTGTGTGTTGTCACATATGGTACTTTCCTTCAATGGTCGTAGATTAGCAGGGATACATTAATTAAAATCATTTTAATTACTGCTCATTTCTCAAGAGAGCGCTAAAATCGGAATTTGACACAACAATATTAGTATTGCTGAATTCCCCATACAATTACCTTTTTAAAAATGTGCCACACTTGGTACTTTCCCTATCTAAATATCAGGGATTGTTCACTCCACTGCTCGAAACTAAAATCGACGTGTCGTGGCAATTTTCAATATTTTGATTGTAGTACAAAATAAGCCGCATCCAAAGTTTTAAAATTGACACCCTGTATATCAACAATTTTATTATCATCAGTTTATTAAATTTCAAACCTCTTAAATCCCCCAAAACTAATCAGATCCATATTTTCCGATGCTCGATTTTTGGTGAAAATTTGGTCAAAATCCCTTAAGCCGTTAAAAATCGTTAACGAAAATTTTTCGCCATAACAATACTTGCCTTCTATTATAATTGAAGGAAAGTAAAAAGCAAACAATCGGAAATATAATTTTATTACATACCTTCTGGACCCACAGAGTCTCCATCTCTTTCAAAAGGCCTCCAAAGAGCCATGATTTAAAATAAAAAAACTAAATACAACACTGGAATAGAGAAACAAACAAGAAATAGTCAACGTGGACTCGATTGATACAAATACACTTGCTAAAAGAACGAATACTATTGGGCAACATTCAACACACAGCGTTACAATTCGTCAAAACAGTCAACGTGTACTAACAAAATTTTTATTAAAATTGCGATAAGAACCAATATCAAACCAAAAATGAGTTAATAAGCCAATAAGAAACGTCAAATCTGCAACCATTTCGAGCCAGCGGAATACGAAAAGCACCTGTGCCGAGCATCAAATATTTCTGCCTTGTGGTAATAAAGTTCTTTTAAAAGTTCGCACTCGCTTTACTAATAAAAATGTAACGCGTGATTTCTTCTGCAGTTTGGCAACTGTCCTTTTGCAGAACGGGCGCCGACGGCATGCCGGTTTCCTTTGTTGGGCCATAAAATTTTTTGCTCAAATATATATAGATATAATGCCAATAGGAAAAATTAACTTTGACCGATACTATACATATTTGATATATTTATATACAAATGGCAGATAACATTTATTAGATATAAGATTGCATTTAATATATATATTTAGAGTTATTTGAAAATATATATTTGATTCGTTTCCATTAACCCTACTTTCTGTCTGTATAAATGGATCATAATATAAATGTACTTAATTACGTTTCCCAGAATAATTTATGTTATTTTTATGTAATTAAGTTAGTTATTTTAACATTTATAAAATTATTATTACCGAGATACTTTTTAAAAATACTTACAAAGCTGTTTCAACTTGTGGATACAATCGTAACATATAAAAGACACTTTTTACTCGTTTTGTATTATAATTTCACTTCAGTTACTATACGAAACCGTTTTAAATTTTAAGAATGAAGTAAATGTTAATATTACGCGAGAAACCGAGCAGTAGCACTAAATTAATCATTCAAAAATTACGAAAATGAGTTTTACCACAATAAGAAGTACATTGAACCGACATATTTAAAATCTTTTACACATTGAGCGTCTGCGCATGCGTCTGACGTCTGACCGCATGCGCACACGTTATTATTTATCAAAAAATGATTATCAAAAAACATCCCATTTTTTATTGTTCTTATAACTTGTTTGTATGCGTGAAGTTTTATACATTTATTAAAAAATGTCAAGTAAAAAATGTCAAAAGTATAATCCGTGAAGAAATTACTACATTATAACTTATTTGTCGAATAGCTATTTGTAGTTTTAAAAGCGTTTTTGAAACAGAGATAAATTTAATCAAAAAATAAATGTTATTCTTCGAATAACTATTCGTCGATTTATTTGACGTTGGTGAAACCGGGCATTAGTAAAATGGACTTCCACAGAGTAAAGGTTAGTACAATAAATTTGATTACTGATTTAGGTTTCGACTTCAATATTATTAATAAAAGATTGTCCTATATATTATATTAGGTGATATATAACACAGACACTCTCAATTTTAAAATATTTTCATTTACTCCTTATCTTCCGGACCACATATTTGTTAAAATGGTGGGATTAAAAGTTATTTTTAATAAACAATGAAATGCTATTAAATCATTTTTCCACAAATGTATTGCAGTTATAAATCTTTATAATGTTCCATATATCATTATAAAGCCCCGTAGATGGCATTAACTTTGTGGCTTCAAATATTTTATCGAAAATTGGGTAGGCAGTAAATATATTAATGTAAATAAAGCAAAGGGACTCCTAATAGGTTTTCCTCGTTTTCGCATCATTCTAATTAAATTTCGGAGCATTAAGGAAAATGTCATTGCGTAAATTGTATTACAACGAAACAAAAACATTTGATTAATTCGTATGTTTGTACTGCGGTGAAATTAGACTTTATCTTGATAAAAAATATTAATTATATAAGCATCCTATTGAATAATACAGAAACTTTTTAATTAATAACATAATACATATATGTATTATAATGAAATTGTATATATTGTTGTTTTTAGTTTCTATGAAAAAATAAAGTCGATAGTAAAATCATATTGTGTAATAAACTGCGATTTTATAAATATAAAGGAATTATCAAAACATACAAAAATCCAATTTTTTCTAACAATTTACCGACCACTAATAATGTTTGGATGAATTCAGAAAATATCGACCATTACTGCTACTATTTGGGATGAACGCTTACAACCAAATTATAAAGGTAAAAAAACAAGTTTAACAAAGTTTACTAGGAGTTACATAGATGTGCAGCATATTAAAATAAAAAGACAGAAATAAAAAAAAGAAATAGTACCGACGTAAAAGGTCACTAATCTCATTGGGACATCTACAAAAAATAAGTGAATCTAAACAAGTTAAAACAGATATGACAAACCAAAATAGAGAAAAACAAATAGATGAAAACCAATGCAGATTTGGAATAAATAATCGTACAAAAGACAGGAACAATATAGACCGGAACGAAAATTTTGGCAGATGATAAGAAATAAAATAAAATTTACTATGAATTTAAAACAAATTGTCAATAGTATATTGAGCCACAAGGGCGAAAAGTGGGCATTAGCAGCCACCGCTGGATTTGCTGCCCTCGTTACACACAACTGTTTTCCGCCTACCTTTATGAATATTAAAAACATTTTACAATGTTATGGTTAGGAATAGAACCTGAGCTCTTTACGTGAGAGGCAAGCACATATACCACTGCACGACGATCTGGAAACGCTCATATTGTAGAATTTATACTTTTATGTATTTGCTCGCCTTCATCATGAGGTATTCCGAATCGTACGCTTTTTTTAAAAATCTAATGCACTTTTCTTGTGATTGTGTTTTAGATTTTGTTTATAATTAAAGAATTTATATTAATTACTGATTTAAAAATGTCAAATTCAAGACACACTTTTTCATTGCTAGAAAAAAAAATTCGGAACAATATGAATTTTCCGCCCTATTTTTGGTGTTCATATGATTGGTTTTCTGATAAGGTAGGTGGAAAACTATTTTTTAAAACTGGTTTTGAAAGATTCTGTTATTGCAAAAATAGATTTTAGCTGTGTAAAAGGGATTCTGTCAATATAACAGATTTACATTCAAGATATGCTAGAAAACGTAGGTATATAAATTATGCATATGTGGACATGTTGGCGTGCCTTCTCACATGGAACGGTTCTATGGGATAATCCAGGGAGCATAAAAAATTCGAAAGCACTTTATAAAAACTTCCTTCCTATTTATAGAAAGAGCGTAGAATGGATGAGAATACAGAAGGAAAATCGATTTAGAAAGAGGGATATGTGTATATGGGGCACAAGGTAAACCAAAGTGAAATCTGTTAAGCCTATATATATTGACTAACATTGTAATTTTATGGATGACGAAACCTTCGATAAATTCATATCAAAGGTGTAGATTCTTTTAGGGAGTATTTATATGCACACACATCTATTTTAAAAGTTTCTACAAGTTTAATTTTCAGTAGTATTACAAAAGAGAAATTTATTTGCATATTGGAAATACAACTTTTTACCTCCAGAAATTCACATTATAAGGAGTTTTATTAACTTGTATTCTATATACGGTATCCGCTAAAATAAATACTACCGAAATTAAGAGGGTGCAAGTATTGCATTTAACATATTGTATATTGGTTATTAGTTCTAAACTTGATATTACATTACGGTTAAAAGCTTTCTCTTTATGGTTCTTTTTACCGAAGAAAAAGTTTTACAGTAGAGTGATTAAAACAAGTGTAAGAAAGATATTAATAACATTTTAACAAGACGTCCTCCAGTAAAACTTTGATGCTATCGGTTGTTAAGAAATTTTGTCGAATTGGTAGTGTGATATGTCAACGTAGAAGCTCTTCAGGTCGTCAAAAGAAGAGTTTGTACCAATGCTAATGAAGGGCAAAGAAGTCTTGTACGAACAGCACGTAAAATAAATATAAGTGAAATATCTATACGTCGAATGTTCAAATCTATTAGTCCAAGAGCCAGCGCCTAAAAAACTGTTTGGAATCACTAAGGCTAATTTTTTTACAGCTTTTTATATTCGATGTGTACACAAACATAGTGCGGTCAGTCAAGCGAATCGTAGAACAGGTGGCTCAGGTAGGCAATCAAAGGTGTTATATTTGCCGAGGTATTACAATACGCTTACTAAGGCTGATATATATGCGCAAAAAAATTAATCTGGTGCAATTCATTTACTATACTTGAAATTTTTTTTGGGATTATTAAATATCATTTTTAATATAAAAAAACCTGTCAGTCATCGATTTGACAGAACAATACCCGTCAGTCAGTAAGTAAACGAATAAAAATATCACTCGCGCGCTCAGTATCGCAGGTGCAGGCTTGCTTATCATCGAACTTTAACACGTAATTTATTAAGGATAATAGAATATTAAAATGATTTATTTTTTTATAAACAATGTACAATGTAAAAATACGATCACTTAATTATTATTATTCATTTTCGAATTCGTCCTCGGACTCATCGAATTCGTTGATGTCGCTTTGTTCAGATATGCCGCCGTCGGTGGTTTCTGATAGTGAATCTGAAAAATGATTGTAATTGCTATAAATAATGATATTAATAATAATTATTATTTTTTAGTTTTTCCCCCATTACTGACATACCTGAAAAAAAAAAAAAAAAAAAATGGGGGGCTTAACCCCAAAATGACCATATGGTTATATACAAGGGTTATTAGACCCATAATAACCTACGGGTCAGTGGTATGGTGGACAAAGACACAGCAAACAGGAGCAGTATGGCTATTAAGTAACATACAAAGGTTAGCTTGCCTGTGCGTTAAGGGGGCCATAAAAACTACTCCTTTAGCTGCACTGGAAGTCTTGTTAAACATTCCACCACTACACATATATATACAGGGCGAAGCGAGAGCAGCCATGCACAGATTAATACATAATCAGCAGCACATAAGCCAATCGCATGGGGCTGATAATGGTAAGCTAATCAAGGAACTAAAAGCGGATAACAGTTTGGGGCAACCCATTGACGCAACAGTCACGAGATATAGCTTTGCCAATAAATTTAAAATAATTATACCAGGTAGGGAAGACTGGGAAAAAGGTGTACCCGTAGAGGCGGAGTCAACCTGGTACACGGACGGCTCAAAGACGCCGTATGGCGTGGGAGCCGGCATAGTCGGAAGGAAACAAGGGATAACATTCCCAGTAAGTCTATCCCAAAATGCCACGATTTTTCAAGCAGAAATCACGGCAATTCACTACTGTGTAGAAGAAATTAAAAGGCTGGATAGGACGTACCGTTCAATAGCCATCTTCACAGACAGTCAGGCGGTGCTAAGGGCACTAGATTCTGTAGAGGTCAATTCTAGGCTAGTATGGGACTGTGTGCATGCTCTGAATACTCTGGGGGATCGTAGCAAGGTTACGGTAGCTTGGGTACCAGGGCATAGGGGTCTAAAAGGCAATGAAAAGGCAGATGAAATGGCTAAACTAGGCTCATCAATGCCTTTTATTGGACCGGAACCTTTCTGCGGCATTGCAAAAAATATAATAAAGACGGCCATGACAACATGAGTGGCACAAAAATCACGGGAATGGTGGTGGAATTCACCAGGACAAAGGCAAGCGAAACAGTTCATAATGGAACATTCGCAAAAGTTTACGTCAGACTTATTGAGTAAAGACAGGAAAACGGTCAAAACTGTAGTAAGTCTATTGACGGGGCACTGTAAGCTAAACAGGCATCTTAAGCTGATGGGGTTGACAGAGACAGACCCGTGTAGATTCTGTCACCTAGAAGAGGAAACACCAGAGCACATCTTATGTCAGTGCGACGGACTGGTAAATATGCGGTTCCTGACTTTAGGAGAAGAATATCCATTGGCAAGGGACTACATGAAGGTTACAGTCTCAAAGGTTATAGACTTCGTTAAGAGAGTCGGACTGGGGGATGTAATCTAGTTTTTCGAGGACCACAATAGATCTGAAAAGGTCGCAGTGGAATAGGCTTCTGGCCACCTCTTAAACATCTATCTATCTATCTACCTGAATTTTCGCGTTGAGGTTGAATTACGACATCGTTCACCAATCGAGGTAATTGATCGCCTTGAAACCAATCGAACTCGTACTTCTCCTCGACTACTTTCCAGCCATAATCGATTGGAGAAAGTTCAGTTGTTATTTTTGCATGTGCATTGCGCCAAATATTTGATATGTAAGCAGCTCTTAAAAATTGTTGTAATAATTTTGACTGGCTTGGTGGCATACTAGATCCATTAACATTTTTTATTTTAATCTTGAACGAATCAGTTACGTCACTTGAGCATTTGTATGTTTTCGAAAATAAAATAAACCATGCCTCATTTACATATTTAATTTTTTTCATGCCGTATAAGTGGCACACAAATTCTTCAATTTTCTCGAAGATCTCACTCCTCATATCGTCGTTCAGAAACCCAAGATCGGCGAAAGCTTTTTGAAAATCTTAGTCTTAAAATCTTAAATTTTCGTCAGTTTCAAGCGCGCGGGACCGATATTTTATTTCTTTTTTGACTGACTGACGATCATTGTTCCGTCAAATCGATGACTGACAGATTTTTTTATGCTTAAAATAATATTTAATAATCCCAAAAAAAATTTCAAGTATAGTAAATTAACTGCACCAGACTAATTTTTTTGCGCATATATATCAGCTGACTGACCAGCTCCGTCCCCATATCCAGCTGACTGACAAAGATAACTTTAATTAATATGCAATTTAAAAGATGTGTAACAAATTTCAGCCTTAGTAAGCGTATTGTAATATCTCGGCAAATATAACACCTTTGATTGCCTACCTAAGCCACCTGTTCTACGATTCGCTTGACTGACCGCACTATGTTTGTGTACACATCGAATATAAAAAGCTGTAAAAAAATTAGCCTTAGTGATTCCAAACAGTTTTTTAGGCGCTGGCTCTCCGTCTATATTGGCTGTTTTCATACCGATATCAAATGGGACAACAAGTAAATGTCGCAGATAAACGTGAAAAACAAATTTACTGTAGACGCTTGCTGAGCTTAGTGAATGAAAATTTTTTAGGAAATGTATAGTATTTTAAATTTTTTACTATATTTATTTAAAATAGTAGCGGAACAGTTTTTACTTATAGTTTAAGATCCTGCTACAAAATTACTCCTTTCATCATGTAGTTAATCAAACACTATTTTTTACACTTATTTATAAATATCCGCAAATACCTTAGATTAAAATATTTGTTATCGAGTTTTTAAAAACATTTCGTTCATAAGAGTCAAATTAAAGCTATTTTTTTCTTTTAATTATGATATATAGGAGTGTCCGCAAATAGGGGTTGCCGGCTGTTAAAGAGGATAAATATTAAAAGAGTGAACAATTTCAAGCAGGAATAGCGTCAAGTTTCGGCATATAAGGGGGCCATCATCAGGCTTAAAAGTTAATTATGTGCAAAAGTGAGCTCAAAAAAATTATAAGAATTGATCAAATTGATGAAAGAAAATCATTGATGTTGGACATCCAACGTTAAAAAACCTGGCGATTTATAAGAAGAGCCAAACGGCGAAAATACTAAGCGGCGAAGACATTATCTGTAAAGTATGGTATACTATATCAGTGTTGGATAATTTTTGGTTTTGTGGTGTGTTATGTACAATTTTAACAAGATTACAAAATGGTATTAGTGTGACTAATACTAATGGTATTAATATTTTCGTCGTTTGGCTCTTCTTGTGTATCGCCAGCTTCGTCTTTTCGTTGGATGTCCTACATCCATGATTTTTTTCAACGTTTACTCGTACCTTTCTTTAGTTTAGTATTTTTAATTATGTTACATTGTCTTTTACTCGGTCTTTTAAATACTTTCAAAACAATTACTTCTTACAATAAAAATAGACAATTTTAATCTCACTGTTTTGTTCCTTACATCAGCTTTCACAAGTTTTTCCCCGCAGAGAAGTTCTGATGTTTTAATTTAAATGGTAATGTTTTTTTTCCAGTTAGTATGTAGTTTTTTCCAATATTCTCTTACTCACTTTAAACGTAACATGCAAGCATATCGGTTTAATAAATTATTATAATTTTTGTTGAGCTTTTAAGCCTGATGATGGTCTCCTTATTTGCCGAAACTAGTCACTGTTCCAACTTGAAATTGTTTTTACCCTCAATAAAAGTCTGTAACATTGATTTTGTGTTTTCTTAAATTTTTATAATAAAGAGTTTTATACAATAGCCTACAAGTTGATCCCTATTTCTAACCTTAGCTATTCCTATCATCATCTTATTAAAACTAATTTTAATAGATCTTATTACATTTTTATTTTTAAAAATTTTTAAGTAACTATCTTGGAATTAAGAACATGTACCTATTTAAATATATATTTAACACTATATAATAGATATTTACGTTACTAGTCCGGTAAGTACATTTTTACAATACGAGTGAGAAGTTTGATTCGAAACAACTACTGCAAAAGTTTACCGGACGTATGACCTACACCATTTTATTTCATGCTGTACCCTAAAGCACAAAACAGTCACAAAACAACAGTGAAAAAATAAAATATTATTATATTTATTGGTGTTTGCTATTTTTGAAATTTTTTCTCAGTGTCAAGAGTGCTAGCATAAAGTTGGTAACCATAAAAACATAATTGTCTCAAGATCAATTCATTCCTGGGAACGAAAATATAGCCGTTAATATTAATGTAGGCAATAAGTAAGTTCTGTTTATTGTTTTCCTGTTAAATTTCAATGAGTTTATGTGCATACGTTTGAGACCTAAGTGAGTTTTATTATTTTTTTATATGGTAAAGCCTGTAAGATCAAATTTCATTACAGGATAGTAATATGTAATTATATATATTACGTACTACTATCCGGTAAAAGTCTATTTTCCTGATAGAAATCAAGTACTTTAAAGGCATGTTTAAGGGTACAGTATAAAATAAATATATTTTATTAAGAATAATAAAAAACTCTTCGTTTTAAGTTCTTCCAAGTTTATTTGAAAAATTTTGTTTTAAATTACAATGACGGCCGTTTCGCTAAGATTAGCATCGTCAGATTGACATTTTGTTACATTTTGTTTGTTTGTAGCTAGGTACCTGATGTGGTTTGGGTAGGATTAAGGCTAGGATTAAGGCTTACGTTCAATCGAAGAGTTTTTTATTATTCTTAATTAGATGGACTTCCAAAAATTAAGGGTTAGTACAATAAATTTAAAGATATTTTATTTTGTTAATGTGCTAAAAGTTTTCTTGTCGTGTAGCCTACCAATTATTTCGGAAAAAGGTGTGTCGTCTACGCGTAACAAAGCATTATAAAGATGATTTTCCAATTATTGTAGATTATATAGGTACGATGAGATCATACTCGACAACTTATTTAGTTCTTAATTAACATGAAAACTTGATGTACCGTAACCACCCATGACGTGTTTATATCATGCTTATTTATATAGCTGATAATTAATGGTAGGTGCGTAAGAGATAATCTAAACCATTTTATAATAAACCGTACAAATATTACCTTAATTGTTAACTTATGTTACATAAAACAAACTTTTGTTCTTTGAGGAAAATGCAACACAATATTATATATTTCAAGTTTGTTTAACGGACATGTATTTTGTTATAGAAAATGGTTTAATGAAATTTATTGTACTAACCCTTACTTTGTGAAAGTTCATCTTATTCAGAACAATAACCAACTAAAAGGTTGAATTAACTTTCACTATTTATTCGTAAAATACTTTAAATGTAATCACGGCCGTTTCGCTATAGAATTAGCATCGTCAGCGAAACGGCCGTGATTACATTTAAAGTATTTTACGAATAAATAGTGAAAGTTAATTAGTTAATTTTTAGTTGTTTATTGTTCTGAGGAAAATGTTTCGTAAAATAGTCTTCACAAAACTCTTGGGACCTGAACCTTCAAGAAGTCTTGCAATATCAATTGTGTCTAATTCAATTAGGTCCCAATCATAAGTACTATTCAGAAATATCGAAACAATATAAAGGGCTGTAGACTTTTAAATGAGATACTTAATAACTCAAACAAGAAAGTATATAAAGGATTTCTAAAAATGACCAGACAAGTGACCGGGATTTTAACTTAGCTCTACAAAACACCTTTCAAGTATCTCCATGCAGAAAATGTGAACAAAAAGGTATAGCAATCTAACATCTTATATTTAACTGATCTTCCTCGAAAGGAAGTATAATGGACCTAATGTATAGTAGATACTTCCAGGGGTAATCAACTCAGGTTGGCAATATGGAAATGGTAATTTAGTTATAGCCAAACAAATAGAGCGAGCTGCTGATGTTTTTCAATGTCGTTGGTGTTACCGAATAGTCTTTATCAGAAAGAACTATTATCTTTGAATTTAGATGAATATCCTTTAAATAATTTATTTGGTAATTTACAACATGGGTTTTTTAATCTAATTCCTACTTGACATCAATTTGTATTTTATTAATTTTTTATTATATGCTCTCTATTTATTTCAGAATGGGGGCCGTTTATCCATGACCCTAGCTTAATTGTCAACCTTACATAGTGTGCTATGGGCGCAATGGTGCAATAGTCGAGGATAAATGGTCCCGGTGTGTCCGTATCCTTGGACATAACATTTATGGAGTATTCAATTCAAATCGCGATTCAAATCGATTTGAAATCGTTTTGAGATTTAACATTTCATCTGTCAGTAGTGTCATGCGTCATATCATGGGTGTGTTCGGGGAGCACGCTTTCGAGCTATGTAGCGCCATGAGCCATATAACGCAAACGAGGAATAGTACTAGATAGCACCAAATGGCGCAAATAGCGTGCTCCCCGAACACACCCCATATCGGTTTAATTTAGCCAAAACGTCAAAACAAAAACATAGGCAAAACAAAAGTCAAAAGTTGAATTATTTTTGTTGTTCTTGCCTTTGTGCCTTTATGGAGACTTACCGTCGTGATTTTTATTGATTTCTGGGGTTTTTCTAGTCATAATGATCAATACTCAAAACTTCAAAAAAAGTTGCCCTTTTAACTGTAACTTTTGATTTAATTGCCTCATTGGTATCTTTTTTCCATGAAGAGGAGGCTGCATACATAAATTTAGAGGTATAGCCTCTTTCTTTCTTTTTTTTCGACCAATTTGTAAATTTCTGCGTTTTTGTATCGCTTTCCATCGGACAACTTCAAAACATTTTCTTCCTGGAATATTTCCAACAAGCACTTAACTTCTTCATCTTTCCAGACATTTCTGAATTTGACGAGCATGACATATTAGAGGAACTTTCCATTATTAAAAATCTTTTACTAAACTTTCACGTGGAGTGGTTTTAAGGTTATGTGGCCAGGACCGACAGTTGACGATAAATTTGACAGCAAATATCACAGAATGCGCATGTTTCAATACGATCTCGGTTTTCATGTCTATTTCGATTTTTCGATATCGCTACGACCCCAAAAAAAGTAGTATCGACCTTGAAACTCATTACGGCTTCGATACCTGTTTTCATGAAGTTTTTAATACGGAAAGTGTATTCAATTCGATTTGAATTCTGCATGAAAACGTAGTAATTGCGTCTTTTGTTTATAATTTGTAAGTTGAGTTATATTTGTAACTTATTACTTTTATTTTTTGACTTTGTCAAACTTTGGTAAATATCACATTTTAATCATTAAGTTTAGTTTATTTCGACTTTAGAAGTATTATTTTTTCAATTTTACTACAAATTTATACATAAATAAATTTGTTAGTTCAATAGAAATAATTGTTTTATAAAAAACAAGTTTGTATGTATTTTTATTAGAAAAAAAATTAACGCATTGAAAATAGTTTTTGTTGTATTCCTTATTTTTTTCATTTTAGCCTAATTTAATGTGTAATTCATATGAATATTTTAATAAAATAATCTACTGGGGCCACTTTACAGGACTCTCTTTAATCTCTGATTAAAATAAATATTGAGATGTTATTTTTAGCAAAGGTTTAATTTAATGCTGTAAAGTAAACCTTTTTAATAACGGCCAGTGTGCTTATTTAATTTTCGCGGTATTTAGATAATTTAAATTTTCTGCATTAAGGTTTTTATATTGAATAATAATTACAATTACAATTTTAGTTTATAATTACCTATAAAAAATGTAAGAGACCTCAGAAATCTTACGGAATGGCGATCTCTAGAAAAAAATATGCTATCATGTAATGATGTTTGAAGTAAAAGTTTTATTATTGAACTCAGTTTAACCTTCGTTGAGTTAAATATTGTGCCTAAAGCGTGAAGCAGATGATGACCGACAAGCGAAGTTAAAATGGGATTTTTTTCTTAACAAACGGGGATTAAACAAAAAAGACTAGTTAAGCGACTACATAATTAATGATCTTTATAATATAAGAATCGAATTATTAGCAAAAAAAAATTTCACCAATTATTTTATTTAATAGTTTCTCTCTGTAAAATGGTTACCTATCTACGTAAATATTTAGTATTTAGTTAACGATATGTTTATAATATAAAGAGAATATGAAGAATGAATGGGAAAGTCTGCCAAACTTTTTGGAAGAGATGAAAATAGTTAAGGATATCATTAAAATTAATCCAGCTCCTAATCTGGCAATTTAACTAAGCCGTTAAATTATCTCCGTCTAATTTTAACTTTTCAGATAAAGTTTTTCGCAAAGTTTAAATGCCTTGCGAAAAACTTGGGAGAATAACCGATGGATTTTAGGCTACTACGTTTGTTTGCCGAAGTTGATCATAGTACGTGTTTGACTTTTAATTGGTTAAAGTTTAAAATACTTTCTATTTAGT
The DNA here is from genome assembly GCA_035357415.1 of Ophraella communa. Taxonomy (NCBI): domain Eukaryota; kingdom Metazoa; phylum Arthropoda; class Insecta; order Coleoptera; family Chrysomelidae; genus Ophraella; species Ophraella communa. Next base: position 26,478,586 of record CM068982.1, read on the forward strand.
CTTAAATGCTTTTTATTTAATTCTTTTAGTACCCCAAATTAAAAAAAAACGATTGACATAATATGTCATTGAGTTTAAAAAAAGCAATTTTTTAAATAAATAGCTGAAGTTTTCTTTAAAATGTTTTATTTTTTATGTTCCTTTACAATTATTATTTTTTAATTTATTAAAACAAGAACATCTAAGTAGAATTTCGTCACTCTATGGGAAATGCATGAGACTGAGGTCAATAAATTTAAAAAAAATAACTTTTTTAAGATAAAGCCGCAATTTTTAAGGGGTAATCTTCTTTAAAAAGGAAATTAACTATTGAATTCAACAGTTTTATACACAGTGAGTTGCAAGGTTGTAAGATTTTAAGGGTCAAGTGCATTATAACTTTTTGGATTAATGGAACCAGATTTATACTGGATAAGGTATATATAGAAAGTATCGGCTGTCAACTTACCTCAAAATGATCTTCACAAAAGTACAAACGGGTTTTATTGTGTAATAGGCATCTGAAAATAAGATTGCAGCGCCAATGTGGGCAGTCGTAGAACTATAAATATTGGTATTGAAATATTTACGTTGTATTTGTTGTGTGTTTATTTGTATTTCTGAAATATTATTTTACCATAAAATAATAAATATTTGTAAAAAATCAAACAAAAACGAACACAAAACAAAGAAGAACCTGAGAACTATGTCAAGATTTTTAGTTATTCTGATTGTCACCAGGCGGCGTAGCGCTTATTTTGATTTGTCTATAGTTCGAGATTTTTTTTGCAAATTCTGAACCAAATTTTTCTCAAATTTAAATAACTTGACAATTGAATCCACAATTTCTCCGGTGTTTTTAGGCAAGTGTTCTTTCGGAACAGCATACCAATGATAAATTGATTTAAAAATTGTCTTTAAATTATTGTTTACATCAAGTATAAACTGGTAAAGTTTTATCTGCTGTTTTGATTTTTTTCTGCAATGTATTGTAATCGTCAGAATTGCATACTCTACTGCCATGAAAGGTGACCAATATTCTCACTTGTGGGGAAAGTTTATTTCCGCACGGCTGTCATCAAGCCGTCAAACCCGTGAATCCTTCAAGATTTTATAGATGAACTTAATTGCTCTTCTTAATTGCTCGTTTGAAAAATTACAGTAATAATGAAATTATTAATTATTTATTTTTTGCTTGTATGAATGATACGCTATAAAAATAGTATACTAAACAACGCATTCCATATGACTTTCTGTTATGAGACGAGTCCAAGTTTAAAAAACGAATGGTGCAAAGCGATGAGTTTTTTAAAGGACGAGTGTAACAACAGCCATATGAAATAAGTTGTTTATAATATATTTTATATTTTGCCATTTTATCATTTCTTTAAATGAATTTTGATTGTAAAATGTAATTTATAACATTTGACAGTTTTGAAATTTAAATTATTACATGTTAATGTTTTAAAATATTTTAAAATTAATAATACACCAATAATAATATATTATATAAGTAAAAGATGATAATCACATTCACATTGTTCTTAAAGAACAATATAAAATTAATAAATTGCTATTAGCCACTAATGTCATTGTAAATAGTTTTATCATAGGTACTTCACTCATGTTGTCAACCATTTTAAACAAAAATTTGCGTGCGTAAAAGTTATATTACGATACGGAAATGCGTTTTATAATGTAGATTTTTATGAGTGCAAAATATAAAAAAGTCTTTTTGCACTTGTACACGTTACTATAGCGCATTCAGTTTTTATAGACCCCAATTAAATAAATTCTTTCACAAGGGGAATTTTATTTGTTCATTTAAAATTTTTGGAATCAAAGGATATAGTACCTTAAGCAAATAGTAATTATGCGCTAAGGCAGAAACGGGAGTTATTATTGTCGATGTCCATTAAATACTAGTAGCAGTCTACTTTTTTTAAATATTAGTTTTTAAAACTAATACAAATATTGGACGGAACAACAGTCACTTCCGTTTCACATGACATGATATGACAATGACAAGGAAATCAATAACATATCCCATATTTTTTTGATTTGATAATAAATATTGTGTTGTAAAAATCGCTATAAAAATATGTTGATAAGTCAATTGATTATATTTTTGAATAAGTAAGTGAGTAGGTAACTGAGCAATGAAAAATATTTCATTTTGTCTTTGCTGTTAGGTATATAGGCTAGTAGTGAAAAAAATCATTATTAGTATTATTAGAAAAAACAGGTAAATTTTATTATCATTTACATTTTTTTTTTCAATTTCAACTTAATATGCATTATAAACCACCTCCGTGTGATGACGTTAACACCATTTTATAATAGAACCCACTTGTTTTTCATTTTTGGATGTCCCCTGTTAATACCTAATGCTTTTTCTAAAAATATATAGGGATGTGGTGAATCTGTCATTTTCACTATATCCTTTTAAATTTAATACACCGTATAATTCTGAAATATTAAGGGTGAGAAAGTGTATGTGACAACTTATACTACATTCTTACTTCTATAACTACACATAGTTAAGGTCGAAGTTAATGTTAAATTTGTATCCTAATCCGAGACTGTAAGCTTTTATCATAACATCAAAGATAACTCTTGTTGTTCATAAAACTTTTAATTGCAAAGAAAACATTGTTTCGCTTGTTAAATGTTGAAATTCCAAAAGATTGAGCATGAAAATGCCAAATATGCTCTGTCGGATTTTTTAAATACTAAAGTATCCGAAAGTATCTTCTGTAAACACATTTGAGTTATTTACCATATTATATACCAAGTGAACATGACTGAAATTATTTTCTATTGTATAGACATACTAATTAATTTGCTTAACAACTGCTTCTTTTGCGAAGAATATAATTCAGATATTGTAAAATATATTTGTTTGATGAAATATTTATTGGTATTTTTACAAACGAAGTAATGATTATTATAATTAAATTGATTGTACTTACCCTTACTTTTTGGAAGTCCATCTTATTAGGAATAATAACTATTATAGTACACACATCGAAGTCTAGAGATATTTTTTAAAATGAATGTTAGATTTTGAGTTAATTTAGAACAAAAATATTATTAAAAAACTGAAAAAGTGGAAAATTGTTTCCACCTGCACCCAGGGTAAGGAAACTTAACAGTTTCTATACCAAGCTTGACCGTTTTCTATCAAAAAAACAACTACTTCCTGGGCTATATGCCCCAACGGACATTGAATTACATTCCAATAGAAAACGGGATGGCGACCGACTTCGTCGATACTTGCAACCATCTCTATCGATTTGCAAATTAACAGGAAGAACACTACTCGTAGACCGTTTTAAGATCAGTGTAAAATCTTTTCAAAAATGAAAAATCAAAAAAACAAAGTGTGACCTCCACGTTGGTTTATTCCTGTTCTACGTCTTTGGTTCATATAGACAAAATCGAGGACAAAATAAGATTATCAATATTACTTCAAGTTATACTCGCCCACTTTGCTCTCAGAAGCTCTTGTAATTGAACCTATTCATAAATATAACCCATATTTGGAGAGATTCTACGTTGAACCATATCCCATCCATAGAATGAAGGTTCGGATGCTTTATCATGCAGTAAGCGAAAGTTTTCGCCAACGTACATAATAGGACGAAAACTGGTATCTAAATACAATTGATCTGTTAGGAACGAATGAGGAAAAACAAAATTGGTCCTAACTCTTATAATATTCCACCCTATACCATGAGTGTGTCACCTCTGTATCGTCGACGAGAGTCTGGATGAAATCCAATCCTAGATTCGTCACTGAATAAAAATGTAGCCCAATGTTAAGAATCCCAGTTCTAAAATTCTTGATACCATTCCAATCTTGAAGCTCGATTACCTCTAGACAGAGGTGGACATTTCAGGGGTTTCAGGGGTCGTCAACTGTATCTCGACCAATAGTTAGGCGCTCTTTGTAAAGTTGTAACTAACTGCTGTTGTGTAGAGTGTCCTCGTCCTGGATGTTACTAGGCTGGACTACCAGTTTCTCTAAAACGGTTCCATAATCTGCTTAGAAACACCCATCCGCTCAGAAACTTGAGTTTGCTGCTTGCCACCTTCAAGAAGGCCTACAGCACGATTTCGTCTAACGTTAAATGATATGTAGTCACTAGACAATAGCTTTATTAGAGTGATCAAATTAGAAATTAATCTAAAATCTAAACAATGTAGCATTTCTACATTTTCTATGTTTGCATTTTGCAACTTTTTTAAATGAACAGGTTCCACGTACAATCTTTGTGTCTGTATCTGTAGAGTAGGGAGGGTGAGTATAGACCCACAGCACTTAGGCCACAATATGGCTCATTGTACATCCTCCCTAGGAGTCGCCCTCCTAGGTCCATGTCCATCCTGCCTTATCCAGGAAGGAGGACAGATCACCAGGGGACATCTCCTTAATATCGGCAGGTGTAGGCCAAGACTCACCGAACACACACTGTCTTATCGACATAAGACATGCCTGACAGTTTCATTTTCCTGTTCACACATCCTGCATAGAGGTGTGTCCACTAGCCCCAAAATATGTAGGTGTTTCCTTAGTTGACAGTGTCCAGTTACAAATCCCACTGTTAAACGTAGGTTCTTCCTGGTCATCGCCAAATATTTATTCGGATCCAGCTTTTCAGGGTCGCCCAGGGTGATCCTGGCAAAACTGCATCCTTTGGTTTCATCCCATCTCTTAAGGGATTGGGTATGGGAGTAACGTTTAGCTAGTTCCTCAATTGTCGAAGTCGTCAAACCATGGGTGTCGCCTGGTCCCAAAATTTTCAGTCCATCCGCATTCTGGCCAGAGTCCGCAATACGGTTACCTTTGCTCCTGTCGTGTCCTTTCACCCACCTTAGTACAATATTATTATCTACCGATGCGTTAGCTAAATCTTGGTGGCACTCTAGTGCTAACCCTAAGATAATACGTTGTCTATTCAAGGTAAGTAGGGCTTGTCTACTATCAGTGCAGATTATTATGTTTTTGCCAAAAAATTTCTGGTTAGCTCTTTCGCGGCGATTGAGATACCAGCCAGTACTGTTTAAACCACGCTGGTATTTTCTCCCATTCCCCACTTAATCCTTAGGCCAAGTGATCTGGAGTAAACTCTACATCCTGATCCTTCCTTGGTTTTTGAGCCGTCTGTGTATATGCGTATTGCATTTGCAACATCCGCCTCAGTGTTCTGTTTTATTTGTATTTTGTAGGGTTTATTAAACACAAACCTGGGTTCAATTGCGTCACCGGCCGCCTGTAGCAGAGGCACCGCAGTGAGTGCCTCCTTCCACAGGCCCAGCCTCAGTTGACCCATTCCTACCTCGGGGTTTACACCAGCCGTGCGCAGTCGTAGCATGGCCATTAGCGCAACTTTCTTGACGAGAGGTGTCAGACCAGTAACTAATTCCATTGCCGCGGTTGGTGTTGTTCTCATGGCTCCTGTGATGTTCAGACAAGCCATTCGCTGTATTTGATATAGTTTTTGGATGGCCGTTGCTTGTAGAGTTTTAGGTCCCCATGCAATGGCTCCGTACGTTAGCATAGGTCTTATTATTGCAGTGTAGATCCAGGTGACTACACGGGGCGAGAGACCCCATGTGCGTCCCACTGTCCTCCGACACTGCTTATAGACCACATATGCTATTTTTGCTCTGCTCTGAATGTGCGAGTTCCATGTTAACTTCCTGTCGAGGGTAATACCGAGGTATTTCACCTCTTCAGAGAAGTTTATTTTGCTTTTGAAGATTTTGGTGGGTTTCAAGCCCGATAAGCCTCTTTCCTAGTGAAAAGGACCATCTCTGTCTTCTTGGGATTGATCGACAGTGAGTGTTCCTTACACCATGTTTCTATTAATTTGAGGCCATCCTGCGCTCTATCGCACAGTGTGCACAAATTTGCCGGTCTGTAAGATAATTATGTCATCTGCATATGCAATTGTGTAGAAACCATTATTGTTGAGGTGATTAATTAGGGTATCCAGGACTATGTTCCAAAGAAGGGGTGATAAGATCCCTCCCTGTGGACATCCCCTCACAGTAATGTCTTCTACATTTATACTTATTGCTCTACTAGAGAGCATCTTGAGTATCCATTCTCCTACCTCCAGGGGTATATTCCTGGAGTTAAGTTGCTGGGTGATTGTTGGGAAGGTCGTTTTATCGAACGCTCCTTTGATATCTATGAATATACCCAGGGTACAATTTAATCGACAAAGAAATTAATTCTATCTAATTAATTATTTTTTCAAATTATCCCTAGACTTTTGCGATGTGTGTATTATTTAGAGAATAGGCTTTTAAAAGCCATAATAATTTAAACAGTTTTAAGTTTTATTTTTTCTTGCCAAGTTAATATAGAAACAGTCTATTGATTTTTATTATTTCATATTTATAGTTACTCTTCTAGAAGTTTGAATTACAGATTACCAATAATTTTTCCTTGAGTTCCTTTAGTTTTTTATGTATTATTTTTGCTTCGTATGAATAGGCTTCCCTTATAATCTTTTTTCACGTTTGTATTGCGTTTGTATGATGCTAATCATGTTTTTTCTTATCTGTTCTATAACTTTAAATTAAAAAGGATAAATCCCAAAAGCTTCATCCTCATTTCGACTTTATTAGGTCCGTTGTACTTCATCCTTATCCTGCCTCTTTAGTTCTTCGTCCAACCTACTGATTTGAAGTAGTCGACGCTTTTTCTACAATGAGGTCAGGTTAATCCGGTATTTCCTAACATGTTGATTGGTTCCTTACCTGATCTTTTATTGAATCTCTCTAACGAAATAGGTTAGGTTAGGTTAGGTTAGGTTAGGTTAGGTTAGGTTAGGTTAGGTTAGGTTAGGTTAGGTTAGGTTAGGTTAGATTCGGTTAGATTAGGTTAGGTCAGGTCAGGTCAGGTCAGCTTAGGTTAGGTTAGGTTAGGTTAGGTTAGGTTAGGTTAGGTTAGGTTAGGTTAGGTTAGGTTACCAAAAATTAAGGTATATTAGGAAATAATAACTGATGTCAATATAACATTATATTTTAAGCCTGCCCAGGTCACTTTTCTAGTGGAGCTCCCGAGTTGTGAAGGGTTTTTAACCTACCTTGACCCTTACTTACCCCCGAAACGCGAAATATTATGATTTCGCCCGAGTTGCGAGGCCTGAAATGAGAATGAATCTTAGTGTTATAGTCTTTTGTGTAATGGTATTTTTGAGACATGTGGAAGGAAAGCGAAAAGTAAGAATAAGTGATGCAGTGCATTTTTTACAATTTATGTACCAAAAGTTGAAACTAGAGTTATCAATGAAATTTTAACAATTTTAAATAAGAAATACATTCACAATATTTTACATTTAGTTTGAACATATGGTGACATGTCTACCAATATATTGTTTTATTTATTTATCTGGTAATAAATTTGCAGCAATATCGAAGAGGAGATTGGAAACTGCATTATCCGCATACGATTTAGATGTTATCAGAAATGTTGATAAATGTACCCTATATTCTAGAGTTATGGTTCGATTGTGATGCTGAAAAAAATTTTAAATACAATTAGGTGTATATCTATTTAATAAACAGCAACGACCCTATTTGATTTATACCTGTTGTGGACGAGCGATAGAATGTGCCAAGTTCATGGATGAAAAAAGACAGTTCACATAAATAATTGAAATCAATATTTATGTCTGCAATATCTGAATTAAAACCACCCATTATTTACAATTAATGGTAAAATTAAATTAATTATATTGTTTACTTTTAGATACAATTAGTACAGAAAAACAGTATTTGGCATACCCATGAAAAGTAGTAGGTATTTTTTTAAAATTACGAAATATTACATAAAATACAAATTTTATATGGCAAAGTTTAACATTAGTTAGTAGAAAAAAATATATTATTTACAAACAGAACTATTTTTATACAAGGTGTTTCTTAAGTAATCTAAAATATTATATGGGGCGCTTCGTTACTCAATTTTAAGGCGAAAAGTTCATATAAACATGTGTGATAGGTGTTGTCGTTTATGAGATACAGGGTGTTGAATTTATTGTAATAAGTCAGTTCTGATTGTACGTGAAATTAATTTTTCCCGGTGACGCTACTGGTTTTTAGAAGAAATACGCAAAAACATGCTTATTCTAAGTGGCCTTTGAAATAATGTTGACAAGTGTCAAATTTGAAAACCAACGCAAAAATCGTACATTTTTATTTGATTGACTCTGTGTTTAGTTAATAACTATGCCAGTGTTTACTAATGTTGAAATTGCTACTATGCATTCTTTGTACGGATTAGCGAATGGTAATGCCTTAGAAGCTAGACGTACGTATGCCCAGCGTTATCCAAATAATCGTTTACCATGTTCAGATACGTTTACTAAGTTACATATTCGTTTACAAGAAACTGGAACTTTTGCTAAATCGAAGAATATTATTGGACGACCCAGAACTGTGAGAAATCCCCAATTGGAAAACCAGATTCTTCAAATTATTGACCAACATCCAGAAACGAGAACAAGAAAAGTTGCAGATGAAGTAAATGTTAGTAACAAAACTGTTTGGAATATTCTAAAAGATAATTTATTGTATCCATATCACGTTCAACGTGTTCAACATTTGTTACCTACTGACTATCCATTACGCATACAGTATTGTCAATGGATTTTACGTGAAATCGCGAACAATCCGAATTTTGTGGCCAATATTCTATTTACGGATGAAGCCAACTTTTCTAGACATGGGATTATGAATTTTCATAATGACCACATATGGGCAGATGTAAATCCTAATACCATAAGTGTAAAACGATTTCAACAAACATTTTCGGTCAATGTTTGGCTTGGCATCATCGATGATTATTTAATTGGATCATTTTTCCTTCCTGTACGGTTAACCGGTAAGACATACCAACATTTTCTAGAAAATGAACTTCCACTTCTTTTGGAAGATGTACCTATTATTATTAGAAGGCGCATGTGGTTCATGCATGACGGAGCTCCTCCACATTTTTCAGTGATTGTACGCGAGTTTTTAAATAATGTTTTTCCAGGCCATTGGATCGGACGAGGATCTCCACACCCGTGGCCCCCTAGATCACCTGGACACAATCCTCTGGATTTTTGTGTGTGGGGATATTTGAAATCGCTTGTTTACACAACACTGATATTAAACGTACAAGATCTTCAAAATCGTATCATAGACGGCTGTAATGTTATTCGTAACAATCCTGGTATCTTCGAACGTATTCGACAATCCATTAGACATCGAGCGGATTCTTGCATTTTAGCTGGAGGTGGACATTTTGAACATTTGCTCTGAAATGTATTATTTTTTCCTTATGTTTAACACATGTTGCTTGTAATAAAATAATAAAAACATATAAATCAGTAGCGTCACCAAGAAAAATTAATTTCACGTACAACACCCTGTATCTCATAAACGACAACACCTATCACACATGTTTATATGAACTTTTCGTCTTAAAATTGAGTAACGGAGCGCCCCATATAATATTTTAGATTACTTAAGAAACACCCATTTTATGCAATTTTCAATATATAAAGCAAAATCAATTGTTTATATTATACACATTTTCAATAGTCATTGTATTTAAAAATAACTTTTATTTATTTATTAAATGTATAAAAAAATAATTATTGTCACTGATTTGGCAACTCATTTTTTATTTAATAAAATTAAAAAATACAAGAAGTGTTTTTGTAGTATTGTTTATTATACAGTGCGTCCATAACGCGTCCCACCCTGTACCAATTTGAAGCAACATATTATACATTTTTGGAATCAGCTCAGCAAAGGCAATTTGGAAATTGAAAAAAAGGGGGGGTTCCGTTTGAAAAAAATGGTGATTACCTCATTACACGAAAGTGGTTCAGCCTGTATATTAGATTATGATTTGAAACAATAGTAGATTAAAATCAAAAATCGACCTGTTTCGGGAATTTCTAATTTTATTGTTCATTTAGCCAATTTTATTGTTAATTGTTGTATTACTCTTTAGCAATAATTAATTTATTTGTAATTATTGGTTATAAATTACCCCTTATAAGACTACAGTAGGCTAAATAAAAAGCGCTAACACAACGAGTTGGCAAGACACTACCTTCAGAATTGAGAAAAACGACCAAGAAGACCTTAAAAGTAAATATGAATTACCATTATATAATACAAATTTTTGTAGCAATTCTGAATTAAATCTGATTAAATGATTTTAAAAAACTACATAATAGCTCACACGTAACCGTTTTATGCTACCCCCACTTTCAGTAATTCTCCCAATCAACCGTAGCTATAAGCAGATAGAAATCTTACACTAATAGATACCGTGTATAGTACAGATCCTCCCTAATGCTCCTGTTACGTGAAATTCCCGCTTCAAGCCCATAAAAAGTACATTAATCCCTTCCTGCATCTTAATCACTTCCCCATTAACACGATACTAATCTCTTAGATGTTTCTGTGCTACAATCAAGAAACGACTATAACCAAAATCCACAGAAAATCGCTAAATAATTAATTACGCTGTCATCTAATATGCATAACACAGGCTATTACTTTATGCGTAGAATATTTATATAAAAACTTTCGTAAATTATAGAAAAAGGTGTATCTTTAATTCCCTTTCAATTTAAATTATGAAAACTGAATTTAAATTAAGACTATTATCTCAATATATAAGTGGGTAGGTATAATATTGCTAAAACTGTTACCATAGAAAGAATAACTAACTTATTCTCTCGATACTTATTGAAGGAGAAACCAGCAACGATTTCATAGTAGAAAAGTAGGTTTTGGTGAAATTTATTGTATAGATCCTTACTTTGTGTCTATCCTCTTAAGAACATCAAACAAAGAAACTTTTGAATAAAACTTCTACGTTTATTTAAAATATTAGTTTTTTTTATTATAATGACATTTGTTTTTATATTATACAACCATCGTCAGAATGTTACATTTTGTTTTATGGGATAGCCATATGATGTTGATTGAGTAGTGTTAGATAGATAGATAGATGTTTAAGAGGTGGCCAGAAGCCTATTCCATTGCGACCTTTTCAGATCTATTGTGGTCCTCGAAAAACTAGATTACATCCCCCAGTCCGACTCTCTTAACGAAGTCTATAAGCTTTGAGACTGTAACCTTCATGTAGTCCCTTGCCAATGGATATTCTTCTCCTAAAGTCAGGAACCGCATATTTACCAGTCCGTCGCACTGACATAAGATGTGCTCTGGTGTTTCCTCTTCTAGGTGACAGAATCTGCACAGATCCGTCTCTGTCAACCCCATCAGCTTAAGATGCCTGTTTAGCTTACAGTGCCCCGTCAATAGACTTACTACAGTTTTGACCGTTTTCCTGTCTTTACTCAATAAGTCTGACGTAAACTTTTGCGAATGTTCCATTATGAACTGTTTCGCTTGCCTTTGTCCTGGTGAATTCCACCACCATTCCCGTGATTTTTGTGCCACCCATGTTTTCATGGCCGTCTTTATTATATTTTTTGCAATGCCGCAGAAGGGTTCCGGTCCAATAAAAGGCATTGATGAGCCTAGTTTAGCCATTTCATCTGCCTTTTCATTGCCTTTTAGACCCCTATGCCCTGGTACCCAAGCTACCGTAACCTTGCTACGATCCCCCAGAGTATTCAGAGCATGCACACAGTCCCATACTAGCCTAGAATTGACATCTACAGAATCTAGTGCCCTTAGCACCGCCTGACTGTCTGTGAAGATGGCTATTGAACGGTACGTCCTATCCAGCCTTTTAATTTCTTCTACACAATAGTGAATTGCCGTGATTTCTGCTTGAAAAATCGTGGCATTTTGGGATAGACTTACTGGGAATGTTATCCCTTGTTTCCTTCCGGCTACGCCGGCTCCCACGCCATACGGCGTCTTTGAGCCGTCCGTGTACCAGGTTGACTCCGCCTCTACGGGTACACCTTTTTCCCTACCTGGTATAACTATTTTAAATTTATTGGCAAAGCTATATCTCGTGACTGTTGCGTCAATGGGTTGCCCCAAAATGTTATCCGCTTTTAGTTCCTTGATTAGCTTACCATTATCAGCCCCATGCGATTGGCTTATGTGCTGCTGATCATGTATTAATCTGTGCATGGCTGCTCTCGCTTCGCCCTGTATATATATATGTGTAGTGGTGGAATGTTTAACAAGACTTCCAGTGCAGCTAAAGGAGTAGTTTTTATGGCCCCCGTAACGCACAGGCAAGCTAACCTTTGTATGTTACTTAATAGCCTTACTGCTCCTGTTTGCTGTGTCTTTGTCCACCATACCACTGACCCGTAGGTTATTATGGGTCTAATAACCCTTGTATATAACCATATGGTCATTTTGGGGTTAAGCCCCCAATTTTTTCCAATTTTTTTGTTAAGACTAGACTAAGTATTAAATCCTAGATGTTATTAGCCCTAAGTGGTTATCCTACCACTTACCTGCTGATCTTTACAATAACGTTACATTTGTGTCTCAATCAAAGTAAACAGTTTAATACTAGAAAACCTTCAAGGTAAATTTGTTAATTAACAACTTTAAATTGCTGATCTGCTAAATGAATTTTTATTTCAAGTTCTTCAAGCAAATTTAAATTTTATTTTTTATCACAAATAAGTAGTAGATATTTTTTGAGTGAATTTGTGTGTTCAAATAGGTGTTGCATAGTTTGACTTATCCAGTTCTTGTAATCTAGATGCTCTTAAGTGTATGTATGCATCATTACATTTTGGACATTTAGTTTTGTAAACACCAGATTTTTTTAATTTAGGTAGTTTTGTTATTACATTTAATCATTTTGTACCAATATAATTTTGGGAGAAGGTTAACTCCCATTGGAATTTCATTATCAAGAATGATTAACCTACTATTCCGAATATGCGGAATTCGAAAATCGTGTCCAGAAGTTGCGCATGCGCATTGAATTTTTTTTTACAAAAACTCGAGTTGTTTTATGCCGAATTGTCTCATATACCCGGAAAAATAAAACAAACTTATGCGAGTAAAGTTCAAAGTGAAATGGCAAAAAGGAGCGTTCTCGTAGCTTAAAATTAAAACTAATTTATTTCAATATGTATGCGCATACACACATCTAGACAACTTTTTTTCGATCGAGCTTCACGAGAACTATTTACCTATTAATCGGAACTACAGCCTAATTTTGTGTTTTAAATAACATAAAGGCGGATGTTCCTGAATATATTATTTTTGAAATTGTATTGAAAAATTTTAATATCTTACGTTTTAATTTTTGATATCGTCTTTGCAACTTGTTTTGATCCTACAAATTTTTCTGTATATAATTATTCTTAAAATCTTACGCATGTTTAACCATAGATGTATAAAAAGATATAGGTATCCCAATTTTCAAACAAATACGCCAACAGCTTACAGTATAAGCGACCACTGGATGGAATCCAAATTATTGTAAAACATTATATTTTCGCTCTTCGGTTTTGGTTTGACAACACAATCGCGAGCTAAAATCGAATACATTCTCCCTTTTATAATAAATAATTTTAGGGGATGTTCAGTCGTAAAAAGCGAATGCAAGGGCTTGTAAGCAATATGGCGTTCGAAAGTGGTAAGTGCTAACACTGCTAAATAGCTTTTTTTCTCTAGAAAGCGAAGTTTGCTGTAGCTAGGAATTCTAATTAGTGATGAGCAAATGCAAGACCAAGACCAAGACCGGGTTAGTCTTGGTCTTGGTCTTGGTCTTGGTCTTGGTCTTGGTCTTGGTCTTGGTCTTGGTCTTGGTCTTGGTCTTGGTCTTGGTCTTGGTCTTGGTCTTGGTCTTGGTCTTGGTCTTGGTCTTGGTCTTGGTCTTGGTCTTGGTCTTGCATACAAGGTCTTGGTCTTGGTCTTGCATACAAGGTCTTGGTCTTGGTCTTGCATACAAGGTCTTGGTCTTGCATACAAGGTCTGGGTCTTGCAGTCAAATAAGCAATCTTGGTCTTGGTCTAGTTCTTGCAGGGTCCAGTCTTGGTCTTGCACCAAGACTCTTGCAAGTCTTGCACTTTTTGTTAGATTTACTGGGGTCCATTTTTACAAAAAAAAAGAAAAATAGTTTTTAAAAGCATTACAAGTAAAGAAATATTAAATGAAAGGGATAGTATTTTTCATTATAAAATTTTTTTTATATTATATTGTAGCGATAAATCAAGTATAAAATAGTTATTATCCTAACAAGTGCGGAAAAGTTAATTTCCGCAAGAGTTAGGATCAATATTTTTTTACAAGAAAAATCACCTCGAAAATTATTTAGATACTTGAAAAGGTGCGATTGTGACAATTAAATCTTTCATAGTGTCAATTAATACAAGACTGTAGCTATAGCAACTAAGTACAGCTGATCAACTTCTGCTTGTTATGGTTCCATCAGTAATTATAACCCTCACAACCAAGCTTCTTCTTCGTCTTCGTCAAGGACTCCTCTACCTGCGTTCTCAGCGAAGTGCAGTACGACAATTCCTCTTTCTCCAAATGATTCATAACATTGTCCAAGTTTTTGAATATGTAAACATTAATAAAGCTTATCCATTAACTTACCTTAGAAATAAACATAGTTTTTGTTCAGGAGTTATTGGATTTTTATTTCCATTGCATGGTTTTGAAACAATGTCAGCTTTTATGTGATTTAAAACATAATCAAACAATACTAGTGTCAAACGAAAATATTGTCTAAATTTTTTATCATTTGTTTGAAGGTTAGGTTAGGTTAGGTTAGGTTAGGTTAGGTTAGGTTAGGTGCCAAGTTCAAATCATCAATTTTTTGCTTTTAATACAAAAACACTCTAATTATTGTCAAATAATGAAACTAAACACAAGATATAAAACAAACTGTAAACACACAAATCGAAAGCAAATACAAAAATGGATTTAGGCGGACCTTCGTTATTTTAGCTATAAAAACTGAAAGTTTGTCAGCGCATGCTCCCAAAAGAGGTAAGAACGATGGACTATTATGAAGTTTGGGGTTGGAACTATCAAAAATGTCTGGCTGATGAGGAAACACCATCTAATTATTATATATAAAAATCAGCTTTTATACTATACCATAAGTAGAATTATAATTTCATGAACATTAGGGGTGTCTGGTAAGGGGTTGCCACGATGTTAAGTGTCTGGCAATCAATAACGTGATTTTTAATAATATTCTGAAGGTAATACCAAAAAATCACACTGTATTATTTGATGAGTTTAGATCGGTATTTTACACACCTTTAGTACCGTTTACCTGCCAAAGCCACGGTGACCAGAAAAATTCATTTCTGCTGTTAGGGACGAAAGTATGTAGTTTCGACCATAATATGAAGAAAAGTTTTTTAAAAATAAATTAAATTTTATTTACAAATTTTAAGTTGAAATTGACATGTAGAAAGATATCCTAAATAGATATATTTTTCCCCCTAAACCTACTTATTAAGTTTTTCCAAAATGCAGCTCCATAGTATAATTTTTATTCCATTAGCTGAAATATTTTAATATATATTCTGGGTGCTAATGCCATTTTTAATGAAAATCAAACAATGTGTTACCTTACTATCAATTTTGAAAAAAAATGGTTATTATAACGTTTGCAACTTGTGTTGTCTCTAGTGAACCTATATGACCTAACGATCTTTTAATCGCGCCTTAATAAAATCCCGTTTTCTAAAAAAATATCTGGATCTCTTACTTTTCGGCAAACGTTTGATTAGTTTATGGAACTCTTAAGCTTAGTTTTATCTATAATTCAGTGTTGTCAGTCTATTTAAAGATTTCCTGGCCTGCTTTTTTTGGACGTTTTATTATCTGGCACCATCGTAGGAATTGTAATTTAGTGAACTTTAATTTTTAATTAAAATTTGTGATGATATGACTTCTCGTTATTTCCGAGTTGACTACTAAACCATTCCGTTGAAAGTCAAACTAATTAAAGTTAAATTTAGGAGAAGGATTATCAAGTTTTTTTTACCTTTCACTTAGATTGTCTTATGTCGTATAAGTCAGTTAGACATCTCTGTACTTCGACCTACTAAGATCTTTTGTGCATTAATTTTCACTTTATAAAGTATAAATTAATTATTTTTGGAACATTTCTACGCGTATATTAAATTATTTTTTAAGATTATAATAGGGTACATACATAACGGTGGCAAAAATACATAAATTTCTGAGTATAAGAGTGTAAGTTGACTGGATTCCATAACATGGCTTTATTTGTTAATTTACTCCAGAAGCTATTATATTTTAATATAATATAAATAAATAAAATAACACCATTTGTCACGTGATATCAAACGCCAATCAGATCGCGTAATTATCCCAAATAGCGGCGTGTGCGTTTAGTTAGGGTTGTTTAATTTTGTTAATTTCTTCGGTGGTTATAGTATTGGTGGATATGTTTGTATTGACTATTTTTTCATTAAAATTGGACTCTTTTTTTCACTCTAACTCGGAAACGGCTAATAAAATGTATTTTTTTGTTATAGATTCAGATACCACGTTTAATTTCGAAGAAAACTGAAGTTGCAATTTTCCGAACCCATCATACCTTACGAAAATATTCCATTTATCCACTCCCGAGATTTTTCAAATTTTCAAATTTCACAAAAAGTTAAAAATTGGCTGGACGGTAAAAGATATCGAAATGAAACAAAAACTGTCATATTCGGCATAGCGAGATCTATTAGAAACAGTGTTTACTTTTTCAAAATATTCTCCATCTGTTACCTACATAAATCGCCGCATTTATGATACCCTACCCTAACCTATCCTTACTTTCTCTTGATAATGGCTCCAAAGTGGGAGTCGAAACGTGGAGATAAAAAATTTTCTAAACGCGGTTTTTCCAGAAAACTTAGTAATCATGTATATAGCAATCATACCAACCTTACGACAAAGTTCGGTATATTGGTTGTTTTAGAAGATATCAAAAAATGTTATTAACAAAAATAGTAGATGTCTTTAGGGTCCATATTTTGAAATTACCTTAAACTATACAAAGTGTTGTATAACTCCGTTACAAACCAAACATGTGATTTTTTAAATGGGAACCCCTGTATATTATACCGAATTCGCACTGCTTACATTTTTTTAAGCTTTTGATATGTTATACAGAGTCCTTCGGAAGTTTATGTAAAAATCGTAGGTAAATCTACGCTCTGTATCTTATTGTACGTTGAAGAAAAAAAAAGTATTTTGCCTAACAGAGTTTCGTAATATGATACAATATCACCTTATTCTATTAAATATTAATTATTTTCCCTTTTGTATACAGGGTGGACGATATATATTATAAATAGAATATAGAATAGAATTTTTGTTAAGCATTTCCTACACCCAAAGTTTATAAAAACAGAGTTATTTTGTAATATTTATTTTAAACCATTATTAACCTATTATGTGAAAGAAATAAACGTTCAATGTAACAAACAATCCTTAAAAATAATAAGTTTTAATAAACAATTTATTCTATATAAAACAAGTCTTTAAAAGTATAATTTTAACCATAATATTAAACTAAATGTTCAAAGTGCTCACCGTTAACATTATCTCAATACCGAAATCGATAACAGATGGATTGGAAGAGGGGGCCCAAATGATTGGCCAGCCCGGTCTCCCGATTTAACTAATTTGGATTTCTTTTTTTGGGGGTTTTATAAAAAATGATGTTCATAAAACTTCCCCGACTACAAGACACGACATGAAAGAGAGAATCACAGCGGCATTTCAATTTGTTAGCGTTGAAATGCTGAAAAATGTTAGTCAATTATTTGAACTTAGACTGCAGCATTGCATTGATGTTAACGGTGAACACTTTGAACATTTAGTTTAATATTATGGTTAGAATTATACTTTTAAAGATTTGTTTTATTTAGGATAAATTGTTTATTAAAACTTATTATTTTTAAGGATTGTTTGTTACATTGAACGTTTATTTCTTTCACATAATAAGTTAATAATGGTTTAAAATAAATATTACAAAATAACTCTGTTTTTATAAACTTTGGGTATTGGGAATGCTTAACAAAAATTAAAGTTACATA
Source organism: Ophraella communa (assembly GCA_035357415.1). NCBI lineage: Eukaryota > Metazoa > Arthropoda > Insecta > Coleoptera > Chrysomelidae > Ophraella > Ophraella communa. The sequence continues at coordinate 26,496,627 of CM068982.1, forward strand.
ATCGAGTATTCTATTTATGATATAAAATACAGGGTGTTCCATTTGAAAGAAGAGAGAAAATGAAAGGTTCCAGTTATAGTCCACCCTGTATACAAAAGGGAAAATAATTAATATTTAATAAAATACGGTGATATTGTAGCATATTGTACGAAACTCTATTAGGCAAAATTTTTTTTTTCTTCAACGTACACTAAGATACAGAGCGTTGATTTACCTATGATTTTCACACAAACGTGTCCATAAATTCTGAATAACTCTGTATTACGTATTCGGTATAATATACAGGGGTCCCATTTAAAAAATTATATGTTTGGTTTGTAATGGAGTTATAAAACACTCTGTATAGTTTAAGGTATTTTCAAAATATGGACCCTAAAGAGATCTACTATTTTTGTTGATAATATTTTTTGATATCTTCTAAAACAACCCATAAGTATACCGAACTTTGTCGTAAGGTTGGTACACCCTGAATATATACATTCCTTTCTATAACAACTTTCGTGTACTCCCTGTATACACTTACGATGCCTAAAGCCTCTTCTTCTTGTTCTTAAACGTACCATCGAAATATTGCATTATTTCTCTTATGACTTTTCCGTTACACAACTCTTGTGTAAAAAGCCTCTGGACGCTTTTTCATACTACATTTACCATCGAATCATTGCATTCTATCTCTTATGATTTTTCCGTTACACCCTGTATACACGAAGACAATGACGACGACGACTTCTTGTAAATAAACCCCTGGAAACTTCTTCAAATTACATCTACCATCGAATCATTGCATTCTTTCTAGTACGATTTTTCCGTTACACCCTATATACACGACGATGACTTCTTGTAAAGCCTCTGTAAACTTCTTCTTATTACCATGGACTTGAGTTACAGTCTTAGAAGAACAAGAAATATTTAAGTTAAAACGCAATAACGTTTTTGTTTGTTTTGTTGAATTTAAAAAACCTTTTTTAGTTTAAACTTAATGATTTTGTTTACAAGATTTCTCATTGTTTTTTCATTGTTTTTATTAGTTTTAATGTAGTAAAAAAGATTAGGAATATTATAAATAATCAGATTTTGCGTTGTAAAATTATTATTATAATTCATTCAATCATTCATCATTCATCTTTAGTTTGGTATTTAATATTTAATAGTATTGTTAAAAGTATAACATTTTGTAAAGTAGTAAATAAATAAAATTTTTAAAAAAGCATCTTCGAATTCGTTAATCATAAATCTTGATCCATCCGAAGCGCCAATAACACATACCACCCACTTAAGAACCGAAAATTGTGTCCCAGAATCCCCCCATATTTCACCACACTAAAAATATATTTGACAGTTTTAAAAGAAATTGTTTAAACATCTAAAAATTTCCTTTATCTGTTGGTTGGGAAAGATAAAGTCATAAGGCTTCATCTACACTTAGACATTATTAGGTTCATTATACTTACTCAATTTATCAATTAAAATCAAAAAAAGTTGCGAGACCAATATATAATCTATGCGCCTTCTACTTTTTGTATAAAAAAAAGACTTTGCTTTTTTTAATTATTAATTTACCCTTATTTGCCGTATACTAACTAATAATGACACAAACGTGGCAGTAATAACTTTTCGATAAACAAATTTCATTTTCAGAAGAAATATTTTTAAACTTTAATTTACGTATCATACGAATTATCTGGCCTATTATGTACTTGGTTTAAAAGATCGGTAGGTGTTGATTGAATATTTATTATGTGAAAGTAATCACGGTTTAAATAATAATAAATTTGAAATCAGTTAAACAGTTGTCCACGCCCACATCTTCACTTAGTTTGGAACCCTCGATAATAAATGTTTGTTTAGGATTAAAATCCTTTTTTTTATTACATCAGTGCAAAAATGCGAAAAAAACTTATTTATTCGGGACATGACCGACCATTGTAAATACACTTAATCTCCCAAAACCATTTAATGAAGGCGTTTTAAAAATTGCCATTCCTTTGTTGTATAAGAAGGGCGTTTTTATAATTTCGGTAGGTAAACGAAATTCACATTTAAGGACGGGGTATCGCTGTACATCAGAATGGCACCTACAGACCAAAAGTTTATTCTAACTTTCTCCGTTATTACAACTCAAATCGTTTTATTTTGTTCACTAAATTGCATATAAAGGTCTAACTTAGGTAAGGATTGCATTTATTTTTTGTTAATTAATTGTTTAATATTGAAAAAGAGCTGTTGAATGCGAACTATTTTAGACCTTTACATTTGTATAAATAAACAACAATCTAAATAAATTTTCTTAAAATGAAACTAAACCTTTCCTAAGTTGAACATTTTTCTATCAAATAGCCCAATCAGAATTTTCTAAAGAGATCAGACCTAAGAAATAGTTAGAAACTAAAATCATGCTGCATTTTATTTTTATTTTTTCACTTTGGATCAAAAATGGACGTAGTTAATGACGAAATAATTGTACTTTAGTTTATAACTTTTATCATAGATGGAACTAGGCACTATATATTTTTTCTTTTTTTTATTAACGAAGTCAAAACAAATTTTTGTATTATAAATTAATGTAACGTTTTTTAAATATTTTGCGATATTTACAAAACAATTATTCCATAAAACAAATTAGTAAAATGAAAAAAAGAATACTGATTTGCGGATATTGATTTTCAGTAGACCAGTTATATCATTGTTATATCTTGAAGAAATTTTAATTATAATATGCCCAGCGTACGGCTGGCCATCTATAGTTATATATGAGGGTAAATAAAATTATTGTTTGTGTGCCGAGCGATCGCTTACAGAATAAGTGCTTATTATTCCATTTTCCCAGCACAATTAAAAAAACATTAGACACAGAATAAACATCGTTGTAAATAAATATAAAAACTATAAAATTGTTTATAACAAAAAACTGTAAATTCAAAATTCTTGAAAAAAATACCAATTATTGGTAGCCATATAGACACTTCAAATTTTGGAAGAAATCTGGTCACAGGTTTCTGAGAGAAAAAAATGTTAGCGTAAATTTTGTATACGTGGTATTCTGAATTAAGTAAAAAGAAAAACTGGCATCAAAATATTTTATTTAAAAAATATACTTTTATTATTTTTACATTTAAATATTTTCTGGTGGATCTTTACATTTTAATCTTTTGCCTCTCCTGTTTAAAATAACTTCCGGCCCAAAGCAATCCTCATAGAATCGTCTCAACTTTTCTTTTCGGTAAAAAGTCTCCTGTATAAATAATAAAATGGCATTTTTTTCTTCTTGTGACGACGAGTTGTCCTTATATCTAAAAACAATAATTTGTAATATTCTAAAAAAATTAGAAAAATGAAAAGCCAGTAACAAATCTTACCTGATAATAATAATTGTGATTTTCCTTCAAGTGAATTTCACTTTTTAAATTTTTAAGCAAGGAACCATACGCTTTTCTACGGCCTCTCTCAATACATTTTTGATGTGGCTACTTTTAAAAAACATTTTACTTCAACAAGTTCATCTGAATCAATTAAACCTAAAACATAATAAGTTATTAAATTCTGATATGTATATAATAGTTACAATAATTCGTTTACCATCAGGCGATGCACCTAATAAACCGTATTTCAAGTCAACAAATAATCCTGAAGGGTTAACATTCGGGTAGTAATAGTGGGTAGTTTGCAGCACTTCATCAAATTTTAAAACATTAGTTTAAATCCAGCAACGTTCTAGAAAACATCATTATTCTTCATAAGTATCTAGTCTCCGAATTTTCGACGCAAGTAAATAGGTATTACAAAATTAAAATATGTTGACCACTTTAATGTGTCATTTGTAAATGCATCGCCTCTAAGTTAATAATATTTTAATAATTTTTTGACACTTACCTAGAGCCTAGAGCCGATCTAAAACTATAAACAACAATAAACTATAAACTTACCAGTGATTAGGTATATATAGAATTAAAAATACAAATAAATAATGGTAAATGGTAAAAAATAAAGATAAAAGTAATAATTATTACTAGAGCACCTATTTATATTACTAAATGTTGATCTACCCTCGTTCTTTCCCGAGATAAAATACAAAATATATTTTGTTGGCTGGCAAGGTCTAGAAATGAGAATTATATAACTGGTTTTTACCCTAAAACATGTGTTTTTAGTAGGTAAAATTTTTTCCGATGAATAGAGGAATTTAGTGAAAGGATTCTATTATTATTTCTGTTAGTTTATCCTATTACTAAGAGATGTCTGCACTTCATGGCTAAAAAAATCATTGACACATTTTCGTTTCAGATTGCATGGGATACGGGCTCCTTAACATGTATATGCTATTCTAAAGCCGACTGTACGAGTATACGATACGGCAAGGAGTTGCATCAGGTTCTAATAAAGGTCAATGCTGTGTTTAATTTAATTACGTTTGTTTGTTTTAGAAACATATGCGGTGCATAAATGTCAAAACTAAATCACAAAAACATTTAGGTAGACTAAATACAATTGTTATATAGTAGACAAAAATTAAACTTTACCCTTACGTCACCAACAGCGAACAGTAGTAAATACAAACTTTATCAACTTCATATTTTTCTACCGGTAGTAGAAACACATCAAACAATTATATAGACGTGTCTTATTGATTCATTTCGTGAGGTTTGTAGGTATGACGTCAGAGTAAAGGCCAATTTTTTGTACTTTATCTCTATAAAAGAACAAAACATATATGCAATCCTTATTTTAGCTGCTGTTTTTTCATTATTTTTTACGCAACGATTTATTATACATTGGATGTGGGAGAAATGTAGTAAAGAAATTCATATTTCCGTAACAAATTTGCCACCTGCAGCCAAGTCATAAATTTCCGAATGCTGGTTGTGAGGTTTTTACTTAAACTTTTATAATACGCTAACAGTCAAAATATATGTTTTTGCGACTGACATAAATTCTCCTGTCTGCAATAACAAAAACATTTTTGTTAAAACGTTAACTAAGTACTCCTACCTACAATTTTTGTTTGTTTTTCCTATTTATGTATTGATTTTTTTTTATTGTTTATTATTAGTTCATAATTTTTATAAGTTAATATAAATAGGATATAAATAATTTTATTTTTAAGAACTTTAATCATGTAAAACGTTTTATCAATGTTTAATTAGATTTATCAATTTGAAAAAATAATCACCGCATAGCAGATGATAAGAGAATTGGAAAACCTTCATTAACTGAATTTGTGAACAAAACCTGCAATAGGTAATTACGATATACACGATATACAGGCAGTATAGACGCGGTGAATAAAACCTTTCTTCTGTAGGTGGTTTAACAATCCCTACACAAAAAAATTTAATGAGCTATAGGAAAACAAGAAAGTTGCATGACAAAATACAGATAATGGACCAGAATTACTAATTATAAAAAGTGTTAAAATAATCTATGAAGCAGTGCTAGAATGCCAACTAGTCCTGGGTAAGGCAACTGTGGTCAACAAAGTCATAGTAAGCAAGACGAAGGCTCAGAAGGTAGCTGTCGCTTAGACTGCGAACTGTTGACTTTTTACTTATGTAAATTGTATTATCTCCCTTTTGTTATATTTTGGTAACCAAGAATACAGCCAAGACTCTCGTGGTATTGAACAAAAAGCAACATACACTAATGGTTAAATGGGTTGGACATATTCAGGATTAAAATTAATGGAACAAGAAAGAATACAAGAGCTGTAAAAGTGGCGTAAGTAATTTAGAACCTTTTATTAAGAAAAAACTATCGTCTACTCAATTGGTAAATATTATATTTTTCAACATTCGTTGCGAGGCCTTTTTGTACAACTGAACCCTGTTCACAAATCGACCATCTTCATTTCATCAGTTATTAATTTTTAATAAAATAACGACATTGCTGTTAAAAACCGAATGGTTGATTGAATGCTTATCGGTTTTTGATATTGATGGAATACGCCAATAGGAACGGTAGAATTCACCAACACTGTCCATATGACGAAATAATTTCAGTCCAAAAACAAAAAAAAACTCTGATTAACATTTAACACAGTTAGCAATAACTTATTGATAAATAAAAAACCTGTAACATGTCTATCGTCATGTCACCTTGCACTATTACCGACCGTAAACGACACCGCTATTATTACCGTTAAAACCGACCCCGATTCACTGTTAATGCTAATGTACACAAGACACCCCTTATAGACGCTAACTATTTATCTGTTTGAACGAGGCCAATCAAAGAACGCGTCCCTCGCTTGCAATTGAATAACGAACGCATTTCTTCTGACAAATGACACAAAACACAATTTTCGTCTTGAGCTAGACTATTTAATGAATCGCCAAGCAATTTTATATCCTTTTCAACTGATACTCTCGTCTGAAGAGTTTGAACAAACCCTCAAGTACTCATCTTGTGAAATTTCCCCTTTTGGTTGTTGAAAGATACAACCCTCTAAGTTGAAGTCAAGCTATTGTCAAACTATCTCTAAGTTGGAGTCGAATTACCTCTAAGTTGGAGTCGAGTTACCGTCAAGTTATCTCTAAGTTGGAGTCGAGTTACCGTCAAGTTACCTCTAAGTTGGAGCCAAGTTATTGCCAAGTTATCGCTAAGTTGGAGTAAAGTTATTGCTAATTTAGAGCCCAGTTACCGCCTATGTGAAGACATTCCCTCAAACCACTTCTGAGCTGTTAAGAATAATATTACATCCCGAGCAGCCAGAACCATTAAAGAAACTTTCATCTCTCCACGAAGAAGCTGAAGCCGCCCTTCTAGACAGCACAGAAACCTAAAGTTAAGTCCACTTTTTACAACTCCAGTTCATTATCAGCAAGTACTTACATTTTCAATAAATAATCTATATTTTTAAAAAACAGTTTCATTTGTATACCTTAGACTATAAGTCTTAAAGGTGTAGCGTGGTCGGTCTTTGTTTTAAGTTCTTAATTTGTTGTTTAATTAAAGTAATTACAAGGTGTTTCTATCTTTCTCACCTTAGTTTTGTGTAGTTTGTTTGCTTAATCGATAGCGTTCAAAAGATAGTGGCGCCCTCATTACTTATACATCCCAATCCTTCCTATATTGAGCATTAACTTGGAGTCGAACCACCCCCTGGAGAGGGTCTCTTAGCCGGGATCTCTTTTGGAGAGTTTTTTAGTTACAAATCGAAAAAATCGAAATTGCTAACTAATGGAATAATTACCATACCTATTTATTTTGATATTGAAATCGTCATCGCTACGCCATTGGATGAAAATTTCGTAAACCAAAGAAACATTGGGGCTTTAGTCTAGGTTTTTACACACTCTCACCTTACAACCATTTCTTTCACTAAATTCCACTTGATATTACCTATAATTTCGCCAAAAAACACCAATATAACTCCAAAATCTTGTTGGGATTGCTTCGGCAACAATGCTTGAAATAATTAAAGAGACTGTGTCAAATTTCATAGTATAACCGCTTCTGCGCGTGGTATCATTCAGACAAGCCGTGCGGCGTTGTCGCTTATTGAGCAACTAATTTCTATGATCTTGCCGAATGAAATAGTTCAATGGTTTCCATAAAATGATTTGTATAATTTAGGTGGTTATAATTTATAAAATATTAATAAGAGATAGCATTATGGTCACAATGTTTTTGCAAATGTAATCAACAAATGTGTAGATGATTTAATAACAATCACAAATCTCTTATCTTAAATTGAGAGCAGGCAATAGCGCTACAAATTCCAATCGGTCATATCAAGATCACACAGTCGACCAGAACTAGGTAATATTTGAGCGAGTAAAAAATATTAAATAGTTTCGTCTCTTCTGATATTAGGTGTATGGTAAACAAAAAAGAAAATAATATTTTAAATAATACAATTAAAATATTGTAGCGTGAAGTAAAGAAAAATATTTTAATAATATTCGTATTAAAAATACCGAGAGTGGAAATCAATAAAATGAGATTGTGTGAACAATATTCAAGGCACAAATAACATATATCAATAAGTAGGTAAGGAAGACAGCAAACAGTGCTCTTAAAATTGAATTTTATTCTGCAGATACTAAATTTCTTCTTTTGAAACATGGGAAATTATTAAAAGGAAACAATATATCAATATCACCATATTTAAAAAAATATCAACATTATTGGAGCAACTGAAAAAGGAATGTGAAAATACTACAAATTCTTGCTTTTTATTCGGAGCTATACATAACCAAACGAAAAAGAAGCAGAAATTAAAAAAAAACAAGCAGTGTATGGCTATCACCAGGTCCTTCAAAAAATATAAGAGAAATGTCTATTAAAAATGTTAAAAATCAAGTAGAATTAGACACCTAATCTGCAAAAGACTACAAAGAAAAACTAAAAAAAAAACAAGTATTATCACCGCAAAAAGTACGAAGTATGTTTTTAAAGTAAGTATCGTTTTTAAATTACGCCGCCGTAGTGCTGAAGTTGCCGTTTAGGGCATGCGCGGAGTGAATCTATATTAGTTGGGAATCCAGAAACGCCATTTGATCGAATCTTCGTTTTTTTACGTGATTTTAAAGTGCCGTTGACTATCGAGAATCCCATCGACTGTGAAGTGCGTGCTGTGATTCGTTTTCTCTGTGAAAAAGGCTTGAAAGCAATTTAGATTCATTGTCAAATCAGTGAAGTTAATGGTGAAAACATGATGAGTGAAGGAATGGTGCGGAAATGTATTAGGCCTTCAAAGATCATTTGAAAAGTGGACTGTAAAGTGAAAGGGAACAGCCGGTTCACTAATTCGTCTTTAGCTAGACAATTTCCTACTGTATTAAGAATTGTATCTACGAAATTGTGTCCTAACGCTTAAATTATCGAAAACTTTCATGAGCATTACAGTAACGAAGGCGATGATTTTTTAAGCCATATTGTTACACGAGGATCAAAACAACAGCTAATAGAATGGCGGCATTCAACCCCCTAGGAATGTCAAATTTGAGCAATTTCTGTACAGAAAATCATGTGATTTGTCTTTTGGTCGATTTTCTGCCTCGCGGTGAAACGATCAATGCAGGCGCGTACTTTGAAACTTAAAAAAAACTGCGCCGCGCAATTAAAAACAAAAGGCGTGGCATGCTGAGTGTATGCGTTGTTTTGCTCTAAGAGCTCATCACTTCATTTTGGTTGGGAACAATTTTACCATCCTAATCTAGAGCCTAGCCTAGCACTTGAAGTCGCATTTGGCGGGAAAGCGTCATTCCAAACATGAAGAAGTAAAGATGTCTGTGCAGCAGTGGTTGTCCAGTCTAGCGCCAAGCTTCTTTGACGACCAAAGCTGGTCCCAAGTGCCTTAATAATAATTGAAATCATGTAGAGAAGTAGAGGAAAGAAAGCTCTTTCGGGTACATAGTAAATTAAGTTTTTTTTAACATTGTACCTGTTGATTTTTGTAATATCAAAACGGTACTTTCTTTAAAACATGCCTCGTATTATAAAGCAAGTTTCAGCATTGAACATCAAGAAATTTTTTGTGTGTGAGTTGGTCCATTTTTTAATTGTTCTTTGGGTAGTTATTTTTAATTTGTCTACATATTATTTAATATTACTTAATTTTTTTTCTTTAGTAGGCATGTATAATATTTTAGACTGTACCCATATCAGTGCTAGATCACTTCTGTGTAACTTAAATGATATTAAAGCAATTATGTTGGAATGTGAGCTGGATATCTAGGGTATAAGCGAAACATGGCTTAGACAATTTGAATGTGTAGGTAGATAGAGGTAATAATCAAAAAAATTGTAACCCTTATTAGTCCCAAAAAGGCAGGGAGCCAATTTGTAACTACAAAACTCTCCAAAAGAGATCCCGGCTAAGAGACCGTCTCCAGGGGGTGGTTCGACTCCAAGTTAATGCTCACTATAGGAAGGATTGGAATGTATAAGTAATAAGGGCGCCACTATCTTTTGAACGCTTTCGATTAAGCAAATAACAAACTACACAAAAACTAAGGCGAGAAATATAGAAACACCTTGTAATTACTTTAATTAAACAACAAATAAAGAAGCTATTTGAAACAAAGACCGACCACGCTACACCCTTAAGACTTATAGTTTAAGGTATATAAATGAAACGGTTTTTAAAAATATAGATTATTTATTGAAACTGTAAGTACTTGCCGATAATGAACAGAAAGGAATTGTAAAAAGTGTAAGTACTTAACTTTTGGTTTCTGTACTGTCTAGAAGGGCGGCTTCAGCTTCTTCGTAGAGAGATGGAAGTTTATGGATGTTTCTTTAATGGTTCTGGCAGCTTGAGATGTAGTAGTTTTCTTAACAGCTCAAGAGTGGTTTGAAGGACTGTCTTCACATAGGGACCTTCCAAAGGATGCTTTCAACTTAGCGGTAACTTGGCTCTAAATTAGCGGTAACCTAGCGGGCTGTGTCTTCCTAACAGTTTTTATGTGTATAAAAAGGAATCATGGAGGTATGGGCGTTAGCATTGGACAGACTTTTCAGATAGAACAGCAATTTACTAAATTTTAACAAATAAATTGTCTTATCTTCAAGTTTTCCAACACAGCGTCCATAAATATAATAAACAAATAGGCAAATAAACAATATTGAAAATTATTAATACACAGGACGGTGAAGCCGGTCCTGTTCTTTATAATGCAAAAAAATTGTCATTAGACTAATGTGATTTGAATAAAAAGGTATATTACTATTAGCACTAGTTTTAGTAAAACTTTGAAACAATCATATATTTGTACTAAGTGCATGTTTGTGAAAAAATTGATTTTTTTATAGCATTAAATATATTACAGTGCAGAAGTGGTTTTTGTTTAATTAATAATTATTATTAATTGTTTGACTCTAAAGCAAGTTTTAATAGCGTGGTTGAAGACTACGCTCTAAGATTTTTATGAACTTAAAATTTGTCAATAATTATGTTTTTAACTTACGGAAAATATAATGTCTAGCTGTTTACTAATCAATTATTGGATTTTGTCTAAAAGTAATAGCTTACCTTGAACAATTATTGAACCCACGTGTTCGAAAGCACGCTTCCGATACATTTTATTAATTTTCAAATAGTGTGTGTAGAAATTGTGTGTGTAATTGTGTAGAAAAGGTTGTTATTATAATTAATTATGTAAACAATGAAAAGAATAGAAAAAAGTGTACATACCAACAATCAAAAAGGAAATTCACTTGTTGAGATACTTAAACGTTTTTTACGACTCTTCAAGTCGGCCTATTGGATCAGAAAGGAAATAAAATTGTTGTACGAGTCTATATATAGTCTAGCTCCAGACGTGTTTATGTGATTTGTCATAAAAGATGCATTGGTTACTCAATTGCAATCGAGATGCGCGTTCTTTGATTGGCCTCGTTCAAACAGATAAATAGTTAGCGTCTATAAGGGGTGTCTCGTGTACAGTAGCATTAACAGTGATTCGGGGACGGTTTTAACGTTAATAATAGCGGTATTATTTGCGGTCGGATAATAATGCAAGGTGGCATGACGATAGACATGTTACAAAATATTCTGTGAGGTTGCTGATTTGGATCAGGTTGATTCCAATTTATTTAAGGGGCGATTTGTTTCTCTAAAGAATATAAGAACTTTAAGGGATAGATTTAAAAAAGAATATCTTGCATACTTGGTAAATGTAGGTCAAAGAAACAAATGACAGTTAAAAGTTGGAGATGTTCTATGGGTTGTTTCAAACTATAGATAACGGGTATTATGGCCTAAGTAAAATTTTGGAAGTTTATGAAGGGAAAGATGGAAATGCTAAAGTTGCCAAAATACAAACGAAATATGGAGTGTTCATAAGGCCATTTCAAAGAATATATAACATAAAATAATTGGAAGAAACAAAAACATAAGAGAAAAGAAACATTATGAATGGTCCAAAAGAAAAAATGCTGAAAGAAACTCATAGGAGTACCCATAACCATGGAAGAAAAGGAGTTAAAAAAATCAAAATTTGGACATGTGTTAAAAGGTCCAGTAAGATTTGGCGATTTTTGAAATTGGGGCCCGAGAATGTTGAAAGTTTATATATCTTTTATTTTAATTTTGTTGCTATATATAATATATAATTGTCAAAAATTTTAATATAAAAAACGTCACTTCTAAAAGTTTATTATAAAAAACATTAAATCAAACAAAACTACAAATGTATCAACTACACAAATATTCCAGCGTACATAAAAGTTTAAAGCCCATGCTTGTGTGAAGAAGAATTGCCACATTCTCTGTGTAATAAAAACAGTTCAGTTTATCCAAAATATGCTTTAATATTCATTAGATTGAGTATTTCAAGGAGATTTAAAGTGGTGATTTTATGGTAATTAACCTCTTGCAAAATAAAAAATATTAACGCAATTATTACAGCACTTTACTAATAATATACCTCCTTTTTGCGTAAAAACCTCTGCAAAGATGTTGACAACAGGTGCAGCCATTTAGGTCGAATATAAATAATATTTTTTGAGCTCGGTGGATTTTTCTGTCTTTTAACAATTTCTAGCCAGAACCTTATTTAAATACACATAAATAATTTTTTTGATATAAGTAAACATCATTTTGCTACAACTCTAACCAATACTAAATAAATCTCAGATAAACATACAAAAAAAATGATTTATTCTTTTGAGGTGAAAAATGTACAATGTGTTACAATTTTTTTATTTAATAAAGCAAAAAAATGCATATGCATGACTGTAGGCGATGTGGCATGCTATCGATTAAATGGTCGAGTTGGGCTTGCGGAATACTCTCCCATTCTTCACGAGCAGCATCTTTCAGTTCTCGTAGAGTAATTGGGGGAGGGTTTTGCTTCTTAATTTTAAGAATGTCCCAGGCATGTTCAATGACGTCCATGAAATTTGATGGCCATCTTAATGTGGATATTACTTCTTCTTCTAATAAACTTTATAATGCAGCTGTTCGATGTGGAGGTGCATTGTCATGCATAAACACAAATCCATCACCTACCGTCCCCCTGGAATAGACGCACAACAGGATTTAAAATTTCCCCGATGTACACAGCTCCAGTGATTCTTCTCTCCAAAACCAGGAGAGGCGTCCGTGTATCCCTCATAATACCACTCCAAACCATAATACTCCCACCTTCAAATGGAACAAGTGGTTGGGCTGTTTTTAATCGGGCTGGGGCCCTCTAAACTAGCGTTCTTTGCGAATCAGAAACCAAGCCAATTTTTGATTCATAAGAAAACATTACGTAATTCCAGTTAGGACCATGGTGTAACATTTTTCTTGAGCCCTTTGCATCCTTACAATTTTTTGTTGCTAGTTTAGTTTGGGAGGTCTTCTGCGATACAAATTTACCGCATTTAATCTTCGAGTAATTGTTTGCTTTGAGATATTCCCTCCTTCTAGTCTAGCAATTGCTCTGGATATGCCACTTGTAGATTCCTGTCGATTTCTTCGAGCTATCAATGTTATCTGCCGGTCTCGTGCTGCTGTTGTACATCGACTTCTGCCACTTCTGGGACGATCTTTCACATCATTTGTGAATTTTTTTTTAATTTTTGATACAGCACCCTGAGTAACACCAACAATATTCGCGATATCACTTTGACCAAAGTCCTGTTGTTGACCAAATTAGTACAAACACTAATCAAATTTATTATTATTTTGATTTAAAAACGCTTTAAAATAAATATCAACCAGAGTTTTTAAAAAACCATAGGCGTAGATATATTATTTCTAAATATTCCAAACTTTTGGATATATGTGTATATCTTACTATATCGAGTTTGGCCCAGTGTTGCAATTTAAAACAAGTCTCTCATTTTAACTTAGGTTAAACAAAGCTGTAATATACAAAAAGAGAAAACTTTACCTTGTTTGTAGATCCCAGGGTCGTTAAATAACGTTTTGCACAAATATTGATGTTAGTCAGGACTTGGAAGTCTCGGAAAACCATTTTGGAAGAAGCTTTTATTAATAAATTATTTATAAGCAAAGTGGAAATATATTTTTACTTCATCCACATGAATATTATCCATTTTCTTCACAATTTACAGAATTAAAATGTTAAGTACACGGATATGATTTCATATTGTAGTACCCTATCTCTCGGTACCAAATTTAAATATTCCATTATTTAGTTTTAAAATCGTTATTAATTGTAAAAGTTCTTGTGTCTACCTATATCTACTTGATCATTAACAATATTCATGTTTTTTCTATAATAATTCTGGCTAATCTTGGTATTATATTATCATAATAAGTTGTTAGTAAAATTTACATATTCTATAAGATTTTTAAAAGTATAAAAGGACCTTAATGTATGTACTAACATTTTCTCGTTTTCTAACCTTGAGGAGAGAAAGATGCCACCATAATTATGTTGAAAAAAATAAAAAAAATAAGTAAATTCTCTCCGCACCTTTAACTTATAGCTGGGTTGCCTCCTGTGTAGGACCTCAGGGCCGGTATTCTCAGGTCCTCGCTTGGAGCGATATCGATGTCGTTGAATGCGAGGGGAGTGAAATTCACTGCCAAATCGATTCTCATGCCCTCTCCTCGCATGGATTGCTCCTGTCAAAGAGGAGTGCTTTATTTCACTCGCTTTGATGTGTACAAGGGCCGGTATTCTCAACTCACTCCTCTCACAGCGAGCGATCACAAAAGGGAGTGATTTGATTGGCAGCGATATGGCTTTTCTAGATTCTCGCAAATTTATGACACGAGCAACTGGTACACATGAAAGCGAGTGAAATAAAGCACTCCTCTTTGACAGGAGCGATCCATGCGAGGAGAGGGCATGAGAATCGATTTGGCAGTGAATTTCACTCCCCTCGCATTCAACGACATCGATATCGCTCCAAGCGAGGATCTGAGAATACCGGCCCAGTTGCTCGTGTCATAAATTTGCGAGCGGAGGGATACATGAGAATCTAGAAAGGCCATATCGCTGCCAATCAAATCACTCCCTTTTGTGATCGCTCGCTGTGAGAGGAGTGAGTTGAGAATACCGGCCCAGTACTTTCCGACTATGTCGGCTAACTAACCTATTCTGGTTGTTTGAGTGTGTCATGAGAATGGAATATATTTATTCAGCACTTTGAAAACTTTCTGCCATGATATTTTATAAATAAAATGTTTGTTTATGAGATTATTCAGTAGCCTGGTGGTCAGTATTATGGAACAACCCTGCCCATTAGGCTGAGCCTAAAAACGCGAAAAAAATCATTTTTCGAAATCTGAGTTGGAATAGTGAAAAAAAGTTGTAAAATGGGTAAAAAACACGGCTGATTTTTTTTCAGATTGTTAAAAAAATATTTAACCGCGCCTCAGAGGCCCCGATATAATTTTTTTTCAAGTTTATATTTTAGATTTGGCGTAGCAAAAAACTGACTTATGATGCAAAAAAAATTTGGATAAGATATTTCGAATTTTAGCCGAGCCCCACGGCATTTAAAATTTTATTATCCAGCTCTTTGCTTGAAAAAATAGTGATAGGATTGAATCCCGCTCTCAAATTTTTTTATAACATTATTTAGACAACCCACAACTCACCACGAGGAGGTGGCTATTGTCCAGTTGCAAACCTTCCTCCCACCTTTAAATAAACGAGTCATTATTAGATATTTTCAGTCTTATAGTACTGTTGCTTATTGTCAAAGCTAGGTAATTTTTTCCCAGCGTTTATTTTTGTTCTTATATAACCGTCTCTAGAAGACTCGCCACAAACTTTAGTCGATGCTACTGTTATGATTTTCACGCACCTCTCGACTGCCTGGGTGTGGCACGGCAATTTGGGGATAGTAATATAGGATTAATTTTGTATAGCTGCCAACAAATCGTCTGCTTTTATATCCATTGTTAGTGGAGTCAGGCCAGTTTATAAGTTATGTATAATCTTTGGCGTCAAAATTTATGGGAGGAACTTTGAATATTCGTGTCTTCTCTGGTTGTTGATTTCTGGCCTTCAATATGCGTCTGAGACCAAGTTTGACCATCTAAATATTGAAGAAGGTGACGTAGAGGTAATTCGTTACCATTCGTTATATATGTAAGTTTAATTCCTTTTTTAAATTTGAAGCAGTTAATGAAAACGTTGTTTACAAATATCTATTGGAAATTAAATCAAAAGCTACAGGATGTGATAAAATTAATATTGAAATGTTATTATTATGTTGTCCACACATTTTGCCCTATCTTACTCATATTATTAATAGTTGCTTAGTAAATAATGTTTTTCCAGATCCATAGAAAACTTCTAAAACTATTTACTTAATAGAAGGCAATTTATTGAAACTAATAAGGGTGTTTCAAGAAGTGGAGTAATGAACTGTGGAGTGCCACAGGGTTCTGTCTTAGTACCTCTACTTTTTTGTATATACACATGTCATATTTATACTGGTCTTAGGAATTGCAATTACCATATATACGCGGATGACACACAAATATATTTTCCATTTTTCTATAAAGATGTAATAAATGCTAATAATCTAATTAATAATGACATGTCATTGCTTGTAGAGTGGTCAGAAGCACATAATTTAAAAATTAATGCGCTTAAATCGAATTTATTAGTTTTTGGTAGCAATCGAGACATTATTAAAAATCAACTTAATATATATGTAACAAATGAAAAAAATTACTTTTTCTACCATTGCCAGAAATCTTGGAGTAGAATTGGATGAATATTTAAAATTTAAGAATCATGTAAATAAATGTATCCAGAGAAGTTATATGAATTTAAAAATGCTTTATCCAAGTAGACATCTACTCAATACACAATTAAAAATAAAATTATCGGATGCATTAGTTTTAAGTCATCTAAATTATGGGGGTATTTTTTATGGCTCATGCTTGGATAAACTTGATATTCTACTTATACAAAGGGTGCAAAAGTCATATCTCAGATTTATTTATGGAATACGGAAGTATGAAGCTGTATCACATAAATTAGTGGAAGCAAATTGGTTAAATATGGACAATCGAAGATTACTACATGCTGCCTGTTTATTTCACAAAATAATTAGTACTAAAACTCCTCCATATCTGTATAATAAAATAAAATTTAGAACAGATGTGCATAATTTAAATTTAAGATATAAAGGGCTAATATCACCTCCACCTCACCGTACTGCCTTATACTGCCGATCATTCAGTTTTAATATTTATAAATCATGTAAGTCATCCATTCTCTAATGTGGGTAGAATCCAAAAGGTTCAAAGAAAAACACAAAGTCGATCCCACAATTTTAATTTAATAGTGTAAGTTACTTGCTACTAGTTTCGGTCCACAGGACCATCATCAGGCTAAAAATACAATAACAATGTCAAATTTTGAAAGAAAAACAGTAGTAAGACTTAATGTGATGGAAACAATTCACCTACAAATATTTTACTGTAGTCATGATTTTGTTTCCATCACATTAAGTCTTACTACTGTTTTTCTTTCAAAATTTGACATTGTTATTGTATTTTTAGCCTGATGATGGTCCTGTGGACCGAAACTAGTAGCAAGTAACTTACACTATTAAATTAAAATTGTGGGATCGACTTTGTGTTTTTCTTTGAACCTTTTTAATATTTATAATACATATAATAGTATACCTTCCTCTTTTAAACTTATGTCAAATTTAAATTTTAAAATATACTTTAAAAATTATCTCATGAATCGCCAAGCCTAAAATTAAAATAAAGTTAATGGCATTTCTCTTTTACTTGAAGTACCTATATAGTGTATCTATTTTTTTATTATTGGAAACTATTTTTTTTATTCATTTTTTTTATCTTGTTAATGTTGAATAACAGATACCTACTACTATTCTAAGGCTGAAACTTAGATCAGCTGATTTACATTGTAAATTAAAGTTGTTTTCAGTCTTTTTTTGTGATAAGTACTATTATATGTTGTTAAATATTATATATATTATCATGTATTATTATCACGAAATAAAGGAATTATTATGTAGCAAATTATCCATTGAAGTGGTTTATAGCGGTACTTGGCTAAATATAAACAATAAGATTTTTATTTCTTTTTCAACCATAATTCAGTAAGAAAAAAATCAATTTTCTTTTAACAAGTCAGACTTAAAATAAATTATTATACGTTTTTTAGAGGCTCAGTGGCGTGGCGAACTATCAAAATATTTTATGCATTTTGTTTTTGTGTCATAATTAAATCAAACCCTACATTCCTATCTATCAGTTTTTTAGTAAACCAAAACTATTGTAATATTAACAAAATTACTTTCACCCGCCGTCGCTTAAATGCAAAGGGGCGCGGCTAAACATTAAAATTTTTTTACCAAATTTTTTTTTCTGTCATAGGTGACTTGATACTTATCAGTTTTTTGCTATACCAAATCGAAAATTTGATTTTGAATAAATAAAAATTTCGACGCCACTGGGGCGCAGCTAATATGTTTTAAAAAATTCTGAAAAAAAATCAGCTTAGTTTTTTACCCATCTTACAACTTTTTTTCACTATGGCATGTCAGATTTCTAAAAAAAGTTTTTTCGGCCCACCCTACTGTCCATGTTACCTCTAAAGTATCAAAGAACATTAATTGAACCATTTTAGCTATTTGAGTTGTATACAATTTTGTTATTTGAATACTGATATGAGAAGTCATACAAATTGACAACAAATACTAAAAATAGAATAAAATGAATGTTTAGTTTTATAAAATTATGTAATGCATTAGATGTTATAGATAATTGGTAGTATATTTCTTGGTAGTCCAATGGTAAGTATCCCAGCCTCTAAGCCAAAGTTCGACTTTTTTATGTTAATTTTATTTTATTACAAAAAATCAGTGAAAATTTAAAATTGAGTTGTTGAAACTATAAATAAAATTATGAACATTTTTAATTTTAAGTTATATTATACAGGGTGTCCCACGACGTTTTGACAGTCCAATTTCTCGAGAACTGTTCATATGACATGTATGAAATTTGGCAGATATAAACAGTCGAAACTGATGCTTATATTCATTATAAAATGACTTCCGTTTTTCCTGTCATTTCGGCTCACGTGACCTCAACATAACTTTTTTAAATGGGACAACCGGTATAATATTACAATTTTGGATACATCATTTAAAAACAAATTCAACGATACCACACTTGTCATCATTGTATTGTGCAGGCCTTTTTATAGGCTCGGCGAAAAATGACAAATATGACATAAAAATCGGAATTCAACTGTTCGTTATTTCCAAAAGTTAACCCAAATTTTCGAATTTGTATTGAACTTCTACTTATTTGTAATTCTTGTTCAAGAAATCGTATTGAGGTGTGTGGATTCACCTGCAGATAAGCCAAAATATTTATCACATTGTCATCTGTCTGAGCCCCTATTATCATTACTCCACAATACAATGATGACAAGTGTGGTATCGTTGAATTTGTTTTTAAATGATGTATCCAAAATTGTAATATTATACCGGTTGTCCCATTTAAAAAAGTTATGTTGAGGTCACGTGAGCCGAAATGAAAGGAAAAACGGAAGTCATTTTATAATGAATATAAGCATCAGTTTCGACTGTTTATATCTGCCAAATTTCGTACATGTCATATGAACAGTTCTCGAGAAATTGGACTGTCAAAACGTCGTGGGACACCCTGTAGTTTAATAAAATTTTTACGTTCTAGATTTTTTCTTAAGTGGGTCCTAGAAAAAATATATTGTTTTACTCGTATGGATTGTCCATATGCACACTAGTTGCACAAAGTACTATTTTATTTTGACAGTAACTAATTCTAAATAAGTATTAATAAAAAATTATTTTTTTCCTAAGAATTTGAGGGGCAGACAATGATTTAAAAAGGTTTTCTACTTACAAACTCTGGTTTGAAAATCTTTTTTAGTTTTCAAATTGGATTTGACCGCTTTTTGATAAAAATCAACATACTTGCTGAGCTATATACCTCAACAGGCACTAAATTACAGTTCAAAAGATGCGTCAACCTGCGTCGATACTTAAAACTATCTCTATTGTTTTGCATATAAAAGGGGACTGTTACTACTCGCCGACCAATTTTGACATTATTGTGTCATCATCAGTACGAGTTAAGTACTTAACAACTTATTAGCCAATGACGGCTAATGAAGTACCCTAAAATAGCGCTAGGTTTTGTTAATCTGTTATTTTTTCTGCTTTCTAAATATTGTAGACTTTCAAAAATAAATAAATAATTACAAAAAATTTTATTGTTTTTTAATATATTTTTGTGGATTCTTCATAATATTATTGAATAAAATGTAGCTATAAATTAAAAAGAAACACGAATGTATCAACTTTAATTTGAATTTCAATTTTTTATTCTGGCTGTTACATAATCCATCCATCCGTAGTATTAGCCTATCAAAGGAACGATCAGGTATGATCTAATACCTCGTCGGCTCTCGGTTAGGGACAGAAACTGACAAACGGCGGACATACGTGACCGTCATTTCGAGTTGGAGATAAACGTATATGTGAATTTTTGTGACAGAAAGTTGCCTTGTGTAGTTAGGCCTAAATACGGTTTTATTATCTTCTTATAGGTAGTTTGAATGTTCCCACACGTCTAGGATCACGTTTCGAGTAATTCGTCTACCTATAGAAAATTGACTTTGGTATTAACTTCAAATACTTCCGAATAGACGGTATTTAAAACTATATTACGTAGCGTGTAGGATAAAAAGCCAATCACCCACAAGAGAAAAGCACGAGTCGTTGGCCGCATGCGATAATTCGCTATTGGGCATAATTGGCCTTCTCTAGGTGCGTACTATACTTTTTCTACGACTGACCATAAGGAAGAATGGTATAGTATAGTTAAATTAATTGTACTAACCCTTACTTTTTGGAAGTCCATCTTATTAAGAATAATGAAAAACATACATACACAATTACATATTGTGGAACTATTTCCAATAAAATTTCAAAAATAATATCTTCGGCAACATCGGCATTAATATCATTTAAAACACAAAATAATATTGGTACAAAATTGTTAAATGTAAAAACAAAATTACCTAAATTAAAAAAATCTGGTGTTTACAAAATTAATTGTCCAAAGTGTAATGCTGTATATATAGGTCAAACACAAAGAAATTTTGAAGTAAGATTTAACATTTAAAAGCATATAGATTAAAACAACCAGATAAGTCAAATTATGCAAAACACCTACTTGAACATCCAACCTCACTCTTACACATCAATGACATCCAAATACTACACACTTATAATAAAAAACAAAATTTAGATTTCCTTGAAGAACTTGAAATAAAAAGACATCTAGCAGATCCACAATTTAAAGTTGTTAATGAACAAATAAATCTGGGAAGTTCTCCACTTTTAAAGTGTTTGCTTTGATTGAGTCTTCATTTTATACATAGATAAAGACGTAATTGTAACACAAATATATTAAGTTATTGTAAAGATCAGCATGATATAGTTTTTTCCTGGTTTTTCTATATCATTGCACAGTTATACTGATCTTAGAGGGAAGTACATCCAGGATAATCCCTTAGGGCTCATAACATCTAGGCTTTAATATTGTTATGTCTTATTACTTCCATACTTGGTCTAGCCTTATAACTACCTAATAAACATCAGGTACCTAGCTACAAACAAACAAAATGTAACTTCAATATGTCAATCTGACGATGCTAAGTCTAGCGAAACGGCTGTCATTAAAGTTGATAAAGCAATTTTTTAAATAAATATTGGAAGTTTTGGTAAAACGAAGAGTTTTTCATTATTCTTAATTAGTATAATATATTTGTTTAAGATTGTGGCTTTGGATAATAAACTTATACAGTCAGTTAGTTAGAACTCAATTAAATGATTTAAAACTTGACAACAATAATTATCCTACGAATTATTTTATTATGGTTAGTTTTTGTTAAAATTATGTATGTACATTTATATAGTTACATTATTACGGTTATTGTCAATTGAGATACAATATTGAATGACAGATTATAATTAAAACAAGTGGTTGTTTATTCTCGAATAATACTAGATTCATTATTACTTTACAAATTGTTAACAAAAAATTTACTAAAAATATGATTTCACAAATTGTTAACAAAAAATTTACTAAAAATATGATTTCCATTTTGACTTTACTGAGAATTTGTAAAGAAAATTCACTTTTGCTTTTGGACAATAAAATTGATTGTAGTAACCTTTACCTTGTAAAAGTCTATCTTACTAAGAACATTACAAAACTTTCACTATTTTTTTAAAAACGATGCTAGACGATGTTGAACACTAACATCGTCAGAATGACATATTGAAGTTATATTTTAAGTAACTACCTGATATTGATTAACTAGTGTTAAGACTAGACCAAGTATTAAAGTAATAATACCAAACAATATTAAAGCCTAAATGTCATTAGCCCTAAATATCCTTGTTGTATTTTCCTCTAAGGATATGGAAAAACCAGGAAAAAACTATATCATACTGATCTTTACAATAACTTAATATATTTGTGTTACAATTACGTCTTATCTATGTGTAAGATGAAGACTCAATCAAAGTAAATAGTTTAATAGTAGAGAACTTCCAAGATTTATTTGTTCATTAACAACTTTAAAATGTTGATCTACTAGATGTCTTTTTATTTCGAGTTCTGCAAGAAAATCTAAATTTGGTTTTTTATCACAAATGTATAGTATTTGAATGCCATTAGTGTGTATGAGTGAGTTTCGATATTCAAGTAGGTGTTTTGCATAGTTCGACTTATCTCTTAACTGTTCATAGAATCTTATTTTAAAATTACTTTGAATTTGACCTACGATTTTCACATAAACGTGTCCATAACTCCTGAAGTACTCTGTATAACCTATTAAATTCTTATATCAAAAGCTTTACAAAATGGAAGCAGTCCAAATTTGGTAATATATACAGGGGTTCCCATTAAAAAAATCATATGTTTGGTTTGTAACGGAGTTATACAACACTCTGTATAGTTTAAGGTAATTTCAAAATATGGACCCTAAAGACATCTACTATTTTTGTTAATAACATTTTTTTATATCTTCTAAAACAACCCATATACCGAACTTTGTCGTAAGGTTGGTACACCCTGTATATATATAGCATTACATTTTGACAATTAATTCTGTATACACCAGATTTTTTTAATCAGGTTATTTAACAATTTTTTTCCAACATTATTTTGTATTTTAAATGATATTAATGCTGATGTTGCCGAAGATATTATTTTTGAAATAGTATTGGAAATGAAATTGATTGTGTTAACCTCTACTTTTTGGAAGTTCACCTTACTAAGAACAATAAATAACTGCACAGTTAAACTAAACTTCCAGTATTTATTCGAAAAATTCGCTTTAAAATTCAATTACAGCTGTTTCGCTATAACTAGCATCGTCAGATTGACATATTGAAAACAAACAACATGTAATTTCAATATGTCAATCACTACCCTAGCATACTTCAAGAATATGCATTTTTTATCTGCTTTACGTGTTCAAGCTAGCGAAACTGCTTCTCTATTTTACTAATTGTCCTTTAAAAAATATGTGGCAAATTTCGAAATTTCAGATGAAATAAATGAACAACTTTCAGTTGCGGTCGCGTCATTACTACAACCAACGTTTTAAACTATTAATAAAGTAAGTAAGTAATGTATTTATAGTTTTTGAACAAAAAAGGCCGCAGCAATAGTTTTCATTTACTTTCTTATAATTACACATTATTCGGAAATAAGTTTTAAGTGTATTGTAGCAAACTATATTCTGTTATATTATTCAATATTATTCTGTTTGAGATAAATTTTGAAACACTTAATATTTTCGAAAAAGTTGGGTTTAGAAAAATAAAATATGTCTAGAATGTTTTGGATCATCCAAAAATTAAGTTATATACAGGATGTTGTATTTGGTCGGTTTTTGTCACGGTCCATGACAAATAATTATTGATAAAACAAGTTCATTTGAATTACTAATTTTTGAATTTATTCCATTTGGATTCTCTACACTGTATATGTATTACATTTTTAGTTTAAAATTTTCTACTCTTATAAAAAAAAGGTTTATTACTTACTCGATTCTAATTTGATTTATATTTATTTGAAAATCTATCATGTATCAAAGTGAACATTTACAGTTGTCGCATTTTCCAGTATCAATAAATCTTTTAAAGAATTGGATTTCGAAGTCTCAAAACCAAGATACTTGTTGAATACAAAGCACATAACAAAGAATCATAAACATAATAAATATAACCTGCACGAAGCATGCTTATAAAAATAAAACGGGAAATGCACTTTCATGTAGTGGCAGGTTTATCTCCTTAAAGTAGTGTGGTAGAGGAAATAGTTTAAGGAAATTTACGAGATAAAGAATAAATACATATATACATACTTTTTTTACTCTTAAATAAAATATTTGTACTTTCATGTTAATTCTAAATCTATATATATTTTTTAATGAAACATGCTACTTATATGTTCTGATTTTACACAATTTATAGCTCATTATAGTTCTTTGTTTTTTTTTGTCCAGCGTGTTCGTTAGATATTCTGCATTTTTCTGCAGTTCTGATTTTTTCGATGTTCAAACCGGGCTATAAAAATATCTGCGAAATAGTGACAAATGACCTAAATGTCTCAAGTTCAATGATGGAGTAGCACTTTTAAAATTAGGTGCAATAATTTTAGGCATATTAGTCTAGACGAATAAAAATTTGAGGTGGATGTTTTATTATTGCAGGAATCGGTCATTACTATTGTAAATAGTAGTGTAAGTCGCGGATTATCATTGCTTTTTGAATAATTAATGTTTTTCGCTAAAAAACTACGAAAATCGACCATTTTATAACCTTCTCTGTACCTACTATTTACCGCAAAAAATCGCTGTGATATTCAATTTGTTACATTTTGTGTTGTTGTATACGTCTTAGAGCCTGTATAGAAAAATGGCGGCAAGTACAAATTGTTGTTGTCGTTCTACAAGTTTATGTATAAACGCCTACATCTTAATAAACAATTGCGATAACTGAGAAACGAAAAAAAATTATTAAACCCTGCCTTACAGTTGATTCGTCAAGAATTTTAAGTTTTACAAATATTAAAGATTGATAAATTTTACCAGCTACATTGTGGTATAAACAAAAATTAAAATATTTTACACCTTTTATACTATTTTTTCACTACGGCAGCGTCAACAGATTTTTTAACGTCGAACAATGGTATGTTATTGGAAATTTCTCACCCTACAACTCCTACAACTATTTTTATGTACATATTTATGATGGTATTGATTCTATAAAATAGTGGTGAAATGACATAGAAAGTAAAAAAAAGTAAAAAAAATCAAATATCCATGGTTATGGTGTATAATCCGCACCTCTGGTAATAGTATACTATTACTTATATTATAATGTTTTTCTTTATTATACAGTTTTTGTGTGTATTTAATCAAATACACACATCTATAATAATATAATTTATATAAACCCGGTGTAACAGTATTTATATGCACTCATTTTACTGTTCCTTTACTTTCCACGTACTAATTTTTTACTGTTAACTAAGACTTCTAGCTGATGACCGACTTCCTCGCGGGTGTATCGCCCTTTTATATATCATCATAACGCCCCGAATAACGCCTCAAAAGTACTTTTCCAACATTTTCTGATCGAAATAGGGACAGGAAGTATTCGAGAAGTAAAACCGCCACATTCGCCATTATTTAAAGTTTGGACAGGACCGGCTTCTGAACTTGACATTTTAAAACACTATTTTTGACTAATTTCAATAATAATAAAACTTCCAGGCTTCTGAACTTGACAGTTTATAACAATATTTTTGACTAATTTCAATAATAATAAAACCTCCAGGCTTCAAGTTCATGTTCCACCATTTTTTGGCTAATTCAACTAAACTAGACATTTTTTATACTCTATCAATCTTAGTATAGCTCATATCTCCCTATACCACCACTTTAAAGGCAGTGTCAAATGGAACTTACTTTAGAAAATATCTAAATGATTTATTTCAAAAATTAATAGGACTGTTTGGTAGTGGATATTTAGTGGACAATACCAATAATGTATTTAAAATATTGTTTAGGCTCTACTGCATAAAGAAGTATTAGATGCACCACAGCTCATAAAGCTGTTTCAAATAATAGGTTTTATATTTAATCTTAGTTTACGGAACAACCCATACTTACCAATAACTAGTTGAAAATACCCCAGCTTGCCTCAAAGTACAGAGATTTGGAAAATGCGATCCAGAAAAAATATTAAACATGGACAAAAATATTATAGAAAAATTTCGTTCTGTTTTTGACAATTTGCCCATTGTGTTAAATGTAACTTTACTTTAATTTCTCTACAAATATGTAATATTAAAGTGACTTTCCAAATATATATAATGCACTCCCAATTATTTGTCTCTTTCTGTTTTTGTTGATACTGCTAAAATTAGCTTCTCCACTGCTTTTACACTTTTTAATATGTTTTAGCTACGATGGCTAAATGTAGGTTAAAATGGCTCATATTTTTAAGCATTATACGACGTTTTGAAAGGTCAAATTCTCGAAAACTATTCATATGACGCGTATGAAATTTGGCAAATATAAACAGTCGAAACTGATGCTTATATTTATTATAGAATAACTTTGTATTTCCTGTCATTTCTGGTCACGTGACCCCAATAATTTTTTTGTTAAATGGTACAACCGGTATAATATTAAAGTTTTGGATATATCATTTAAAAAAAATTCAACGATACCATACTTGTCATCGCTAAAATCTAACTATTCGTTTTAAGGGAAAAATTATTTAAGCCGACAACACCGCACCGTCAACTACAGGGTGATTGATTAGTGTGAGGAAGCTCAGTAGATCTGTTATAGTAAAAAATACAAACAAAAGTTATTAACAAAAATTTTAGGCAACTTTAAACTCCACATTTTAAAATTAGTTACAATCTTACAGGGTGTTCCATAAGATGGTGGCACACCAAACTTAACTGTTTTTTTAAATGGAACACCCTGTATTTTATTTTAAATTCGAAATCTGCATCACTTCCACATAATAATTATTATGAGTTGGCCATGATTGGTTTGTCAGAAACTGACAGTTTGACATTATATGTTTTATAATTTTTAACAATTTTTAAAAAACTTTGGTTGCACTAGATCAATGCTCCTATACTCCTTTTGAATTATACAGGGAGTTAAACTTGATACGATTTCCAGGTAATATTGGTTATAACTTTTTAAATACCCGTCATAATATAATAAAACTTTACATTGTTGTGATGTGGAAGTGAAGCAAATGTCAACTTTAAAATAAAATACAGGGTGTTCCATTTAAAAAAGCATAAGTTTGGTTTACCACCATCTTATGGAACACCCTGTAAGATTGTAACTAATTTTAAAATGTGAAGTTTAAACTGCCTAATATTTTTGTTAATAATTTTTGTTTGGAATTTTTACTATAACAGATCTACTGAGCTTCCTCACACTAATCAATCACCCTGTATATCTAAAAATCGATAAATTTGAAATGCCCGCTCACCAGCTATCGTTGCACATACACTTCTCCAAAGATAACAGGCTGTTGGCTAACAGAGCTTTAACAAGCGTTTATGCAACGGGACCTATTTTATAATATATGGTCTTTATGTATTAATTTTTTGTGTTCTCTTATATCAGTTTTTTTATTCATGTATGTCAAATTTGTTTAATAAATAATTAACGCAGATAAATAATAATTACTAGATGTCTGTTATTATAAAGTTACAATAAAATAAAATATATTGGCTGCCCCCTTAGACTAGGAAAGAGAGAGGACAGCGCATGGCAATGAAAACCTTATGCGTGTGAGTGAAGCCAATTTTCAAACGTTTGGTGGCAAACAAATTTGGAACGTCGAATTGTATTTTTTTAGTTTTTTTATTAATTTTCACCTTTTTCAATAACCTGAATAGACATTTTAAAATGGTTAATTGTGTAGCTTATAAGTGCAACAGTCACAGTGCTAAAAAAGAGCAAGGAATTTCATTTCATAGGTAAAAAGTATTTTACAACTATTTCCTTGAAATTTATTTTTATTAATATTACAGCTTTCAGGTAATAGATGTTTAACTAAATCACATATGTTATGTATGATAACTTAAATTAATTGTACATACATTTTGAAAATTGTTTTCATTCAGTTTTAAAGATTATTTTTCATTTAATTGTTATTATTTGCTCATAGATTAAATAGTTTTCCAGTGGCGTGGAACAAAAACATATATTTAAAATAGATAAAA